>JAMAKE010000002.1:0-600000 GCA_023628695.1 Nectriaceae sp. PG4201
CCGTCTTTATGAGCGCATGAAAACTGAACATACTTTGGTGGATTCAGTCTTGAGAGACCAACGACAATGATGTAGGGATGATTGTGAAGGGAGAGCCGGGGCACGGTCGATGGACACCCTTTCGGGGCATGTCGATCGGGGTTTCTTTCTCGGGCGAATACGTAAATTCTCGGATTTGCCAGCCCTGATCATATACCGTACCAAGGAAAATACAATCACATGCTGGTATGTGGAACTCTTTGATGTGTCTGGATTATGGTATTCTTCTCATTATGTGATTTCTGGTGGTGTTTATGGTCTTGATTGGTTTGATTGCCAACTGGACTTGAAGAGGCTGGACAGCTCTTCTGCCTTTGCCTGATCCTTCAACCGTTGCGACAGAAAGCCCTGAAGATCGGACCAAAACTCGTCCGTCTCTAAAGCTGCCACTCCCGTAGGCTCCTCCGCAGGTGCCTGCACAGGCTCCTCTGGTAAGATGGCGGCAGCTCCGCCAATGACCATAACCGTAAACTCAATAGACATCTGTGTGTCCTCTAGTAAATCCCTCAGGACCTTACTATCCGGCACAGGTTTCTTGTTGTGTAAAAGCTTCATCTTCTGGACAGGTACTCTCGTCTGCTTTGACACTTCAGTCTTGAGGTCAAGCAAGGAGGTATTCAGGAGTTGCGAAGTAAGCTTGATATCGATGGGCGGATTTCGGAGGGACTTCAGCGTTACAGTTACGCTCCGCTCTTGGCCGGGGGCAAGCTTGCTGGGCTTGCTCATAGGCGTTGGCATCCGGGGGAGGATGTACTATGTGGTGTTAGTGGGCGGTAATCCGACGATCAAGGGGGGGAAGTGGGTGAGGTCCTACAGGCGGTCGGGGTGGGAAGTTCTTAGGATCCTCGACATGATCGGCTGAGAGCTTGACGGGCCGTGAGTCGAGCGACGACAAAAAGGTCTTGGCGAAAGCGACTTCAGCCATGGTGGTGAGTTTCGTAGTAAGGCGGGCAGCTTGGTAGAGGCGGGGTTGTCTCGGCCGAGCTCGTTAAGAGGTCTGAAGTGGAGGGAGAGAAACCTAGTCAAGCTATGGCGTAGAGGTGAGTACTCGAGAGCTTCGGTTTAAATCAGGAAAGGAAACTGCCAAAGAGGGCTAAAAAGATCATCGCCAGAAGAGTAAACGTCGTCATTAAACACCCGCCGCAGAAGCAACGGCGGAGCTGCAAGCCGCGGTGGGATGCGCATCACGTGCCACTAATGATACGAACTTCAGCCGACTTATCGGACCCTTGCAAGCGCAAGTTCGCAAGAAAAAAGTTTCGGTGGGGCAGCATTTTCTCGCCCAGGAACAAGAACAAGACCGAGCAATTCAGGTTGCTTAAGATTTCCAACTTTTCCCACTAACACGAGTCGTTTTTCTTACATTCATTGCCAAAATGGGTGTCGGACGACGCATGAAGAAGCAGGGCCCGCCCCAACCCCTGTCCGAAGAGCACTTTGCGAAATTGAAGCGGAAGGCTGGTTTGCCTGCCGATCCTGTTGCTGAGGCGCCGGAAAAGAAGAAGAGGAAAACGGCCAAGGGTGGGGAGGTGAAGAGCAATGGTGCTGGGAAGAAGGATGCGAAGAAGGCGAAGACCAATGGCGCGAAGCCTGTGAAAGCTGTGCCGGTGACGAAGACGAATGGTACCAAGGCGAAGAAGGCGAAGACACCGCTGCCCGCGCTGGAGGATTTGTCGGATGATGATATGGATGATGAGTTCAATGTTGAGGATTTGGAGAACGGCGACTTGTCAGACTTAGATGATGAGGGCGGCGCAGGATTGAAAGACGACTTCCTTGGTTCAGATGATTCAGTATTCGACTCCGACGCCGAGGACGGCCACGGAAAGACAATGTTCTCCGAAGACGAAGACGAAGACGACGCCGAAGAGAAGCTCACAGCCGCCAACATCGAGGGTCTCACCCGAAAACTCGACATGCAACTAGCAGAAGAGGCCGCCGAAGCAGAAGCAGAATTGGCTGAGGCAGCCATGCAGACGAATATCCACGGTGACAAGCCGCACATTCTACAAGATGACGATGAGGACGATGAGCTCGCCAAGACGAATGCGCTGCTCGCCCCGGATCTACAACTCCTACGAACAAGGATCACCGAGAATATTAGAGTGTTGGATGACTTTTCCAACCTCTCCGAGGAGGGCCGCAGTCGTGCTGAGTACGTCTCCCAGCTTATCAAGGATATCTGCGCCTACTACGGGTACTCCGAGTACCTCGCCGAAAAGCTCTTCAACCTCTTCACCCCTCGCGAAGCCTTCGCCTTCTTTGAGGCCAACGAGTCTGCCCGCCCCGTCGTCATCCGCACAAACACCCTCCGCACCCACCGCCGCGACCTAGCCCAGGCATTGATCAACCGTGGCATCACCCTCGAGCCTGTCGGCAAGTGGTCCAAGGTCGGCCTACAGATCTTCGAGAGCAACGTGCCCCTAGGTGCCACCCCTGAGTACCTCGCCGGACACTACATCCTTCAGGCTGCTAGTTCGTTTCTGCCGTGTATGGCTCTTGAGCCGCAGGAGAACGAGCGTGTGCTAGATATGGCTGCTGCTCCTGGTGGTAAAACGACGTATATGGCTGCGATGATGAAGAACACCGGCTTCATCATGGCCAACGATCCCAACAGGGCACGAGCGAAGGGTCTGATTGGCAACATCCACCGCTTGGGCGCACGTAACGTCGTCGTGTCCAACTACGACGCTCGCGAGTTCCCCAAGCCCATGGGCGGCTTCGACCGCGTGCTTCTCGATGCCCCCTGTTCAGGAACCGGTGTCATTGCCAAAGATCCTAGCGTCAAGACCAACAAGACGGAGCTCGACTTCATGCAGTTACCGCATCTCCAGAAGCAGCTGCTCCTAGCGGCCATTGACTCTGTCAACCACGCCTCCAAGACAGGCGGCTACATCGTATACTCTACTTGCTCCGTCACCGTCGAGGAGAACGAACAGGTCGTCCAATACGCCCTAAGCCGACGCCCCAACGTCCGCCTGGTCGACTCCGGCCTCGCCTTCGGAAAGGAAGGCTTCACAAGCTACATGGGCAAGAAATTCGACCCGTCACTCAAGCATACCCGCCGATACTACCCCCACACCTACAACGTCGACGGTTTCTTCGTCGCGAAATTTCACAAGATCGGACCTACGCCCGCCAACGCCGGCGCACCCAGAGACCGGTCCGGCGAGAGCAACGGTACGAGGCAAGTCGTAGACAAGACGCCCATAACAGAAGATGAGGACAGCGCCGGAAAGAACGGCGACGACTTTGGCGGGTGGGATGAGGATGAGGATAAGGAGTACATGGAGAAGGGACGAAGGAATGCCATGCGCCGAAGAGGTATGGATCCGAATAGTAACCAAAAGAAGGCCAAGGGGAAGAAGCAGAGTAAATAGATACCAGCACAGTTCCGAAGCCACCATGTTTATCACCATAAAAGGAGTTAATGATCAAAGGAATGGAAATTTCAAAGCACACCCTAAAACGCCGTAAGAAGATTCTTCTTACCCATTGCATGTGTCTGCAAAAATCATAAAACATTGCTTTCATCTCGTCATTAGTCCCCTCCCTATCGGTTGCCGAAGCCCCTTTTTCTCTATAAAACCAAGTCGCAGGCTTGCCAGCCTACCGCCCAACCCTTTTTTTTCATGAAGATACAAAATACATAGCAACAGCATCAAGGTTGTGACGCTGGCAAAACAACAAAGTATCAACGCCCAGGCATGTCGCGCCTGAAGAAAATCAAAAGTCCAACCGCCGCCCCTGTATCCAGCCGTGGGTATCTTTGTGACGACTGGTATTCGAGACTCGCATATGTGATGTATGAATATCCACAAAATCTCGGCTTGGTCGCTTCCCCGTATTACAAAATATGTTGCTGAGAAAAGCCGGAACTGCGCTCCGGGTCAAGCCTGAATAAAAAGTGATGCCGCCTTGGCCATCACATTGGTAGGTCGTCGAACTGGGAGACGAGCTCACGAATCGTCCATCGCCAGGCTTCGCGGTCTCTGGATCCTCGGCCAACCCATTTCTCGCACTTCTTTCGCCATCTTTCTTCTTCCTCTCGTTGTCTCCTGATGAATTCAGGACCAACATCAAACTCTTCGCCAACAAGCCAGTCATCCTTGATGTCGCTGACACGACCCTGGACGCCCTCTTCGTCGGCAGTGTTGTCCTCAAGATCAGGGATATCCTTGAAGACGTCTTCATCCTCCTCTAGTGCATCAAACCCGTCCATGGGGTCGCTCGCCTCGGATTTCGACTTTGCTGGTGGATCAAGCTTCAGCCAACACATGTTCTCTGGATCAAACACCATGCCTCCAACAACCTGAACTCCTTTGGTCGCACTAATATTGGTAATCAATGCGGGGCGAGGCGTTGAGACTTCCTTTTCGCGGGTGATATTCGCAGGAGCAGGTGCTGGGGTAGGAGTCGTCATAGGAGGCTCGAAAAGATGGAGGGCATTCTCGTTGCCTTCCCAGCGGAAAGTTTCAGCGTTGTAAAACATTCCATTTACCACTGTAATGTTGTTAGCTTCGCTCGGGTATGAAGCACTCATAGATCACTTACTCTTCGACTCTTTGCCATTATTGAGATTTGCAATTAGATGCGGCTTCAATTGTTGCTGGTGTCGTTTAGAATGCTTCTTTGATCGAACCGTAGACTGGGGAGTGCTTGGCTGGGGGTTGAGGTTGTTTCGAGTTGAGAGCTGAGCTACCCGTTGAGTAGTCAATGGGGCAAGCGGGCCGCTGCTAGGGACTCTTTGTGCCAATGCAGTTTCACGGGCAATTCGGCTCGCAGTTGTGTCGCGGGCAAAGTGAGGAGTATATGCCGTCCGAGCTGTAGGGGTTGATGGAGAAGGCGTATTCCTATCGGGGAGTACATTCTGGTAGAGCTTGTTCCGCAAAGCCGCTTTTGGCCCTGAAGTGATAGGCTGCTTCAGGAATTTGGTCTCGCTCTCCTTGGAAGTAGGTAGGTCATCAAAGGCATCCAGTTCATGACCATCGCCGAAGTTCTTCTTATTTTTCGGCTTGCTCAACCGTTCCCAAGTGTCTGCAGCCACTCGGTATCGATGGGGGCTAGGTGATCTCATAGCAGTTCTAGAGAAAGCTCGAGAATTGGGTCGTAGATCAATGGAGTTATCAGAATCATGACGACGGAAGTGACGCAAGGTTTTTGATGTAACATGTTGTGACTGTGACTGAGATGCTCCAGCAGGTAAGAAGGGCAGCTGATTCTTTCTGGCAGTCGCTGGACTGTCCGTGGTAGCGGGTCGCTGCCGCTCCACTGGTGTTTTCGGTCGGATACCCGACAGTGGTCGTCCATTATCCGTTCGTGATGGCGGTCGCTCGTAGCGAAAATTCCCTGGTTTTGCCGGGGTATTCACTCCTCGGATCGCTGGCAGAGAACGTTTTTGCTTAAGTAGCTGAGCACTGGTGGTGGTAGGTTCGGTACGAAGGGAACTAGTTGACGTCCTAAGGCCAATTTGTTGTCTTCGAGGTGTTGCCGGCCCTAGAACTTGAGAGGGTGAGGGTGTAGTGGGTGTTGGAAGGCTTGTAACTGAAGATTGGGCAGAATGACCCAGCCGAGACTGTGACCGGCGGTTCCGTGAAGGAGCCGGACCACCGCTCTCGTAAACAGGTTCAAGCGACGTCGAGTGTGTCCGCTCATGGCTCAGTCGGGGTATGCGTGTTGAGACGGATTGGTTAATGGGTTGGTTGACAGGTTTATTTGTGAATGTGAGTGAGACAGCGGCCTTCGGACGGGCTGGGCTAGCAGGGCAAGTCTCCTTGACCTTGACATTTCGATGAAGGGTCAATTTACCCGAGTCGAAGACCTCGCCATCACCGATATCAAGACCTTCAAGGAAGTCTGGTTTGTCTGCTTCAGCTGGTGGATCTGGTGCTTTCTTGGGAGGCACCAAGGGTTCTTCAGAGATCATCCTCTGGGGAGACCGACTCTTTCGCCTTAGCTGAAGCCTCTCCGAGAAGTTGACGGGGCCTGATGGAAGTACAAGACCGTCGAAGTTTTCATCCTCACTCTCGGCTGTGATAGAGCTAGAAACACTAGGACTCAATGCGGAAGCAGAGGAGCTCCTATTAGAGCGTCCATCGCGTCGTGTTCCGCCGTATCTGGTACCCAGACTGCCTTCACCCCAGTCTAAGTCGTCCCCTTGTGATGATGGAGTCTTAGGGATGTCCCTCTTAGTCGACAACCTCAGTTTACCATCTGATGGAAGTTCGAGATCCTGTTCAAAATCGTCCTCAGCATTGGTGGCTTTAGTGTCCTTTTGGGGCGTTGGTGGTGTTATGAAAGAGACAGGCTTTGGCGGTTGGCGGCTCTTGGAGACTTTGATTGTCTCGTAACCATCGCCAAAGAAGTCATCATCTTCTTCGGTATCCTTGAACTTGTCCAGGTTCATGATTGCGGAATTCATGGCCGCGGAAAGAGTGCTAACGTTCGATTGCGTGGATTCCCTCCGGTCATCCCGGACAATGGTGGGTGGTGATTTGGTTGTCTTGGTTGGGCTAGAGCCAGCACTGACTTGACGCAACGTCTCAGGAAACTCGGTCTGATCTTTTGGCTTGATCTTGAGACCTTGAGACATGTCCGGCAATTCCAAGTCGTTCTCCCAATCTTCTTGGATAATTTTCTTGAGTCTTCTTCCTCCTAGGCGTTTGATGGTTCCACCCATCAAGGCGGATGAGGGAACATTCTTTGGTAAGGGGATGCCGGCCTTTTGTGCTGCAGTAATAGCATCCAGAGTGGACTTCTCATCGTCTCCTGGGATGTGAACATGTCTCTCCTCGCCTGGAAGAGACTCGAGCTCCGATCGGAAAGACACATGCGAAGAGCCAGAATCACGCCGTCTTGAAGAAGGTCTTGACAGCCCAGTCGCAGTTGAAGGGCTTTTAAAGGTAAGGTCGTCAGCTTCAACGAGAAAGTCATCGTCATCCCAATTCTCGACGTCGTCCTCCACGGGTTGCCGTGGTTGTAGTCGTAAAGGTTCCATGATGTTAAGATTTTGTGTAAAGTTTTTCTGAGCGAACGACGCTATCAAAGGCCAAAAAGTCGAAAAGGGTCAGCTGTATAGACCACTGGTAGAACGTTTTGTCAATTGTTCCTAGTCATTATTGAATCCGACTGTTGTTCCCCACATACGTCGGCATTTCCCCTCCTTGTCGTAACTTGTGCGGGCGAGGAAGATTTCTGCGTCGGAGAAGCTCGAAGATATCGAATCTAGATTTTGTGGCCGTTGGACGAACGTGCTGCAGGAACGTGGGTGATTGCCGCAAGAGGTGAACGTAAGAGCGGAGACGCACTCCTCGTGCAGTCGCGATGCTGTCGTCGGCAACGGGCGCAAGAACAAACAATAGCGACGCAACTAAGCGACAGGAGAAGGTCAAGGTTGAGAGCTATGAGCCAGAATATTTTCTCGTGCGTCGAGAGAGTGACGTGCGAGACAGAGTTGGAGGGTCAGGAATGCGGTCGGCGGGCTGGATGGAGGTCGGTGGATGGTGGGTTGTGGAAAGAGAAAGGCTGGGGTGGTGCTAGGAAGGTGCTGGGCGACAGTCACGGTGGCTGGTGGTTCCTGCAAGTTCGAGTGCTGGCCTTGCCTCGTTTGCGCCCAAGCGCACACTGCCAGCTGCGACGCACCTGCTAAAATTTTTGGGGAGGCCGGGATGCCCACTGCAACCACGTGACTCTACAGCGATGGTTTGTCTGGTGGGATGATCCCGATTGGCCCATGTTTCAACAGAGTCGCGCCAGCGATTTCCACGCGTCATTGTCGCGACCAGGAAGGAAAGGCTCGCCTTCAGCTTCTTTACGACCCGGAGGCCGTGTGTTTCGGGGGCCCTTCTGTTGTCGAGTTAATACAGGTAATTACCGTGTCGCAGGCAGAATGGGAATAGCAATACATTAATGATGGTAATCAAAACACAATTGCGTCGCCAATTTCGCCCATTGCTGTGTATATTTCTGTAGTTTTCTGCACCTTCACGACCCAATTTATTGACAGATCTCCAGGGTGCCTGGCAAGGAAGCAGTCCACCCATGCCGGCAGCCCGCTGCAAACAGCGCTCCAGCAGCCGTCAGCATGGGGCCAAGGGCCTGGGGCCTGGGGCCTGGGACCTGGAGATCGTGGCCATGGGCCTTTTTAGCGGCCGTGTGCTGCCTGCAGGCCCTGCAGCTGCCTGGGCTGCACTTACATGCAACCTCTCAGATCATCAGATCGGGTCACTTTCATAAAAAGACGACGCCTCTCGTAAACATTTTCTCAATTAAACAACGATCGATTATAAAGGAAGAACCAACAATTCCCCCGATTCATCGTGCAAATCCTCAGGTGAGTGTCACCTTCAGCTGAACCCCTCTAGACCCTCCATTACTCACCCTTCGCGTTCACGCAACCCTCCTGGACCCTGCCATCAAAACATTCCATCGTCTCACCTGTTTATCAAAGCTTCCTTCCTCCCCACGTTGATCGTCCCGGCCCGTGTCTTGCTTTCAAATCCTCGCGTCCCTCGTCCTCGATCTGCATTGTGTTGTCATCTTCGCTTTGCCACCCAATCTTAATCCTTCGTGTCAGCCAGCTCGACCAAGTTCACATCAAACTCCTACACACCAATGGCGGCAAGGCGAGTTCTGAGATTCGCCCGCAGCGACGATCAAACTGGCTTTGTTCTCTTGCAGGTCACTTCTAAGGGTTCGAAACCCTTGGATCTAAAGCTAGTGGGCACTGAGGGAGAAGAGCCATATGTCGCCTCATGCAAGTCATCCCATTCCCCCTCTCCATGACATCGCAATCTGGCACCCTTGTCTGCAATTTACTGTAAGTGACGTACAGTGACGGCCCCGACTCTAACCTTGTCCAGTAAAACATGACCGTGTAGCTTCGCTCAGAGTCAAGAACTGCCCTTCTTCTGAGGCTGAGTGGCATTCGATTCTAGAGTCTATGCTAAAACAAGAGCCACTCCCGGATATCCAGGCAACAGCCACAGTTCAGAGCGGATCCTCTATCTCAATCACAATCCGCAAACAGATCCAAGGTATAACAGTATGGACATGATGCCATTCCGAAGTCCGTGTTCAGCTGCTAACCGAATTAGCAACGCCTTGGCGCCATCACTTTGAATCAGTCCGATGAGCCCATTGAACTATTCGAGTGGTGCGGCGCTGCCGTTGAGGCTGCCGATGCTAGCAAAGAGGCCGTGGCCAAATTGATGGCCAAGTCGCATGATGCGGAAGCCGCCGTGGCTCAACTGAAGTCCCAATTGGAGGAGCTGATTCAGGCAAAGGAAGAGGATGAAACCGCCCTATTGCAAAAATTTCGAGATCTCTTAAACGAGAAGAAGGTCAAAATTCGTGAACAGCAGCGAGTCCTGGCTACAACAGGATCCTTCAATGCCAGCCACCCGGGGAATTCTTCTCAACCATCTCAGCAAGCACCACCTCCGACAGCACCACCAAAACCAACTCGGAAGGCCGGGAAATCAAGGGTTACAAAGAGAAAAGCACCGGCCTCAAAGCGTGTTGAGGAATCAGAGGATGAGGATGCTGAAGCAATGGAGGTGGATCAAATCAAGCGGGAGGAGGAAGAGACAGACCCCGGCAATACTACTGAGGCCACTGCGTCAGTAGGAAGCGATGATGACGAAGATGAGGCTCCAACGAATTCCTCTCGAAAAGGGAAGACTGCATCACCAGCGCCAGAACTTCGAGGAAAGACACCACCAAAGAAGGCAACAGAGCAACCGCCTCCTCCAAGAGCACTCCCTTTCACTAGCAAGAAGAAGAATCCTGCACCGGTTCCTGCCCCTGCTGCTGGCAGTGAGACCGAATCTGACGATGAGTTGTGAGATCGCTCAAATACTGGCATGGCGAAGCATCACAACACGTTTGAAACTCTTCTCATATATATCGGTTATTTCGACATGTATTTTGCAACCTAGTATATGAGCCTCACATCTCGGCGCTAACAAGTGGTAATAACATCTATCGTCGATCCTCCGGATCGAACTTGCCCCTCCAGAACCCACGGAAATGCTTCTTGTTGCCCAATTCAGCAATGTCGCTAACCTCTTTGGGGGTCAACTTGAACTTGGGCAACTTTGCCAGATACCTCTCAAGTCTCTCGGACTTTGAACTTGTGGTGATAGGTACCAAGCCTTGGTCAATGATCCACCGCAAGCCGATCTCGGACTCCGAAACGCCGTACTTAACCGCAAGTTGAGACCACAGCTCATCCACGGGGCCACCCTTCGCAGATACGAGCGGAGTTAGGGGGCCATAGGTGGAAACTGCGATGTTGTGCTTCCTGTGGAAATCGATGAGGTCGCCGTGCTGGAGATACGGGTGGTACTCGATCTGGTTGATGGCAGGTGGGATCTTGGCGGTTTTCAGCAGAGTCTCCAGGTGCTCCTGAAGGAAGTTGGATACGCCAATCGACTTGGCCCGCCCAGATTCTTTGATAGCCTCCAGCTCGGCCCATCTCGCCTGTAGCTCTCCCTCGGTGTCGGCGAAATAAGGTCCATGGATCAGATAGAGGTCTACATAGTCAAGACCCAGTTTCTTAAGTGATAGCTCGAAAGCCTCTGTGGCGGACTTCTTATCCTCGGCATCAATCTTTGTGACGACGTAAAGTTCTTCACGCGGGACTTTGGAGGCTTTGATAGCAGCACCAAGCTCTTCCTCGTTGCGGTAGACTGTGGCAAGTTAGCCATCCGTGGGTGTAAAGTCGTGAAATTCTGTATGCTGACCTTCAGCTCCATCAAGGTGGCGATAGCCAATTTCAATGGCTTTCTTGGTAAGTTCAACGAGCTCCTGGTCGAGGCTATTGTCACCAGAGCTCTTGGATCGGGCAGTACCAAGTCCATACCCCAGCTATGCAATATCAGTCGTCGGTACACATTCGGGACACGTTCAAGTTCTCTCTCTTGCTTGCAGTAAGCTCTTAAACCTACCAGCGGGATCTCATTGCCATCGTTCAGCTTCAACTTGGGGAGGAAAGGCTGCTGCTTTGGCGGGGTACCAGAGGCGTCCGGCTCGAACGTAGAACCGATAGAGTTCATTGTGAAGTTCAGTAGTTCAAGTGTTTTCGGGATGCTCTATGTTCCTCTAGAGATGTGAAAGTACGAGTAGGTGGAATCTACTGATACCCGATGACTACGCAAGGACGTAGAATTGGGTTGCCAAGTTTAGGACGTTGCGTCTTTAAGTGTGAGGCATGAAACCCCCACTGTTGCCCTTGATGGCGTTGCTTTTATCACTTAGTGGACCAATGCCGTGAGCTCTTGCACCATTTTCGGCTGCATTTTCCGAGAAACCATCCAGCTATTCGGCGTACTGGATTGGTAAACTAATACAGCATTCTTTGCCAGGTCGAATTCCTCTCCTTTTGCTGTTATTTCACAACACCGGTAAACTTCATCTATAGGGTTAGCAATGAACGAGAGCGGAGTAATGGCTCCAGGCTATCATCATCTATTGATTATCGTTAGATCATCCAGCCCAACGAGGCATGTATCTAGGACACCACAAAATTGACTCGACCACTCGCGGTCTAGGGTAGTCGTGCAGTCTAAAAAGGGTTGTATGACGACATTAACGTTGAAGATGGCGATCCGTCGTCCACACGCGGTTTGTGACTGCCATTTTCGCAAATTCATAATTCCATACCCACGGCCGGTCTCGCAATAGAGGATGGGTAGCATTTGTCAGCTATCGAGAAAGTCGAAAGCAACAATTAGCGGCCCGGAGCTGTTTTACCTGCGGCCGGACACGTGCCGGAAAACCGGCCGAGTTTGCGGAGTCCCAATGTGGGGTTGAGATCTCCGAGGAGTGATGTCAAACAACCTCCGATATCCGTCATTAACCTCGTCACCATTTGCATCTCAATACCTTGATAAATGAAATTGAAATCCGACCTCATGTTCCACGAAACCCCTTGAATTTACGTCTTGCCAAAGATCGCAAACGGCATTCACCTCTGCCTTTAATGCTCTGCCGTGCAGCTTTCCGAAGAGCTATGCCGCGTTCCCACATTGTACCTCTAATGGCTGCCCACCTCTCTAATGGTGGCGCTTCAACGCCAGCCTCATCATACGAAGGCGCGTCTCTCGCCGACCTTCCAAAGTCATGGCACTTTACCGAATCACTCCCGCCGGACCCCGTTTTCCCTACTCCCGCCGACTCTCACAAGACCCCGCGAGACGATATTGGACCTCGACAAGTGCAGAAAGCTATTTTCACCTGGGTTCGACCTGTGGAGCAGAAGGATCCTGAGCTGCTGGCAGTTAGTCCTGCTGCACTACGCGACCTTGGAATAAAGGTCGGAGAGGAGAAGACGGATGCCTTTAGACAACTGGTGGCAGGGAATAAGCTATATGGGTGGGATGAAGAGAAGCTTGAGGGTGGATATCCCTGGGCACAATGCTACGGAGGCTTCCAGTTCGGGCAGTGGGCGGGACAGCTTGGTGATGGGAGAGCTATTTCCCTATTCGAGACCACCAATCCTGCGTCGGGAGAGCGGTACGAGCTACAGCTGAAAGGCGCCGGTCTGACACCTTACTCCCGCTTCGCCGACGGGAAAGCTGTGCTACGGTCCAGTATCCGAGAATTTGTGGTCTCCGAGGCACTCAATACCCTGAGGATACCCACTACTAGGGCTCTATCACTTACATTACTGCCACACTCGAAGGTTTTGCGTGAGAGAATGGAACCGGGGGCCATTGTGTTGCGCTTTGCTCAGTCATGGTTGCGTCTTGGAAATTTTGACATCCTCCGCGCTAGAGGAGACCGGAAATTGATCAGGAAGTTGTCAACCTATATCGCCGAAGATGTGTTTGGTGGCTGGGACAAGCTGCCAGGTCGACTAGATGATCCTGATGACCCGACAAAGGCGTCTGCACCCAAGCGTGGGGTGGCGGCTGAGGAAGTCGAGGGTCCAGAAGATGGTGCAGAGAATAGATTCACGAGACTGTATCGTGAGGTGGTGAGGAGGAACGCTCGGACTGTTGCCAATTGGCAAGCTTATGGCTTCATGAACGGTGTGTTGGTGAGTAATCCGATTTGAACTCGAACTGTGTGAACATCTGCTAAAGTATTGGAACAGAATACGGATAATACGTCAGTCTACGGACTGTCAATAGACTTTGGACCGTTCGCCTTTATGGATAACTTTGACCCCGTATACACACCCAATCACGACGACTACGCTCTTCGATATGCCTATAAGAACCAGCCGACTATCATTTGGTGGAACTTGGTTCGATTCGGTGAGGCGGTTGGGGAGTTGATGGGAGCGGGCGCCAATGTTGATGACCCAACCTTTGTCTCCGAAGGCGTCAAGGAAGGCCAGGAGAAGCCGATTATAGAGAGGGCAGAGAAGCTCATAACGCAAGCCGGCGAAGAATACAAGGCTGTCTTCTTGGCTGAGTATAAGAGGTTGATGACTGCACGGCTGGGGCTTCGAAACTTTAAGGATTCCGATTTCGATGAACTTTTCAGCGAAGCTCTCGATACTATGGAGGCTTTGGAGCTTGACTTTCATCACTTCTTCCGCAGACTAAGCAGCATCAAGTTGGAGGAAGTCTCAACACCGGAAGCTAGGCAAGAGAAAGCATCTGTCTTCTTCCACAAGGAGGGACCACCCAAGACAATGACCGACAGCGCGGCACGAGAGCAGCTCGCCAGCTGGCTTGCAAAATGGCAGGCGCGCGTAATTGAGGACTGGAAGGAAGATGGTGACAGTGTCTCCGAGACTAAGGAGACGGAGAGAATCCAGGGCATGAAACAGATCAACCCTAACTTCATCCCCCGAGGCTGGATCCTGGATGAGGTTATCCGACGTGTCGAGAAGGAGGGTGAGAGAGACGTCCTAGACCGTATCATGCACATGGCGCTCCACCCATTCGAAGATGCATGGGATGGCCAGACATTTGATGGTGTACAATACAAGGGTGACAAGGATGAAGAGGCACGGTGGACTGATGATCCCCCGAAGCTTGAGAGAGCTATGCAGTGCAGTTGCAGCTCTTAGACTAGCTCATATTTAGATATCACAAGGATAACAAGAGCTTTGAGGCGACTTTCTCCCAACCCTGAAGCTACGATGTGGCAATTGGATGAATCATGATGAAATGTTACGACCGGCGGTAAGAGGCAGCGGTCACGGAGATTGGTTACTCTCCCATGCTTCCATAACGGCGTAGATCTTATTCTAGAGCACAAGATAGAGGAAGACTCAACTGAAGCAACGGGCCTGCCGAAGCAGAACCGCGCGCAAGCTCACCTACAATAAAATGTGCCCGTGTACAATTTATTTGGTGAAGAAGAAAAAACCAGAAGCTCCGCTGCTGCGCAAATTCCGGCTAAGACTTGGTAGGTCAGCTGATGCCTCAGGCACAGAGCTTGCGGAGCTGACCAATGAGCATTAACGTAAATTAATCGCGGACTAGCGCCACTAAATCCATCACCCGAACAGCAGTTCCCTTGAGACGTCAACGACTGAGCACATATTCGCCGCAACGTCTTGCAACGTTCATCTCCTTCACTCCGTCAAGGCGACACGATGCTCCGACAGACTCTGGCACGTTCGGCTTGGCGGACGGGCAGGCGTGCCGCCAATGTCTCGCGGACATTTGCGACGACCAGCCAGCGTCCAGCCGAGGTGGAGCTGACAATTGGTGAGCATCTTTGTGTTTGGAGCCATTGACTGTCCAGGGAAGGCTAACAGAGTCCTAGATGGAAAGAAAGTCTCGATAGAAGGTATGCTTCGATGTGTGGAGGGACTTGGACGACGTTTCTAATGCCATTGTAGCCGGCTCAGCCCTCATTCAGGCTTGCGAGAAGGCGGGAGTTACCATCCCGAGGTACGCGGAGACCATCCTTAAAACCTTTATTGACCTTGCTGATCGTTTACAGATATTGTTACCATGAGTACGATCCTTCCGAGCGTTCCCACCGATCGAGCAATGGCTAATATTTACCTCAGAAAACTAATGATTGCTGGAAATTGCCGTATGTGCTTGGTCGAAGTCGAGAGGGCCCCGAAGCCCGTTGCCTCTTGTGCCTGGCCCGTACAGCCCGGCATGGTCGTGAAGACCAACTCCCCACTTACTCACAAGGCTCGAGAGGGCGTGATGGAGTTCCTTCTCGCCAACCACCCCCTCGATTGCCCTATCTGTGACCAGGGTGGTGAGTGTGATCTCCAGGATCAGTCCATGCGATACGGTGCCGACCGAGGACGATTCCACGAGGTTGGCGGCAAGCGAGCTGTCGAGGACAAGAACATTGGTCCCCTAATCAAGACTTCGATGAACCGATGCATTCACTGTACTCGATGTATCCGATTTGCCAACGATATTGCCGGAGCTCCGGAGCTTGGCTCTACCGGCCGTGGCAACGACATCCAAATCGGTACCTACCTCGAGAAGAACCTGGATTCGGAACTGTCTGGCAACGTTATCGATCTCTGCCCCGTTGGTGCTCTGACCTCCAAGCCTTACGCCTTCCGAGCCCGTCCTTGGGAGCTGAAGCACACCGAGTCTATTGACGTTCTTGATGGTCTTGGCTCCAACATCCGTGTGGACTCTCGAGGCCTTGAGGTTATGCGTGTTCTTCCCCGGCTTAACGATGATGTCAACGAGGAGTGGATCAACGACAAGTCCCGATTTGCTTGTGATGGACTGAAGACCCAGCGATTGACCATGCCCCTAGTCCGACGAGAAGGCCGATTTGAGCCTGCAGAGTGGGAGGAAGCCTTGACCGAGATCTCCCGTGCCTGGCAAGTAAAGAACCCTCAGGGTAACGAGTTCAAGATTGTTGCCGGTGCCTTGACTGAGGTTGAGTCTCTGGTTGTTGCGAAAGATATGGCCAACAAGCTCGGCTCCGAGAACCTGGCTTTGGATACCCCCAATGGTAACAAGCCTATTGCCCACGGTGTCGACGTCCGATCAAATTACCTCTTCAACTCCCGAATCTGGGGTATTGAGGAGGCTGACGCAATCCTGATTGTTGGTAGCAACCCTCGACATGAGGCTGCTGTTCTTAACGCCCGCATCCGAAAGCAGTGGCTCCGATCTGACCTTGAGATTGGAGTCGTTGGTGAGACCTGGGATTCTACCTTCGAGTTCGAGCATCTCGGAACTGATCACGCCGCCCTTAAGAAGGCTCTAACTGGCGAGTTCGGCAAGAAGCTTCAGGCTGCTAAGCGACCCATGATCATCGTTGGTTCCGGTGTTACTGAGCATGCGGATGCTAAGGCTTTCTACGAGACCGTAGGTGCCTTTGTTGACAAGAACGCCGCCAACTTCTTGACTGAGGAGTGGAACGGTTACAACGTCCTTCAAAGGGAGGCTTCTCGAGCAGGTGCTTACGAGGTCGGCTTCACTACCCCCTCTGCTGAGGTTGCTGAGACCACCCCTAAGTTCGTATGGCTCCTCGGTGCCGATGAGATCAACGAGGCCGATATTCCCAAGGATGCCTTTGTCGTCTATCAGGGCCACCACGGTGACAAGGGCGCTCAAATTGCCGACATCATCCTCCCCGGCGCTGCCTACACTGAGAAGGCCGGTACCTATATCAACACTGAGGGCCGAGTCCAGATGACCCGTGCTGCTACTTCCCTTCCTGGCGTTGCCCGAACTGACTGGAAGATCCTCCGAGCTGCCAGCGAGTTCCTGGGTGCTCCTCTCCCTTACGATGACGTCGCTATGGTCCGAGACCGCATGGTTGAGATCAGCCCTGCGTTGGCTGCCTACGATGTCGTTGAACCAGTTTCTCTGCAACCACTAAGCAAGGTTCAACTGGTGGATCAGAACAAGGGCTCAAAGGCCAGCGGATCGCCGCTGCAGAAGGTGATTGAGAACTTCTATTTCACAGATGTTATCTCTCGAAGGTATGTATCATTCTATCCCCATTTCCTCTGTCTGATCATAGCTAATATATCCTTCAGCTCGCCTACAATGGCTCGTTGCTCAGCGGCAAAGGCTAGCGGTGACCCCCGGACGAACTTTATGGCCCCCGGCATGGAGGAGGATAGGCCTATGGGCCAGGTCGAGTACGGGGCATAAAGCGGTTGCTGTAAAAGAATAGAAAGACTTTTTCCCTTATGCGTCTGGGATGTTCGTAGTGCTTGTACATATAGGACGTCGGGCTGGAGATGAAGTGGAGAGAAGGTAAATAAATACCTTAAGTTGAATTAGCTGCCCATCTCATCGAGTGCCCGTGCCATAATACCTCGCATGTCTCATGTTCATCCTACGCTGTGCAATGTTACCACGACATAAAAACGCGTCTCTTCTTCGGCGTCACCTTTCCACCACCGGCGAGTTTGGCCCGTTCCTACGCAGCCTCCTCCTCCAGCGCCTTCTTCAACGCTATTTCATAAACCTCTTTTGTCCTCTTGACATGCGCCTCATACCCCTCCAGATTCAAACATGCATTTTCCGCATTCCTCATACATTCCAACATCGCCCAGTGGCGCGGCGTTTTGCCTTCCAGGTTCGCTAGCTCCGGAGGGGGGATAATCTTGGTGTTGTAATCGATTTCGGGATTATTCGGTGCGTCCATGTTCCTGATCATGGTCGCGAGGCCGTCATCTGCAAGACCGGGCTTGAGATCTTGGCCGCCGTTGGCCTTGAAGCCCTCATCATCATCAGTGGCCTTTTGGATGAGTCGAGCGTGTTCGCGGGTGTGCAGGGTGAGGAGGTTGGCTTGCACCGAGGCGGCGTGGGTGTCGATTTCGGATAGTATGGTACGGATCCGAGCTGAGCGGGAGGGGAATTGGGGAAGAGGGGCTGTGAAGTCTTCGGTGATGGGGACGAAGATGGCCGGGGCGATGGAGACTAGCGGTGGGATGGGTTGTTCTGTGGTTTGGGTGGTTTGGGCATTGCATTGGTGTTGAGGCTGCTGTTGAGGCTGCTGTTGAGCCATGTTGAACCAACACCAAACAGCCCTGCGGCACGTCAACTCAGATTATCCCAGCTACTATGATTTGCTCCTTGGGGGTATCCCGCGTCGAACGGCACAGTGCAGAAGTCGTCAGCAGGCCGTCAGAGTGGCTTGTGATCAAGGGTTGCTTTGCATCCAGGTTTATGCAGGATTCAAGTTGTAGCTCCGCGTGCCGAGACACACAACCAGAAGTTGGTGTGCGGGCTGACAGCGTCGGTACCTGCATAAGTTCACGTTGGTTTGGGGTGAGCATGTGATTTGGATCATGGGCGGGGGCCACGCGACATGGAAAGATGCGAATACCGAGAGCTTGGTAAGTTCATGGCGTAGAAACTTTGACAATACCTGCTTTGAGACGTCATCTTAGATATGCGGTGGCGGGAAATAGTAATATCAGAAGTGTAACGGTTGGGACCGTTAGTGACCGTGAAGGTTTATAGCAATATACATTTAACGTTAGTATGAGAGCTATTCTAAACGTGAAGGCTCTATAGTGTGATGATATCTAACAAGAATTCCTTCCGTCCCTTCCCATGCAGAAACCAATGATGAGTTGTTGTCCACAACTCCAAGTGCGCCGTTCGTAAATGATAAGCTTCTCCGCCGCAACCCCATGTATCATAATTGCCGCCCAACAGTGTTGAGGAGAGATTCAGAGCCCTCACGGTAACAGCATGCCTGCTCCAATGCTCGAGCTCGTTATTCTTCTCTTCCCTTGGTCTAGATGATTGGTGTAGGGTCTGCTAAGGTACGACAAATGCTACCCTTCACATGCAGCACCTCGACTAGTGACGAAAAGTAGCGGGTATGTCGTTGTTGGGAGGACTTTATGTTGATACATGGCCGTTGCCGCTTCAACTGATAGTACAATGCTGCTGAGCGCCTCCCAAGCATTCGTTTTGGGGCCGATGTAATCTCACTCAATCAGAGTGTCCTCCTGAAAGCTCATCCTCGAGATGGGAGGATGTTCCTGACATATTCTCTCACTAATGTCAACGCAGCTCTCACCAGGTCTTCCAACCGCCGGTCCTTGCGTTTCCGCATCCACAATAATATGATGGCAAGGATAACTAAGTCGGCAGCCAAATGCTTGATGATGACGATCGATAACCACCGTACCCAAGCCCTGAAGCTTTTCTCTTTTTGCGCTCGCCACTCCCTTCCAGTCGTGATCTGCTCTCGCAATGCTGCCACCTCGGCGGACATCTTGGTCAGCGCACGCTCAAGCTTCCTCTGCCACCTACTTCCGCGTTTACTCGGGTCTTCCGTCTCTTCTTGCTCATCTTCTAGGTCCATCTCCCGTTGTGATTTTAATTCGGCTTCGTCGTGCTCGCTCATGGGGCTGAGAATCCTCATCGGGCCATCGGCTTCGTCGCTGGGGGTGTCTTGGAAGTTATGTGATGCGCTGGTGGAGCGAGCGGCTTTGGGGGAAGAGAGGGAGGAGCTGGGACTGTTGTGTTTGATTTGATTCCAGACAAATTCGAGTTCTGCGACGAGTTCTTTTGCGTCTCTGAAGGCGTGTTAGTTAGCCAAGCGAATCGAGACCATTGGGCGACTCCTTACGGTGTTGTCGCATATCGATGCATGGTGTCGATTAGGGCCTCAATGTATCTCTTCTTTGACTCTGTCCTCCCAAGCCCCTTCTGCAAGTTCCAAGCATCCCACTTATCCTTCTCTCGCTGTAGTTCCTCCGCGCCCATGCCGGAGCCGGCTGTCGGGCGCTCCATGACACCATCTACATCGCCCTCCATTGCTTGCTTGTATAGTCCATAGAGACGTAATCGGTCGGAAGGGGGTGGTCGCGACGCGCCAGTCTTGGGGATCTTCTTGACTGTATTTAATGCGTGGACGAACACGCGATCTAAGTGACCAACCGTTAGCACCTCGGGTTTCTCTGCGAAAACCCAGTGGGGTGTACATACCAACCGAGTCCGCCATCTTGAGCGATGTATGAAGAGAGAGTCTCACAGCTCTTCAATATCGGCGATGTAGTGGCACGACCAAGTCTGGAGATCCTATATCGGGCGTGCTATCAGGGCCGCAGCCAGCTAGCACCCCACAGGCCGAACGAATGGAAGGTATTAGGCGCCGCGTGCTGGAGTAGAGGATGGAAATAAGACGATAATCAGCCGAAGAATCCGATGCGCCGAGCCACTCGATCCAGCAACTCCATGAAAGCAAAAAGACCTGGGGAAGAAAGCGGAGATGTCGAGGAATGGACCAAAGCTAAGGGTGGGTTGTCAGAAGCGATGATGTTGGTCTAAAATGCGGAGGGTGTTCATCGGCAAACGCATTTGACCTCGGCGCGGCGCTCGTGCTTGACTCGGACCTGGCGCCGACTCTCCACCTGCCAGGGGCATCCTCTACTACCTTCAATCTACCCCCCACACTTATTGTGCGGTTGTGTTCCGAGACACGTGAAACTAATTAAAACAATGCATAGATATAATTTGTGAATGAGATGACGAGCTTATGCGAGATCATGCTTGCTGAATGATGGATCACTCCCACCTGCTGAAGCTCGTTCTAATGGTTACGTTGTTGTTAGCAACGCAGGCAAAGCATAAGTCGCAGGTCCTATTGAAGCTTAGCATATTACATGATCCCTGGTCTCGCCTATATGTTAAGCTTTAAGTAATATCAAGGGTTCATATGAAAAAAAAAGCCCTAGCGGTTAATCAAGGATTGTCCCAGGGACATTATGTATATGGTTATTGCTATTACCCTATGGTGGGTAATTCCTAGAAGTTGACACCCGACACCGTTGGTGAGACAGCAGTTTCTCCCACCCTCTTCCTGGCTCAACGCCACCTGATTGTAGCATCAAATAGCATATGAAATATGCACATGATACTAATATTCATCGAAAGGGATTAGATACGAAATTGTGATGATATACAAGCAAGACGCTGTCATCATTCGGATATAGTTGCTGTATATACAATCCTTCATATTATTTACAGATCCGTCAGGGTCCATCACCCGCTTCCTCCGCAGCCTTTTTTGCCTCCATATAAGCCTTCTTTTTGCCCGCGTATAGCTTCATCAGCGTCTTGTTTTCTAAAGCCCTTGTAGCTGCCCGCTGGCCGGCCTCCGATTTCTGCAATGCTGATCCAATTCCGAGGAGCTTATCAGTCTCACCCCACCCGTTTAGGTACACTCCGACAATAAACAACGGCAATTTCGTGTTCCTGTCCTTCTTCTCTCCCGATGTTGGCATGTCCTTGTACTGGAGGCGGCATCCCGTGACCATTATCATGCTGGCTAGCTTCTCCTTCGGTTTCTGCTGGTTGGATGATTGCACAGGGCAATTCGAGGTTCCCCGCTGGTTCTTTACTACCTCTTCTGCTTGCTTAATTTGGTCTTTGATCGTTCTCCCCCAAAGCGCCCTCAGCCAGTTGTTCGCGATCTCGACACCATTTTGACGGTCAGACTTTATGAGCCCCGCAACGTAAGCCTCAAAAATATCGCCCTGTATCTTGATGGTTTCTTTGCCTTTCGGTTTCTTTGCTATCAACATCTCCATGTTTCCAATGTCTGACGGTAGGCGAGTTTTGGTTTCCATGTGATACGCTCGATAATACTCGGCTAGAGTGACGTTGCGGACCAGTTGTTCACGTATCTGAGAACAGCGGCCCGTTGGGAAGTGTTGAAATGTGTGGGAGATCAGATTTGTCGCCAGCATCTCAATGTGAGAATCACCAACCCACTCCAGCTTCTCATAGTTGCACTGTCGATCCACGCCTGAATGTGTGAATACCTCCATCTCAGTCTTAGGATCGGAGATTTTGGGAAGAGGTGGTAGCTCCGTTGAGATATCTGAGCTTGACCAAGGGACTGTTCCGAATAAAGGTGGAAAAAAAGGGCCGTAGGAAATGTTCTTCGGTTTCTTGTTGCTTGGACTGTCCAGGACGTCGCCCTGCACACTTGAGATAGGGCGTTTGCTCATGCTTATGAAGAAAACCTCGTATCATGCGCGGCGGTTTGAAAGTATTACCCTAGAGTACAAGATAAGTCTTGTGCTGTATAAACCTTTACTAGTAAAAGTTCAATAAAGGTGCCTTGAAGATGATGAATGAAAGGTGATGAATGCCTCGAATTTACTGTAGTTGAGATGCTCACTGGGACAGCCTGGGCCTACCGAGATGGCCCCACATAAAACCGGACTCTCAGCCAATCAGCGCTCCTAGCTATCACCCTGGATCAGATGCTGCCAACGTCAATTCAACACCGAAAAAAAAGTTGACCGAAGCACATATCAAGTCAACAATGCCAAGATGAGTGTCCCACGAGCGCGAATACTCGATTTGATGAAGGTAAGGCACTCAATTCAGGTCTTCGATTGCTCTAGCTAAATCCACAAAGGCGCAATGCCAACTCTTCGCGACGACCTACAATCCCGAGGGCCTCCGAATGGGCAATAAGGTCCTGCGACAGCGATTGAAGGGCCCGGCGATGGCAGCGTACTACCCTCGAAAGACGGCTACGATTAAGGATCTGAAGCGCGAGTTCGGTCCGACCCTGACGACTTGGGATGAGGCAGAGGAGGACCGATTCGAGTACATTGACGAGTAAGCGCGGCCGAGGTGCATCCATAAATTGCGGAGGGAAGCTGACCTGGTGACTCTAGACTCAAGCTTCGTGGAAAGAGTGCTCCTAAGAAGAAGACGGGACCTCCAGGTTTGTGCAGCATAACCATGGGCAAGGATCTGGCTAACTTTGTACAGTTGTAACGGGCAAGAGGCGTTAACTGGCTTGATATCTCCAACGATGTTTGGCCCTACGACAAGCTTTTATGCGGCGTGGGCTTGGAGATTGTGAAATCTTCTGTACGGAGGGATGAGATGGGAACAAGAAGTGTATGGCCATTTATTGTCCTTAGATGTAAAACTACGGTATCATTACCAGTAACGAGACTCCAGAGACGTGAATATTAAGGTTGAACAACGCATCTACTGTCCTAGTGGTTTGCAAGTTAAACTGACCTGCGATTGTAATTAAACAAATTAAACACTGGCCTAAAACCTAAGCATCGGGAAAGTAGGAGAGGAGCGGCAGGAGACACTGCCATTCCGCTAGGAACGAGTGATCAGGTTAGCAAGGGCTACATTCCCCTCCATTGATATCATGTCGAAATGCTAACAATTTTACCTTTTAGCCTTGTATGACTTCCATTCAGCTAAGTGTTTGCATTGACACTGTCTTTCCTCAGAATACCTGGTGCCGAGGCACATTGTAGTGTGGTCCAGGCGAATATCAAGTCTCTTATTGGATGACATTGGCCTCTGCTCATGTAAACGGGAGTCCTCGCGCCTCATGGCAGCAAAATTTGCTTGGAACTTGCAATCAGTTCGTATTCTTGGCGGGCAGTGAATCAGCCAAAGAAGGCCTCACATCAATTTCATCTCATCCAATCACTTGGAGATGCAGGTGTCTGTGCAGCGTGTCATCTTCTTGTCATCCGTCAAGACGCCTTGAATTTGACTTCACTATACGCTCACCTCTGTGTTTCCTCCGGACTCGGTTAAGAAGCGCCTCGTTCTGCACCAAGCCCTTGATTCACACCTAGAACTGACGAGCAAGTGCAGCAGCAAGCGACCAAACAGGTTCCTAATTTCATTGCCACTCGCCAGCTGCGCCTGAAACTTGATGCCTTAGTGGCTGTTCGGTCTTGCTAATGCACGGTCTATTTCTGGTTCCTGCCTCGAGTCGTTTGGTCCTGCTTCAGGGCCTTTGGCAGTGAATAACGTCTCCAGCAGCCATATCCCCCCGAATTTTCTCTCTGCTTCCACCTCAACCTTTCTGGTTACCCACCTTCACACTCTCTAATCTAGTGGAATCCTTCCGCTGTGGTATTTGGGTCATTTAATTTCATCCTCCACCATCTCTGTTGACAAGACAACCCCTTCATCGACCTCGACTTCGAAGCCCATCTGCGACTCCGTGCCTCACAATGTCTGCACCTGCGGCCACGGGATCAACTCCCCAGCGAGCCATGCCTATTCCAGCCGGAGTGCCTCATGGAGAGAATTCCAAGAAAGCCAAAGAACACTCGTCGACACTCAGCTCAGTGGCTGTAAGTTCAAACTCCATCCATTTCACCTTTCCCATCCTACTATTGCGTTGATCCTCCAACGGTTGGGGGCCTCATACGCACCAGCTTTCTCCTGGATGCTTCTGGGTGTGGCCTGAGCTAATCATGTGAACAATAGAACACCGGCGGCTCGACTTCCATGAAAAAGAACATCTCGGCTCTGGAGACTTCAAAGCTGGCCAACCAAGGCGGACCTAAGGTTTTTCAGACACTCCCTCATTCACATCGGAATCACTAATCATGACAGAAGATTAAGATAAGCCACGAGTCCTCCCACACCGACGACTCCTATCCGATGGACCGACTTCTTGCCAAGCTCTCGGAGCAGCAGGCTGTCCTAACTAAACAGAACGAAGCACTCAAATCTGGCGAAGACGACCCTATATACTCCAGAGTCCTAGATCACGCATCCTCGAGCAACTCTCTCCCAGTTACGCCGGCGACGGATGCTTTTCCAAGCACTGCTCCAACAACTCGTCCGGCAAGTGCAACGGTTGATGATAGTCGTGGCGATGATGAAGTACTTCGCTTGAAGCTGCAGCTCGCCCAAGCTCAGAATGAGATCTCCAAACTCGACCAAGAGTTAGCCCAGACGCGTACGGTCAAACTGGAGCCGTCACCCACTGGCTTTGAATTTCCCCGTGGCACAGCCCCAGTCTCCCGTGATAATGCCTGGGGAACCCCTGAAGATGCTCAATCTGATACTAGTGATGCCTTGTCTGCTACTACCTTCAACCGCACTCGTGGTATTTGGGGCAACCCGAAGGGCTCGTTCGCCCACACTAATCTACAGCCCCCGGTAGCTGAACCATCCCCAGGTACTTGGCTTGGAGGCAGAAGCTTCAACCAGGGGTACGCTGACCCTGGGGTTCCATATCCCATTTTAGACGGCTATCGAGGCGACCGTTTGTCACCAGACTCGGACATGGTACGTTCCACTGGAAATCGGCGTGGAAATCGTTATGATAGCCGATTCAACTCCCCTCAGCCGTTCGGTGGAGGCTACGGGGGATACAATGGTACTGTGGGCCAGCCTGAATACATGGGTACCCCCATGCCTGGAGCCCCAATGAACGGTCCTCAAGGCCTCACCCCAATGAGCATGAGTATGTACTCGCCATATTCACCTCAACCTATAGGGACACCTCTGTCGCCACATGCGTCCGAATTCACGTCCAAGGCTGTCTGGAAGAATGAGGTGAGTAATGGCAACAGTGCTTGATAACCAATCAATGAACTAACGCATATGCAGATTATTTCCTCCGAAGGACAGACTTATTTACCACCCACTGAGCCCTTGAACTACCGTAGGCTCTTGGACCGCAACGTGAACTGCAACTGGAAGTACATCGTCGACAAGATTGTTTGCAACAACGACCAACAAGCATCTATCTTCTTGCAACAGAAACTGAAGGTTGGCACCCCTGAGCAAAAGTACGAGATCGTTGAGGCCATTGTCGCCCAGGCCTATCCCTTGATGGTCAATCGCTTTGGGAACTTCCTGGTTCAGCGCTGCTTTGAGCATGGAACCCCCGAGCAGGTTATTAAGATTGCCGAAGCCATTCGTGGTAACACCTTGAACCTCTCCATGGATCCCTTCGGTTGCCATGTTGTTCAGAAGGCTTTCGATTCTGTCCCTGAGGACTACAAAGCAATCATGGTCCATGAGCTACTGCGCCGAATTCCGGAGACGGTAATCCACCGATACGCATGTCACGTCTGGCAGAAGCTGTTTGAACTCCGCTGGACTGAGTCACCACCACAAATCATGAAATATGTCAATGAAGCACTCAGGGGTATGTGGCATGAGGTTGCCTTGGGCGAGACTGGAAGCTTGGTCGTCCAGAACATTTTTGAAAACTGCCTAGAAGATGACAAGGTAAGAAACTCCCATCGGGTTGATAAATGTGTGCTCACGATCCTCTTAGCGCCCTTGCATTGAAGAAGTCCTCGCCAACATCGATATCGTGGCCCACGGCCAGTTCGGTAATTGGTGCATCCAGCATATTTGCGAGCACGGTGCTCCTCCAGATCGCAGCCGAGCCGTTGACCACGTCATTCGTTATGCAGCCGAGTACAGCACCGACCAATTTGCCTCCAAAGTTGTCGAGAAGTGCCTGAAGATTGGCGGTACGGATTTCCTTGGGCGTTACCTCGATCGAGTTTGCGAGGGGCGCCGTGATCGTACCCGCATCCCGCTGATCGATATAGCCAGCGACCAGTACGGAAACTATCTGATTCAGTGGATCCTCAACAATGCCTCGCCGCAGCACCGAGAGGTTGTGGCCGCTCACATCCGAAAGCATATGGTCTCCCTTCGTGGATCTAAGTTTGGCTCCCGTGTCGGAATGCTGTGCACTAATCACGCAGTCACCACCCGACCAGGCCCTGGTGTCGGACCGGGCATAGGCACTCGCATGGCTCCAGGCTCACGCTTTGGGGGGGCTTACCGTTGACCTGCGGTTACTGACAACGTATATGGAGGTCTCTTACCCGCGAAAGGGAGCGATCTTTTCCGACCACTGTGTCTCTTATCCTTTGTCTCCATACATCTTGTCGACGACCACATCTGATTTTGCCGATCCTTCCATTCGTCAAGATGCAGACTACAATTTGTCGACCTTTTCTTACAAACATCTTCCCATGCAAGTAATTTACACAGATCACACGTCATCCTACGCTCAGCAGGCTACTGCTTGCTCGGGTGCATTGGACACATCATGGTTATGGGTTTTGCAATATGGAGGGGGATTGCAGCTGCTAATAACTAGAGGAGCTCGCTCGTCAGGGCCTAGTTTGCATCTCAACACCCATGGACGCCAAACTTCTGACCGATGGACAACCCTTTTTGCGAAATACCAGCACGAAAGATTGAGTTAGCCCACAAGTGTCAGGGGAGACGATCCTTGAAAAAGTCTTAAGGGTGGATAGGTGCACTACAGAAGAATGTATTATAGTTTGCGCGATGAAGACGGAGGGAAACCTGCAAAAGACCTTGTTTTGTTATCTCCAGACCCCATTAATAAATATTTTTGCTCTCCTTATAGGGGCTTTTTGCCCTCGTGTCTAAGTTCTGATGTACCCCAGAATGGGAAATAGACGATATCACTATCACCTCACATATTCGAAACGAAGAGCTTGCCCTCGTGAAGCAAATACTGTTACTGTCATTCATATCTATTGAAAAAAATCCCTCCAACGCCGTTCATGCTGATTCATCAAGTGGGAGTGAGGTCTCGGTTTGGCTCGACCAGTTATGGTTACGGAGCTAGGTAGCTCATGCGCCGTCAACAGGTGGAAATTCAGTATCTAAGGCCTGAGGCACACTGGCGAGAGTTGGAACGGGAGCTACAATATCCTTCTCCCAAGGCTTTCTTGGAACAGCTCGGGCACCCACCGGCTTTACAGACTGCAGACAAATTAGCATGGATTGACGTCCCTCAAAGCCTTAGACTAGCGACGTACGGGATCTCGAATGATAGTATTCGGAATTTGCCGTATCCCAGGCACAGGTTTCCCCTCTTGTAAGAGCTTCAGCATCTCGGCGAAGCCCATGGGGTAATCAGGCCCATCCCCGGACCCAGATTGAGCGGCTGCTTTGCGATCAACGTAAAGATCGGCCTTTGGAGCTGCTTTTTGCCACTCAAGAACAGGAGCGGCGGGTTGTTGTGCCTTCGTGTACTCCTCAGGTAGGACATCCGGGGCTTTACGGTCTGGGTGACCTGCCAGCCATGCCTGGTACTTGGCGAAGTCGATATTGACGCCTATTCTTTGGGCGTAGTAGAAGACGCGCGCGTGAATAGCCATATCGCTGAGGGATGCTTGGGGATTTTGCTGGTTTGGCTCGCCGAGAATGGCGTATAAGCCGGACTATTAGCCGTTAGAGACCGAACCTTCGGTATGGGTGAGTGAGAGGTCGCACCATGAACATCTTGTCCTTCTTCCATGGGTAGGCGTCGAATGCTTGGAAAACAGAATCGTCATCTTTCAAAGCGCGGATGCGCTCTGCACCTGAGAGGGATGGTTGTGGCTGTGCCATTTTTATGGGATGTTAGAGATTGCTGGTGATGTGCAATTGTTTTGAGTGAGGTGTTGATGATATCCGGGTGTGAATGAGGGTGTAAATGGGGACTTACATGTGAGAATCTGGGGCATCCCGGGGCCTCTGGGAAAACCTCGGCAGAGGATATCCGTTCACGTGCACCTTCGTTGTGAGGATGATGTCGAAGGTGGTTGTCGTGATCAAGGCGTGTGCCTGGGAGATATTAGGCCTGAGGTTCTTCTTTCCAGCCTGCTATATTCTTGATGAAATTCGACTTGATGCGCTCTTCACGCACAGTTATACGACTGAACATCGATATCTTGACGTTCAGTAGCTCTCCCAGTCGCCAGTTGGAGCTTGGACCCACCAACTAATCCTAGGCCTTGTTGGCTCTCCCACGTTCCCCATGCCAGGCGCTGCACCTTACCTTCTGCGCACGCACGTCGGATCTCAGGCCTATCTCTTGGTTCTTACATCACCCCAACCCATCAGCCCCGATGAATCGCGCCGCCGTTCGAGCGTTCCGGACGACATCCCTCTCCACGGTCCGCAGCCTGACTCGCACACCCCGCCGCGGTTTCGCTTTCTCGGCCGCCGCTCGCGCCGCTCGCCCCCTCGCTGGCCATGTGCCTTTGAGGTCCTCCATGTACTTCCGCCGCCTGCCCGTCGCCCTGGTATCCAGCCTCGTCGTCGGATACGGTGCTTGGTACTCTTACAACAACTCTCACCTTGCCAGTAGCCAGGCAGTTTCGCGAAGCCTTACGTCCACCTCCGCTGATGCGCTGCCAACCCGGACCGTGCTGGTGGTTGGCGCCGACGAGCTGAGGCAAGGGACTATTGTTGGCGAGGTACCGGTTTCGAAGGCGACGAGTGACGACGGGCGAAGGATTGTCGAGATGCTTACCCCGGATCAGGCGACGCAGAAGTTGAGGAAGTTGGAGCAGTCGTTTTCTGTCAACCGTGGCCAGGGAGTCACTCGATACGACCTTGTGCAATTGCCGAGCAACGACCCAATCGAGGATGACCACGCCGAAAAGATCGTTCAAGTCCCGAGTCGGGCTGTTGGCACTGAAGGGAAGAGCGACTGGATGTTCTGGGGTGTTTTCGACGGCCATTCGTTAGTTCTCAGTCATTGGGGTTTAGGATATGATAGAATACTGATATAGGTATAGGGGATGGACTACGTCTGCTACTCTGAGGGAAAGCCTCATTAACTATGTTGCGCGAGAGCTTAACGATACTTACAAGGCAGCCAATGGCAACCTCCCTTCGCAGGAGGCAGTGGAGCTGGCGATCAAGACTGGATTCACTAACCTGGACGACGAGATCGTCCACAAGAGTGTCGAAAAGGTGTTCAAGGGGAAATCCAAGACAGTAGCAGCGGAGCTGCTTCAACCAGCACTATCAGGATCTTGCGCCTTGCTCTCATTCTACGATAGCAGGAGCAATTTATTGAGGGTGGCATGCACGGGTGACTCTCGCGCCGTCCTGGGACGTCGATCAGCAAACGGAAAATGGACGGCTACCGCCCTCTCGGACGACCAAACTGGTAGCAGCCCCTCGGAGGCTGCGCGCATGCGTAAAGAACACCCTGGGGAGGATAACGTCGTCCGGAATGGCCGTGTTCTTGGTAGTCTAGAGCCGACCCGTGCCTTCGGTGATGCAGTCTACAAGTGGAGTAGGGACGTCGCATGGAAGCTGCGGGAAAACTTCTTCGGTCGAAGTCCTTCGCCTCTGCTAAAGACGCCTCCATATGTCACCGCTGAGCCGGTTGTGACCACCACCAAGGTTAACCCTGAACAGGGCGACTTCCTTGTCCTTGCTACTGATGGTCTATGGGAGATGTTGACGAACGAAGAGGTTGTGGGACTCGTGGGCAAGTGGATTGAGTCTCAAGCCGGCGCCTCATCCAACTCGCAATTCGATAAGGCTTGGTCCAGCATCTTCGGCTCGTCACAAAAGCCTCTCCCCGTTGAACCAAGCAAAGAAGCAGGACCTGATGGAAACAAGACCCCTATCCGTCTGGCGCAGTGGGGCATCAACCCCGAGGCCAAGGACCGGTTTGTAGTGAAGGACAAGAACGTTGCCACGCATCTCGTTCGCAACGCCCTTGGTGGCACGAATGACGAGCAGGTTTGCGCTCTGCTCACTCTCCCGTCTCCGTTCTCAAGACGATATCGGTAAGCTAGAATTCCTGACTATGGATCTCCTTTTTCGTTATCTAACGTCATGCAGGGACGACTTAACAGTCCAAGTCATCTTCTTCGGCCACGGAGAAAAGACGGGCGAGGTAACTGTAAACCGAGACGCAACAGCCGAAGAGGGGTTCAGGCCCAAGCTTTGAGGCATCTAGACTCTAGATAGAGTGAAATCTGGCCTTGGGAGTTACATGGCGTTCGTGGGTTTTTGTTACTCAGAGCGGTTTTGTTATTTCTTTGTATTGGATTGTGTTGGATTGCGCTAGAGAGGAACAGCAGCAAAGACGAAGTATTACTTGGAAGAGGTAGAAGGTATAACCTGTTGCTTCAATACACTATTACCCACTCTAGAAGATCTGAAATCCTGACGGCAATGCATTAAAATCTTCGAGTAGATTGTTCAGGTGTCCCCCGCGAGATTATGAGACTGTGGTACGTTTCACCTGCCGAGGATGTTGCAAATGATGATATCCCACCAACGCCAAGATCTAAGCTCCTCCACCTACATGCCTTTATATCTTGACCCATGTTGTGCGCCGCTGCCTCTAACGCCAAGAGAGAGTCCATAGGTGTGGTACGTAAAACAGCAATTCCAACGAGCTTTGTCCAGTTACAACCACCAATGTTCAGGCCCTATTCTTGGGCCAAAGCAGCTTTTTATTTTTGAGGCACATCAGCATCGTCCCGAAGATGCCAATCCAGACTACTATCAAGGCGAGGGTCATAACCGCGCCGAAGACATGCAGTCCATGACTTTCGAAGATGCTCCCTATGATATCAGTGGCCGTGACCTATCTTAGGGGTCAGGACAAGATAAGTCATTTTAGAGTGGATGAGGTAGAACATACGAGTGCTGTATTGGGAAAGACAAACGACCACCATGTCATCTGGAAGGGTATGCTGCTTCCTTGTCGAACATACTTCCACAATGATCCCATAGAGATAAGGAAGAACCATAAGGCGAGACCCCAAAGCCAGAGGCTGACGAGTATAGAAATTATCTTGATGATGGAAGCCGTATTTTCAGTGTCTACAAAGTCTGTTGGAATAACGGTTTTGGCCTGGGTCCCGAGTTGTGCTACTAAGGTTAGTGGGGATTGTTGGAGAGGAGGGTTAGGGATGTGGCTAAGACGTACCTATGCCGGCGGCAGTGAACCCAAAAGGACCTATAGACATGAACTATTAGGCTTAGTTAGTCACTATTCCTTGAGAGACTACGATGCAACAGAGCACTTACGATACCTGGCCTCTGCATATCCCGAGGAAGCTTCTGAGTCATCAGACGGTATATGAAGGCCGAAGAAATCATGAAAGCAATAAGACAACCGGTGCCTTGAGCCGTAGCAGCACCTAGCGCAATGGCAGTAGCATTCAACGACAGGGGATGGCCAGCTATTTCAGCAGAAGCAATCATGTTGGAGGCGAAAGGGGCTGTGAGGAGAAGGGGGTAGGCAGGAAAGACCCAGGTGGGAGTCATCATATGGACTGGGAAGACTCTGCCGGAAACTTATCAGCAGATGTGATGTGATGCCTGTAGGCAAAGTATCACGTACAAAGTTGACCAGAGAATAAGGTAGATGCCTGCACTGGCAAAGACGCTAAGAGCGACATATATCCAGAACATGATTTCCATGGTTCGTAAAAGCCAGACGCCGGTGTGTGGGATGCCATATTCACAAATATTGATCATTATGATGGCGATACTAATATTGATAAACATGAGTCCAATCATAAGCGAAGTGAAGGACACGAAAAGACTTACGATACGAACTAAAAGGCAAGTTTTAGCATAGTGAAACTCTACACCTGGGTCGACGTGTACTCACAAACGACGGGATAAAGAGACTCTCAACCTGATCCGTAAAGGAGTTGGTGAAACTCCCGGGGCGTAGGCGAAACCGGATAGAGATACAAGTACAGTTGATGAGGAAGAGGACAATGTTCAAGAGAAAGAAGAAGACGCCGATACCCTTAATCCACGGCGTGTCCCATTTCACTATTGGGTGTAAGTACTGAAAATGACTTGGCTTCTTGGAAAAACTCACAAGCATGAAGCACGTTGGCGATGCCACCAGTTGACATGGTCTGCATATTTGCTGTTTAGTTGATGGTGGTCATGTAAGCAGAGCGAGAGAAAACCCACCATAGTGAAGAATGTCCACTGATAGCAGGCGATGCGGTCCTTGATGCTAACATTGCGTCGGGAGTTCAGCTTTTCGGAGTTCGCAATCACATCGTTGAGGCTAAAGGTTGAGCTTTGATTTTGAGGACTCCGGCTCTGGCCGTTGGGAGTCCGGGCCGGAGTCCGGGACCCATCTGGAGTAGCAGCGATATACGACGGCCGCTGAAGAATAACGGGACGTGCAGCGGGCCGGACAGTAGGTAACCCGTCGATATATGGCGGAGTGATAAAGAAGGGCGGTTGGTTCACTTCTGTAGGCGACTCATAGCCGGAGCCGGTCACCAGCTGAGGGTGTGCGGGGGCCATACCGGAGGCGGGTCAAGGTCTTCGGGACGCCGGGCGAGCAGCTTGGACATGCAATAAAGGACGACGAGAAGCCCAGGTGCCATGTGGGAGAAGCCGATGTAAAAGTAGACCAGGTGAATAATGAAGACGTAGTGCTGTATAACGAGCGTGCCAAGGTCGGCCAGCGGCATGGTCGTGGCTTAGGCAGACCTTCTCAGACTGCAGATACTAGAAGAGGGTGTTGATGATGATCTTTTCTCCGAATCGTCTCCGGAGGGAAGGATGGGATGTTTGCTCTTGGCGAGCGGGGGCAACAGCGGCCCCTCCTTGTGGACTGAACTGTCCCCCTTCGGTAGAAACAATGAATTTTCAAAGAAATTGGGTTAAGGACAAGCTGGATGATAAGCGAAGGTAGCGACAACAATCCTCGACTCTGAAGAATAGCATGGTTGGCGATGCTAATACGGGGTTCGACCATCTGCTGCTAGCCCAGGGAAGGTAGTCCTGGAACCCTGCCCCCACCCCCATTATGGATCGAATGTCTGGTGACGTCTTACTGAGAGCTGTAGGGGACATTGGCACTTTAGACACCTTTTGTTTTCAAGCTGGTAGTTGCCGAAAGCTTCTTAAACCTTAGTGAGTAAACATATCCCTCGTTGTCGTTAAGATGCCGTTCTTGGCTCGTGATGATTTGCTAGCGAATTGAAGAAACGGCTCAATTAAAAGTCTACGGACGGTTACACACGATCGGCTTTTCCCCAGTCTGCAGCCACAGTAAAAGGGAAGGGATCTATCTGACCCCACCATCCCCACCACCAACAATCATCCACAGCTCCCTACGCTCTCCGAGTTCACGTGATTTCAAGATGCCACTCTGGAGCTTCCACGCTGGTCCCGCAGCAGCATGCATCATCGCCGTTGAAAGTTACTCAACCGGGGAAACTCAATCATTTGTCCAAGACTTCAAGCTCTCTAGTTAACGTGCTAGCTTCACGGCGCATTTAGACACTCGAACCACCAAAGCATCTACCGGCTCCTTCGTACAGCTTCTAAGCATCCGAGCTCTCCTAACGCCGTCGGAGCTCTCAAGTAGCTGGTCTACGACGATACTCGGGTGCGATTCACCACGCAATCCCCGCGCATACAGCATGGTCCGATAGTTACGATTCCTCATAGCAGCTGGAGCCAGAATGTCTTTCACGAACGCACCCGTGACCCGTCTAACGGTCTTGGCCCTCGTAGCTGCCTCGATTCTCGCAAGCACCCTCGATGTGAAACATTACTTCTATATTCTCATCGACACTCACATATGGCGCTATGGTCAGCTTTGGCGGCTTCTGGCTTATCAACTATGCTATACCAACTCGACCGAGGTCCTGTTTGCTGCTATGACAATCTACAATCTCAGAATTGTCGAGCGCATGTGGGGATCTAGGAAGTTTGCTGTGAGTTTTACGCGATGACCCCCAAGTTACCCAACTTGAGCACCCCCTTGAATACTAACATCTCATGGCAGTCATTCCTGCTCGTATCCTACCTCCTCACCGCCCTACTTCCGCCGCTCATCATGATTGTCTTGCGACCTCTGACAGCGGGGCTTTTCAATTATCTGCCAGCAGGTCCTACACCCATCGTTTTTGCTATCCTGGCGCAATATCATGCTATGGTGCCGCACATGTACAAATACCGCGTCGCCACGTCTGAAGCTCCGCCAACGAGCGAGCCTTTCGTTGGATTGACCTTCTCCGACAAATCATATAAATATGCTGTCGCTGTTCACCTGGCGCTCTTGCAATGGCCGGGCTCTCTCCTAGGGGCCATTATTGGTTGGGTTGTTGGATATTCATGGAGGGAAGGGTTGCTGCCAGCAGCCATCGTTCGCTGGCGCGTGCCGGGCTGGATGGTGGGGCTGAGTGCGCAGAGGCGCAGTGCTGAGTTTGAGGGCCTCCGTCGCCGACTGGAGGGGGAGAATTCAACGGCAGGAGTAGCTACTGGAGTCCAGGGCCAAGCTGAGGGTCAGGCGGAACGGAGGAGGACAATGGGGCAGCAAATTATGGATCAAGTGCGGGAGGTTCTGTAGATTACGACACAACAAGCTTTGGGAATTTGAAATAGCAGTCTTGCGACGAAGCATTCGAAGCGAATTTCCAGAAGAGCAGCCTCGTAATTCGTACAGAACGCGCAAACGACTGAATGTGGATCCGGCACTTACATCATTATGCCGACGGAGTCAGAGATTCAACCTCACCGTGGCTGTTGGTTCTTAGATGCAGCATCCAAATCCGAGTCCGTACATGCAGGATTAAGCATGACTTTGACGTCGAAAATTCGGTCCAGTTAGGGATGGTCGTGGTGCCCAAAACACACCAGCAGCTAAATGTGTAAGCGGATGACTCGAGTCCCGAGAACGTGCAGAGCTCAGCCCGGCTGTCAACAAGCAATGAGGGTGCCTCAAAATTCCCGTCATGAAGCGGAATGACTAAAAATAAGCGGTAGACAGCTGAGCCTTCGCAGGACGCGTGAAGAATCGCCGTGCCTTTAAGCACTGCCACGGGATGGAATCTAGAAGTAAATTTCCCGATATGCACTAGCGCATGCATGGTCGGATCCCAGGACGCGGCAGCGCGGATGCTACCCAGCCGCCAGCGCTGCACCTCCAAAAGTCGGGGTCCACTAGCCACAACCGACTTATCGATGGACCTCCTTTTTCTCTACCGAACCCCCGACCTCGTCCTTTTTCTTCATTCCTCCCTGTCCAGTACCTTGAACACGGAACCGACGCTCCTTCTACAACCCTCTGCAGTTAGCGATCCGTTCGAATTCCTCAGAGTTGCACGAGCTATCCCCACGATTGCAGCGCCTGCCTTGTTCGACACGCGAGCGTCTAATCCTCCTCCTCCTCCATCAATCCGACCCAACCACCGCGACCTATGGGCACTTGAACGAGGTTTTCGCGAACGACCTTCCTTCTCAGTATAATGTATTGACACCTACGAATACGCGACATCTAGTTCCTCTGCAGCCATGAATGTCTACGCGGCGGAGACGAGCCCCTACGAGTTCGGGGGTTCGAGGCTATCGCCTCCAGCTCCTAGCCCGAGTGGGAAGACTTTAGTAGAGGGTTACAGGAACGACATTATTACCGGGTTTCAAAAGGATCCCCCACGGTTTAATCCAGTGAGTATTGCGAGAAGAGGGACGCGCCGCGAGTTAGAACTAACATGTCGTAGTCAAACACCCAGCGACCCCAGAGCTCAGTATTAGTCGATCTAAAGGACCCAATTCAGGTCCACCTCCTCACCGAAACGGCACTTACGGACAGTAAAAAATACGAGATTCTATCGCAGGAGGAGGTGGACGCCCTGAAGAAGCAGTGTCAGTCACTGACCCAGCGAGTCGAGTCAACACGGGCGAATTTGACGATCCAATCGAAGTACCGAGATGCGGCCATCTCTATGGCTAGACTCTACGCTCCCGTGGACGGGAGGCGGAGGAGCTTGCTGGGCCGGCATAGTGGTGACATTCAAAGCGCAAGGGAAGCAGAAGCCGAACGGCAAGCGAGTGAACGGAAATGCGAGGAACTTGCAGCCGAGCTGTTCAACCTTGAGAAACGTCTCATGGAACCCCAGCGACGGTTACTCGAGCACACGGCGGGTATCCTGCAGTTGACGCACAAAGCCTCGAAGAAGAAGATTCCACCTCCACCTGGCCAACTCATCAATGGAATGCCCGGCAGTCCCGAAAGTCTGTACACATATAGTCGCAACAGCATGGATCAAGCAGCGGATGAGACATACTTTGACGATACAAACATGTATCAATTCGATCAATTGGACGGGTTTCAATCGAGAAGTCAACCACGCAAACCTGCAATCGAAATTCCCCTTAAGTCGCCAATTCGGGAGCAGGCAAACCATCTTCGGGAGGAGGTGGACCATGTGCGAAATGAGAATGTCCAGTTGCGCAATCACACTGACTCTTTGGTTAAATCTATTTCGGAAATGGAGCAACGGCTAGAGAACCTAAACGGATCATTACGAGACGCAATTGTGCGATTCGACCCTGCTAAGAACAGCGAATACCTAGATGTCCCATATGCATCCACTCAGCGAATGGAGCCAGGAGAGATGCTAAGGAACCAGATGGATTACTTGGAAACGGGTCTTTTTGCTATTCAAGCAGAGCAAGAATCTTTCCCTGGCGGCAAGGAGATGGAGCAACGCATTGATTCCTTGAATAGACAAGTTCGGGATATCCTTCTGACTGTTGACCCAGAATACCCCGCTGCACCTGATGCTCCTCAGGATGATGTCGAGGAACAGTTTGCATACATTGAAGATTCGCTGCGGGTTGTCGATGCCGAGCTAGAGCGGGCCGTTGAGGCAGCGAACCGAGCCGCCACAACAAACTCTTCAAGGAAACAGGACAGTGATCAGATTGAGGCTGTCTTGATGGGCTTATGGGATATCATCCAATCAGGCTTCACAAATATCAAGCAGCAGAAGGAGGAACGCCGAAAAGCTCGCCACGAAAAGGGTCTCGAAGATGATGAGAATATGTCCGAGGATGATGGGTTCGACACCGAGGAATCATACACATTAAACGGATTCTCTGCCCGAGTTCAGTGGCTGTACCGCCAAGCAACGACTCTTAAGGATCAGAAGTCGGTGCTTAAGAGGCAAATCAAGCAACAGCGGGAGCTCAACAATAAGTCTGACGCTGAGAAGGACGAAGAGTTGCAGAGGAGACAGGAAGAACTGGAACAAACCCAGGAACTCCTTGACCGAGCTGAGAAGGACGCCATGGATGCTCAAAAGATGCTCTCCGAAGCCCTCGAAGATCTAGAGGAGGCCCGAGAAGCCGCTGGCGCAGGCGGAGCTGCCCATGCTCAGCTTCAAGAGCGGAACGCAGCGATCGCTGCTCTTGAGTCTGAAGTTGTGCAGTTACAAGAGAACTTAGCCAAGGCAAATGCTGCTCAGGCTCAGCTCGAGGAGCATAGCACAAGGGCCCTCGAAGAGCGTAATTCGAAGGTCACCGCTTTGGAGGCCGACGTAAGACACTTCCAGCAGAGCTTGGCAGCGGCAGGTACGGACCGAACTCAGCTTGAGGAACGTAATGCGAAGATCGCTGCTCTCGAGGCCGAGGTGAAACAGTTCCAAGAGAGTTTGGCGACAGCGACTGCTACTCATGCTGAGCTCGAACAGCGCAACACAAAGGTGAAGGAGGAGCGCAATGCGAAGATCGCCGCTCTTGAGGCCGACCTAAAGCGGTTTCAAGAGGGCTATGCTACAACAAGCACAACTCAGCTCGACGAGCGGAATAATAAGATCGCAGCCCTCGAGGCTGAAGTTGAAGAACTACAGGAAAGCTTGGCCGAGGCAGAGGCTGCCCAGGCCGAGCTTGCTGAACGAAATAGCAAGATTGCTGCTCTCGAGGCTGATGTGAAACAACTGCAAGCGAACTTGGCCGCGGCGGAAACGAGTAGCAAGGACAATCAGGGCAAGCTTGCCAGCGTCGATTCCATGATCGCAGCACTCAACATGCAGTTGGATGAGACAGAACGATCCAAGACCAAGGCACAGGACTCTGTCGCAAGCCTGCAGAAACAAGTCGATGCTCAGCGAGAGGAGCTGGCTGCCAAGCAGAAGTCCCTTAAGGTTATGGAAGACGAGCTGGAGCTCCAAAACATGAACATGGTGGAGCTCAAGACGGAACTCACTATCGCACAAGCAGAGCTCGACGGCGCATATGGAAGCCGTTCCGAGCGTGCTGCTGAAGTTGCCGCTATTAAGACTGGCGGTGAGGTGGTCAAACTGCAGAACCAGGTCACTAAACTTAAGAAGGAATTGACCAGTACAGTCCAGGAGTTGGAGGACGTGACCAGGGAGACCCTCGCTGCTGAACGCGAGAAGATTGAGTTGGAGGCAAAGTTGGATGATGTGACGGGTAACAAGGCTGCCCTCGAAAACGAGATCACGTCTCTCCGAGAACATCTTGAGGCGGAGGTTAACAAGGCCCGCGAACACGTTTCCAAGCTCCAGGAGCAATTAGATGCCGAGCGTCTCAAGGCTGGACCCGGTAATTCTGGTCGACCTGGCGCGGGTGCTTCTATGCTCAGTGAGCAGTTCCGAGCTACCATGCGGGAAGAGAGGAAGAGATTCCAAGAGGAAGTCAGGGTAAGTTTCCACTCTCGGAGCTATTCACAATATCACCTAACACCCTATCTAGGAGGAACGTGCCCGCAGCCGCAAGCTGGAAGAAGAGCTTGCCCGACTCAAGCGTGTTCAAGGGCCAGGAAAGAGCCCCTTGGGTCCCTTAAGTCCACGATAGTCCATCCACGCTTCCACAACCTTGGCAAACTGTACATTACCTTCAATGGCGTTTCTGTCTTTCTCTGTCACATTATTTACACGGGGGAATCTGCCGCTCATCTTTGAGCATTCTTACGCGGCTAGGAGTCAGTTTAGTTGTATATCCAATACGCGGGGCTTTATACATGGGCTATGATTAAAAGGGGAGAGGAAGCGAATATGTCGGGATGAAGAGGAGCATCGAGTGGCCGGGCATAGCATAGGCATTAGTGATTTGGTTTTTACAACCATTCGAATTTGATGGTTTACCTAAAAGCATTGCTTAATGTGTATGAGAAACTACAAACTGTTGTACTTCCACGAGATATTTTAGGATTGAGGTTGGAGTAAACGGCGGATTGCCTTATCCTAGTTCGACTCGTAGCCGGACACAAGAGCGGACCCGTTAGTGAAGATACACATCCACCAGCAAAGTTGCAACTTGGTACACATGTCCATACTAGTCCTCGCTCCCACTCGCAGCAAGTCATTTCAAATGCTTAGCATTCCTGTACGCTTCCCTTAGCCTAAGGATCCTTTCACCGCTATACGAAAGCGTGTGAGAAAAGAGACTAGCTATAGATGCTCAATCCCAGCCGAGTGCTTGTAGTTGCGAACCACCTTGCTTACGCCTGCTGGTTTCCTCTACATCATATGTGGTAGCTGACGATGGGATTCACTTCTTCCAACCACTAGTAGTCTCTTCCAACCACTAGTAGTCTAGGGGTGGTCCATGCCTTTCGTATTGATGCCATCAACTATCTAATTTAGTAAAAAAACATCATATGTCAAACTCCAAGTTGGGCTCATCTTCGGCCACGGTCGCCTCTCCTAGGCAACTTTCCGAATGCCCAAGCCTATCACTCTGTCCACTTCGGTTCAATTCCGCGGATATTGGGGCCAGACGGAGTTCTGAAACGGACTCGGTATGTGCGAAAGTCAATTGAGTTAGGTTGAGTGAAGGTTGGCAATGACTACCCAGGTATAAGTAGTCTAATGTCGAGGCTCAACTCTCCGAAGCCTTCACAAAGAGTTTTGAGCAACCTTCTACTGGAATCACGGAGGCTTGCTTGCCCAGCCACATCCAGTTTCCTTTATTCAAGGTGAGATGAGTTCCGCTTCTCTTACGGCATAGACATTGCTTTCTGTGGGCTTCGGACTCAGACTACCGAAGCTTGCCCAAACGTTATCGATTAAGGTAACTTCAACGCCGTTGAAGTCAGATGCCCCCCTGTACTTGAACTTCTGTGGATGACGAAGAGAAAGAAGAAGATAATACTGCTGTGTATCTTCCATGTACCGCGCGTAAAATACCCCATGCGCCCAGTTTGGGATAGAATTCAGACAATGCAGACTCTGAAGCCGTCCCCAACCAAGCGTTGAGATAGATAGGCAGGTCAATTTTCAGCACGAGGAAGACGTTCCATCTGACTACTATTGTCTTCCTGGTGTACTGCGTTCCGGGCAGGCAGGTGGATTATCTTGGTAAAAGATCGCTTATGAAGGCTCCCTTTCAAGATAGAGCGAGACTCCTTCCATATTACAATTAGAGACAACGACGATACTCGCATTCTTCTACCACCCATCTAAGATATGTGTTCGTTGGGAGCTGAACCCTCATACGTACATTCTCCGCTTTATGACTAAAAATGATACAACTTAGCCATGCGAAACCAAAATTTCCGATAGTTAACTTCCGGGGGGCGAACGGCCAAACCTTGCGAATATCCGGGGAAAGTCTAAACCATCTGCATGCAAAGCCATATTAAGACTTTCATGCGAGACTGCACCTTATCTGTATATGAACGTCACCTCATTGAAGTGATATGTGATCCTGTTTTCTCGTCGTAAGAGCATCACAGCGCAATAAAGTATTGAGATCGCACCTTATCTGAATCTCATCTCGTTGATTCATCATGTGCTCATATACGCCGCCCCCTGCATGAACGGGGCATCAAAGCATGATTAGAGATGTGATCACAGCTTATCTGAACCTATTCATCAAAAAGTTGTGTGGTCTCCTGCACGATAGGGGATTGTGACTGTTGGGTCTCGCTGCATTCGGAGATTACAATACATTATCAGCGAGACACGGCACGGGGGCCGCTTGAACCTAGTAGTCTAACTATGGATTGAATGCGGAAACTGTACCCACATGAGACACGTGAAGTCTCATCCCTTTACATTTGCCTTCAATGTGGCGTGTATGAGCGACTAGGTTGGCATGGGGGAGGCTCAGACAACATCAAAGTTAATAGTTTACTAGACGAGGTGGTAAACGACGGAAGTAAACCAAAACACTATCTCTGCTGTCCTCAGCGCCGATGATATCTTACGCTTACGTGCGTAACTTCCAGTTAGGTTCACATCGCAACAATGAAGCAGAACCTGAGTGTCTAGTGCAGAAGTTTAGATATTCCCTCTATAGTTGCGCCGTGTATGTACAAGGTAGCGTTGTATTGCGTATGCTCGCTTGCTGATGTGATCTATGAGGTGTAGTGTGACCAGCCTGCATGGGAAAAGACCAAAGTCCAAAAAGGAAAACTAGTTCCCGCTCGACCCCCGTCCCTCTCTCCCGAAAGCCAAGGCCATACATAACTCAATCTTACAATGCAAAGTCTCCAGCGCCATGTACCAGGGGGGTTTCTCCCTCCATCCCAAACTCCGCCTGTAGTTGGCAAAAAGCAAATAAATGACGAACCGCAATGGCTGATAAACGAGCAGAGACAAATAGCCGAACCCAAGACCCATGACGGGGGGAAAAAGCAAAAAAAAAAAGACCAACAAAAAAATGTGACAAAAGTGGTGGCTAGCTCAGCGTTGACGCTAGGGTCTGTCCCTTCCCAGCCTGTCTAATAATCCCCTCTTTTGACTCCGGTTGTTGTTTGCATGTGACGACGAGAAAGTTTGATGAGTGTGATTGTTGTCGTGAGTTCGGACCAGCCGGGGTTGTGAGAGCAGCCTCGGAAGCCCGGGGTTGAGGCGCGCGCGACGGAAAGACGAGATAAAAATGAGATATCGGGGTATTCTTGAATCTTGGCGATGAAGGTGGAAAATGGCCAGCCGTCGGGGTGAAATTGTGGTACCAGCGGCTAGGGTCATATGGTATTAGGAGGATGTATTAGTGAGGTAAAGCGGATGGCTGGTTGTAGCATCTTGAGTTGAGGGATGGGATGAGAGCCGATTTAATCCACAGACATGTCGTCCTCGTCGATATAGGCCATCCGAGCCCAGATCCTCCAGTGAACGACACCAACGTGGGCAATGCGAGTGGCAATATCCTCCATGCCACCCTCTTGCTGCCCTACTCGGATAGCAGCATCCAAATCTCTATCGCGACCGGTTTCCAAGCCCTTATTAGGGACGCGGTTCCCCGTTGCAATAGAGAAAAGGCAAACTCCAGAGAGGTTCTTGAAGTAACTGACTCGTTGCGCAAGCTCGGCGGCCAGTTTCGAGCGATAAGCGTCTTCAACCTCCTGGAAGAGGGGTGAGGTAATAGTGCACACATTCTCCGTCAACTTGTCCTCGAAGGGAGGGAGCATCTCCATAGGGGCGTTGGTAAAGCGGAAGATTTGGAGAGCCATCGAAGGGGCCATAGCTCGCCATCTCTCGCCGTGGGGGACCTCAGTAGAGCTGGTTTGCAAGAGAGCAACCAGTGATTCCCGGAGGTTTCGAGCTTTTGTCTTAGCCTCAGTAGCATCGGGGACGAGATAAGAGGGCAGAACGAGAGAGGATCTCGGAGAAGAAGGTGCAGAGCCTGCGTTGCTGAAGACGAGGCTAGATGGGCGTGAGCTTGAAGGTGGGGTATTGAAGTTGAAATCCGTGCTGCTAAGGCTCGACGTCAGCGTCGATGCCTCGTCATCCGAAGCATGATGGTTGGCAAAAGCAGGAGCGGAACTGTATCGTGCTACTCGCTCGAGATCGTCGTGCATGCGCATGCACACATCTAGGCTGATAGCATCGAGGATATCCGACCTCACCCTGCCCAGTCGATCCTCATCAAAGAAGAATGTCCCCGGCAAAGGCTTCTCGCCCGCTGACGGAAGCATTGATCGTGTGAGGCCCTCGAAGAAGACGCCCATGTCGCCGAACTTTGACGAGTTTGCTGGTGCAATACTGCTCGGGAATGTTTGAGCGGCGCTTCTGTACCACGGCCTAGCATCGCTGACATCCATCTTCCTGTTCCGCAACTTCTTCATGAGAAACTTCTGCTCAAACGCCGTCGTTTCTTCAATCAACGCCGGTCTTAAACATCTAATCTGATGGTTCGCGACGTCCAATTTCATAGCTTCCAGTACACTCAAGAGACTCCTCATACCGTTGACAAGCTCGTCGACATCGTTGTTGGCATTCCCATTGCTGAGTTGGTTGTACATGGAATCGACCCATTCATCCCGCATCGGCGCGCAATGTGACTTGAGTACACCAGAAAGCCACAAAGCTAGCTTCTCAAGATCTGCAATACCTTTGTGAAACTGTTGCATCACCAGGTCCACATTGAGCCCTTCGTCCAGGAACTGTCGGTCGCGTTGCGGTACCAGCGTTTGAATGATCTCCTTCACGGCCTTCAACAGCTTGGGCAGACACCAGTCATCGCTCATTCCGTGTTTCTCATAGAAGCTAGGCCTGTCCACAATGAATTCCACCAACTGCTCCTTCAATGCAGTCCAGAATACACTTGCCCTGTCATGCTTCCTTCGCCCCTTGTCGCCCTCCACATTTGGCCTGAAGTGTAGCTCGGGATCGAAGTTAATGTCATGCCTGAGCTTAGGATTGTTGATAATTTTCGACACCTCGAGTTCGCTGAGGCTCGCCTTTGTCACAGGGGGTTCAAGAGGCTGGAACGGTGTTGAAGGTCTCTGGCGTTCGGCAACAGGAGTTGATACGGTTGAACTGCTGGAAGGGTTCCGCAAGAGAGGCGGGGCCACGCCTCTGGCCGTGGATTGCGAAGGGTGGTCGCACCGGCGTGGTGAGACTTGTGAAGATTGCGCAGACTCTTCCTCATCGTCTTTCGTGGGCTTTATCGTCACCTCCTTCTCGGGCCTAGATTCGCCTTCGCCATTGGGCCCCGGGGCCGAAGTCGACAAATTCCTTCGGGACCTCTCAACAGGCCCCCTTTCCAACCCGTGATTCTCGTTCATCCTGCTCTGTATGCTTCAATCCTGTCTACTGTGCTGATTGGAAAATAGAGGGCGAATTGGATTGGAGGTTGACTTTCGTTCGGAAACAGAAAATGGAGAAAGCGGATTGTTTCGACTTATTAACAGAATGTGCAAGTCAAGGAGAGCTCGGGATTCACTCGTGCTAGATTCCCAGAACCGTTAGCTAAAGGGACTTCCAACCAAAACTTGTGCAAACTTGAGAGTGCGACGGTGTCAGTCACGAGGGAGCGGCAAGCTGCATAGACCAGTCGCCTATCGCATGCTTCGGGCCCCAACATGCGCGCCGCGTACTAGTACTGGATATATTGACGATCCGTAGGCTTGTGTAATGACTAAAGACGTAGTGAAGCTTGAGGGTGCCTACATGGAATGCAAGGATGTGTCCGGTGAACAGACAAAATGAGCTGCCCGCAGAATCGGGAAGTCGTGATATCGTGTTTGGTGGTCGTGGTGGTGGTTGCAGGCGATTGTTGTAGGGGGTTGTATCCGAAGCGGACTTGTTCTCCGTCCCGTGTGAGTCGAGATTTGACGTCGAACCGGGCGAGAGATGGTTGTTTGTCTACACGTAACAGACTGTTATGGTGTATGGTTGCGAGCGTGCCTGGCCTATGCCGGGACCGAACTGTACGAGAAAGGAATGTGGATGGGAAGAGACCCAAGAACAGAAGCTGCACACAATCACTGACGGTTAGGCTGGCAGTAGCACTAGAAGACTGAAGAGGGTATGAGCAATCGTTGTCGTGAATGGCAGTATCGAGACAGTGTTCGGAGGTTCAAGAGAAGTAGGAAGAGAGAAAAGGGAAAGGGAAGGGGGGAAGGGAGGAAGAAGGGGAAAATGGAGCAAAAGGAGTAGCAGTTTTAAGATTTCCCTTAACACGACAGACTCAGAACTCAGACCAAAGAGGCGAGCAACGAGTAAGGGATCAAAAAAAAGGGAGACAAGCAAGGCCGAGCCCGGCATGGTCGTGGCATGACAGAACCCATGGATGGGTAAGGTATACACTAGCGTAGACTCCTACTCCGTCGAACATTCTCGGGGAGGTGGTACTTCCAGGTACCTCCTGCGTGGATATTGGCCTCCACACCCGGGTCCCAACCTACTGCCAAGTATATCATCAAGGGTATGCCTCTGGGCCAGCAGCTCCTTGGCTGCCAGCCCTGTTGGGGGGGCTAGTCACTGACTCACTGATAAACCATCTCCAAAGCCTTAAAGCATTAGGCTCGAAGCAATAAAGCTTCCGCCCAGAACGGCGCGTGTTGGGCAACAGTGTACCAGCTGGAAGCGCTGACCTCGGTATCGCACGGGTACCGTCCGCGTACCGGCCGGAAGCCCACTTGGAGTTTTAGACCACACCCATCGGGACACCCACCCAACTCCGGAGGCGGGCGGTCTAGTGAGAAGAGTGGCACTATGACTTCCTCTGCTGTAGCGCGTGAGCAGGGGGGCCATAAACAGCACAACCCGTCTTGAAAGGAAGGGTCGGGCCCCAGTTCGCCTCAGGGCCTCAGGGACCACCCAAGGGTCCACCACAGGGCCCATCGCGCCGCTCCTGATCTAGAAGCGGGCCAGAAGAGCTGCAGGAGTAGCGGCGGTGTTGTTATTCGTGCGAAGTCAGTTTACTTCCAGGTTGTAACTTGTAAGCCATCGCCCCGGCTCAGCTTCTGCCACCACGACTCAGGGCCAGCGCAAGCTTGTACAAGTCGTCTGAAGTTCTCTCGAGGCGATAGGCGCAACGCGAAGAAGGCTAAAAAAAAAAAAAATACTTGGATTGCCCATGACGCTCATAGGTAAGAACGAAGGTTACCTGAAGCGGCAAAGAACGAATGCTAAACACAATGCTAAATAATATCAGAGTTCCGTGACGCGCTTAGCAATGCTGATGCCTGCTTGCACTTCTCCAAACACATCAGCAGCCCCCGCGGGACCATTGCCACAGCTGGCAACGTTGTTGGCGGTCTTTCGATAGAGGCATGAGGAAGCCCTGGGCGGCGATGCATCCAGCAGATGCGAGGTACTTGGAGCTTGGGAGACGGTTTAGGGTCTGGCCACTACCAAAGACAATTGCCCTGTGGCGCCAGCCAATTGGCGAGACCGAACGCTCTCCAATTGCACCCGTAATCCCAGCCGTGCGGGACTGCCCCTAGTACCGGTACTCCGTAACCAGTTACCAGGATGCTAGGGCGCTCTAGCGGGCCAGGGGCACTGAGAGGCAGCTGGAGGATCGTTATTCAGGGTGTTGAGAGTCAACAAGGGTGATCCCCCATCTCCATGGCCCCCAGGGTCATTCAGGGCCTTCCGCGCGTGCGAGCTGGGATGTGCGGTAGGATGCAGGGAACTCGGACGGTGGTGGTGATCAAAGTGGTGTCGTAGTGGTGTGGTTTGAGGCTTTGGGCCTTCTCTTCTTCATCTCCAGCCGTGCCCCTGTCGCAGGCGTTGCGATTCTCGCAGGGAGGCATGTCGGTCTGTGTCCGACTCTTGTTGTGTAGTGTCTGACTCCATCGAGGTTCGTTGTCTCTGCTTTGGTGGGATGTGGCGTTGGGGAAAGGGAAAAAGTAATGGCGAGAGCCACCAAAAACTGGAAGCCAATTGCCGCCAATGCAGAGCCAGCAGATCAGTATGGAACCAATCTTGCCAATGTGACCTGTCCCACTATCACAAGATCCAACCGAAACACCAAGTCACTCCCGTCCTCGAATCTCCCAAAGCTCCCTCACCGTCTCGGACAGCGCATCCCCGAACACCTTCATCATACCCAATCTTGGAGTCAGGTTTGTCGAGGTACCCAACGTCAAAAGGCCGATACGGCCGAGCCCATTGGTTCAATCGCCGGAGCCGCACCCGCATCGCACCGCATCGTAATGCATCATTTGTCGGATCTCATACCATCTCGTGGCTGAGGTGGCCATATTCAAGCCTCGGCCAACACCCATAAAACCTGCTACCTACGGTGCTATGTACAGAGTACATCTTCGTCATAGGCCTCACTGCTCGTTGACCGACCCATGGATGCAGCCAGCATACGTCCGCATCCACAGCGCCGACGTGTGACGCTGAAGTGTGCTGAGATTTGGCGCTGATGCATGAATAATGCCCAGCACCAGCGCTATGCTGACTCTCTCTCTCTGACTCGACCGTCTCCCTAATGACCCAGTTTCTAATAGTGACCATCTCACTCAGACTTATTGCAGTCAGTCTCTCGGGCCTCCTCTCCCATTGGAATGTCCCGTGACTCTCAGCTGCAGTCTTGCTTTCGCCCCGACCTTTCGGCTGGTCTTGGATTCCGCCACGCCAGCACTCTCGGGCTCGAGCTGCCTTAGTGACGATGCCAGCTGAATTACTTCATCTCCACAGCCTTTTTTGCCTCCAGGAGGTCTCGGGCAGACAGAAACGAGCTACTACGGATGCCTCACAGACACACCCCCCAGGCACATCCTAGAGCCCAGTTCGATCATCGGTGAGGCAGCGAGGCGAGGCGGTGGCCAAGGTCACTGGCCAAGGTCACGGGGAGCGCTCTTATGCTCGTTTACGCTGCTGTAATCTCCAAAAATCCCGACCACAGGCGGCCGGTCCGGGCGGAATGACGATAGCGCCATGCAAGGCCAAATACGAAGGTCGAAGCCATTTCAACCCTAATGCTCGCGCCTCTCCTGGTGTTGGACCTGTCGGACTTGGAGGGTGTAGGCCTGTGCTGCTGCTGCCCTGCCTGCAGACACACGAGACATGAGGAAAAAGCCGCTTTGTTGGAAATGCGCGCAACGGACTGCAATGCAACTGGGTGTCGCTATCTCACTATCATGGACACAGTTCCGCCATCACGTCCCTCCCCCTTCAACCCTCACGAATACCTTCGATTCGTAAACACCAACCCCTAGGCCATTACTGCACCCTAGCAAACTAGTTTGCGCGCATGCTTCCACTCATCGTCCCCCGTAAGGTACCACCACACCGGACCCCCCCCCCTGTCTATTCCCGACCGAGGGACTCCCCCCTTTGCTCACCTTTTCTTTCATCTCCGGCCAGAGGCGCCTAACTTCCAGGTCCCTTCCTTATTTCCTGTGCGGCGTCGGCCTTGCGCTCTTGGCGACTGGATGATCCTTCGGGGCGATTTAGCCCAAGCTTGGAGCCGCATTGAGCTCCGAAACTCTGTCGCAGTCACGATGGTGATCGACCTGATGGCTGAAGCATGAGATGAGGCCCCGCTGTTAATACTGCCAAAGGCCGGCTGGTGACAATGCAGCAGGGCGAATATGGAAAATTGTCGGTCTTGCCATGTCGATACCCGTTGATGTGCCAGTCAGTCCCTTTGTATCTGAAGCTACCTTATGATTCAATCAATGTAAGCAACTTGCGTTCCGGCACCGGTGAGTGGGCGGGTGCAACGAAGCAAGACCAGATACATTTGCAAAGTTAGGCCTTTTGATTGTCCACTTAGATTCTATGCACCGAAGTCTTCCTCGTTGTTACAGGTGCAAAGTTGGCACGCGACAAAGGGAGCACTGACTAAGGCAGGATGCTCCAAACCCGAACATACAGTGCCTTACCCAACGATTCATTATTAATCGTTGTTCTGACAGCGAGCCACAGCACGGGTGCGTTGCAGACAGTGGTAGCATTGGATTGTAAGCCTGCAGCCAGTTCACCGTTTCACAACATCCATTCCCTGTCCAAACGCCCACAATCCCATTGTTACCCTTTCCATACTGTCCCTAGATATCCTCACCCCCAACTTTCATGATTGTTGAGTGTCGATGCAGCCCATACAATATTGTTGGCTCTGCATCGACCAGCTCTCACAACACCGCCCACAAACGCTTCTTCAACATTCCTGCAACCACCGCGCCTCACCAGGAATAGCGCCCAGCCAAAGGCTAAGGCGGTGACCAGTACAGTACGTAAATCAAAGCATGCCCTCAGCCGACTAAATGCCACCATATCGGGCATTCTCATGCACCTAGAGCAAGGAGGTCATCGTCAAAAGATTCCCAAATGGGTCCTGATTGCATTCGACGACACCACAGGGCCGAGTGCCTTGTGAAACCTCAGAACTCAGACGCCACGGCCAGACAGCTCACAGTAAACCAATTTGCGCGGAAGTGCATTTCTACTCAATATTTCTATTTCCTTGTTTCATGTTGTGACCCCTCGTTTTGGGTCTCTGCCGTCGTCGATGGTGTATCAAATTGAAGCTGCACTTACACACCAGCCTCTCTGTAACATGGGCTTGCGGACACGCAACCTGTTGACACTAAGGGTACGCCGGATTTGGTATACATCACATGAGGAAACCCAATGTCCTCGTCCACGAAAACGATCTACATTGGAGCAATGTTTGGAGACTTTGGCACTGTATTTTCCAAGGTACGCCGCCGACCACCACCACCACATACTCGCGCCACCAAAACCCGATGGTCAGAACCCAGGTGGATGCTCGGGCATGACTTGCTCGCCACGTTCTTTGCCATGCCCTAAGTGGAAGCCCGCGTGGCGGATGGATATTTGGGACTTTTCCCCTGGCTCCCAGCGTGCTAGTCCCAGGCGCTAAACACCGTCGACATCATCTAAATGGGGGTTTGCCCTGTGCTGAGCAATTGGTTCTGGAAGCACAGGAAGAACATCCGTGGCCAGGAGATGCTGGCCACCCGAGGGTGGAGTTGGCGATGATGAAGGGGGCAACATCATGCCAGATCCGCCGCCCCTCGAAGGGTGTCATAATTTGCATGGTATGCGCCGAGGGATCGTACCCGCTCCTTGGCTGGCTTTGGCGCAATCTTGTGCGAAGCAAAGGTTCCATCGCTTGAAGCAAGATGGAGAACATGGTATTCTAAAAAAACCTTGAAGCCGAACCGATGGAGCAGTGTTTTATCTCAAAATCCAATTACAAAAACCTTAACACCTTGATTAGCACTCCCTCCAAGTCACCTAGCACTACCACCCACAAAAAAGGGCCCCCCCCTCCAGCCCCATACCCTACCACACCTTATTACTCTACTAGACCGTCGTCGTCGCGAGAGTTCCGTTTCAGGAAGCCCATTGCCTGCAGCGGAAGTGCTGGAGGATGTACATGGCACCATATTGCCGCGTAGGTTTCTCAAACATTCGACTTTGACTTGACGTCAGCACGGGCTTGCTCCCGACTGCCCCGGCGCAATCGCTACTTGTAGGCTACATGCCAACCTAAACTTCCATGATTTCTGGCCAGCTGAGTCTATATGCACGATCTAGCGATTTCGCCCCGGGGAGACTTCGGTTCCGCCCTATTACATGTGAAATGTGTTGGCTGATGCTCGGGCATGTGTGATTGCTTGCTAATCTACTATACAAAGGCGGGAGACTTCACGGCCCCTCGGGAATTAGAGACCGGAATACAAAATGTTTGCCCCAGTCCTGTCCGCCACAATCATCACGTTCCATCTCCTCGGGTCTAAGGCTGCCCAAGCTAGAAGAAATAAGGTTTTACTATATCAACTCGCTTGCCAAGGATGCCGTCATAGCTTGCCGCGGGAGTCCAAAATCTCTGATATTCAATCACAGCAGTCCCGCCGAACCACATGTGACATTTGAGGTTTCGGTTGCCTCGAAGAGACGGGCTTGTTTGTTCATCCTAAAACAGTTAGGTGTTTGTTCAGCGAACGGGACCAAGTGCTTCCTCCTCAGCATCCTAGCAGGCCAAGTGTAACGCAAACTCATATCGCGGTCCGTCAGGCCGACTATGCATTCGTTCTCGATCGTCATTACAGCGGCAGCACTTGAAGTGTATAATGTTTGTATGCATCCGAATCCGAAATGATGACTTTGTAAACACGCCTCCCCAAAATTCCACATACGCCTAACAAAGTCGCACTGCCTACCAACTCCGGCCTGTCGTGATATCTTGACCAAGGGAAAAAATTCTTGCGATGCCGTGTCTAGTTCAAAAGAATGGAAACCTATTACGCATTAGCCGCGAAACATATAGTCATGTGAGAATGAGAAGGCATACGGCCATGAGGACACAGCATATGCTGATGTATGGACTTAGACGTTCCCCTATCCTTGCGCATTTCCAGAAGATTCCCATAACCCTATTCTAGTCAGCTCTTGCACGGCGTAAGAGTTCATTGTGCATCTTACCCGTCCTTATTCCTATCCATGATTCCAGGCGCGAAGTGGTGTACATATGCGCTCGTGCAGATGAGGAGGAGGATGACGAGGAGGAGGGACTGGAAATTGAAGAGGGCAGACTGCAAACAGTTCGTTAGCGGAAAGTCTCTACCTGCAAGGTTCTGGACTGACAGACCATCGTGGAAATATTGGGAGCTGTTCGTTCGTCTTAATTTATGAGAGCCAGGTATCCTTTCGTGACCGACGTGAGGTCGTCGCAATTCAAGGCTGAATATCAAAATGTAGTTGTCTATCAGCCTTCCTAAAGCAAGGTGTGCTTAGGGGTAAAGATTTGCCGAGCCGTGCCACGGTGACGTCTCGCCCAGGCCCCACCTACTGTGGTTACACAGGACTTCAGCTCCCCACTAGCGGTGTTGAGCCTCACAGTCCCTTAACAAGGCTTCATCTATCCTCCTCCAACGTTCAGGAAGACGTCACACAGCTTTTATTTAACGAAACTCTACCACGCTTCAACACGAGACGGGATACTTCATTTTGCCTTCCCCTCCCTAATCATCTACGCACCGCAGTTGCGTAGCAGCAATTAGCCAAGATGGAGCCCAGAGCGCGCGCCGGCAAGAATGTCGGAAAGATGAACTTTAGCCACAACGAGTGTATGCCACGAAACTACAAGAGCTCACCTAGAGCACTCTGATGCTGATTGGTTTTAGTGGCTCAACTACTATACGCTCACGGCGACGTGCAAAATCCTCTCCCCGAAACGGTCCGCGTGCTCGACGAAATCCTAACCGACTTCATGCAATCAATTGCTTTCGAAGCGACGCGCGCAGCTAACTACTCTGGTCGGCAAAAGATCAAGTACGAAGACTTTGAGTTCGCATTCCGCAAGAATCCCGCGTTTCTGGGCAAGGTACAAGAGGTGTTTGAGAAGCAGAAGGAGATTAAAAAGGCGAGAGAGATTCTGCGGGATGGCGAGGATGAGATCATGAAGGATGCTGCGGATGAAGAGAAGAAGAAGGAGAAGGCAGATGTGAGGGTGGGACGGGTAGAGGAAGAGCTGGGAGAAGCGGACGATGATGCGGAGGCGGAGGCCGATGCGTTGGGAAAGAAGCGCTGAAGCTGATGTTCCACGTCAAAAAGCAAGAATGGTATTGTGAAATTTGGAGTTTGTGGCCGTGGCTATGGTTATGGTTTAAGGCGTTTGAAATTTGAATCTCAGACTAAGGCCGGGCTGTGGTATATGGGCTTGGAGGCATGGAGTTCCGGATGGTCGAAATTGCATCAATATCACGAATCATCACGAAGCACAGGAAGGCGCACTACTCCACGAGGCAGTCTGCGGAGTACCCCCGCTCTAATCTTGCCTTTTCAGATCCACGTTTTCCAACTCTTTCGGCTTAGAGGTGGTGGCTTATGACATGCAAGCGCAAAGCACCTAATTCAGCATCAATCTACACTTACAATTCGAGGTACATTTCTCAAATTACAACTACGTACAGCGACCTCAAGGGGTGGTTTTACTGATAATCTCAGTCCCTTGACAGATCCCATCTCCAAGCGCCTGCAGTCAGCGGCAACCTAGCCCAAAAGACGCGGGGAATAGCACGGAATACATTGCCGGCCCCATCAATCGGGGCTCGGCATCACCGTCCGAAGATCCCAGCGATATCGGCAAAGTAGACCACCACCATTTCTGCAACCTCCGTCACATCTGCACAATCGCAGCCCACTTCGCCACCAACGAGACGTTTTCATTGGCGATGTCGTCCTTCTTGTCGGACTTTTTGGTAACCTTTACTGGCTAAAGTGTTTTCCGAGTGCTGGATGACTCCCCTTGGAACCTGACGATCCACCCCCACTGAGGCCTTGGAGGTTGGGGTGCCAAATGCGCCTAACTCCAGTCTGGCACTCGGTGCGAGAATGACTGGATGGATAGTTGTCGTGCCCGCCCAGCTGCGGGGTCCATGATTCCTCACTTCTTCCAGCTTTGTAATGGGAAGGCTCCTCTTGGTTTCTTGTCACTGATACTATCTAGTTCTTTGTCGTTCAATGGAACTCGTTTGGGGCTATTCGTTCTATGTCTCCCCAGTGCTGTTGTAGTTGAGACCCAATCAAGAGGCTCAATCTGATACTTGCTTGCCATCATGGAACGGGACTCCGGAACTCCACCGCCGTACTCTAAGATTCCCCAGACTCCTAGAGACAAAGTCGCTCCTGGAGGGCCTGGAGAATCTCAGCACCATCTATTTCCAGGCAACTATCCATCGCCAAATATAGGAGCCACCAAGGCTGAGGATGCGACTAGTTTCGATGAGTTTCGTCGCTTGTCGTTAAGTCCAGGGCCAAGCCCAAGTCTATCGCCTATACCCATGGGAGCCCTCCCGACCTTGTCTCGAGATGCGCAACTCGATCCGAATACCTCCCGATTGAAACAATTCTGGCTAAGAAACAAGCCATCAATTCTCGTCGCCCTATCACAGTTCTTCGGAGCGTTGATGAACCTAAGTGCTCGACTAGTTGAGCTTGAGGGCGATGGCATGCACCCCATTCAAGTTCTCCTCCTCCGACAGTCCATGACCTCGCTCTGTTGCATGCTATACATGTGGTATATGAATACGCCCCATTTCCCGTTTGGTCGGAAGGATATCCGATGGTTGTTGCTAGTACGAGGCTGCTCTGGGTTCTTCGGAATCTACGGTATCTGGTACTCGATGATGTATCTCCCTCTCGCCGATGCCACCGTCATCTCCTTCCTTGCCCCCGGCGTTGCCGGGTTTATCTGTTGGTTCTTGCTCAAAGAACCCTTCACTCGAATGGAACAGCTCGCAACATTCGTTGCACTTATGGGAGTAGTGTTGATTGCGCAGCCAGCTTCGCTCTTCTCGAAATCCGAAACCGACGATGACACTACGGCAACCCCCCCGGAAACCGGCTTACCCGGCGCGGATCATGAGGCAACGGCGGAGGAACGTCTTGTCGCAGTTGGTGTTGCACTGCTGGGAGTCCTAGGAGCCGCGGGTGCCTTCACAGCTCTCAGGGCTATTGGGAAGCGAGCCCACCCGTTGATCTCGGTCAACTACTTCGGGGTCATCGCCACGATTATATCGGTCTTGGCCCTTACCATCGCTCCGGCTGTCGACATCGGCCAGCCTGCGCTGCGATGGATTACCCCATCAACTGCCAAACAATGGCTGCTTCTCCTCCCCCTCGGAATCTTAGGGTTCATCATGCAGTATTTGCTGACTTCAGGGCTTGCGGCGGATAAGTCGAACAAGGCCAACGCTATGGTCTACACGCATATGCTCTTCGCTGCGAGTTTTGATAGGTGGGTATTTGGGCATCGAATGGGGTTGATGAGTGCCTTGGGATGCACTCTAATTCTTGGAAGTGCCGTTGGGGTTGTTTTATTAAAGAAAGCTCCGCCACCAAAGACGGCGGATGATGTGGAAAGACAGGGAAATATGGTGGGAGAGTCAGAAGGTTCGCCGATGCTTCTCAATGCTAATGCTGGTGGAGCGGTAGAGGAGTTGCGACTAGAAAGTCGCAATATATGAATGATTAGAGGAGGATGGGGATCCGAGGTCTAAACAAAGAACTCGGTGGATGGAAAATTAGGTCCCACAGGGTAGTTTGGGGTTTTTCCAAGGTAAGGCTCCAGTTAGATATCCTAGAGCTATGCGTATGAATAGAATGAGTGTCGATATTTGTACTTGGATAACCATGAAGAAGGGACGACTAATATGTGAGCCTTGCTATACTCAAACACAGCTTGCACTCTGACAGTCATCGAGACATGGTGAATGGTATAAACATATCTCCTAGGGCCAATATTAGACCTATCAATATTTCAATCAACTTTTCCGTTACGGTTTAGTTCAACTGCAGAGTAACGCGGTAAACCTCTTTCAATATTAAATTTTTTTTTCTTTTTTTTCGTTTAGGATACTCGTAAGACTAGAAGGATTGAATGACACTACCTAGTGGAGCCCATTTTTGAACAAGGAAAAGAGAATCAGAAACATAGATGACGGCCTTTCCAAACATGCAGATTCATATGGAATCACGCCTTTGAATCAGAGACTTGGTCCAGGTACTCTAGGGTAGGTGCACCCAAGCAAGATAAAGTCACGTGACACTGCTAGCGCGGAAGCTGGACGACGCGCATCGTTCATGAGCAACTGGGGAGCTCCAATCGCAAATATTTAGGAACTCAAGGCTACGAACAACAACTTTTTCACAACGCCCCGATTTTAGCTGAGTGGCGCAAATCATCCGAAATCATCGCAAATTACTAGGTTGACCGAGCATCACGCCTCCTTTCTCAACATCGGCAGCCAACCGACAAAATGGTCCAGATTAGCGAGGTGAAGGGCAACAAGCGAGACAATCGCACAGCTGCCCACACGCATATCAAGGGACTGGGCCTGAAGCCGGATGGATACGCAGAGAGGCAGGCCGGCGGGTTCGTCGGCCAAGTTGCCGCTCGAGAGGTAAGGTTTCAAGCGTGATACCAGTTTTTGCGCCCTGCTGACTTCCTTAGTCTTGCGGCGTCGTGGTGGACCTGATTCGAGCTCACAAAATGGCCGGCCGAGGTGTTCTGTTGGCTGGTGGACCTGGAACCGGAAAGACTGCTCTTGCGCTTGCAATTAGCCAAGAATTGGGAACCAAGATCCCCTTCTGCCCCATCGTTGGCAGCGAGATCTATTCGACCGAGGTGAAGAAGACGGAGATGCTGATGGAGAACTTCCGAAGAGCCATTGGTCTGAAGGTCCGAGAGACGAAGGAGGTTTATGAAGGAGAGGTCACAGAGCTTACACCCGAGGAGGCTGAAAACCCTCTGGGTGGCTACGGCAAGACCATCAGCACCCTGCTGATCGGCCTCAAGAGCGCAAGAGGTCAGAAGAAGCTTCGCCTTGACCCGAGCATTTACGAGGCGATCCAAAAAGAGCGTGTTACCGTCGGTGACGTTATTTACATCGAGGCGAATACTGGATCTTGCAAACGGGTCGGACGTTCGGACGCATATGCGACGGAATTTGACCTTGAGGCCGAGGAATACGTACCCATTCCCAAGGGCGAAGTGCATAAGAAGAAGGAGATTGTGCAGGATGTCACGTTACACGATCTCGATGTTGCGAATGCGCGACCACAGGGCGGCCAGGACATTATGAGCATGATGGGCCAGCTAATGAAACCCAAGATGACAGAAATCACGGACAAACTGCGATTGGAGATTAACAAAGTGGTCAGCAAGTACATCGACCAAGGTGTAGCGGAACTGGTACCCGGTGTTTTGTTCATTGATGAGGTAAAAATTGACCTTCGGCGTGTCTCATATCGGGACGGGAACTATTGCTAACGTTGGTTTGATAGGCGCACATGCTTGATGTGGAGTGCTTCACCTACCTCAACCGAGCCTTGGAACAGCCAATCTCCCCCATTGTCGTCTTGGCTTCAAACCGGGGAATGTGTACAATTAGAGGCACCGACGACATTGTCGCTGCCCACGGCATTCCTGCCGACTTCCTCACCCGCCTCCTCATCATCCCCACAACGCCGTACGAGGCCGATGAGATTAAACGGATCGCGCGGATACGGGCTGCAACTGAGGGGGTGGCTATTACAGATGCCGCAATCGAAAAGATTGCGGAGCATGGTGTTCGAATCAGCCTGCGATACTGCCTCCAGCTGCTGACGCCTGCAAGGTAAATAATGATAATCCCCAGGACTGATAGGTCTCGTAACTGCTCCGAGACATGGCTGCTGACAAGGACAAACAGCATTCTTGCAAAGGCCAACGGCCGCACACAGATCGACATTCAGGACGTTGCGGAGTGCGAGGATCTCTTCCTCGATGCGCGCCGGAGCGCCGCACTGCTCATTGGCGAGGCGGGACGAGGCTACCTCTCGTGATTGACGGGTCACAGATGGACCGCGGGTTATTGCTCACAGACCAGGACCTGGGCCCAAGCTAGAGGACTGCAGCTGGACTTAGAAGTGGGCGGCGGCGCTTTTGGGGAGACATGTCATAATTATATTTTACAGGCTGCCAGGGATTGCGAGGGATATCTCAGAAGTGACGAAAAGCATTAAAGAGTTGTACAATGTGGTTATCTAGGAATACTCAGGTTTCGGCGTCAGGCTGGGGAGTGTCTTCGTTGGAACCAAGAAAATGTCATTCCCCTTGAGGGCTTCCCCGACCCTCCTCCCAGACTTGGTATCAGCCAGGGGCATGGGCATGCAAATCGCCAACCACCACAATGCGATATCCCCCAAAGCGCCATACGCCAGAAAAAGCGGACGGCTCAAAGAAACAGTTTGCATCACGTGCAGCGTAGCTAGCCAATTTCGGCCGGACATTGTCTTTGTCTCAGGCGTCCGGCATTCCAGCGCGAACGCCGTGCACATTCCGACGGGCATTGTGGTCGTTGGGCGAGGCTGGTTGGTGGCCAGGGCGGGTTCAGAGACAAAAGACGGTATCGAACCACAAGAAAGAAATACCAGGAGAGTAAGATATATCATGGCCTGTGTGGACTTTTCGGTTCGTCGTTCTCGTGCTGGGTGGATCGACGGACGGACAGACGACGACGCTGCAAACGCTGACAACAAAGAAGCACCTCCTACGAATAGGCGCAGCCTCTCAAAGCGGACTCCCGAGACATGTAGGGCGTCCCATTGGTGTCCATCCATCCATCCATCCATCCATCTACAGGTGCCTTGCCTTGTCTGTTACTGGCTGCTGCCTTACTGCTCAGTTCGTCGCCTCCCCCCGTGGGAACAAGGAACAAGGAAGTAGGCACTACCTCTTCGACCTCCGATAATGGACCGCGCCTCACATCCTGCCCATGAGAAGATTGACCAGCTGCCACTTTCATTGTCCCCTCTGATCTTGTGAATGGCGACAAAGAGTGGTACGAGCCAGTATCAGAACCAGGGCCGTCATCGATCTCACTTCAGAAAGCCTCGATCAGACCCTTCATCTCGTTATTATCCCCCCATTCTCCCATCTTCACTGCCCTTCCATTCTAGACCGCTACAATTCATGGTGTAAGTTGGCTATCCCTGTTAGCCCAGTTCCTGTTCGTTTGCAAGCGTTCAAAATGGCACAGGTCATCTTGGTTGCTCCCCCCAAGGCCATGACCCCGGCAACTCAGTCTCCAATGGATCTGGATGACCATGACCTCCAGGGGTTCAAGGCCTTTCGAACTGCCGCCGATAACACCCCGGACTCCTCTCCCAGCCCTCGCTCCGCCAACCTCGCAAAAAAACGAGCTGCTTCCATCAACACCGGTGAGGCTAGCTATGCGAGACTTGAGCAGCTCAAAATAAACACCCCAGGCAGTATGAACAACGATAGCCCAAGAGACCTGATCTGTCTCTGTACCCCGGCCCCAAAGATTCCCAGGCCTAGAAATGGTGAGTGTTGAGATTTCTTTGTTACTTGTCAGATCCCCAGCTCGTTTGTCACGGGAGACACCCACAACTTTACTAGATGAAGACGATGAGTGTTATCCTCTGCTTTACTAGATTCCCATTTTCCTACTGTCCGTTTTCTGCTTCTAACGGTTCTACCACAGCGTTCATCCTATATCGCCAGCATCACCAAGCCCAGGTCGTGGCACAAAACCCAACCCTCTCCAACCCTGAGATCTCCAAAATCATCGGGGAGCAGTGGAAAGAAGAGCCAGAGCACGTCAAAGGCAACTGGAAAAGTCTAGCCGACGAAGAGAAGCAGCGCCATCAGCGCCAGTATCCCGACTATCGATATCAGCCTCGTCGTGGGGCCAAGGGCCAGTCCGGTAGACCTGGGTCGTCGCCTGCGGAAGATGCAGCACGATGTCCCAAGTGCCATGGTCGGTCTATCGCTACTCCTCGAACACCATCCACCCCGTTTGCCACTCCCACTGCAGCAAGGCCAGGAGTACAACCTTATACACCAACTCACAGAGACGATGCGGAGCTTGCCCGCCGTGGTAGCTACGGAACGTTGCCCCCTAACAGGTTGCGCTACACCCCTCAGCACCCTGGCTCCCGAGATATTGACGAATATGACCCTGAATCACCAGAGATGAAGAGACGCCGCTTTAATAGTGCTGGAAGCTATCACTCGGTGTCTTCGCCTAATGCACACGACGTATACGTTGGTAGACAGACGCGTGCGCCTTCTATGGGAGCACCTCCCCAGGCGATGAGGGCATACCAAGCTGCTCCTCTACCTGAACGGGCACCTTTGATAAGATCACAGTCCGGCCCAATGCCGCCTCCACCTCGACCAACAGTGTCTGCGCCACCTTATGCTGACCATGGCCATCATCCTGGCAGATTTACCTCGTTTGACGAGTCCCTCCGATTACCTCCTCTCCAGACCTCAGGTCCTATGTCCCCTTCGGTAGGGACAGAAATGGATGTTCGACAACTCAATGCACCAGTAAATGGTCTCGGTACAGCCTCTGGTCGCGACCCCCAAGCCCGGAGTATCGAAGCAATGGTTATGTCTATTCCTTTCAACCGCAAGTTAGCCGTGCTGTCTAGGATCAGTCAGCCGCTGGCACCACCTCGCCCTGGGAGCCCCGGAGTTGAGAATCGAGGCGCTTTCATTGCAGTTGAGGGCCCGAAGCGTGGAATGCTTAACCAAGTTGGCGAAGTCGTCGAGAAAGCACTTATGACCTCCGGCGAGGTTGCCCTCAAGACATTTGGCAACCACTCAGCCCTGGCACGACATGGCAGCGATGAATCGAATTCCGAGCGCGGACAATCGACCTTCCAGGAACGGAACTACTACGTGTCGTATCTTCGGACAATGTCGGGCTGGCATGAGAAATCACGAGACATTGTTCAACACATAACTGGGCGAGCATTCTCGTCGCCGACATCACCTAAAAATAACGACACTGAAGAGAAGAAAGAGCGGACGCCTAGTCGAAGCTCAGCTGAGGCACCGGAGACTTCAGAGGGGGAGACACAAAGTCCAACAACTAAGATTCCTGTGGCATTGATTAAGGAGGGATTCAGCCTAACATTGTCAGACCAGTTTGCTTGCGCTGCACCAATCTCCGATTCGTACGCGCCAGTCGATCACTGGCAATGGATGGCGACCCTCTGGCGTGGCGTCGTAGGGCCTGACCTTGTGGTCTACGTCAAGCCTAGTGTAGAAGAGGATATTGCCAAGCTCGGGACAGTGGAATACCACAAGCAGCGACCCGGGCTGCTCGTGGTACGAATCCCAGTGGAAAAGGACCTGGATGAAGCCACGGAACGGAGAGTCGCGTTTGAGGTGATCGAATGGATGAGAGGAGGATCATTCCGAGAGGAATCGGGCAAGGCTTGATGACTGGAACGAAAGGGTATTGATTTCTGTGGCGCACAGGAGCGGGTCTGGATGAATGGTGCAAGGTAGGGGGTCGGATACGGAGATATTGGCTATTGATGTTGTGAATGATGGGTCTGATTTGGTATAAGGTTAGGACTGGGGGTATTTCTGGAAAGGGTTATTCTTTGTTGGAAACAGGCTGAGATTATTAGCAAGACCATAATAGGTTAACCACTCTTATGTAACAATAGATTTATTGAAACGGTCGAAGCTCTATCTCCTTGAGTTTGTGGGCAATTTAGTGTCAAGTCTCGTCTCGAACTGGAAGAATAAGAAATTTGTCATGTTCTCTGCGTGCTTGAAGTCCTGGTGATCGTTTGGAGTCCTCTGAGGTTGGTGTTGGTTGGTTTACTGCCTTGAAAATGAGGTTGAACGATGTCGTTCTTTGCCCCCTGCATGCCCCAAAGCCCCGCCCCGTCGCGTTTAACCGAAATGGAAGCGCGTTTACACCAACAACCCACAGCACATGGCAGCGCTCAGGAGCTAGCTCCTTGAAGGACCAGGCTCCATACTAACGTTAACAACACGACAACAACAGTACTGACGACAATAAAGACACCGACGTCGACCGATCTCGACACGATGCCCTACGACCCCGACGACTGCCCATAATGCCGGAGTTCAAGATTGGCCAAACGGTCCAGCTCCAGGATGGCCGCAAAGGCACCGTTCGCTTCCATGGGACTACGCACTTTCAGGTCGGCGAGTGGGTGGGCATCGAGCTGGAGGAGAAGACGGGGAAGAATGATGGCAGTGTTGGAAACGAGCGATATTTCGACTGTCCTAAGGGGTACGGCATGTTCGTCAAGCCGATGATGGCGACAATCATTGCGCAGCCACCGGCACCGAGACCTGCCGCAACAAGGAAGCCTTCGAGGCCGTCGAGCTTCAATCCTGCGGGTGGGAGGACATCCAGCTCTGGGGATACGGCACTGACTAGGAGGAGGAGTCTGAATGCACCCAGTCCGAGTCCGGTTCCTAGAGCGGGCCGACCGACCAGCATTGCCAGAGTAGGTTCCAGTCAATGATACTTACGAAATATGAAGCTCACCCTAGTCCAGTCTCCCACTAAGTCACCTACGAAGCAAATGAGTGGACCACCAAGTGCCTCTACGTCACGAACGGGCACGCCTTCCAATGCTCGAGTTCCATCTGTTGGTGCTAGACCTCGGCCAGGAGCGCCAGGATCACGCACATCTATGGGACCCCCCGCCATACCCCCTTCCCGGCCGACAAGACAACCTTCTATATCATCGGTAACTTCACGGACAGGTGGTGCAGTTCCTCGAACCGCGAGCGGACGCATGTCCCTTACAGGCCCACGGGCATTATCTCGACCAGACTCAACATCTCGACGACCATCTGCGGATTCCCAGGCAGGAAGAGACCACGGCTCTTCTGACAGGGACGATGATACTTCTCCCGCTAAGGACGGAGGAGAGATCTTGTCCCCACAACCAAGGAGCCCGGTGCTCGCAAGAACAAAAGCTTTAGAGAAGCTTACTGGAGGTACTTCCTCGCGTTCAGCTACCCCCCCGGTGGCACGGAAGCCTGCAGTCACTATGACCTCTCGCGCACCTGGGAGCACTGCTGCAAGTCGAGAGATAGAAGATCTGAAGGCCAAGATCAAAGTCTTGGAACGGAAACGACTGGAAGATCGGGACAAGGTGAAGCAGCTCGAGAAGGTTCAAGGGGAGAGGGATAAGTTCGAGAGTATTATTCAGAAGTTGCAGCAGAAATACCAACCTCTGCAGCAAGAAAATGCTGAATTAAGAAAACGGGAGAAGGAGGCGGAAGCAAGATTTGAATCTATAGAAGAAATGCAGGCTGAGCATGAGACTATTCTTGAACTAGCCACGCTTGATAGAGAAATGGCAGAGGAGACGGCGGAGGTGCTGAAGGTTGAACTTGATGCGTTGAAGCAGAAAGCGGAAGAGATGGAATTGGAACTTGAGATTCTCAAGGAGGAAAATGAAGAGTACAGCAACGGAATGTCACCGGAGGAACGTGCAAGCACTGGGTGGCTGCAGATGGAGAGAACTAACGAGAGGTTACGAGAAGCGCTGATACGACTCCGAGATATATCACAAGCAGCCGAAGAAGATCTGAAAGCTCAAGTGTCCGGATTGGAAGAGGAAGTAAAAGAGTACACCGTTGTCAAAGAGCAGTACGACATTACTCGGGAGAAGCTCGAACAGTCAGAGTCAGCCGTCGAGGATCTGCGTCAACAGCTTGACAATGCCCTCGGCGCTGAGGATATGATTGAGGATCTTACGGAGCGCAATATGAGCCAGGCTGAGCAGATCGAGGAGTTGAAGGCTGTGATTGATGACCTGGAGAGTCTGAAAGAGATCAACGACGAGCTTGAGATCAACCATGTGCAAAACGAGAAGGAAATGCAAGAGGAGCTCGACTTCAGGGATACTGTCATTACGGAGCAAGCTCGAAGAGCTGGACAGCAAGAGGAGGCCCTCGAGGATATGGAGTACACCCTGTCGCGATTCCGCGAGCTCGTTACCAGCTTGCAGAGCGATCTTGACGATATGCGCGCATCTCAAGCCGTTACTGAGGGCGAGTCGGAGAAGCTGAACGATCGATCACGCGCCATGATGGATCTCAATATGAAACTCCAGCTTTCTGCTGCAAAGGCACAAGTTAAAACGATCGATCTGGAATTGCGACGCTTGGAAGCCCAGGAGGCAGAACAGCACCTTGACATTGTCAAGCTGTTCTTGCCCGACACCTATAAGGAAGACCAGGATTCCGTTCTTGCTCTGCTCCGCTTCCGCAGACTGGCGTTCAAGGCAAATCTCCTCAACGGCTTCATCAAGGAGCGTGCCAACGGACAACCCCACCCTGGCCACGAAGATGATGTATTTGCTGGCTGCGATGCGGTTGATAAGCTCGTCTGGGTATCAACGATGTGCGAGCGTTTCGTCAATGACATTAGTCACTGTTCTATCGAACAATTCTCCAAGTACGAGAACGCTCTGCACGAGCTTGAACCTGTTGAGCGTGCCTTGAACGCTTGGATTGATGGTTTGCGCCGGGACGAGCTTAAGGAGAAGAAGTGCGCCGATGAGCTACACCGCACCATTGCCCTCATGTCCCACCTGGGAGAAGTCCACATCTCGAACAGCCTTCAGAACTATGCTTCTGATGTTCATATGAAGGCCTTGGTCACGCAGAGCCACCTTGACTCGGCGGCCGTAACATTCAATACCCTCAGAGGCCTAGTTCAGCGGGTGATTCCAGCCGAGGGTGACGAGGAGGAGCTGGCACAGCACTTTGCGAAGAAGTCTGAATTGGTCATCACGCAGACCAGGGGTACTAAGGTCATTGCTGGAAAAGCTGTCCGGGCATTGGAAGATCTTAAGACTCGATCACTATCCTTGCTACCAGACACTAAAGAGGCATTTGAGCAATGCGAGGAAGCTTCACAAGAGCTTACGGATCTAGCACGCCAGATCGGTCTCAGTCTCCACAACCTGCTTACCGCAGATGAGGGTAGGACCGAACCGTTCACATACTCGGAAGTCCAGAATACTGTTCACAAGACGGTCTTAACGACCTGCTCGTCGAGCGAATCCGACCTCTTCGCAACTTACCTGACCAAGCTTCGAACCTTAACCACACAAATCACCGACCTTGCTTCCCTGGCCACTGATCTCGATCAGACCCAGGAATTCGACATCAACCCTGCACCATGGCGTCTACGCTCTCGGGAGCTCAAGGCCCTCAAGACCGTCCCTGTGGATGCAGAAGAGGAGCTCCGCCGCCTTAAGGAGGAACACAACGAGGCACGCCGCACCATCGCCCAGCGCGACGAGCACCTCAGCACGGCCGTCCTCAAGATCGAGACCCTCGAGTCTCGCATGCGTGATGCCCAGGCTAACATCGAGCGCATCACCAACCTGCAGGCGCAGCTGGAGGCTTCAGGCCAGCAGATTGGTAGCTTGAAGGAGGACATTGAGAAGCAGGACCGCGAGCTCAAGAACCTCGAGTCAGAGCGTGATAAGTGGAAGAAGATCGCCAGCGACAGCCGTGCCTTCGCCGATGGCGCAGATGCCGCAGGCGCAAAGGCCGGCCAAGAACGCGCCGTCGCCACAGCCCGTGAGATGGATGCCCTCAAGCAGGATATCGAAAGTCTCCAATCTGCTGTACGGTACCTCCGCGAGGACAATCGCCGCGCTCGGATGACAGAACAGTACAGCTACGACTGGCTAGCCGAGCCGCTGCAGAAGCCCGCCAACATCACCGAGCAGCGCAGGGCTCTCGTCACCGCAGAGGGCAAGGACGTCCTCGGCGAGCTCGTCAAGATGGCGGCGTCAGCGACAGCGTACGACCTCAATGCCCTCCCCAAGGACAAACTTGCCTGGAAACCTGCCCGCTCGACGCCCCAGTACCATGTCGCGAAACAGATGGAGGACTACGCCGCGTGGTCTGCCTGGCAAGACTCCGTGCTCAAGAAATCAGAGGTTCTTCTTAGTGCGGAGCGGAGAAAGGCCACGCCGCGGAACCATGCAGCGAGGTTGAATATTAGACTTCCTGGGAAGGATGGCAAAATGCTGCCTGGGTCGGGACGACATGTGCAGATCGTGGGATCCCAGGAGTGGGAAGCTCTACAGGGACGGGTTGCCGTATGATACTTTAGACAGGGAGGTGAAAGAACGTTGAAGCGCAGCAAGCGTTATACCCTTTTGTGGAATTTAGTGGTCTGTTTCTAGCAATTGAGAAAGCGAACACATGGTCTTTCATGTTTCGTGGTTTTTTCATGCATTTATCTCTAGCCCTTCCATTGTCATGCAGGTCATGGTATCTCCCTTTCCCGAAACCCATCCATGTAGAAACCCCCCATCTTGTCGTAAGACCATCGAAGCTCAAAGGTCTGCAAATCAATCACCCCCGTCCCATAGACTATGCCCTCCCCTTGCCCTTCTTATCCTTCTTCTTTTTCTTCTCTCCCCCATTCCCATTCCCACTGCCGCCCTCCCCGCCGTCCTGCGCCGCCATCAACGCCGCCATCGGATCCCCCCCGCTCTGCATCTCCTTCATCATATCCTTGAACAGATTCTCGCTCACCCCGCCGCCCGTCATCGCCGCGCTCAGATACGGCACCAGCTCGTTGACGTGCCAGCCACGCGGCACCGCCGGCCGGGGGTACGGCTTGCCATCCTCCGGCTGCATCACGCCGCCGATCCGCACCTTCAGGAAGGGGCTGTTCTCCGTCGTCGGGTTCGCCTTGAGGTGGTTCGCGACCAGGATGTACAGGTGGTGCTTGTTCTTCACGCTGGTGCTGTTGCTGGGTGCTTTCTTCAGGCCGACCTTCACGCGTCCGGGGTTCGCCCAGTCCTTCGGATGCACCTTCTCCGGCTCGAAGAGGGTGTGGAAGCCCAGCAGGGAGCACGCCTTTGCGATCTCGCGGGCCAGCGGGTTGGGCACTGCCAACTCGGCGGACACCCGTCGGCCCTGGGCGCGGGTGCGGCTGGCGTCGAAGTACACCGGGTACAAGCACTGGAAGTTGGCATAGACGGAGCGGTCGGCCGTAGCGCGGAGGACACTGGGGCCAGTGCCAGAGGGGGTTGGTGACGGAAGCTGTCTCGCGGGGGCGGGCTGCGGTTGGGCTGCGGTGAGGGCGGTTTTGGAGTCGGGGATGCGACGCATGATGTCGGCGTCGTCGAAGTCGTCGAGGTCGACTTCCTCGGGGTCGGAGGCGAGGTCGCTGTCGGAGACCTCTTCTATACGTGGGTGCGACATTATGGCGGGTTGTCTGCGGTGTCTAGATGGGGGGTTGGAGAGAGGGATGGGGGGGGGGGGGGAGAGGATGGTTGAGGGTGAGGTTGAAGTGGGCGAGTTGAGGCTCAAGTTGGACAGGTTATGGATTTCTGTGGTGGGGTTGAAAGTTAGGTGGTGGGGGAGGTTGTTTAATGTGGGGTAGTCCTGAAGGATGAGGAACGACGTCAAGTTAAGCTGTTGAGCCAAGACATGCCGAATGGAAGGATAGTCACAAGCAGGGCGCTAGTTGGGTTTCAACGCTTTATTAGGTATATCAGGGTTAATTAGCAAGAAGCGAAAGTCATGGCCCATAAAGGCCTATCCATGATTAAACCATATCCTAGGTATCCTAATCGAAGTCCTCGACGATAAACCAACCGCTCCCTTCGTTCCTCCAACCCCGTTGCCAAAAATTTCATACCAGCATTGCTGCATCCCACCAAATACTCTCTTTCTCAAGCAAACATAGTTGAGTAAAATGGGAAGCATAGCGGAGATGGTGGCCTGATTTGTTGATCCTCCGTAGACGGATCTGCCTTAAAGGTAGATGGTATTCTTCGTAAACATCATTCTCAGTATCGTCGTCTTCCTTTTTTCAAGAGCATATCGATTGATGCTAATTATCGCGAATGTTTTGATTCTTAAACTTTGTGCCAGGTGGGTGGGCGTCGATTGGAAATTTGCAATATGGATGAGCACATAGACCATCCTTAACAATCGGACACTAATCGACACCTCTTGTTAGCAAAGTACCCTTAGTTGGTTTTTGTGCCCCTCACATGATGTCCGTAAATGCAATCGTCCACATCACATTCTTGTCCGTTCGTGCACGGATTCAAACGAGACAGAAGAGCAATAGCATTAATCTCGTCGTTCGTCGGCTTGTAGTTATGCACGAAGCAGCATGCATCGCCTTTGGCACAGGGCCCACGGAGATAATGATTATTGCATAGCTTGTTACTGTCTTTTCGTTTCTTGATGCTCTCCACTACTTGCTGGCTGACCGAGATGGGCGGGTCAACGCCCCGTGGTCCTGGTTTCCATGCCGGCGGCGCGGTTCTCGTTCGAGCTGGCGGATTGGGCTTTGGAGCTAAAGGGAGGGTTAATTGAGGAGGAGGACTAGCACTGGCCATTATATTTGCGTAACTCGACGTCGAAGCTCCTGGGACTGGTGATACAGAGGCATTGCTTGTCGCGGGTGTCGACACGGTTGTCGCCTGGGTTGGAGGAGGGCAGATCGGTAGTGGTGGTGGAAACGGCGCAGGTCTATCCACGAGCTTGTCACTTCGAAAGATGTCCCTGCCGAGACTTATTACGCCAGTATTGGTGTCTCGTAATTCTCGAACGGTAGGGACGCCTTCGATGACTGATATCTGTTGGCGTGTTTTATCATCTTGTAAGATCTCGTCTAGGAACGGCGCATATCCGGCATCGTGAGAGATACCGAGCAAAATATGCTTGCAGTTGTGATTTCGCAGATTCCATCTAGTGGTCTCTGTAAGCTCTAGGTTAGCCAATCCAGATGCTTCTCGACATGATATGCGGTTCAAGATGAATGGCACCTCTGATTTTAGCATCGGCTCGCTCTTTTCCGTAGCCCACGTCAATAAAGTCGAACGAGGCCTTGAACTGTGTAAATCCTAATGTAAAGTCTTTGAGATCCTGCAAATCATCGAGGCAGCCATCTCTCACCATGGCCCTGCCTAGGCCGGTGACATTGGCAAAGACTTTAGCAACAAATTCGATTTCGTCAGCTCGGTCTCCGCACTGGTCTGCAACGGCAGATCGTAACGCGTAGGCAGCTTTCTTTCCACCTTCCACGCCTTGTTTGATCCAGTGGTCTTGAAACTGCGGACCGAAGATTAGCTCCCTCTTTGCGGTAGCGACATGTGTGTGCTGGCTCCCAGTTCAACGTACAATAAGGCCATCGCCGTCTATCAGCAGCAAAATGTAGGGGTTTCGGTTCTGCCGGTCTTAGTCCTCAAAAGTCCCAACCAACAAGGCACACCCAGGTACCTTCAAATTATCAACCATCGTTTCGGCCTTTTGGAGGCGCTGTTGCAGGTCTCGTCTAGAGGAGGTGGCATCGTCCAGATCAAGCTGGAGGTCGTTTACTTTATCGGACAAACGCAGGTTTTCTTGTCGTAACCCAGTCTCGACGCCCCGACAATAGAGGAGGAGATCCTGTAGCAGGTAGCCCGGCCGTTAGCAGCTGAGATACTAGATAGACAAGGACTGGCTTCGCATAAAAGGTAGAAGACGTGTGGGCTGATGGCACTACGCACCTCGATCAATTTTGAGCCGATTTCTTGCTGGCGTGTTAAATTTTGGAATCGCTGGACGAACTCGACAAAGCTGTTGCCCTCCATTTTGATGGCCCTGCTTGGAGCAAAAAGCTAGAGCGGCGCCGTTGGCGTTCCCGTTTTAGGAAGTTTACGAGCTAAAGTGTAAAAAGGGAAACAGGATTATCGTTGGGCGCGTCAGGTTTAGATATATGTAGGTGACGAAGGCCAACGAAAGCCTGGCGTTGGTTGATTCGTGGTAGGGCAAAGGCAGAGAGAAGCAAAGCAAGGCAAAGGCAAGGCAAGGCGGCTCCAGCAGCTGCTGTGTAGCCGTTTGAAGTGCCTCCCAACTCCACTGTGCAGATAGCCGTAGAAGCGCAAGAGTGAGAGCGACACGGGGAAATTGCTGCCGCAGCTGTAACCGGTGCCGCGAGTTTCAGCCACGAGGAGCCAGTCTCAAGGTCTGGTTTGATGTTTGCTGTGTTGGTGAGCATCTCCCAACTTTTTTCTTTCATTGAAATAGACCCTGTCCGCCGACTTCCTTTTTTTATCGATAGCTCCCCACACCTGGGCATGGGGTGTGGAAACTAAGGCAAAGCTACGGGCCTACGGCTGCCAAAGCTGAGCTGTAATCGCACGCCCCGGCTTGATTTTGCAGGGGTCGAGCGAGGGACCCTGCTGGCGCTTTGGCGCCAAGGCCGCCCATCAGCTCCACCAAATAACCGTCTGCCTCAGGTCTTTAGGGGGCCAGCGTCTTACAAGCACCCCTCTGTCCAATCAGCGCCTCCACCAGCTGTCCCCAGTGGCAGCGCATCGCCCTGCTGTCTCGTCTGCAACTTGCATCGAAATTACTTCATCCATTGGATTCAATCACGGCACAGCCCACTCTCACGGGCTGTGTATCAAGCCTTGTATCACAAACAACAACTGGACTGCAGCACTCTCTGCCCTGTCGCTTCCCTAGGCAGGCTTGGTCATGCCCACGGTTATGAACATTCTTGAGGCCCATCCAACGCCTTTCATCCCACGCTCTCACAATCCAGGGATCGTGCGCTACCAATCACAAGCTTTGTCCGACTTCAGGTTGAAACTGGTTCAACACTTGCCAAAAACTATCATCCCCCAGATCGCCCCCAAATTGCCACGCAGAATCGTCTCCATCCAATGTCGGTTCTCCGCCTATTGACGGCATTAGTATGTTGTCATCATATATCGCATTGAGGTCGTTGTATATCAGGTCTGACGTGGGAAACATGGGCGCCAGCGACGCCAGATTGTCCACTAAAGGAACCATCCATTCGTTCCCCATTGACGGTTGAGGATATGTGAATGGCTCTCCTGCCCCTAGAGAGCTTGCCGGCGTCGACTCAGTTCCAGCTAGGGTCAGTTTTCCATCTGATGCCGGTGTGTGGGAACTTCGACCTTCGGTGCTCGATGCCGACGCTGCGTTTGAAATGGCCTTCTTGACCCTGGCTATAATGGCCCTAAGAACTCCTTGTGCTGATCTCGCCAGCGGGTTCCGATCTTGCATCGCCGAGAACCGCTCAGTCGTCCATTGAAAGTGCTGCAATACGCTTCCCGTCAGCTCGGGGTGTTCGTGCGGGAATAGGATGTAAACGGAAGCAATCAGAACAATCGCGTCAAAGCTCCCAAAGAACAGCATGAAACTACAGCACAAGTCAGCCAACGGTTTTCGTTTCAGAGTTAATGATGACTTACTTCCTCCACGAGTCAGGAGGCAGGCCATGGAATGTCATTCGTTGAATCTCCAGCATCCTTAAACTCGCTTGTATTGCTTCTGACCGACTCTCCTTACGATGAAAGACATATGGCCGGTGCAACGCCATTAAACTGAACTGGTGAAGACTTGCGAAGTAATATCTCCCAGCTTGGATCCAATGCATATCCGGATGCTCGTCCCACTGGGTATCAGGATTCACTAGCCGGAACGCCGGAGGTACCCGCTCGTTGAGTTCCATGATATCTTGATGGATCTTGTCGACCTTGGAGAAGTCCTTTGGATAGGCTCCCTCAATCTCTAGGCTTTGGATGGCTTTTAGTGGCCCACATAGTTGGAGATTCCATATGATTCGAGTGATGGGCGTGGGATGGTCCACCTCCTCGTCTCTAGGGACCACGGGCGTCTTAGACCTATCCTGTGGGATTGGAGCGTCTACAGGTGGCGTGGGTAGAGTTTTGTTCCAGTCGATGATCCCTGGGCGACCAAGTACAAGAGCACAGTTCAAATCCCTACGCATAAGTGAGCAAAATTCCTATGGTTCCTGTTTGGCACTTACCAGACTGCAAGCAGGGTATACATCTTTCTCCTCCTTTGAATCAGCCACTGGTTCTCGAGTATGCTCTCAACGCTTGTATCCTTTGGTTTCGGATCAAATCGATCTCGATGCATCCCCAACTCTTGCGCATCACGAATTGCCACAGAAATGTTATGCCACTACCAAAGTCAGCACCGCTTCTCGCACGACAAAAAAAAAATCCCATCTAAACCAGCTATTTTCCAAGTGAAGGTCGTAGGAACTCACCGCCTCGGTGACCTTTGCAGTATATTTCAGAAACGAAGCTCTCGAAAAATGGGCCTGCACCGTAACAAGTGACAAACGCTTCTTGCCTAGCAACTCGACAATCGCAGCCCCAGACTCACTATAGTCGGTCGCCAGATCCTCAAACTTCATATTTCCCGCGTACTTCAGTGCATCAAAAACCGGATCCGGGCCTCCTGGGAGTAGCAAAAGCGCTGTCGCAAGAACTTGAAATAACAGCGCTGGGAAAGCTCGAAGGTCAGGCGATAGGCTCTGCGGCCCTAGCGTAGAGAGCGTCTGAAAGGGTAGGTTATTCCATTCCTCAAGTTGTTGGTAGAATACGTCCGGGTCGATGGCGTAGTACTGCCAGTTTAGGCCGCGCAAGTACATATCGATCAATCTATCGATGTAGATTTTCGCAGGCAACTGTCGTATTAGCCCCTTGTACTTCTCCTTTATCATAAAATCATCCTCGCGCGACACATGCGGCGATGGCTTTCCGGGTACAGCGTGGCCATCTGCCGTCTCAATCTTCTGCAGAAACTCCATCGTCGACGCGCCGTTCTGCGCATAACCCCAATCGGCAGCCATAGATGACAGGGCCTCGGGCTCTGGCGATTCCTTAGACTGCGACATAGGCGGAGTCTTATTGACCTGCTGCGCTGTTGGAGCGCCAGTCTCGTAGGTACATGACGACTCCTTGTTTCTAGATTTACAGTTCGCACAGGGCAGTTCACGATCACACTATCATGATCTTAGTATGCCATGATGAGATTTCAAGGGACTAAGATACCTTTTGTTTTCGCCGGTGACACTCTGTGCACGATACAACGATGCGTCTTCTCTTCCGGGGTGGCGCCCGATGAGCCTCTCCGTCCTCGTTCGAAATCATGATGGTGGTCGCGCGCTGAAGCCAGTTGAGAGTAGTACCATCTCACATGACTGGCGACCGGGAAATAAACACGCGTCTGGCGTGGTTCTTCACATGAGCTGGTGTATTTTGTGGAAGGGCGAGCAGAGGAATTGAGTGAGATCCAGGATCGTCATGTTAAGTCCGGGCTAGATGTGGGGTGTTGCCAAAGTGGAGGCCCGAGGCGGTCGGCTTTAACAGGTCAACACCTCCGGACGGTCTCAGTCCTTTGTGGGGAAAGAATGCAGCTCCGTGATATAATATATTGGAGATTTCAGTTCCAGGTATTATATATACATATATACATATATACGGTAGGACAGCGGTCCACCAGTGGCGTGGATTATTTAAAGATTTCCTGACGCATTGAGCATCGTCTTTCGTTTCGTATCTAAATGCCCACGATAGCACAACATCCTGGAAACCGAGTACACATCGTCATCGTCATCTATCTCGAAATTGTTCGTTCATACTAAGTAGGTGTACGGAGCCCAAAATGGTTTAAATATCATCCCTAATCTTGCGTATCCTCCCTTTGTATACTTCCGTCCCCAGACTCCATAATCGTAACACATCATCGCTAGACGTTCCATGGACTGAGAAAGCAGTCCCATTGCACTACCCACGATAACACCCAAATCAACGAACCCGTTCCGAATATGCTTTCCAAGCGGATGATCGGTACCTTTCCGCCTCTCCCTGAGGGTCACCAGCCTTGATAATGCCTCGACCGACAATGACAATGTCGCATCCGGCAATACCTACAATCTTCTGAGGCGTGTTGTACTGCTGGCCCTTGCCATCTCCTGCAACGGCCGCATTCTCATCCTCGCCATCAGGGGGTAATTGACAACCAGGGGTCATGTGAATAAAATCGTCATCGGGTTGTGAGTTGAGGCTCTCCTGAGAGATGAAGCCCATGACAAAGTCCTTGTGTTCCCTAGCTGCCTCGACGCAAGCTTGCGTGTACTCCTGGTTCATGAAGTTTCCTTCGGTGGACATTTGCGCGAGAATAAGAAGACCCCTCTCGATGGGCGCCTCTTCAATGCCAGGGAAAACAGTCTCATCACCCTCGGCTATGGTCTTGACGAGGCGTGGTGAATCGGCGGGCTCATATTGCTGAGTGACTGTCGTGGTGGAGACGATGCTACCTTTCCGTCCATTCTCACCACGGGCTAGTTCTGGTATCGGCCGATCATCATCCCTTTCCGCGTCTGAAGGCTCGCTCTCATCAAATTGGTCTGCCGTGGGGGTGCCAATGCTGATGGAAGTTTTGACCTCATAGGGATACCGCTCAAGCCACCTCGCTGCAGCCTTGGCCAAAGAGGTGACCGAGGCTTTTCCGGGAACCATGTTAACGTTCACAATATGAGCCCACTCAATGATGCGCGCAGAGCCAGCGGTATACTGCAGCTCTACTGTGTTACCAATGTCGCCAAACTTGCGATCCTCAAAGATAAGGAAACCATGCTTCCGCGCAAGAGACGCAAGCTTAGCCCCGGTACCGTTCTGAGGGTGATAATCCCATCCCGCCACCATATCGTGGTGAGTCTTGAGAACAACAATGGAGGGGCCGATCTTGTCGGCAAAGAAGAGCAGTTCTCGAGCAGTTGAAACGTCGGCGCTGAGGCACAAATTTGACGCTTTCAGATCCATCAGTTTGAATAGATGAGCATTGAGCGGATGAGTAGCCGTCTGCGCCCTACTGGCGAAGGTCGCCTTGAGAGTCGGATGCGGCGACATAGCGACGGGTGTTTAGACTAGTGAAACAGGCCAAAAGTTGGAGAGACCGGACGAAAGGCTGGTGAGGGGAGAGGCGAGCCGTTCTGTTGTCGACCTGAGCTGGAGCCTGGGGGTTGGTTTCGCCTCAAATAATAAGGTTCCGGGTCATACGACTGAGACTCAGACGGTGATGCAGGAGTCAAAGGTAACTCAAATGCTGGGGGATGGAAGGGTTGGCCAGTCTCTTAAGAGCAGTCTGTCAATTGACGCCACAGCGGAGGTCTGATGGGGGAGGAGACTGGGGTAAGATGAAGGACGAAGAATTGAACGAGGAGAGAGAGGCCAAGTAAAAAGTGAAAAGTGACGATCCACAGCCCACAGGTCGATGAGTTGACCAGTCGACCAGCAGCAGGCCAGCAGCAGGCGCGGCTCGAGGCTATAAGGCTAGACCCTACAGAGCCCAGAGGCTAAAGAATCTGGACCCGGTCCAGGGTTTGAAGTCAGATCAGATGAGCAGGAGCAGTGACAACCTGGAACAATGGGCCTGGGGTTACCAGAATCTAGAGATATTTTCCAGCAGGGCAGGACCCCGACGGCAGGCTAAGCAGAATAGTAATAACGGAGCAGGGGGGGTTGGCCCAGCGCCATTGCTGTGAATGGACGTTCGCGATGCACTGCGACAGCATGCCTCTGTTCAGTGACGAGGGTAAAAACTCGGTGGCCCATACAAGGCCCTGCCACAGTGACGTGTGGCGTGGAGCTATGGGGCATTTTTGCGCCTTGTCGCGCCTGTTACGTCGCTGAAGGCGCTGTAGACTGCATCAGAGGACAGGCACGTCCAGCTGGAGGGCCTCGAGAACCCTCTTTATCCCCCCCCTCCCCAGTTAGCGGGTAATTGGCGGGGAAGACCGCGTGCTGGGCCGCTCCACCAGGGCTGACCGTCTTGGTTGCTGTTTTCCCCTCTGAAGCGGAGCATCAAGCTTGAGATGGTGGGCAGGTAGAGCTGGAGGCTGGATACTATTGAAAGGTTGTGTGTTGAAATAAGGGGGTCTGCAGCCACCAAAGCTGCTGCGTACATGGAAACTCGCCCAAGGCGGCAAAGCTGACGGGTGATCCGCCTCGGGAGCGGCAGATACCCCAAGTTCAGGGACCCTTTAGCAAACATTGGCTGGGCGATTAGCTTTCTGGGAAAGTCTGGGAGAGCCTGCGAGGTGCCGCCGTGATACATGATCAACGAGAGAACGGGAGGCCTGCACCGCACTATGCCGGACCGCTGTAAGCCCCTTCAAGCCCTGTTGACGCCCTAGGACATGCATACTTGCATGCGTTCCGTCGACGTTCCGGTATAGTTTGCAGAAATTTTTGTTGCCTGGTACTCAATCAATCAAGGGGGATCGACCGCCAGGTTCTGACGGTGACGGGTTCCCTAGCTGCCGGCCCCGGATGTGATCCATGGCTATGAGACATTAACCACAGACGGCAGGCCAGAACCGGACCGTTGGACGGCTCGAACCTCATGCCGGTAATCCCTAGCTTGCATAATCTACTGCCTGTCTACTGCCGTCTAATGTCTGTACCTTGCTGGTGAGGTCAGTTGCTTTGCTTGATGATGAAATGGCTACCCACGGACATACCGCTCTGTCACCCCTTCGCTCATAGAGGTTACTCGAATACCATAGAGTATTGGTACTAAACAGGGCCGTAAAGAACGAGGAATATGATGAGTCGATCTTCACATGCAGCTGCACCTAACAAATTCTCCGCTTGGACCTCATATCAAGCTGAAGTCTTGTCGCTCCATATCAAAAAGGGCAAAAGGGAAAACAGTGGGAGAGGATAGTTCGCCCTCGCTCTTTCAGATGGGATACCCAAAGCCCTCTGGTCATATTTAGGGTAAGAGCCCCATCTACAGGTCTTCCTACACCAACGAACATATGAAAGAGCGGTGTCGTTGATGGTGGGAGATTTCATATGCAGAGGACTTTCTCTCGATTCCCATCGACCGCTCAGATCCAGTCGACATAACATCAAAGGCAGACCCGGGTTTCACGGGACTGTATTTAAACACGTCTGGCAGACACGGGTTCGATGGCGATTCGATATTTATTTTACCCGCTTGCACGAATTTTCTCAAAAAGCTCCTCCCAAGCCTCGGCATGAGCCAAGAGTCATGATGGCAAAGACACGACATAGTCATGGATGACGGTTCAAATGGCGTGGTGTCGTACGTACACCAAATGCCTGTTCTAGCCCCCAACATCTAATAGCGCCCTATCAAGGCAAATCGCGTGGCATTGGGACCCGTGATGGAAATTGCATAACGACGGCAGAAGCATTCAGGCGACAATATGATGGAGACCTGTACCATCCAGCCGTCTTGATGAGGTTAAACCTCCCCCGTTTTGGGAAGTTTAACAGAGCAACTCTTATCAGCCGCTAATGCAATCAATCAACCCAGCTGATCTCTTCTAGAGGTAAAGTTGGGTAAGGTATGTTGCGGTTATCTTCGAGATGTAACGCCAAGGCTAGGCTAGATTCTCGTCAGCGCGCGCGCCTCTTCACCACGTATCATCGCATTCAACACCGCCGAAAATACACGTATGTCGGAGGATTCATGCTCCATCTTCAATGAGCAGCCTCTGATGAGCCTCTGACTGTGGAGACGGCCCGTAGGCTGACGCTGTATGACAATTTGCCTCCTCCACATTAGGAGAGCTTTCAGGAGATCATGGTGCGCAACCCGGTCAAGATTATGCCGACAGAGACTGTGAGACTGCTCGCACTTTTGCACCCATACTAAGGTAATCCACACCCACCAAAAACCTATCCAGGCCAAGCCAGTCCCGGTTCTACCGAAACCCCTGCCTCCCAAGCCAAGTTCTACAGGGGAAAGGAGGGCAGTTATCGCTAGAAGATCACCTCAGAACAAGAACTTTAATCCACCACATCCAAATTGCGCCGTCCACTGGCCAGCAGCTCCTTTCCTTAATCCTCCTACTTCTTTCTCTTCTCATCCGCTCCTTCACCTAACGACCAATACTTTCTATTCCATTCCCTTAACCACGCTTCGGTTTCGAGCTCAACCTCGACCTTTATTCCGCCTCTGGACACATCAGCAGCCTCGAAGGAGGACCCCTGATCCGACGAATCTCGCGAAAATACCGGTATCTCGCTAGGTCCGTCCATGATAAGCTCGCCTCGATATCGCTGCGCTTGAAGCCTTATCAACACCCGAGAGACCATCATGACTTCCCGCCAGACTCGACGACAGGCCGCCAAGGCCCGCGACACACCCGTCTCCTCCGACGAGGGGCCTCGCGAAGTCGTCATGAACGGCAACGGTTCTGCCCACCATACTCCGGAAGTCTCGGACGATGCTCCTGAGGAGAACATCTTTCTCTTCTGGCCGAATATCATTGGTACGTCTTCCCGGGCAGCTCCGTTGCAGCTGTCGCGGTCGCTAACCTTCGCGTGTCTGCAGGCTACTCGCGAATCGTCCTCGCCATCGCGTCTCTCTATTACATGCCCCTCCACCCGCGCACGTGCTCGTTCCTCTACAGCGTCTCCTGCCTCCTCGATGCTCTCGATGGCTACGCCGCGCGAGCTTTCGAACAGTCAACCCGATTCGGCGCCATTCTCGACATGGTCACCGATCGTTGCACCACCGCTTGCCTCCTCGTCTTTCTGTCCACTGCCTTCCCGCGGTGGGCTATCATCTTCCAAGGCCTGATTTCTCTCGACTTGGCCAGCCATTACATGCACATGTACGCTACCCTCGTTGTCTGTGGCACCGATGCGAGTCACAAGACCATCGATAAGAGTGAGAGCTGGCTCCTCAACTTATACTATACCAATAAGGTATGTTCAACCGTGGGCTTCTCTGCTCAGTGTCGGATCTAACCTCCTGCAGAATGTCTTGTTCGCCTTCTGCGCTCTCAATGAGCTCTTCTTTATTGCTCTCTACCTCCTCTCCTTCTCCTCGCCCCTGCTGTCACCCCACCTCATCAAGACCGTCGAGAACACGAGCGGCACCGAAATGCAGCCTGGCGCGCAGCTCAACACGTCCATCCTTCGACAGATCTTCCCTGATACCAACAGCGCCGCGGCTCTCGAGCTCGCCCGCGCGAACAAGATGGACTCAACGGTGCCCTGGATTCTTGCCGTCACCAGCTTCCCCATCATGTTCCTCAAGCAGTTCCTCAACGTGGTTCAGCTCGTCAAGGCGAGCAAGCGACTGGCTGAGGTGGATATCAAGACGAGGCGAGAGAAGGGTCTTCCCAGACCCAAGCCGAAGAAGGTCTAGATGGTCTACTTGAATTTGATTATCGAGACGGCCACCCTTATAATTCTGGACGTTCACGAGTTTACACGACAATAATCGAAATTCTTTCTGGACGTCCTTACACTTCGACGGCCACAATCTATGGCGAATTGGAGGGCACGCAAATGGCCACTTCATTTATACCCACCGTACTCTGATCAAGTCCGATCGAAACGGGCAGAAACACGGGGGGATTTATATGCTTGGGTGGCTTTGGATCCCCGTAATGCATGGCTTGGCGCAAGGGAAGGGAGATGTTCGACGGGAACTAAGGGGACATGAACGAAACAGGGAACTGGGTGTTGCATTCATCCCGGGAGTGGGATTTATGCTGGATTGGGGGTTATTCGCAGAAATCTTTTCCACCGGATTTAGCGTTGCTGGTGAAACTTTTTTAGACTCTTCGTTGTACACATACTCTTGTCTATATCATATCTTAATTGTAGACGGTGGAAAACCAACACTCGCTGGAATGAAACGATATTACACATTTATTCATGGACGGGCGTGACATGACATGAACCCAGATGTGATAACGGCACTCTGACCATCACTGACCATGATGACTTTCAGCATCCTCAGGATTAAGAGCTTGGGGTATGGTTTGACATCACACTGGAATGGGCTGACGATACGAGTTGCAACGAAAGAATATATCCTGGTATCAAGGCACTATCGAACTTGTGAAACTCAATTTAAAGAACAACACATCTCCATTCATCCTCCTCCTTTTCAAGCCTCGTCATTATCCCTACAGCATACAATCACGCTCTCCCTGCACTATTATCAACAGCGGTGGTGTTGCCGACAACCGCACCCTGGGTGCTCTGCTCCTGCGACGAATCATCAATGTTGGCGGCAGCAATTGTCTCGCGCACGCCTTCGGGAACCTCTTCGATGGCTCCTGATAGGCCATACCAGGCCACGACGATGACACCGAGGATGCCGGCGACGCAGGAGAACACAAGCGCGACAATGCCGCGGGGGGTGAAGCTGTAGTGTGTTAGTATAGTTGATATTGGAAAGGAGGTGATTGGAGGGGTAAGACGTACCCTGAGGGAAGAGTGTGAGGGGGCGTGTTCTGGCCGGTGAGGTCGAGGTAGTCAGCGGTGTTACCGGCAGCATTACCCTCCATGGCGATGCCAGCGGCCTTGCACGCCTCCTTGTGGTCGTCGGGGAGCTCAATGCTCTTCTGGAGAGCGAGGGGGTCTTCAACGAATGTGGCGATCAGACCAGATGCAACGTGCCACTCGATATGGCAGTGGAACAGCCAAACCCCTAAGATCACGGGATGTTAGTCTAGCTGGCCACAATTTTTCACATTCACGAAAAGGATGCGAATCTCACCTGGGTTGTCAGCCTTGAAGCGCATGACAATGTTGCCCTCAGGGTAGATGACAAGGGTATCACGGCGCATAGGAATCTTGGGCAGATCACTCTCGGCAATACCAGCATCCTCCCAAGTGCCAGCCTCCTCCTCGGAGCGATAGATAGCTTGGAACGCATGACCATGAAGATGGAAGGGATGGCGTCCAGAATCGAGGTTGTTGACGACAAGCTGAACGATCTCGCCCTTCTTGAGGACGAAGGAGTGGGTGTATTCGCCGTAGACAGCTGGATCAGTGGCCGCGTCGCCGGCGGAGAGCACGGTGTACAGAGTCGGAACCTTGGCGCCAGTGTAGGTGATGTTGTTGAAGAAAGCGTAGTTCTTGCCGTCGCGGAGGTTATCCATGATGACGTCGAGCTCAACAACGTGGTCGGGCTCGGGGAGGAGCTCCATCTTGTCGTAGGGGACCAGAGTCATGTCGTCGAAGGGGTCGAGAGACTCAACAGTTGCAGGCAGGGGGAAGTCCTTGGTAGTATCGTAGGTGAGCCAGCCGGTGACGTTGTAGTTAAGATCACTGGGGAGGACATCGAAGAGAGTCTAAGTGCCATATAATTAGTTATGAGAGCTTCCCGAGCTGAGGAGGGGTTGTGGCAGCTTACCGTGTCCATGCTGCCAACGATGGGGAAGTTGGCAGACGCATCCTTCTTGGTTGTGAGGAGGAAGCTGACTCGCTGAGCAGCAGACAAGTAGAGCATCTCGGCGTCGGCCTTCTCGGTGTAGACGCCGTCGACTTCGACAACGGTCATGGTGTGGCCCTCAAACCAAAGGTACTGGCCAGCAAAGGCACCCATGTTGATAACGCGGAAGAGGTATGTCTTCTCGGTCTCAACAGGGATCTGGAGGTTTTGCGTCTCGTTCATAAGGGCATTTTTGGGGACGGGCTCAGCACCGGACGGGTTGGACTTGTGCATGAACTTGGTGGGAATGAGAACTTGCATCTCGTCATGATACCAATCAGAAAGAGTCAAGACAAGCTCCTCATCCACATCGTCAGCGTAGGGGAAGTCCTTGTCGTGAACAATGAAGGGTGCGCGCAGTCCATCGGGGTATTGGGCACTAGTATGGGAGTGATACCAGTAAGTGCCGGGTTGGTCGACCTATGGAGATGTTAACGCTACTTCTCACTATTACAATGGAGATTGCTTACGGTAAAGTCGTAGGTGAAGCTGCCACCAGGCACAATTGGGCACTGAACAACACCCGCAGGACCGTCCATATGAGTAGACCCGTTCATGTAGAGGCCGTGGAAATGCAGTGAGGTGGATTGGTTACCCAAGCTGTTCTTGACATCGATAATGACCCGATCACCAATATCGACATTGATGGTGGGAATGGGCCATTGGCCGTTGATTCCAATGACAGGTCTCTCGAACGCACCGTCTGGGTTTCCCCTAGTCCAGCCAATGTCGAAATCAAACTTACGGGTGGCCGCCGCAGCGACATCGATAAGGCCAAGCAGCGAGGCTGCCACGCCAACGTTCCTGGCGAGCATTGTGATGAAGCTCACAGAGTGTGAAGGGGAGTGAGGAGAAGAGAGAGACAGGAGCTGCCTCACTTCAGCAACACAGATGGAGGGTTGATGAAGAGGGAGGAGGAGGAGGAACGACGGGAAGGGGGAGACGGCGTGAGTTTTGGTGAAGCCCAGGGTGTGGGAGTGTGTCTGGATCAGAAGCTGATGAGGCCTGATGTAGGTCAAACGGCAATGGAGCTAAAAGAAGCTGGAGTGGAAGTCGTTCCGCATCTACCCACGGCGGATTACTTGAAAAGAAATCTTTTTTTCGGATCTTTGGGGGTCGAAGGAAGGGGCCCTAGTCTACATAGTAAACGCGAAAGGCGATGATGAGTCGTGAGGTTCCCGATCTCGGCTGAAGAAGCATGAACTCCATGAACCGATCAAAGGTCATGATGAACCCAGTCGAGACCGTGGCTTGGGGCAAAGTGGTGCTAGCTCCAACACCATTGACACCAGACGAGAATTCATCTTATCAATCGCGACCTGCAAAAGACTAGCAGATCCCCAGCTCCGGACAAGCTTTTGGAGTCGACCGTTTTGATGGAGGGAGGCATTTTGCAGCGTGGTGCCACCTGGGCCCTATCCCATGCCAAAACCAGGCTCCATTCACGTCCCCTCGCCCAAGACTCTCGGCGATGGCTGGGCGATTCCTGGGCGATCACCGTCGACACGGTTGCGCTACTGCAGAGCTCGGGACCACCATCGCAGGTCGCCGGCACGTCGAAGCCGAGAGAGATCAGATAATAACCAATCCGCACCCTGGAACGGGTTCCGTGGTGGGCTGATTGATAAACCGCGTTTAGCGTTGAGAGGTTGAAGAAGCGAAGGGCTTAGAGAAGCGGATCAGATAAAGTGCAAGGGTTCAGTTGGCCAGGACGGCTTGGCAGCCCTGGACTGGGCCGTGGAGACGCGGGCAGGTCCTGACTGGCCACAGCATGCGCCACAGGACGTTGCGGCTGAACTACCGGCTCCGAAGCTCCATTCTTACTTGCCAGGGCTGTCCTACGAGAAGCACAGATCCCTGTCCTGCATGGTCTCTGAAAATATGGTTACTAACAACGTTATACGATGTAAGAAACTGCAACGCTATTTTTCACCTGCGGGGGATGTCGAACTACCTTAGCGGGTGATCAGATTGCAGTCAATGGAGCCCAGAAGCTTTCGTCTCACTCTCCCTCTCTGCCTGCTACTTTCCCGAATAGGGAATGCCTCATTGTCGCATGACCTTTTGATAGTCGCACCGGCAAAAGCTAGCTGGGTCGTTCGATGAAGAAAGGGCGCATCTCGGTATTGAAGCTGAACCTGAACCTGCCACGCACCGTTATCTGATCATGTCGCGCTGCAAGGCTTGCCAGGTATCCCGTCTCGTGACAGTCATAGTCGTTCGACAGTAGATGGATTAGATTGATTGACTGGTCCCCACAGCATGCGGGAGAGCCAGGGTCCAGACAAACCACCGCCCTCATCCACAGTTTTACATGTCCCGCCGACCTCATCGTGCCTCATGCATGGGCTCTATTTCCGCCAGAACTCATCCACCCGTCCCGATTCCACCCATTCTAACCCAACTAGCATATCCAGCCCATCCAGCCCGTCTCAGCTAAACCAATCTTCCCTACAGAAGTGAAAAAAATCATCCCACGACACGGCAACTTTTTGCCGATAGCTCCTCTAGTTCATCCAGCTAGCTCTCCACCACCAAAAGCCACCACCCCAAAATCCCAATGGGCCTAGATGTTGATCTCGCCCACACTCGAGCCGGTCATCGGCGGGTTAAGCCCGTTAAGCGTACAGACATCGCCTGAGCTCTTCGCTTGTTCGCAATTAAGTTATGTTGGCGCCCATGTGGCTTCCCGATTATCTGATCCGCATTGCTCAGTTATCTGATCCGGGTCTCTAACCGCAAAGACCAAAAGGACTTTTCTCCCCTCCTGTCCTTCTTGACTCTTGACTCCTGACTCCTGACTCCTGACTCTGCCGCCCTTATCAATCGCAATCTCTCTTCCACTTTGATTTCCCTGTCCTTGGTTGAGAGTCAAGTAATACCATCACAATGGCCGTCGATGTCTTTGCAGTTCCCGTCTTCCTCGTTGTGTTCCGTGAGACACTCGAGACCGTCATCATCGTCTCTGTCTTGCTTGCTTTCCTCAAGCAGACTCTTGACGGTCCCAAAGGTGATGTTGTGGTCTATAAGCGGTTAAGACGCCAGGTAAGCTTCGGCGCATTCGCTGTTCTTCAACACCATGGACTCGACTAACACACACAATTCTCCAGGTTTGGCTCGGTACTGGAATTGGTTTCTTTATCTGCATGATCGTCGCCGCCGCCCTCATCGGTGTGTTCTACACCGTCGGCAGCAACTCGTGGGAGAAGAACGATCACTACTACGAAGGCGCCTTCTGCCTCTTCGCCTCCATCATCATCACCATCATGGGCGCCGCGCTCCTCCGCATTGGCAAGATGCAGGCAAAGTGGCGCGTCAAGCTCGCCAAGGCTCTCGAGTCGCCCCTTCGAAAGGCAAATGGCAAGGGCTGGTTCAAGCTCGCCCTTGAGAAGTACGTTATGTTCTTCCTACCCTTCATCACCGTTCTGCGTGAGGGTATCGAGGCTGTCGTATTCGTCGCTGGTGTCTCGTTCTCAGCTCCCGCTACTGCCATTCCTCTGCCTACCATTGTCGGCCTGATCGTTGGCTGCATTGTTGGCTACATCCTGTATAAGTAAGCTTTCCTCCATTTTGTAAGTCAGTGCTCTTCTAATAGCTATGACAGGGGTGGATCGAGCACCAAGCTCCAGCTCTTCCTTGTTGTCTCTACCTGCCTCCTGTACCTTGTCTCCGCTGGTCTATTCTCTCGATCCGTCTGGAACTTCGAGATGGCCAAGTGGAACACGTTCATTGGCGGCGAGGCCTCGGAATTCGGTGCCGGTCCTGGCTCTTACGACATCGACCAGAGCGTTTGGCACGTCAACGTAAGCAGTTCCTATTCTACTACTCTAATTCATATCCATATCCATATCTAACTTGACGTAGTGCTGTGCCCCTGAGGGTGGTATCAATGGTAACGACGGTGGTTGGGGTATATTCAACGCCATCTTCGGCTGGACCAACTCCGCCACTTATGGCTCCGTTATCTCGTACAATCTGTACTGGATCTTCGTCATCGCCGGTTTCGTCCTTATCCGCTTCCATGAGATCCACGGCCGCTGGCCCTTCATGAAGGCCAAGGCTCCTGCTTCGGACGATGGCAGTGAGACTCACGTCCCGGGCAATAAGGGCCTCATCAACGAGAAGACTACCACTGTCTCTCCATGATTGAAAACTGTAAAAACTTGGGGAAGAGAATGTCGCAGGTCATGACCTGGTATGATTGTTTGGGATGAGATACCTTAGTCACTTTCTGCATGTTTTATGAGTTCAGTGAGAAAGCACTCTAAAAATTCTACTTTTAATCGCAAAGAGTACAGCTCTAGATTATGTCTCTGGTGTCCAGTCCCATGTATCAGCGGTAAAAACAGCTTTTGCCATCTTGTCCGCATAGATGGCACCCTCATACCGTAGTCGTTGGTCACTCGCGATGGCCCTAGTGAAGGCAAATTGCTTTCCTAAGCCATCGCCGCCACCGTCGTCCTTCTCCTTCGAGGCTAACCATGAAACCTCGGTGCGGCGCCTCTTCCAGTCCGCGTGGGGGATAGCAACAACATTGGCGGATAGCATCGTGCGGATATAGCCCAGGATAGGCTCAATGCGGACCCGAAGCCCACAGTTGGTGTGGTGCTTGTCGATTTGGTAATTAGGGCATTTCTGGATCGTCCCTATCAACTCTTCGATGTCGATCATGGCGGTGTCAGGAACCGCGTCAAGCGACATCGGGCTGAAGTCCACGAGAAAGGTGAGGCTTTTCGTGATGAAAAACTTGAATATCTGGCCTAGCTGGAAAGAGTCGCATGCAGCACTGGAGTCATAGCCCAGGGGGCACTGCCTATTTCGCGACGAATAGAGGCTCAGAAAGTGCCTTTGAACCGACGCTATGGTGTTGAGGATACACTCGCGTCGGTACCGAATCTCTTCTGTACGTAATTTAGTCAATACTCGAGTTGCCCGTTTTTGACTATGATGATCTTCTCTCAACGCTTACCTTCTAAGCCATCCGGCAAATTCCACCATGCAGCGGTCCTGTCCGCATCGGTATCAAGGAAATCACTCCACAGGCAAGATCCTCTCATGATCAACTCACGTGTTGACTGGTGAAGCTTCATTGATTGCCCTAACAGCCACGCAACAAGGATCTTCTGCCGAAGCGCTTGCTCCGTGTCTGTTGGGGTTCCGTTCTCCGTACGAAGTGGTTTGTTGCTTGTCAGGGGCCACCTGAACTTCAGATCATGATGCAGCGCGCGGGATATTGGGATAGCACAATCGAAGCGATCGGCGATGATAGCCAACGTTGTAACATACGACATGGTCACCAGCGTCGTCTTTGGTGGCTTCTGGTGGATAATGTTCAACATGTCCTCGAAGACAGTCTCACGCCCCGCCGCCTTGCTGGCAGTGTCATCATCTGTAATGGGAATCCAAGGCAAGTCCGCAGAATTCGCCTCCCCAGGTTTGATCTTCATTGCCGCAAGCTTACCAAGGGCATCACGAATGATCTTCGCCTCACGGAACCTTTCATTTGTGAACAGATTGGAGAAGTACTTGGAGTGCTTATTCAGCGTCGCCAGACTGACCCGGTATGCCACTCTGACTTTTGGCTTAAGGGTTGTCGACGGAGGCGGGTTAAGACCAGCTTTCCTGCTGACAGCCAAGGCAGCTTTTCGACTGGCCTTGATAGTGCTGTTTGAGGTTTCAAACGTTACATCCAGGATAATATCGCCGGCGGAGACGATTTCTATCGTGCGTGGGAGATCCGTACTGGGGTTCTCGGACGCATCCGCATCTGCGGTTGTTCCTGCTGCGGACTCGCCCATTTTGTGGTAACATGAGTTTTATCGACATGGAGAGCCCAAGCTGTATGCCGGTATAGAAAAGCAATTATATACCAACTGGCAACTCTTCTTTCACGGCTGGTTGATGAACATGGTATCGATGAATGTGTCAAGATCTCCTGGATCAATCAAGGACATTGAAGGGTGCCACTAGAGTGGGTCCCGGATATCTCATCTGTATGCTATAGGGTAGGCGGCATTAAGACCAATGCTATAACCCAGCCAAAGCTATGGGTTCGTCGTCTTGGTTCTTTTATATGCCAGTAAGTAGACAACTAAAACAGTAATTTACTTGACGCTCGGGATCTTTGAACACATTCGTGGGTGTAATACTTAATGAGCTAGGCACAGCAACAAGTACTCCTTGTCCTAGGTGCGTAGATATAAGTTTCGGCTCCATGGTTACAATGCGAAATAGGCGACGTGGAGTAAAAGAAAATTATCCTACTTCTCCTCCAGGCATCATGGACCCAAACCATCTCGCCGAGAAGGCCCCATGAGGACCAAGGACATGCCTGTCCTATCCATGATATGGGTTGGGATCACATATTCAAAAGAACCACAGCTGAAAGCAGGCTGCAGATCATGAGCCCATTCACTGACATCCTCAAATTCCTTTGTACCGGCGTTCCTCGGTTGCCAAACGGCCGACCAACTGGATCATCTCGGCTCTATCCCCAATGGCACGTTGAAATGACTCGCCAGCACCACAAGGCAGCGATCTTTATGACGCATTGACGACTTCGCAGATTCGGGTGTTGGTTCTATGGTTGAAGCACCACGGTGAAACGTGTCAGGCATGACGGCGACCAAGGCACTGTCAAACCCGCAAACCTAGCAACCTGAAACTTGCATGAAGATCTCACGATGGGATTTGATGAAGATTGACACGGGCCGCTTCCGCACCTGCAAGTCATGCGGGGGAATTATGAAGTTCCTCCCGGGATATGAATCCCGAACTACCCATCACACATATAACAACTAGCGTGAACCCTACATTGGCCTATAGCACATCGGTGCTTTAACTACCCCTCGCCTGAACGACCGATATTGTGCAACCAACTGGTGGAGTAAGAGAGTATCCAAGGCACCCAGTTCCCCTACATAAAGCTCAACGTGAGAAGGTTCTGAATGCATCAATATTTCATAGATCGTTCCAACAATTGAATCATACCGCTGGCAACAGACTATGGCGACTCCATCTACTAACATAACTCTCAATGAGAACGGGATCCCTCCTTTCGAGAGCCTCCCTCTCAGGAAAGGAGACCCACGCCTCTCAGCTTGGGGCCTTTACGGAGACAAAGATGAGCTAGGAACGCTGAACAGACTTACAGATGAGCGCGTCGCGGCAGCCGCAAGAAGTGAGCTCAAGACAGGAGCTAGGTATGTCTCATCCACCTTCTTAGTGTCTAGGTCGAGGAAAACCCGAGCTAACAAGTGAATAGAGTTTCCATGAACTGGCCTTTTGATGCACAATCTAAAGGAGCCTTCTTCGAGCGGGCTGTATTCCACCAGGACATGCATGTAAAGCTTGGCATCGCCTGCAATGATGACATCTGGACATTGAACCCTCAAAGCTCCACGCAATGGGATGGCCTTCGGCATTTCGGATACTGCAAGGAACAGAAGTTCTATGGAGGCACTACCATGGAAGATATCTATGCCGTGGATGAGAAGGGAAATAAATCAACAGTCTTGGGCATTCAGAGTGAGTAGATTTTGCTGCTGAACGAGGAAAGGAATTTTCTGACAAAAATTCCCCCCCAAAGATTGGCAGGACCAAGGTATCGTGGGTAGAGGTATTTTGATTGATCTTCATTCATGGTACAAGGAACAGGGGATAGAATATGACCCTTTCACCACTACCCCGATTCCCTTGAAACATCTGAAGGGATGTCTCGCAGCACAAGGAACTGAAATAAAGTTTGGTGATATTTTATTTATTCGCACAGGTAAGGCTGATATACTCTATCCTACTCTCAACAAAGCTCACCACAGATCTAGGTTTCATGGTTGCTCACGCTGCCAAACCCGACGCAGACCTCGAAGCCCTCCGTCATATCACGCCTCACACCTTTGGCGGCGTCGAGCCAAGTAAGGAAATCCTGCGCTGGATTTGGGAAAACTTCTCCGCTGTAGCGGGTGACCAACCGGCGTTCGAGTTCTACCCCTTCGAGCTTGGTAATTGTATGCATGAGATTGTGCTTGCCGGATGGGGATGTCCGATCGGAGAGCTGTTTGATTTGGAGGCATTGGCAGAGAAGTGCAAGCAAGAGAAGCGGTGGAGTTTCTTCGTGACGAGTGAGGTCTGCAATGTGCCGGGCGGAGTTGCTAGGTGAGTACATCCTGACTTGTCGATACTGGGCTGGGGTCACTGACTCGGGATTTAGTCCTCCCAATGCTCTGGCAATCTTCTGAGCAGCGCACTAAGCAGTCTGAAACATACGGTTGCGATACGCAGGGTTTTGTACATAACGATCTTCGAGACTCACTCTCCGGTTTTTGAGGGAAAGAGACATCGAAGGCATAAATACATGTAACCTTATGAGTTGGTATAGAATACTCAGCAGCACTAACGATTGTGCCGTGACCGTCGTCGAATTTCTGGTTACTGAACGGGCTAAACAACTCATGAAACTAGAGCGTTTGCTGCTGCACCGTCTGGTGGAATAGAACCACGAAACCAAGAATCTACTAAGATTCACTCATCTCCTCCTATCTAGTCTGGGAGACATACTCCTCAGAATCGCCTCAATTTCAGAAGAAAACCTACTCTCCTTGCACTTAGAAACCCACACATCAAATGCAACGATAGCTATCCGGCATTTTAAGAGCTATTTGTCCCTAAATAAGCTCAAAGCTAGACATCTTGCTGTAGGTATCTCGAATGCACAGTTGTGAGGTAGCCGTTGTGCAGATTTTGCGATTACTTCTGGGATTCGGGTACGCGCCATCTGGATCAATTTAACCTTCCTTGACGAATTGCTCTGTCCTTGAGAGTCATGGCAAAGGATAGACTATCCATGAGCAAGAACATCCTCTCAATACGATCCTAGAAAATTTCTTTTGCATCCTAAAATTTATCGTGTTTGCCTCTCTATTTTTATCTTTTCAATGTTGCAAGGACCCATGCTTGCAGCTGTGGTTGAACCGCCGTCCCCTCTCCCGACCTAAACGCCAAATCACGGACTTGAGCCAGCGCCTCCTCCCATAGGCTGTATTTGTGGCTTGGCTGATCCACATCCTGGAAATCATTGTCCATTGTCGTCACTCTCACAACCAACAAACGCCAACTTTCTCCCCTCGATGGTGCCGGAGCTGGAGCTTGACAAGAGTGATTTCTGAGGGCTTTCGCGACAGACTCCAAGTCCTAGGATCACGGCCTCTTTTGTTACAATTATTTCCCGCTTCCAAAGCATCCTCCCGATCGACCATCGTCACTGTGCCGTCGATAACCCCCCCTGCGCGCCCGTGGATTTTTCCTAACGCTCAACGACTTGCCCCATGGCTTTGAATCGCAGCAAATTTTCAGCGCTTCGGTTCTCAAAGGGTCGCTGATGCCCAGGCTCCTGGACTTCTAGCTCCAGGAAGCCTTTTCTTCAGACAATGGCTCCGTTTGTTCGGTTACCAGCCTTCATAGCAACTCGTGCTGCCCCTCAACTGCGCGGACCCATCGGTCAGGTTGACGCTGTCAGTAGCCGGTTCAATGTGCGATCGCGCTCTCACCATGCGAATTTTGGAGCGCTTCGACGAGTACAGACTCTCCAGAGGGTGAGCAATCGCCAGCTGCACTGGAAATCCTGTGCGACTTTTGCGGAATCATCCGATGAGCGACCCCGGCATTGCGGCTACAGACGGCCGCTATATTCTGAGACTGGAACGTCCCCACGATCCATCGCGGAACTGAAGCAGCGAAGCTTCCATACATACTTCGTCACGCACCTCCCTTCATCTTCGGTTCATCCCGATTCTCGCCCAGGCCCTGGGCATAAGTTGCCTCGCGATGCCTCAACCCCCCACACGCCGAGCCCGGGTTCATCCCCCGCTGTCTCCCCACCATATATACCTAGTCGAGACTTGACCGTCGTGCGAATTCCCATGCGTCGCGCGAAACACCATCTTGGAGTCGCGACTTCAAGAGGAAGCCGTCCATATAACGAGGATATGGACCAAGCCGGCACTATTAGCATCCCGGCCTTTGCGAAGAGAGCACCAAGGAGCGTGCAGCAGAGGCCGGGAGAGGCTACTACGGCGGACAGCGCATTGGGAGATCCTCAAATCTTCTATTTCGGTGTATTTGATGGCCACGGTGGAACCCAATGCGCTGAGTTTGTTCGAGACGAGCTCCATGGTTATATCGAGAATGCGTCGTCGGAATTTGGCTTACAGAGCAGCTTGCGAAAGAAAAAGCCTGGACGGTCCGAGTACCACTATATCAAGCAAGACAAGAGCGTTCCGAAAACACGGCAGAGGGCACTCGAAGCATTGGATATGAAGAGTCCCGAAGAAGTGAAGAAAGATATGGAAGAGCTGCCCGAGGCCGAAACGATTGGCGTCGAGAAGCCCAAACACGGCGCACCCATACATAGCGCGACTTCTCCTCCTGCGCAAGTCTCAGACCAAGCTAAAGCCATCCGCCTGGAAACCGAACTCGTCCAAGAGTACAAGGATACCATCGGAGGCTATTTCAGACGCTTTAACCCCGAGCACTTCGTCAGCTCTAGCGAGAATCCCGAGGAGGCTACTATCACGGTAGAATCCGTCCTCACGTATGCCTTCTTGCGAGCAGACCTTGACTTTGTCTCGGCGCAGGCTCGAAAGGTAGACCCTGATGATAAATGGGGGAGTGACTCTCCGCTAAATGATGATGAGATCCTGGGTGTACCACACGCGACACCCTCAGGGCATGGAATCGGAGGGACGACGCGGTTCAAGGGAGGATCGACTGCGTCTATCGCCCTCATCTCCACGCCTACGCCTGCGCCCTTCTGGCACCCGGCAGCGCAATCTACCCTCCTTTGCGCCCACGTGGGTGACAGCCGAATCCTTCTTTGCGATACCGCTACTGGTCTCGCCCAACCCCTGACGTCGGATCACCATCCAAGCAGCCCCACCGAGAGTCGCCGCCTCCGTCGGTACGCACCCGCAGGTTCTATGGTATCGGGCGATAGTTTCGGCGAAGAACGCATTGCTGGACTCGCCAACAGTCGCGCCTTCGGGGACATGAAGAGTAAACGCATCGGCGTCTCCGCTGAGCCCGAAATCACACGCGTTGAAATGGGCCCTGCGCAGTACTCATTCCTTGTCCTCATGACTGACGGTGTTTCTGGTACACTTAGCGACCAAGAAATCGTCGATATTGTGAAGGAGGCCTCAACACCCGAGATTGGCGCTCGCAACGTCGTAGACTACGCTACCGAGGTCTCCTCAGATGGAGATAACGCAACTTGCCAAGTCGTCCGTCTTGGCGGCTGGGAACGTCGCTCTGAGGGTGGCCTGGGCAGTCTCGGAACTAAGGAGATCCGAGATGCTAGGAGAGCGGAGGCGCTGGATCCTAGGAGAGGAAAGAGGTAATATGTGTTAATTGTGAGAGGGTTGATGATATAAACGATTATTTTCACTAGAACTGGCAGCATGGGAGCTTGCGACTAGGGCCTTGGATTTGCAACAGGCGAGCATGAGCATTTGTATTTCCTTCCCTGTTACTCATATTTTGGCATTGCTCGTTGTATATAGCATGGGATGAGGAGTTGGGAACACATGGCAAGCGAGCACGGGGAAGCGTTGGGTCTGCCCTTCATGTATACTTCTGGAGACTGGTTGATATCAAGTTGTCAGGGTGTCGCATTGGAGTGTACGATGCTTAGAATAAGCAAATCAAAGTTTCATGACCGAATACTTTCGTCCATCTACCTCCCTTGTTACTTCAACAGCCGTTTGCCTTCTGCTTATCACTCCTCATCCACGCCCCTAAACTTGACTAATCCTAACCCGAACCAACCCATGGGTATCTTCCAACCGTTTCAAAGTATGCGTACCCAATTACGGACTATATGCACTGCACCAAGATACCTCAGTATCCATGGCGTTGGCCAGGGTACTGGCCCCAAGATGGCGGCTGCTCATGAGGAGGAGGAGGCTGTTGATAACCACCCTGCTGATAACCGCCCTGTTGGTAAGGAGGATACTGCCCCGGGGGAGGCGCACCGTACCCAGGACCTCCGTACTGCCCATGAGGCTGGCCCCACTGCCCTGGCGGTGGCGCACCGTACCCTTGTGGGGGACCTGGTGGAGGAGCGCCGTAGCCGGAGTAAGAGGGCTGGGGAGGAGGAGCATTATATCCGGAGGGAGGCTGTTGCTGGTACCCGCTTTGGGAGCTGTACGAGGTGTTGCCGCTGTAGTCAAACGAGGTCTGGTTTGGAGGAGCAGGGGAAGACGAAAGATATCCCACAGCAGGATCACCGTCCTTGCCCGCCATGGAGTTGAGGTCTCGGGTGCTAACTTGTGACCACAACGACCCAGCGACCTTTCCATGACCACCAGCAAGGCTGGTGATATCGAAGCCGCCAAAGGTACCGTGAGAGTGCCCGTGGCTATCGCCGGCCTTGTGCTGATGATTCTTTAGGACGTGGTTCTTGCCCTTCTTGACAGATTCAGAGCCGAGGATGTTAGCGAGGTCGTGGCGACGGGGGTGAGTGTCAGCCCAGTTTTTAACGGTGCGGAACATCTCGCGCTGGATCTCGACGTTGTCGTTGCGAGCGGCGGGGTGATGGAAAGCCCGAAGAACATCATTGACGACCTCTTCAACTGGGACGTGGGGGTTCTCCCAGGCGTAGAGGATGCGACTGTTTAGTGTTAGCCAGAGTTTCAATGCTCGAGGATGCTTGTAGTTGGCTTACGGAGTGACGTATGAAACAATCGCAGAAGCGACGCGGCCAGCGCAAGAGTTCAGAATATTAGTGAAATGATCCTTAGATAACATCGAGTGGGTGGGATCGGAGCATCGAGGGTTCTCCCATGGCTCCAACTGCGACTTTGCGCTGGCATCGATGATACCCGACGAGCCATCTTTGAGGACCTTGGACACCTGGTTGATGATAGGCCTAATGAAGGGGGCGAGAAGCCCTAGAATGAAGGCCGTCAACCTCTCGCTGATATTGTCCAGCAGCTTCTCAAGGCCGGGCACCTTAGCGATACCGCGGCTGATGGCCTTGACGATCTTGTCTCGGAACTCGAGGATGGGGTAGATTTGTCCGGCAACCTTGACGGGGTCGAAGTCAGGGTTCATGCCGGGCACCTGGTTGACGTTATCACGGCTCAAGTCGCCGGAGCGTTGATTTCGTCGCTCCTGTGCCTCGGAGGCATCCTTGAGGCTGCGAGCTTGGGAGGCGAAGTCACCACCAACACTGGGGAGCTTACCGACTAGCGAGATGAAGTCGGTAGGGGCAGAGATTCCAAGGAAACCCCTGGATGACGAGCCACCACCAGCGGTCGAGCCCTCAGCGTTCTTTAGGACAATGTCGACCTCGTCGACTTCGGACTGGGTGAAGTGATCCGAGGCCTCTCCGATGACGGAGTGAAGGAAATCGACGGCTCCAAAGGTTCCAGTGACGAGGGGAAAGACCCGCTTGCCGTGTAGGTTGATCTCAGTTTGCGATCCGCAATGGGGAAAGACGCCGTGGTATCCAAGTTCTTTGAGGGCCAGCTCGCAGTAGTTGCTATGCGCGCTGAAGTCTTCCATACAGTGGAGGGCCTGACCCAGACATCTCAAGGCCTCGCAAAGATCTTCCTCTCGTCCCTTGTGCTGGGATCCGCTAGTGTAAAGGCGGCCGTAGTGGATGCTCCTGGCGAAGCTGTATCGAAGGTAGGCGGCACTTGTGGCCCATCGTCCAGTCTCGTTGGCAATATAGTTCTTCATTCCGGTTCTGGGGTCAATTTCTGTCTCAATTTTCTCGACCGGGCCACGAAGTCGCTGGTCGAACTTGCGCGCATCGGTGCCATCCGCATAGCCGAGGGGGTTGTCGATATGTTCTTCAGGGCGATAGACACCTAGTCGTTCCTCGGTGACTTCAAATTCCTCCGTGGCGTATCCAAACGCCATGAACGAGAGAACCCATACCTAAGAAGTGTTAGGCAGTTCGGTATAGGAAAAGTGGACTATGCCTTACTAGAATGCGAATGGTAGCGGCATTGACGCCTTTCAAGCTGCCAACGTCAACAGCTTGAGAGTAGTCGCGTAGCCAATTGCCAAAGTAAGTGCGCTTGATGAGCATAGACGTCCACTTCTTTCCGTGGAGGAATGCGAGAGTCTCAAGGACATCCTCGATATCTGTAGACTCTGTGAGCGTGATGCCCCCTCAGTCAAGATTTCAGTCAGCTGCCACGAACCTCCATGTCGCCAATTGTGACCTTCAACCTAATCACCATCTCGAGTTAATGATGCAACAGTCACAATCTTGGCAATGCGAACAAACCTGAGCAATCGAGGGAATGTTTCCAGCCCCAAATGCTGCAGCCTTGCCGGGCAGCAGCATCAGACACACGGCAAAAAGTAGCAGCCAGGAGCCCCGCGGCAATTGTAATGACGGCATGATGCAGCCCTATCGATGGCGGGGTTCGTCGAGAAGAGTTGGAGAAATGTCGAAAAGTGTAGAGTGTCAATTTCGTCTGATGGGCTGGACGGCGAAGGAAAAGGGTGTTTAGGGAGACTAGAATAGAGATATTCGCAAGCTGGCGATCTCCCAGTAATGACTGTTGTAGATGTTGTGTTGCCACTGATGACGGATTTGGTTGTGGCTGTCAGCTGGGAGGCAGCTCATCCTCACCTCAGCAGGCAAAGCTGCCCCGCAGTTGGCAGCACATGGCGGTCCAAGCCCAAGGCCAAGCCATGATCAAGCCCAAGTTTGCTAAAACCCTGGCAACCAGCCAGCTTTCAGCCACAATCGGCTGGTAACATGTGCTACAGTAGATAAGCAGCTGTGCGCAACTGATGATGCTGATGGTGATGAAGATTGTAGGCTCAGCACCTTAAGCCAGTAGCTAAAACAAGAGCGAGCTCGACAACTCAACCCAATCAATCGCTGTTAATGGAATGGCCTGTGCTTTTCTGAGACAGCCACCGAGGAGTCCAACATCTTGAGTTTGATTGCCTGACGAATATTTAGGCGAGTGCTGCAACTAGCAGATGTCTCAATTGGGCACTACAATAGCTGACAGAGAGATTCTACACTAATCATCAGATGAACAAGATGCGACGGAGGCCTACTCAAGTAGGTGAAAGAAAACACCGGCCACCTCACCTAAAGACCCGGTTTCATATCAACCATAAGGTCAAGCATAAGATCACAACTAAAGGAACCTAATATCATCCCGAGGTAATACCTTTATCTCGATAACGAGCATTAGGATTTAGACATAATAAATGTCTGTTAGATTAGAGTTCAAAGAACAGTTTGGCCTGCGTTCTACTCTATGCCACAACTCCGGCTTGTTCGGATTCAGACCCTGCCTTGAAACCGAGGAGGGTCATTGACCAGTATGCGAACCCCTGAATCTGATAAGATGCACGGTTCTCATGGCACTTGGTACCTAGGGCATTCTGGGGCACTGTTTACACGTGTCAGCCAAGAAAACCAATGACGAAGCGCAAATTGAGAATCTTTCGATCTCTTTACCTATTTCGGCAGATTATCAAGGAATCCGGGGTCTTCAAGTCCGGTCCGTCTTCTTGATTTACTGCCCTTTTCCCGTGGAAGCCGTCAGTGTGGCCTGTTCTTTGGCGATTGTAACGCCACTTGGAGGCTCTCGGGTCTTGTCATGCCTCTGCAAGTTGGAGACCGCTAAGACTGATGTGGAGGATCCTCATTAAAAAAATCCCCTACCCCTGCTCAGTTCTCCCGCCCTTCCGACATCCATTAACAAGCCCGTATAATTAACAAGAGCCGCGCCTCTCTTCTTCTGTTTCAACTGTTGCTGTTCAGCGCCTAATTTTCTCCCATCTCTGTGGCCCCTCCCACAGTCGGCGCTTGTGAGAGTCTCCAGTCTGTGCAATAATTTGACCGTTTCTTCAATTGCGCCGATTGCCCTGCGCCACCTCCGACTGCTACGCCCTTCCCATTGCTTCCGAAGCTGCTGTCGCCAATATGCCTGCTCGAACGCTGCCGACTTTCACTCGCGCCGAGGTCGAGAAGCACAACTCTGAGACTTCGTGCTATGTGACAATTGGAACCAAAGTCTTCGATGTTACCGATTTCGTTGATGATCACCCGGGTGGCGGAAGCCTCGTGCTGGAATACGCTGGTCGCGATGTGGAGGATATCTTGAAGGACTCGACGTCGCACGCCCACTCCGAAGCTGCCTACGAGGTTCTTGATGACTCTCTCGTCGGCTTCGTCGTCAATGAGAAGTCTATTCACGCCAATGGAAATGGAAATGGAAATGGAGCCGCCAAGCTTGCTAATGGCGATGCTGCGACTGAAGGAGAGGAACCCATTGTCCACCCTCGAACTGGAATGTCATGCGAGGAGGACTTGAGCAAGGACACCGACTATACCACCGACTACAAGAAGCACAAATTTCTGGATCTGAGCCGACCTCTTTTCCCACAGATCTGGTTTGGTGGGTTTAGCAAGGCGTTCTACCTGGATCAGGTCCATCGCCCTCGCCATTATAAGGGCGGCGCATCTGCACCGTTGTTCGGCAACTTCTTGGAGCCACTGAGTAAGACTCCTTGGTGGATGATTCCTACGATCTGGGTCCCCCCCGTCATCTATGGCACCTACCAGGCCAACCAGGGCTACGACAGCCCCCTCTACACCGCCAGTTACTGGGCTTTTGGACTCTTCTTGTGGAGTTTCATCGAATACTGCCTTCACCGATTCTTGTTTCACCTTGATGAGTATGTCATTTCTTCCTGCTTCTTCGATAACACCGTACTGACTCGAGTTAGATACCTCCCTGACAACCGTGTTGGAATTACTCTGCACTTCTTGCTTCATGGAATTCACCATTACTTACCCATGGACAAGTACCGGCTTGTGATGCCACCTACTGTCTTCGTGATGCTCGCAACCCCCTTCTGGTACCTCGCCCACGCTATTTTTTTCAAGAGCTGGTATGCAGCGACTGCTGTCTACTGCGGTGGCATCTTTGGCTACATCTGCTACGACCTGACGCACTACTTCCTTCACCACGAGAACCTCCCTCTGTGGTATAAGAGCCTGAAGAAGTATCATCTTGCCCACCACTTCCTCGACTACGAGCTCGGATTCGGAGTCACAAGCAAGTTCTGGGACAATATCTTTGGTACTGAGCTTCCACCGCTCGTCAAGACGAACTAGGTTGCTCCATAGGTCCATATGGGCTCGTCTCCAAAACATCTTCCTGTGAGGAGTATGGTACAAATTTGTTCGGTCATAACATACGATGCGGCATTACCTTGCGGAGTTTGGGAACCCCAATAGTCATGACTTAAGAATGGTCACGAAGTTTATGGCGGGCGTAAGGCATTTATTGAGAACTTAACCCATAGGATTGTAATACCGAAGATTGTAACGGATTGTGCTTGCGGGTGGGACAGCAGCTATCCAACTCTGGGAGAAATCTACCTAATTTTTAAGTCGCCACTCTAGCCCTGACAGTTAAACTACCTACTGTTAAGTAACTTGGTCATCAGTGTCCCCGTGCCTAAATACCACTTCTATAAATGGACTTTCTACATGTTTTGCTATTACTCTAGCTTGTCCTAATAAGCAGCGGACTGGAGTTGTGACGGCAAACTTAAGTTTTACTCACGTGTGGCATCACGTGACTATATTTTAAGTTTCAAGTTTGGGGCTCGGCTCAAAAGCCTGATTTGCGGCTAGGCTCCGATCTTAACCTCAAAATTCCAATAAGACCACCACGATCACTCCAACGACGCCTCAAGAAAGTCGGTAGCACGCACTTCCTCTCTCTCGAGGCATCCGAGGTAATCATTATTGAAGGTGCTGTATATAACGATAACGTAGCAACCATGGCCACACTGGACGTGGAGGCGCTTCTCGACGCCACAGCGAAGGATTCCGCCGAGAAGAAGATCAAGAGTCCTAATGAGGAGCATTCCAGAGACGAGAAGTCCGAGCGAAGAGACAAGGAACGTGATCGCGGGCGCGGAGATCGCGATGGTAGCCGGCATCGAGACAATGACCGCCGACGTCGTCGAGATAGCCCGACAAGAACCCACAGAGACACACCTGACAACGGGACTCCGAGGAGCGACGCGGGGAGTCATAAGAGTAGGAGGAGAAGCAGGAGCCGCGATGATGACCGCCGTCACTCACGTCGAAGCAGAGATGGCGATTATTACCGGGGTGCTCGAGGGGCACGTTCTAGGTCCAGGTCCCGGTCACCTTACCGACACTACCGCCCCCGTGAAGACCGCGACCATCGCGACCGACGAGATCGCGGCGACAGGCAGCCCCGCGAGTATGGCCGTGTCCGGGATGATGATCGTCGGGATTCTAAGCGTGAGGCTACTCCCCAGCTTACTGAAGATGAACGGGATCGACGCACTGTATTTGTCCAGCAGCTTGCAGCCCGTCTGCGTACTCGCGAGTTGAAGGAATTTTTCGAGAAGGTTGGCCCCGTCAACGAGGCTCAGATTGTTAAGGATCGTATCAGCCAGAGGTCAAAGGGGTAAGCCTAACAATACCGCCAATCCTTATATCTCAACAATAGCTAAAACATGCGTAGAGTCGGTTATGTCGAGTTCAAAAACGAGGATTCCGTTACACAGGCTCTTCAACTTACTGGACAGAAACTCCTAGGTATTCCTGTCATTGTTCAGCTGACAGAGGCCGAAAAGAATCGACAGGCTCGCAACCCTGAGGCATCCGGTCCTCACCCTAACTCCATCCCCTTCCACCGCCTCTATGTCGGTAACATTCATTTCAACGTCACCGAGCAGGACCTCCAGGCTGTATTTGAGCCCTTCGGCGAACTAGAGTTTGTCCAGCTTCAGAAGGACGAGAACAATCGAAGCCGAGGCTATGGCTTTGTTCAGTATGTGTACCTGCTTGTTTGTATCCTTATGGAAGACCCAACTAACCTAGCTACAGATTCCGTGAAGCAACGCAAGCTCGTGAGGCCTTAGAGAAGATGAATGGCTTTGATCTAGCTGGTCGTCCCATCCGTGTCGGCCTCGGAAACGATAAGTTTACCCCTGAGAGCACTGCCAACTTGTTGCAGAGATTTTCTGGCCAGGACCGTCCGTTCCAAGGCTCCGCCTTTTCTGGCGCTGGGGGCCGTGGCCCCCAGTCTTCTGCTTTCGACCGTGCAGGAGGACGAGATAGTGAGAAAACCGGAGGCGCCAGTGCTCTCGATGACACAGACGTTGCCGGTGTCAACTTTAATAACTATAGTCGCGACGCATTGATGAGAAAACTTGCCAGGACCGACGACGCGAACACCAATGGTGTTGAAGAACGACAAGTCTTGAAGCCTAAGACTGAGACTAAGCCGCTACCTGTTAATGTCAACATGGCTAGCCGATGTGTTGTGCTTCATAACATGTTTGATCCTGAAGAGTAAGCTGCCATCCTTTCTTACTTTGATCAGATTACTGACATCGACATATAGAGAAGAAGGTGATTCCTGGGTTAAAGAGCTCGAGGATGAGGTTCGACAAGAAGCTGAGGAGCGATACGGTCATGTCGTTCACATTTCTGTCGATCCTAATTCGAAGGGCGACATCTATCTCAAATTTGACAAAGTCCAGGGCGGCGAAAATGCCATCAAGGGCCTGAACGGCCGATACTTCGGAGGAAGAATGATCGACGCGTCACCTGTTGTAGATGCAGTCTACAGCAGTTTGTTTTCCCGTACCAGGGCAATCTAAAGCTAATGTTGGACTGTCGGCACTGCAATTTTAGGACTCTTGCAGGTTAGCAGTGTCCTTCCAACCGGCCTTGGTGCTTGACTAAGACTTTTGGTTGTTTTATAGACTTCAAGTCTACGCCTTCCTTGGGCCTTCACCCTCTTCGTGCGGCGCTTGTTTCGGCAACCGATCGGCCCCAGCGTCGATAATCGACCATCGTCCCACCAGTTTGGTAAACAACACCGATGGATTTCTCCTTAACAAAAATTGGTGCTGCAGATTCGAACCTACTTCCGCTGGACGCCACGCCACAAAATCCTGGACTTATCAACGATTCTTCTCAGGTTCAGCGCTCATTAAGCTGCGAGATCTCCTGCTGATATCTGTGCCTTAGGATGGCCCTCGACCCTCGAGGGAAAATAAGTGTAAAACCTGTAGCGCAAATTACGTTTGTTTCCCCTAGATAGCATTACCCCTTGGTACAAATATATATTGTTAAGTGGAGTACTGTGATATAATTGGGAGCGTGTCAACCTATCGCCAATCTTAGGAAGGCACGGAAGATTTTGTTCCCCTGCCGGCAAGGCAAGGCGCGCACAAAACAGGCAACAACAGTCTTGGTGTCCTACAAGATGCTTGAGATGTTCCATTGCACTGCAATAATAATTGTTTGATGCCCATCAAATGCAAACGGATCTTTCCCTTGATCGTGCATGACATTGACATATATCGTGTTGTTAGTGATAAGCAGTCGCCGCCCTGACTGTCACACCGTTGGGCATTGCTAATACTCCTGATATCCAAGGCTCAAACAAGACCAAGTCAACGGCGATGAGGCTGTGGCTAGCAGAGAAGAGTATGATTCACTGTCACTAGACATTCTTTTGCTCTAGATATCCTGTGAGTTACGATGGTTCAGTTATTATACTGCTCATCCTGGCAGCATCTCATCAACGCAACGCCCCAAGCATGTTACAAGCTGCTACATCTTTGGAACTGAATAGTGGCTGTGTTACTTAGATATCATTCTCCGAGAGACTTGGCTTGAAGTAAGGCTATTATCTCTTTAGGACTCTGTCGCCTATCTTATGGAGTCTTGAGGTGCAACTTGAATCTCTGAATCATCCTCACCCAGCGTTTGGTTCGGAGGTCAGTGGACGGAAAGGCCGAGGTACTGGCTACTTTCATCTCATTCACTCCTCTCGCAACCTGTCTGTTGCCAGGTGTTGAACAGCTGGTGGTATTTGGCGAGAGGTGAATGCCACCGAGGTTCTGTTGACCTCGTTTCCTACCTCTCCTTTTCTTCTCATCTTTCTTTCATCCTTTCACAACGCAATACACAACAACAACGAAGCCAAAATACGGTTTATTCTAAAGCTCACAGTCGATTTCATCAGCCAGTTACCATCGCTATCGGTCTTTGGACTGATGGGAGTTATTTCCTACCTTTGAAACCCCAGGTCTGTCCGCATGTTCCTTCATATTTCTCGTTGTCGCATTCCCTGCCCCAGCCGTTTTCCAGACACTTTTGTTGTCCTAGAATGCGCTACTACGCAATGTGTTATCACTACTCTAGTCTTGCGACACCAGCCAACTCGTTTCTGCGGCGAATCCGCTGAACAGCCTTATCATTCTTCGTGAACCCAGGCGATCAGCCAAGGGCAGGCCGAGCAAGCTGGTCACACTGTTCTGGTGCCACGATCAGAAAGCTTGCAGAAATGCGACCCAGCTCTATCAACTTAAGGCAAACTGGTCGTGGATGTGGTGACCTTCCGGAAACCCCAACACAGCCAACAAGGCTCGAGTTCTGTTCATGCTGAGGCGCACTCTGCTGCCTAACCTAGCTGTTCAATTTCGGTTCTGTTAGTGGATTGCATTTTTTGGTACTAACCAGTTGGCAGAAGGGAAGAGTCCTTCTAGGAAGAGGGCATAGCAGCTGTTGCAACCTGCGAGGGCTGCATTGGAGGCTCTGCTGACTTCCTCACCCACGCCTTCACACTTCAACTGCATTGATTTTACCTAGAGATTCTGTCTTGCGTCGAAGTCAGTTATTTCCTCTGGTTAAAAATGTCGGAGGTGTCATATCTTTCAGAAGAGAGCCGTAATCCAATCCACGATCTTATGCTCAGCAAGTTCGGTAGGTTGGATCATCAGGAGCATACGGGTTCACATGGTAGCAACATGTTGTCTATCAACTTCTCAACTCCCTTAGCTGGAGCTGCTCGATCTGAGAGGATCAAGCAGATGACCAACAACCATGTGAGTTTCCTCAGTCCTATTACGGAGGCCTTGTTATACTACTCGCCTGTAATCTAAAGACGTTTCGGCAATATGAGATATCCATTAATGATAAGCAGGGCTGACTTTTATTCTAGCCTGCATTTGCAAAAGCCCGAGTCTCTCAGGAGATTCTGGTGAAGATTCAAACGTCGCTTCGACGCATGCCTGGGGTCTCAGCCAATGAATCTAATGAGATTATCTCACAGTTGCAGGAAGTCGGCCGAATAATCAGCCAGGAGACCAGCCAACTGGTTGATGCGCTGATGAACCTCCAACTCGATCAGGAGGACACCGACAAGGCCGTTGCGAGGATGAGCCTGGAGGCGAATCTTTCCAAGGCTGGCTATGAGGATCAAACTCAAGCGATGAACAATATGCGTGAGCAGCTTGACAAGGAGACAGAAAAACGTACGCAAGCTGAAGCGGAGGTCGCCAAGGTCATGGAAGACCTGCAAACGCTCAGTCAAGAGTACAAAGCATGGAAGGAAAAGGAGGGCATCACCGGTACTTCTGGATCTGATGCCTCCAACTCTGACCGCGACGGCTTGATCAAGGTTGGCTGTTGCCCACGTCTCCACAAGTCAGACGCTGACTCCAGTATACAGCATCTTGAAGAAACGATTAAACATCTCGAGGGCCAGGTGAACAACCGTCGATCCTTGTGGGCTATGAAGCATCCGAAGCCACAGGAAATTGCTCGTGCCATTGAGACTCTAGCTGACTCTTGCGAGGACAAGGAGGCCGTTCGTAGGTCGATCTTATCTTTAGGATCGGAACAGAAGGACGAAGGTGGCCCAAAGGACCCGAATAGACTATCCCGTGTCTTCAATGATATGTCTATTCAACCCAGCCGACCCCCGACCGCCTTCCAGCCTAACCGGACACCGACTGCCGGACCCCCCAGGTATGGTCCGTTGCAATCTGGACCCCCACGAGCACTCTCGACACTCCCACAGGATCGGAAGATGCAGGGAATCTGGGCCCCGACTACCCCAGCTCAATCTAGGTTTGGGCACACCAGCGGCTACCCCAGCAATGGTTCTTTCGCATCTCAGGTTCAGGGCTATGGAAGAACTCCCTCAAGAAGGGGTCACCATAACAATGGCAACTATCGTCCCAACGCTCCAGAGTTTTATCCCTCTGGATATCAACCATTTGATAGAGGTTTCCAGAGATCTGACTCGTTTGGACAGAAGAGAGACTACTACCCGACAACGCCATCAACTGGCCGTGGCAAGTATGGAGGACGCCTTCAGGATTACTCAAGGTCACCAGAATACGAGTACTCCCACTCTCACAGCTTGATTGCCCGCGCTCCTTCTGTCGGCCCGCTCATTCACATGACGGAAATGGCTGTACAAGCCTGGAACGAGCAGATCATGGGGCTCTACGCGGCTATCCGGAACTTTGTTGAGAACAATGCTAATGAGCCATGCTACATGGCGCCCACGGATCTGAGCAGGGCTAGAATTTGGCCCGTTCTTTTGGCAACCTATTCTCCCTTGTCTGAGGCCGAAGCGATTTCATACCTGGACTATCACCTGAAAGAGGAAAGCTCCAAGTCCTGCTTGGTAACGAGAGTCATTATAGACTTTATCGTCAACCGTGTGTGGGTCCCTCGTGCCTGGTCTGGTGCCAGTGAGGAGGCGACTCAAGGTCTAAAGAATGTCGAAAAGGATTTCGACAGGACTTTAGGTTCGTGCTGCCTACTAAATTCAATCGCCGTGATGTGACTAACACCCTCCCCAGGTCAGCCATCTTCTCAACGACAGCCTATTCTCGATCGACAGGCGGCCGTTATCGATTCAATTCTCAAGTTGGACAACTACGGCGAATTCTCAAGGATCAAAGCGGAGGGAATGGCGGACACAATTCTAGGAACCATCCAGCCAATTCTCAACGAAGAAACCCATCCAGGTATGCTATACCGAGACATTGAGCCCGTATGCCAAATAGCATGGTCTCTCTCTTCGAAGATCCTCAGCAGCCGCCTGACGTTTGACTTCCGATTCCCCGAGGTTGGCTGTCGCTTCTCATGCCAGTCCATGGTTCCAATCTGGCCAAACGTCGACCCAATGGAGCTTCAGGCGAAGCATTGGCGTGTTGCTCTTGTTACGACTCCCGTTATTACCTGCCGCAATGACACGGGGACGAATATCTCTGCCCATTCTGTGGCTTTGGCGGATGTTGTCTGCATGCAGTAAACTGGACATAGCATCAGGCTCGCGCACTTAGCGGAGTTAGTCTTGGCGCAAGTCACGGTTCACTGGTTGATGGGGTTTAACCTGCCACTACTAACTAGGTGACGGGCATTTTACGGTTGGGAGTCGAGTGACACAGTTCACTTACCACGGATACATTGAGGCGATTCATATTCTTTTGAGATTTGGGGAGATACCTCTGGGCTAGACCTACTGGGCACTCCCCAAGAAATCAAGAGCATCGGACAGGGATCGTTTTTACACTTTGCTACGTTTAGAAAGGCTGAGCGTATCAGTCAGTCGTTTTGGGAATTCGGTCATCTATTTGCACATGGGCATCTAATAGTTTTGGAGGCTATGGATACCACACGGCTTTCAGGGGTTTCGTTTCGGTTTCGACATCGACTGCGGGGACGAGGCACCAAGATAACAGGGGTAATTTGCATTTGCAAGAGGAATGATGGGACGAGGCACGGAAGTACTTTGTTGTTCAGTCGGGTTTCCTTGCGATAGTACTCCTCTGGGGATTTGACCTTAGCTTAGCATAGATCACCTACCTGATAATACAGGGCATTTACGGAATTATACGAGAAAGTCTTTGGTAAGAAAGGATTTGTGAAATTTGTACAAGAGTTTTTGAGGGTATGCTAAACCCCCTCAGAAACTGACGCTCATTTGCTCTGAAGCAATGATCTTAAAGGCGCGAGCCATCCATCTAGCAAGTTCCTGGGTATCATTTTTCTTTAACCGCAGACGCCCAGAAAATCGAGTTCCCACTCAACCTAGAAACGCAGAAACGTGAAGCACCAGAATACAAACTACCGACCCGTGACAAAAGAGATCGCTGGATATGAAGAAACGAGACTGCGAGCTTAGTGTTGGCGGACACTGCCGCTGGCCGCCTTGCGATCAAGCCTCCTTACAACAGCGCCGAGCACCACCTTCAAAATGCCATCGGCTGTCAGATCCTTGGTTCTACTAGTGTTGTTGGCATCCCACGTAACCGTATCGACCATGTCGCGAATGCCCTGGTTCGCAAGGTCGTCATCCAACTCACGCAGAGCACGCGAGGCGCCGGGCTCGTTGCCGACCTGGAAGAACTGGATGCCGACCTGGTAGGGGGGTGCTTCCAGCTTGTCGAGCTTCTTGGCATGGTGCACGATGACGCTCTCCGGGTCGTCGGTAGGGCAGCCGTCGGTGATGACGATGATGTTCACGGGCTTGATGCTCTCCATGTTATCAGGGCGGCGGGCGAGACTGTCAACGTATGGCTTGAGGATGTTCTGGAGTCTTGCGCCCGTAGGTGTTGCGCCTCGGGGGGAGACGGTATCAAATAGCCGCTCGACCCTCGCCGCATCGCGGATGTTCGGGTAACCACCGCTAGCCTTTCCCTGGCCGCCAGAAAAGTCGGAGTTGTGGTTCAAGAAATAGACATCGATGCCATCGGCGTCGTGCTCAGTGCAGATGGGCGTGATGGAGCGAAGGGCATTGCGGACTTCTCGCCAGCTCCGGCCGGCCATGGAACCGCTATCATCAATAACAAAAACGGTATCAAAGGTCGTCAAGAAGGCATATTTATCCTCGGTTGTAGTGACACTGGCCAGGCTCGGGGCAGGGGAGGCGTTGCGGCGGTCTGATGCTGCGACGCGGGGGAGGAGAGTGGAGGGCGAGGGGGAAGGGGTGTAAGCTGGGGGTGCGTCGGTGTCTGTTGGCTGATTAGAAGCTGCAAGGCTGGCAGGGCCGGGGTCGGATTTAGACTCACAGGATCCGTTTGGTTGAGCCGCACTGCTGGGATCAAGGAACGGGTTTGTAGTGTTCCATGAGGAGGTGTTGTCATTGTTGCTGGCGCCCATGGTGTCTTGTCTCGATAGCCGCTCTACTTCGTGCGTCTTGTCGGATTTGTTTCGCGAGAACGTCTTCTTTACGCTGCCAAAGAGAGTCATTTTGGATGATTTTCCTGAAGATGACGTGCGAAGCATGGTTTATGTAGTTGAGTTGGGGTTTGTTATTGGGGAAGCTTTATAGATGTTGTGCCACACGGTGCCAGAAACTAAGTTTGCGGGAAAGAACACGTGCGTGGATGTTCAAAGTATGTTTAACAAAATATGTGGCTGTTCTTTGAAGTATTCTTGAGAGGCTGTTGTCCTTGTGATTCAATGTTTTGGTGAGAGGTGTTGTTTGATTCCTGAACACCTGAACTGAATGATTACATCCTTATAGATTCCCATATCGCCTTCCACGTGAGATGAGGTCTCCCCGACTAGCGGTTTCTACGAACCCTGAAAGCCTTCAATTGAGCCTTCCTGGCGAAGTGATTATTTCGTCTTTGATGATGTGGTGGAGATGATGGCGATCAATCTCTTAGGTTTGCGACGAGTATGAGGAGGTTTGAGGCAATATTGGGGCACTGTCTGTGGCGCTTAGTTGGAGCACAGAAGCCGTAGTAGGCACAGCCTCGCTTTGAGGGACCAGGGGGGCGAGCAGCCTGATTGGCACATTGAGACCGCAAGGCACGTGAAGGATCAGCCTGGGGCTCGCACAGAGTTTCTGTTCGCGCCAGGTGATGAGGCACAGCAAGCCTCAGCCGCCAACGAGGCATCCAACGAGGCGTCCAACGAGGCGACCCAATGAAGCAAACACAAGAAGGCGAACTGGCCATGGAATCACCCAATCTCCAACCTCGGGCCGCATGGAAGAATTGCCAGGGCATTCCATTTCCCCAATGCATTGCCAATGTTCCGTTTTACCAGTTCCACAGACCCGGTCTCGGTCTCGGTCTGGTCTACCCCTTGCTGCCCTTCCGTGCCTTGCATAAGGAAGGTTCATGGATGACTTACATGTTCATGGAACGCCATTTTCTGGGGTTACCGGGCCCAGCTCGGTTTCTAGATGCGTTGGCAGTCTTCGGTGAGTAGGGGTTTTGGCGGTTCTCAACGTTCTGACTGGCTGCGAATCCAGTGCATTAATCTCGTCTACAAGGGAGTCAAGGGAAGGGATCTCTCGTCTGCGCGAATAATCTTCGCCGTGTTATTGATACCGGAAGGGGATGCGATGCTCAGAGCCCCCGGCGAGACCGTGTACGGTATCCATGGTGAGGCTTTTACAGACCTCCCCTCACGGAAGAGTAAGGTGAGCGGTCAGGGCGGCGAGAGCGGCGAGCGCTTGTAGCTTCTAGAAACATTCCACCCCGACGTTATTGTGACCCCATCGCCAGTCCGGAACAGGTGCCCGCCGCGTCCGTGAGTGCGGCCATTCATTAAACCAGTCAGCATACCGAGCGCCCGGGACCGTTATGTGCCCCCTCACCCTGCTCCGTCGCCCGCAAAGGCTCGCTGTCCCTGTTTCGAAGGCTTCTGAAAGTCGCAGTCTTCGGGACCAACCGGGCAGCGTGTAATGATATCGGTGGTAATATTCTATGCCTCTTCTCGTCTCCCCACCTTTTTGTGTCTGGGCCTCTCACCATGGTGGCCATACATAGTACGAAGGCGAGCAAACTGCGAGTTTGTCCGCTGGGAACGTGGTTGTTAGCGGAAAGGGTGGGTTGCTCTTCCGGGCCCGCGCCGTCGCGCCCGCCGATGGAGTTTCAGGGATCAGGATCAGGATCAGGATCAGGATGCATCGTTGGTTGGTGCGGCGCCCGTGGTGTCCGGTTCATGGCCAGGAAGCGGCAACATCGACGCGCTCTGTGTGGCGCCCGGAGACATTCTCCACGAGTTGGCCCTCTGGTCCTGCGATGAAACTGGCTGCTACGAAGTTACGGATTGTTTCTAGGTGGTCTGGGTTGGGTAATGAGAAGGTCGCGGGAGGGTTTTGGATGGGGCCGGCTTGTAGTTTTTTTGCATGGATAGCTCCAGCAGCTCTCCACCGTCAACTCAGAGACCCACCGAACGGGCTCCAACTTCGGGCACAGCGGGCTCTTTTGGGGTGGAGTTGGCTTCAACCTTGCAAAACCCCCTCCCTTCTTCACCTTGGATGGAGTGACAGAGTGAGGAGAATCACCTCCCTATCCGGGCCAGGACGACTAAGGTAGCGATCCCAGATTCCTATTTGTCGGGGGAGGGAAAGCGAAAAACTACGGAACAACCGAGAAAGAGACGCAAAGAGACGCAAGCCATCGGATATCTGGCATCTTTTGTGCCCATGATACCTGGTTTAGATGGCTGTGATTGGATATGTCGAGTCAGCTAGCAGCAGATCTTGTGCATACACGTGTAGAAGCGCAGCATCAGCATCGTCATCAGCATCATCCAGCTCTCCCGGCATCCAGCGTCCAGCGTCCAGCATTGATTCCTGCCACGTTCCCCAACTCTGTCTCGACTCGAGATGGCGCTGGGTCTTTTGAGGGTACAGTCTAGTCGTTGCCTCCTCCGGAGCCGCCTGACGAATCGTACCAGCAGAGCCCAGGATAGCCGTTGTAGAGCCTCCAGAGGCCTAGGTGCATGTCGTGTTGTGTCGTGTCTCGTCTCACTCACGCCGCTGTTGTCATTGTACATTGTCATTCGTACTTTTTTTTTGGTGTCAATTGCTGCTTTTGGTTTGCTGCCTTTCCGCTCGCTGCAGAGAGGCGTCACAGATCGCAGCGAGGCCTGTCCGTTCCCCGTCCCCAATTCAGTGCCAGAAATGTCATGATGGATCCATGGCCCATTTTGATCCATTGGGTCTTCAGGTCGTGGAGGCAGCCCCCCGTAAAACGCGCTGTGCAACCGTGTGTTTGACGGCCCTGGGCGTTTCCATTTCGCACGCAACTTACATATATCCAATGCCCCTTTCTCCCCTGGACAGCTTTTTTCTCCCTCTCTGACATTCCCATCATCTCCCCCATCTTTCGCCTCCCCTGCTGGCTGTCTTGCTTGCTCTCCCACACCGCATCTTTGCTCCTCCTCAGCCTCGCACTACACATAGAACTTTCTCCTTCGCTACCACCTTTTCGGCGGCTGAAAGAGTTCTCGCTTAACTCCACGTATTTTCTGGGGCAAATCGTTCCACCGCATCTGCCTGTCTTATTCTCCGCTCCTCCTTGATCTTCTGAATCAAAGATAGACGAGGCAAGCACAAGCTAGAACTTGAACTTCTACCACCGCCAAGACCTCAAAGTCACCTACCACAACCGCAAATATGTTTGGCGGCCGCAAGTTCTCCATCAATCGGCACACTGGTGTGCCCAAGCCCCGACGCTTCAGCATGGGCGAACCTTCGACAAACGGTAAGTCGCCATAGGCGCGAATGCCTTTTTGCAACTCTCCTCCTCAGCACGATCTTTCATCTCCCCCAATACAGCCTCATGATCACAAAACTCCCTCTCTGCTTGGGCACCAGCACCCAACGTCACCGATTCTCTTCCCCTCTTCCTCTTCTCTCCTCACCGTCTCCCCCAATAGTCGCGTTGGGGGCTTCCCCACTTGGGACAAGCCGCGCTGCACGACCCCTCCAGATCCCTCCCCACCAACGTCATTAGGATGTCTTGGCCCTGTAGCTGCACGTCCAAATCCGTACAGCTTCAAGCTTCAAGCTCCAACTTCACATCAAGCCCAACTCATAGTCTAGCTCGCAGCTAACACTCTGTTTGCCAAAGAATTCCAATCCAAGGTTCATCGCCAGTTCCGTAACGCCCATGAGGGTCACATGCCCCATGCCGGTCTCGATGCCAGCCGATCCTCCACCGGTGTCGTTTGGTGCACTGAGCGCGCCTCCGAGTATGGCTTCCTCGAGGAGCCCGAGGCATGGGCCAACCTTGGTCAGGGTGCTCCCGAAGTCGAAGACGATATCGCCGGCTGCTTTCCCCGACCCGAGACCATCGACATTACCATGGCTGCCCGAGAATACGGTCCCACTGCCGGTATCAAGCCCCTGAGAGAGGCCGTCGCAAACCTCTACAACGAGCACCACCGGCAGGGCAAGGACAGCAAGTATACGTGGGAGAACGTAGCCATCGTTCCCGGTGGTCGCGCTGGTCTCATCCGTATTGCTGCCGTCCTCGGCAACTCATATCTCAGTTTCTTCTTGCCCGACTACACGGCTTACAATGAGATGCTGAGTCTCTTCAAAAACGTGGGTTTGAGACTCGGTTGAGCGTCTCTTCCAGGGAAACCGTCCCCTGAAACTACAAGACTAACTGAACCCCACAGTTTGCGGCCATCCCTGTCCCGCTGAACGAGAGCGACGGTTACCACATTCACCCCGACAAGATTGCCGAGGAAATCGCCCGTGGTACCTCCGTCATCCTCACCTCCAACCCTCGCAACCCCACCGGCCGAGTTGTCGCCAACCCTGAGCTGGCTGAGATCCAGGACATCTGCCGTGGTCGCGCCACCTTCATCAGTGATGAGTTTTACTCGGGCTACAACTACACGAGCAACTGCGATGGTACTACCATCTCTGCTGCCGAGAACGTTGAGGATGTCGACGAGGATGATGTTTTGATCATCGATGGTCTTACCAAGCGCTTCCGACTTCCTGGATGGCGAATTGCATGGATCGTAGGCCCCAAGGGTGAGTCAAATAACACAATAACAAGCCAAGATTGAGCTATACTGACATATTTACATAGAGTACATCAACGCGTATGTGACGAGGATTGTGTTCGGTCAGTTCTTACCACTAACGAATCTTTTAGTATCGGCTCATGTGGTAGTTACCTCGATGGTGGTGCCAACCATCCTTTCCAGGAGGCTGCTATCCCCATGCTTGACCCTACTCTTGTGACTAATGAGATGGTTCACCTCCAGCGCCACTTCCGGGTTCGTAGAATTAATTGTAGGCTTTGGTCATCATCAAGAACTGACCGTTTCCTAGGACAAGCGGGATTACGTGGTCAGACGCCTGCGTGAGATGGGCTTCGTTATCAAATACGTGCCCGACTCAACCTTCTACCTCTGGCTGAACCTGGAGGGTCTCCCCGAGGCTATTGCCGACGGTCTCAACTTCTTCCAGGCTTGCCTCGAGGAGAAGGTCATTGTGGTGCCCGGTATCTTCTTCGACCTTAACCCCTCGCGTCGTCGTGATTTGTTCGACAGCCCTTGCCATCACTTTGTACGATTCTCGTACGGCCCAAGGATGGACGTGCTAAAGAAGGGTCTTGACGGTATTGAGCGTGTTGTGCACAAGTCAGTAACCTCCAAAGTCCCGTGATGTTAGGGCATCAATGATGAACTAACTCCCTGTTATAGGCACAAGAAGACTCTGTAAGTGAGTGAGTGGTAGTGAAGGAGGCCCTCGGGCCGAACTCTGGACTGATATATCTGGGGCTCGGAATGAATGCCAAGCTTCGGAGCGAGACATGGCAATTTCAGCATCGAGGCTCCCGCGGAGAGTGAAGTGGGGAGAGGGAGAGCGCAAATCTTGATGGGCTTACCTTATCGTATGGCGTCCGCGCGTAGACGAGATTTCTGGAGATGTGAAAGGAGGGTCTCGTGCCCTCTGGTACTACTCTTTTTTTTTTAGTCGTCTCTTTTAGCAGGTAGTCCCTTTCAAATTCAGAAACAAAATTCCAATAACGTCGCTCAATATCCAATCCACGTCTAATCCAAGTGCCCTCCACGAGTCTGCTAACCACGATCTCCTCAGCCCGTCCCGCCCCATCGTTTAAACCGTCCACTCAGCACAATCCATTAGCAAAACTCGTACCTTAGTAACCTCACCTGTTCGCCCCGGCAGGCCTCTCGGCGGCTCTCCGTGGCCCTTACAGTACCTTGCCCTCGAGGCTGATCCAGCGTAGGCCCCTGCAAGGCCCCATCTCACCCACTCTCTCTACATACCTTACTGCCATCTCCCCGAGTCACTGCAGCCAGAAACAAGCCCCTTTGCCCCAACCAGACATCATCTCCCCGAACCAGTCTCCATTTCCACAATGGCATCATCGCCTAATTCACTCGTCCCGCGCCTGCAGATCCATCCCTGCGAATCGAGACAGGTCTCGCCCCCCCACGCGTGCTTTGTCCTGGTCCATGCCAGAGGAGTGGGGACCCTTGGCTGGCGCTCAGCGTGGCTAGATTTTCGGGGAGTTCAGGTTCTGCAGGTGGGTTTTTCGGGGAGTTCGTCGACTTCACGTCCTCCGCTGCGAAATGTTCAGGCCCTTTTTTTTCCCCCCCCTACTAGCCTCGGTGGTTTGGTTCTACGTAGCATTCATATCAAGTTGGAGACCGTAGGGCCCACGATGTTTTCTTCTGTGCTGCGATGCGCAACGGGGGGCATGCGCCTCTCCCGCTTCTACAGCAGCGCTGCGAAACAACACCCACCACCACCACCAGCGCTGCACTCTTCAGCACGACAGACAGATGGGCCTGCAGCGCACCACCCACCAACCTCACAGGCAGATCCAAGCAGCGCGCCCGCCGCTCCCACTCCCACAGCACATTCCCCTCCGGGGCCCAGCAGGGGCGATGACGCGATGGCACTACCACGCTCCCTCCCTGAACCCTCTCCACACGGCGCCACCATAGCAGCAACGGCGGCGGCAGCACAGGGTGGACATGGCCAGCCACTGCCCCAGCTGCGCGTGGGCGGCGACGGCCTCAAGCTGGGCAGTCTGGGTCCGCTGGTCGTCAATCCAGACGGGTCGGTTGGGAGGGTGGGCAACTGGGCCGAGATGACGGCGGGGGAGAGGGAGGCCACGCTGCGGCTGCTGGGGAGGAGGAATCAGGAGAGGTTGAGGGTTTTGAGAGAAGAGAAGAAGCGGGAGGAGGGGTGTCAGTGAGGACGAGATGGGAGATGGAGACGGAGACTGAGGGGCATTTGGTGAGAGTCAATGAATGCAGCGGTCAAAAGGTGAATCGGAAAAGCCGTGACGTATTGAATATGTAGTAGTAGTAATAGTACGGACTTGAATGTCGTATACCCATTGATATCATTGCAACAAAGAAAAACAGAGAAACAAAGTCTCCTGCCTGCCTCCCATCGCGCCCGGGTCTTCTTCTATCGGTTCTCTCATGATGGATATGTCCATTCATCTCTGTCTCTTCGTCTACGCCTGGCTGCCTTTATGGCAAGCCCAAAAGCTCGCTGAACTGCAACTGTTCCGTCCTGCCCAGGTCTTGGAATCAATCAAACGCCTCCCCGCCCCTCCCGGCCTCCCAGACAGAAAACGCCCCGCCCCAGGTGCCTCCCATCGTTGAATGTGTTGCCTTTGGATATCATCGTTGTGGTCGTGGTCATAGTCGTCCTTCGGATCCACCGAGATCACCGGGACTCATCCTTGACGGATTCTGATTTCGACTCGCTCTTGGACTTCTCAGAGCCTTGCTTCGAAGCGGCGAACTCCTTCCAGAGAGTTACAATCTCCTCGTTGCCTTCGTTCTTCTCGACCAGCAGGTTCTTCAACCACTTGTTCTCCATCTCAAGTTGTTGGACCTTGGTCTCGAGGACGCTAACCTTCTCCGACATCTCCTTGGCGTTCTTCTCGAGGGCTTGCTCCCGTTGCTTCTTCTTAATGCGGAAGCGGGCGCTGGCGGCTGTGTTACGTCTCCGCTTGTCCTCCTCTGCAGCGTGGCGGGAGGCTTCCTCAAAGTTGAGAGCTCGGTTACCGCTGCCATTGCTAGCCTTGCTCTTCTCAGCAGACTGGGCAGCGGGCTGGCCGTACTGAGCCTGCTGATGGGAAACCTGAGGGTAGACGGCAGAAGGGTTAGGCTGCATAGGCGGGAAGTTCTGCGCGCCATCTGCAAATCCGTTCAAGGGGGTAGAAGGATAGGCATTGGTGAAATCCGGGAAGCTAAAGTCACCTGCCATCGTTCGGTGGTCAGCCAATGTGAAAACTCAAGATTCATGACCAGGAGTAACGATGAAGTTGGCAATAGAGGAGCGGAAGATAGAAACTAGATGATAATAGACGTTGAAGCAGCGGCCATGCGGGTTGGGGAAAGGCGGCTTGTACAACTTGGGAAGGGGACATGGTCGGGACAAGGATGCTCGCCAATGTCGTGATCAGCGACCGGCAAATCACGAGATATTGCACCATCGCGACAATTTGTCATCTAGCCATTTAGGTTCGACCTGAGGAGCCCCAGCGGGCCACACTCGAGCGAGCCTGCATCCTGAGACAACTTGTCCCAATGATAGACGCACATAGCACACAAGGGCCAGGGGAATGAGGGAGTGGGGGTCCTTGTCGAGACCGAATTGAGAGGGAAGAGGAATCGAGTGTAGTTCGTTGTGTGCATCGCTCATTGACCAACCATGGATGAGAGTTGAGGCTAGAGTCGTCCACTTGAACGACCACGCCAGAGCGCGACATATCGGCAGACGTGTGAAAAGTCGGAGAGAGCCATCAAAAAGAGAATTTGAGGTCGTAAATCCGATATGGAAAAAAAAAATTAAGTAAAGAAGTTCTCAAAAACTCACCCTGCATGAAATCCAGTGAAGAGAGCTCTCCAATGACGGATTGAGCCGGGGTCAAGTCATTGGAGGTAGTGGCGCTCGGAGGAGTCTCAACATCGACCTTGACGGGCTGAGCCTGGTAGTCGGTGTTCTGGCCAGTCTCGAAGTCGAAGAACTGGGTGTTGGTGAAGGCTGCGAGATCCTCCTCCATGTTGTAGTTCTCCTCAGCGGGCTCCTGGGGGTTGATGGCGTTGAGATCTCGAAGGTACTGCGACACGTTGGGGCCGCGGCGTCCGTTGTAGTTGGACATAATGATTGAAAGTTGGCCGTGAAGTCGTCAGGCTCAACTGAGTTCCCTTTTCTTCCTCTTTGAAAAATTTTTCCTCCGTCGGTGAAGGGCGTGAAGTGACGTCGCGGTGTCGTTGAAGCCGGAAACAGAACAAAGGCTCTCGCTCTTCAAGTGAGGGAGCGGGGTTTTGGGGTTCTGCGACTGCGGGACAAATTTATCGCAGGGGCAAGCGAGGCGTATGACTCGAAAAGGGCGTCGACGGCGAAGATGAGCAGCGGGATCCAGGTGAGTGTCCCAATATGCAGGTTGTCGTCGTCTCCGTGAATTGATTTCACAAGTTTCAAGAGTCGAAAGTCGAGTTTGGCGGCGTTGGGTGATTGTGGAGGAAGAGGAATTCGTGGACAATGAAAAGGCAGTGGATCGCCTGGTATTCTTAGGTTCCAGGTCCTCCTGTAGCGCAGTGCCGGTCCGTACACGGTGGGCCACATTCAGCAGCGCAGCGTGGTGGTGGACAACCTGGAATAGCCCAGTCCAGGTCCGATTGCCGCCGAATAGCAGCCCCAGCCAAAACAGCCACGCGGACCCAGTGGGTAGTGGGCAGTGAGTGGTCCAGTGGCACTGTGGTCGGTCCCTGTAGCCTCCCAATTTGCAGTGGTTAGGTAGTGGTGCCGTGGGACATCCCAGCAGCGGCCCTGCAGTCCAGACAGAAGTCGGGTGCCCCAGCAGTGGGCATTATTCCAAGCTTGGTGTTTTTGGGGCCCCTCGTCGCTGAATTACCGCGGAGGGGCTCCTCCACTGCTACCTACTGCTGATGAATCAACCCATGAATCCCTCCAACGAGAGCCTAACCTTCCAAATGCCCCCACGTTCGTGTGCATCGTGGTCTGTCGCTTTGTCTGAACTCAGTAAAGGGCGTTTGAGTGTGTTAGTAGCCTCGGCTGTGACGCTCCGAGCAGTCACCAAATAACCGGCGTAGTGTTCAGGCCTGAGAGACCGCCAAACAGTAAAGGCAGTAAAGTTCTCCGACCACTTACTGTGTGACGCCGCCAGCTTCCCGGTCTCCGGTTCACCATGAATCATTGATCATCATCGATCCGGAGGTCCAGGCCGGGAGCAAAGGTCAAGTGTGAATATCTTCGAGGACATCCAGTCTCAAGTCAAATTCAGCCCCAAGCCTCCCCCACTCTCTGCGTAGCAATCCATGTCTTGTCAGTTTCTGGCGGATGCAACATTGCGCCGTTACGGTCACAGACAACCTCTGACGACTAAGACAGTCACTCAACTCATCACAAGTCTTCAAGGGAGTGCCCAGAACGTTTGTGCGTTCCCTGGCGTGCCCACCCTTGCCTTGTTCCCATGTGCATTCCCCGATCATGCCTCAAGGGACCAGATCACCTTCGTAGGGTGTTGCGGTTCCGGTTGTTCTTTTAATGGAAGACGACATTATGAAATCAGTTCCCGCGAGCCAATCTCCATCCTTTGCGCCCACACTCCACAAGCCTTTACGGAGAGCGTGACTTAAGAGTGACAAGGATCTTCGGGGTGTTCATCTGCCAAAAGCAAGTGTCCCCGGTGTGGTTCCTCGCTTGCTCATGTCCATGTCAGCGCCGCCGCCGCGCCAGGTCCCTGGAATCAATCCTTGAATGCATTTTGGTGTGTGACACAGCACAGCACCAACACCCACCCCAATTTCTGCGTTTTGATGGACCTCTTTGCATCTCTTGCGTGCGCCAACCAGATGAACTCCCCGGCGGTAATCGCGCTGCATCTGCCGAGCCAGATCTGCACCTTGGAGAGCGTCATAGCCCCTGCAATGATGAAGCGTGGGGTGGTTGATCCAGAGGACCCTGCAAGTTGTAAGGAACATCAGCTCCTGAGGCTCTCTCATGTTTTCGTCACCAGTTTGCCTCTCCATCGAGAGATCTTCATCGAACCCTGAAAATTTCGATAATAGGGTTATGATACCCTCATCTCACCGACAGATCTATTTCCCTTCCACCGTCTCGTGGTTTTTGAGTTTGGCGCTTGCTATAGCGAGCAAGCCCAGTGGAGCGCGGGTCCCCCGGCTGGTCTTCGCACTCACCAGCGTCTTCAGCGCAGTCCCAGCGTAGCCGCTAGAGTAACGGACCTTGGCCGAGTCGTGCCACGCCCTTTGCCAGTCGTGCTGACTTTGACCCCTGGTCGTGCCATCCCCACGGACTCTGCGGCCAACGTCGGTAATAAAACGCTCTAAGAGTCTCGCCACTGCGTACCATTGCCTCTTTGGTAAGAAGTCGGTCTAGCACCGCCAGCTCAAAGAAGCTGAGACAGACGTCACTAGGAGGTTGATGAATATTGTTCCTCAAATGAATTCTAAATCACGTGCACTGGCACTGGTTTCTAAATGGTCCGTGCCTCGGGGCGGCTCAATGCTTCCCTTATCTTATCACAGCTCATGATTTTTCTCATGAGTTGTTGTGGAGTCAGGTACGGCGACGCGTCTAAGGTATGCTTCGCGTCTCAGTTCGTAGTGCCATCTCCAAACTCCGCTCTGCGGGGCAGCCTTGTTGTGTTAGCATAGCCTTGTCTAACCTCTGTAATTATCGTCACCTCGAGGTTTGGATCTGATCCAATAGTGGCTGTCCGGGCGGTTGCATCCTCTCTTCGCAATGGCTCGCGTCTCCATCCCAACCAAAGCCAGGCTACCGTCTTCTCTCCATGTCGAATCCTCCAATCCAGCTGTCCAGAAGAGCCTCAATCGGCTATCCCGCGAGTCGTTGATATCACTCGCCCTCGATTGGCTCGATGATAGAAGTCTCCCTAATGCGGTACCCTATCTCGAGAGGAGAGATGAGGAGGATGAGGAGGATTCCGATGACATCTACCAGCCGTGCCAGTCTGTAGATGAGCTCCAGCAGCTGTATCTCGACTTGCAGGAGCGGAAAGGTTCAAAACGAGATGTAGTCAGTCGCATTCTCGAGGGGGATTGGCGGCATGGCTTAACATTATATCAACTTGCCATGGCGGACCTGGCTTTCTTCGACGAGCACCCCTCCTCACAGAAGTGGACAGCATACCAAATTCTGCCCCTGCGGCAACCCTCAAAAGACGGCGAAGAAGAGGAGGTCCTCAAGGTCGATAAACAGAGCCTCAGAATCTCCCGCTTCCACCCCTCGACGTTTCTCCAGAACCTCCAGACTCAAGTGCTTCCGGACGTCAAAGCACATTACCACTTTCATCGACCCAAGGACTTGCCTATTCTACTATTACGAATCTTTGTCATTGACTCACCCTACAATACCGACCTAGCCTTGTCCAGCCGTGATGCTACTGGCACAGCCACGAACTTCGATTCATCTCGCACCGTCTACATAGCATTTCCCGACGGCGCTCCCGCCCTTTACATCACGAAGTCACAAAGCACAGGACCCATCAGCTTTGGTGAATCGAAAAGCTTACGCAGTCTGATCGTCGATGGAGTTCCAAAGGCCCTCTCTCGCCCCCGAGAACGGTACACACTCAAAGCCACCAGTCTAACGAGCAAGAACTTGGAGGCTCTCTTGGAGAAGAAGGGGTCAGGACGGACAAATGCGGCAGGTGGTGGTTGGAGCATTTATGCCGATGAGAAAAACAAGAAGTCGCCCTTGGATACAGTTCTTCCGACTCCGCCACTATCCAGGGAATCATCGTCCACAGGCCAGGGCAAAAAGAGGGGTTTGCCATTGACACGGAGTCAACGAGCAGCGAAGCGCGCAAGATTGGTGGCCGAGGCCCGATTTGGGGATTCGGGTACTATCACAGATGGAAAGGGGGTCGAGAGGGTCGACATTGTGCTACAAGATCCGTTCCCTTTAACGATTCCCCTCGAGGAGGAGAATGACGATCTAGTACAACAAGAAGAAGTGGAAAGGGGGACTTCGAAGCGGCGGCAAAGCAAGATTGATGCTGCGATCAAGGAAGCAAATGCCCCTGATGACGACACCGCAGACAAGGCACACAAATCAGGCCAATGGACTCCTACAGTCAAAGTTTCATTTAGCGGCACACACGTGTGGGCTGGCATACGTCAACTCGTCGAAGCTGGAATAGTTGACGGGGAGCGTATGCCAGGGTGGATGACAGGAGAGGAGGGCGTCACTACCGGGCTAGTCAGGCACGGCCGAATACGCGGCCACAAAGGCTCGGGTATATGATATCAGGTCTCCAGAGGCATCTACTCTATCTTGTATTCTATATTTGATACCCACGACGGAGCTTCCGTCTGCTTTCAGTTCTCCTCCAAACCAAACACCGCCCCAGTGTTTCGCCATGCTGCCTCGCACACCTCCTCAACGCTGACACCTTTGATGCCCGCAATGATCTTAGCGACGCGCTCGATGTTACATGGCTCGTTGCGGCCCTTAACCATGGCACCTTCTTCCCACTTCTCCTTCTTCACGACCTTGAAGCGATCAGGGACTTCAGGCTCCTTCTTCTGGGGTTTCTTTTTCTGCTTCAGCGGATTAGGCGGTTTTGGTCCCGGCGGTGAGTTGCGTCCTGGTGTGGGTGTGACGGCAGAACCATTTGTCTCCTGCTCGGCCTTCTTCTCAATAAGATACTTCCAGCCTTCGTGACTGGGACGAACTTCGCACCACGGTCCATCTGTCTCGATCATAAGTCTGTCAAGGTGGATTTCCTTCACCACAGCACAGTTCTCGACCGTCTTGAAACTGCAGCCATTGATGCCGATGTAGAGACCCAGGTCCATCAACTCCCGCATCTCCTCGGCGGTGCCAGTGAAACTGTGGACAACACCACCCTTTTCCAGCTTCTCCAGTTTTCCCCCAAATGCCTCCTTCAAACATGCGACGAAGTCAGGATGAGCCGCTCTAGAGTGCAAGAACAGAGGCAACTGGGGTTCCAGCCCCGCAGCAACTTTTAATTGGGCCGCGAAAGAGTGTAGCTGGATTGTCTTGGAGCAGTAATGTAGACGGTCATAATCGAGGCCGAACTCTCCCATGGCCACGAGGTGCTTCTTATCCGAAGACCTAGCTTCGTTGACTAGGGAGGTGAGATCAGCGAGGAGTTTCTCGGTCTTTGCTGAACATGGCGGGTGCTCTTCAGGGACGGGTGCTAAAGGATCTGGATCACATGGCACTGTATGCTCCGACTCATGGGAGGGTCCTGCGGTACTAAACACTGCGCTGCTACAAGGATGGATTCCAGCAGTTGCGAACACGGTACCGGCTATGCATCAGTCAGCTTGCGTTGAGCCTACGATATTGAGAAATCCAGCTTACTATATTCTTCAGCCAGTTCAAGTGCATGACGAGAGCTGGCGAGGTCTGAGCCCGTAACTATGAGTTTCGAACAACCGACTTGACGAGCTCTACCAATAACACCAGCAAGGTCGTCGGGATGTCGTTGCTTGCCATGGTATCTGCCTCGGAAGATAGGGTCTGACAAATTGATACCGATCTACTAGACCAAGATTTATAAGTGAGGACCCTAGATGTGGGACTGCAAAGGGAAAGCATACATCGATGTATCTAGGCTCGTAGCTAGGGGCGTTAGCCAGCTCTGGGGCTGGTGTTGGAGAAGCCATAGTGCTCAACCTCGATGCTGTTGAAACGAGACGATGTTTTTGAATACTGTGAACAGGAAACCGCGAAAGAAGTCGTTTTGATATCATCGATTCAGGATCCAGTTGGATACCTCAGATCTTGAGTCACTCACAAACCGAGTAATAAGAGTCACTGATGGCCCGCTCTTCGTTCATTGGACATTTACCTCAAGGCATCCACGGATCCATGCAAACCATATCGTCCCAGCCTGAACCTATCCCGGTCATTTCCCGCCAAGCGTGTCAATTAATAATGTGCAGCTCCGCCACGTGACTCCGCGCCAGGTCACCCTCAGACCCCGCCATCCTTTGACAGCCAGCGACAGGGGTGCGCGACGACGCGGAGATGGCAACAATGGGAGAAGAACGTGGTTTAAAGGACTCGTAGACCAAATTGTCTGAGGCATATGGTGTTCTTGCGGTGTTGGACACTTTGGAATGACCCCTTATGAGCCTGTTGGCAAGACAATGGAACAACTTGTTGCTGGGGAACGACATTGGCCTGAGGTTGCAGGGGACAGTTTAATGGATTCCGATGCGTCCTGTCAATATTTGTCGCGCTAAAAGTTGGCGTCGCGTGCAGAAGACGCGCCTCCATAAAACCTCCATCCATCAGCCGAAACTTTGAATCTCCCATCTCCCATCTTACTCTACAACAACGCGATCACGCCTTGAACAATCCCCTTTCACAATCCTCTCTTTGACATCACGGGCTCTTTATCTTGAACGTTGCTCTTCCTGATAGCTGCTCCAGATAGCGGCAGAACCTTGCATCACCTTGCATCCGGTTCATCCCGTCCATCCCTTCGCTCCCCTCTTTCTCCTCTCCACCATCACCATCACCACCATGTTCGTCAGAAAGCGAGGTGAGTACCATTGACGCAGAGCCTCAGCCTCCGCAAATGCTGACAGCCATTCAGATGGCCGCCAAGAGCGCGTCCAGTTTGACAAGATCACTGCCCGTGTCTCCAGACTGTGTTACGGTCTGGACATGGACCATGTTGATCCTGTTGCCATTACCCAGAAGGTCATCTCCGGTGTCTACGGAGGTGTTACTACTGTCCAATTGGACGATCTCGTAAGTAATCGAAATCCTCAACTTCACATACATCCGCTAATGCACATCCTGTCAGGCTGCCGAGACTGCGGCTTACATGACCGTCACTCACCCCGACTACGCCATTCTCGCGGCTCGTATCGCCGTCTCCAACCTTCACAAGCAGACCAAGAAGCAATGGTCAGCTGTTGTCAGTGACTTGTACCACTATGTCAACGAGAAAAACGGCCGGCCATCGCCCATGATCTCCACAGACACATATGAGTGCGTCATGAGGCACAAGGAAGAGCTAGACTCTGCCATTGTCTATGACCGTGACTTCAACTACCAATACTTTGGCTTCAAGACTCTGGAGCGATCTTACCTCTTGAAGATTGACGGCAAGATCGTCGAGCGACCGCAGCACATGATCATGCGTGTGGCAGTTGGTATCTGGGGAGACAACATTGAGCGTGTGTTAGAGACATACAACCTCATGTCCAGCAAGTTCTTCACCCATGCTTCGCCAACCCTCTTCAACGCCGGAACTCCTCAGTGTCAGCTATCTTCTTGCTTCCTGGTTGACATGAAGGAGGACAGTATCGAGGGTATCTACGACACCCTCAAGACCTGTGCCATGATCTCCAAGATGGCCGGCGGTATTGGTCTGAATGCGCACAGAATCCGTGCCACTGGCTCTTACATCGCTGGTACCAACGGTACATCCAATGGTGTCATTCCCATGCTTCGAGTATTTAACAACACTGCTCGTTATGTTGATCAGGGTGGCAACAAGCGGCCTGGTGCCTTCGCCATTTACCTTGAGCCTTGGCACGCTGATGTCTTCGAGTTCATGGACCTGCGGAAGAACCACGGCAAGGAGGAGGTTCGCGCTCGCGATCTGTTCCTTGCCCTGTGGATCCCCGATCTGTTCATGAAGCGTGTTGAGAAGAACGGCGAGTGGACCCTCATGTGCCCCAACGAGTGCCCTGGTCTTGCCGACTGCTACGGCGAAGAGTTTGAGGCTTTGTACGAGAAGTACGAGAAGGCTGGAAAGGGTCGCAAGACCATCAAGGCCCAGAAACTATGGTACGCCATTCTCGAGGCCCAAACCGAGACTGGCAATCCCTTCATGCTCTACAAGGATCACTGCAACCGCAAGAGCAACCAGAAGAACCTCGGTACTATCCGCAGCTCCAACCTCTGTACCGAGATCATTGAGTACTCTGCTCCTGATGAGGTTGCCGTGTGCAATCTCGCCTCTCTAGCCCTGCCTTCTTTCGTTGACTACAACGAAGGCGTCTACGACTTCCAGAAGCTACATGATGTCACACAGGTAGTTGTCCGCAACCTGAACAAGATCATTGATGTCAATCACTACCCTGTCATTGAGGCGCGAAACAGCAACATGCGCCATCGACCTATTGGTGTTGGTGTCCAAGGTCTGGCTGACGCCTTCCTTGCCCTGCGCATGCCTTTCGAGTCCCCTGAGGCTCGCGAACTCAACAAGCAGATCTTCGAGACCATCTATCACGCTGCACTGACGGCTTCCGTAGAGCTTGCTAAGCAGGAGGGTCCTTACTCTACCTTCAAGGGCTCCCCCGCCTCTGAGGGTATCCTACAGTTCGACATGTGGAATGTCAAGCCCTCAGACCTCTGGGACTGGGACAGCCTCAAGGAGCAGGTCAAGGAGCATGGTATCCGCAACAGCTTGCTGCTCGCTCCCATGCCGACTGCTAGCACTTCGCAGATCCTGGGCAACAATGAGTGCTTCGAGCCCTACACCTCCAACATCTACCAGCGACGAGTCCTAGCTGGCGAGTTCCAGGTTGTCAACCCCTGGCTCCTTAAGGACCTCGTTGACATGGGCCTGTGGTCGGATGCCATGAAGAACCGTATCATTGCTGAGAACGGTTCCATTCAGAACATTCCCAACATCCCCGCTGATATCAAGAGCCTTTACAAGACTGTCTGGGAGATCTCTCAGCGTACTGTCGTGCAGATGGCTGCTGATCGAGGCGCCTTCATTGATCAGTCCCAATCCCTCAACATCCACATGAAGGACCCCACCATGGGCAAGATCACCAGCATGCACTTCGCCGGCTGGAAGCTGGGCCTTAAAACTGGCATGTACTACCTCCGTACCCAGGCCGCTGCCGCTCCCATTCAGTTTACCGTCGACCAGCAAGCTCTCAAGGTTACCGACAGCGCTGTCGGCCAGGATCGACCGTTGAAGAAGCGCAGCCCACCTACGGGGTCGAGCTACACTTCCTACACATCCGCTGTGCCTCGTGGCCTGGCGGCTAGCAAGAAGGAGGGCTCAAGCGAATCATTAAGGTCTAATGGTGTTCCTACTTCCAACGGTGTCCCTGCATCGAATGGTGCCCCTGCCTCCAAGCCTACCATTAAGGCCGATGCCGAAGAGGGTGGTAGCCCCAAGAACCTCCCAACTGAGCCTGCCGACAAGGTCAAGGAGGAGGAGTTGAGCCTCAAGAAGAGCGACCAGGACGAGGACCAGGACGAGGACAGCGAGGAACGTGAGCGTGATATCTACTCGGAGGCTGTCTTAGCTTGTAAGTGACAATCTAGCTTCCAATTCCAATACAACGATGCTAATCAATCATAATAGGCAGTATCGAAAACCCCGAGGCATGCGTCATGTGCAGCGGCTAGACCGCGGGCACATGGCTCACTTGTATATGATGATGGTCGATGAGATGAATACGATAGCACGGGTCGGACAGCATGGGATGGTATGATTTGGCTCGGAAGGTAATATGGTCGGTTTTGTCGTTCCCTCAAGCATCAAGCATCTTGAGTGGCATTGATTCCCCTTGCGCATGCTCTTGTTGGAGTAAATTATTCGGATTTCGCTCGCTTTCTGGGATTGGCTTCTGTTGCTTTGAGGAAGTTTTCTGTTCACATTAGAAATGATAGTTGGCGCTTGCGCGTATCAAAACTGCATATGTTCAATCATCTCAGTCGAGTGCACGATGACCTCACCTGTCCTACGTCCAGCAGAGATGGTGAAGGCTGCCTCCCGAAGCTTGGTCCCCTAAACTCAGGACCCTGGGCATCGAGGGATGACGTGGGCGTTGCTTGCAGAGCTAAGCAGGTAACAACTGAGACATGCCCTTTTGCTAGCTCTTGGTGAAGGGGTCTCGGCCTCTGGCCCAATGCAAGGTGGATCGGCATTCTGTCTCTACAGAAACATGTTAGGTGGGAAAAAACACCGCTGATGGTACTCTACCCATCAACTTTGATTCTCTGGGCACCAAAGATCTCAACTAAAGCCTTCATGCATTGAACACCGAGAGATGAGTCTGGATTGTCGCTACGCGACATCATTTCAAGCTGATGACCTCTCAGCAGCTGTGAACCATTCAAGCCAGGCGGAGTGTGATACCGAGAGAACCGTTGACTGGCTAAGGGCGGCCGGTGCAGAACCGGGCATGTCCAGTCAAGCTGAAGGTGGCGATCCACTCAAACCATGCAGGCACATGTGGCTAGCTCTAAATCCAACTGTGATTCTCCGCCACGAAAGGTGCTGAGGTGCACTCGATCGACGGAACCGAGAGGGCGGCAGAAGTTCAGTAGGCGAAACAGCACGTTACTGTGATGGACAGTGCAACGTGAATGGACCTGCTCACACAAGATGAGCCCACGATGCACAGGATGGTTGCACGTCAGGACTGATATGACGGTTCATCCTTGTTTGCCATCCGTTTCAGTAAAGTATCCGGCGTCGTGGGTATGCCAGTTTGCTCGGAAGAGTGACTTGGGGGGAGATGGAAAATTTGAGAGACTGCCCCAGCCACTTTGAGTGAGCTGGTCGATGAACTAACTTGGCACTCAAGCCTCTCTGTCTCGGTTGCAGATGCAAGGAAGAGAGTGGCGGTCTGTACGAGCTGAGGAACCACTCACGCGGGTGAAAGAATACACCGCACACTAAGATAGGAAGACATAAGGTACATAGACGAAGATGCCCTTGCAATCTTAGGCTGGTGTCCTGATGCTTCCATTGAGGTGAGGATACTACTTCAGGGATGCTATTAATTTCCTTTTATGGACCACTGCCTGTCTCTCCAGATCGAGAGCTCTCGGGTGGTGTGGTAGTGGTTTCAACTACCGACTTTAGCTCAGGAGAAAACTTTCGCGCTTGCAATCGGGAGGAGCTCAATTGACGAAAGGGAGATGAGCAAGGAGATTAGAAAAGGTTTCCTTCAAAGCGCCTAGATTAGTCGACATCAAAGGATCTGAAGCCGTCGCGATTATGTCGAGATGGTGGTGCAGATCGGCATCTGGGCATGGACGCGTCGCTGGATCTCCACATCATACCAATAACTCAACAGCTGGATTAGGCTCGGCAATATGATGATTGGATGACATCAGCTCCAGTCGGTTGGTCGCTGGTCAAGGCTCGGAGGAGGCGATCATGGTGAAAGAAATACCACTCGTCCTCCTCTAGCAGTAAGAAGAGTTTCTGCCTCAACCGGTAGTCAGAGGTTAAACGCTTTCTCAAACACAAATAGCCCAAAATGGAAATTCAAATTTTAGCCGTTGCATGATCTAAATTTCCGATTTTATGCGTTTTGCAAGGCTGCAAACCCCCCTATCAGAGGGATGAATGGCGATACAGAGATACTGACCCAGGTTTCTGTCACCCCCTTGCAGGCCATCCGTTGCCAGCTGGACAGGGCTCTGAACCGGCCCCGAACAGGCCACCAAGGGCGGGGCGAGGCTTGACCTGACGAGAAGGCTATAAGTGGGTGGAGGAGAGGGGCAAAAGGCTGGGTTAGCTGCAACTTGGAAGCGGAAATCCTGCGTGAGTTGATTCTGAGAGATATGATAAGAGCTTCATAACATAAGAAAGTAGCGACACACAGGGAAAAGCCATGACAGCTGAGCTGGACTTTCTGCAGGCTTGTTTGAAAAGGCAGAACGCCAATTGGCCTTCGGAGCCGGTTTGGGAAAACGTGGATGAAATCTAGGATCGAAATTCCGCGAGAAGCCACACGGAGATGAGTCCGCGCCCCGGTTGCCAGGGAGCTAGAGCGGGGAGGGAGCCACCGAAACGCCCCAATCGCAGCCCCCTGGAATAGGAACCAGCCACAGAAGGCCTAAAAACAGGGCAATTGTCCAATCAGGAGCTGCCAAGCTTCAGCGGCCAACGACAACTGACCTCATCCAAACCTTGGCTGTGGACAACGGCTGGTTTCCTGACGTCTGCATCACGGTACAACAATGTTTTCTTGCTTTCGCTGCCAGGTTCCCACACATGTTTGGCCTGGCTAGACTAGGTTCTGGGGTTTCTCGTAACCAGCATCTTCTTCCTGCAGGTCAATTGCCTGACGTACAGCGGTTGCCACGGCATCTTGATATCAAACCAGGATAGGGAACACTTGGCGGCGGGCGAATACGGTCGTCATGTTGGATGGCTGTGTTTGCGCAGGAGAATATTTTCCGACCTCTGTCAGAGAAACAAGGAAGCACTTCTTTGGCCTCAGCTGCTCAGGTACCACAAGCTCCTCGGCAGGTACTGAGGCGCTGTCAATCGTCGATCTAAGTAAGGTACCTAGTAGTTTCGAAGCTTTCCGAGCTCAGAAGAGAATCCAGCAATTCGTCAACAAGTGCGGTTCGCAATGACGTCCCAGAAGGGACAAGGGCCAGGCTCGTTGGCAGACCCTTTAGCTCCATGGCATTCAAGCAATTCCGTTTAGCGTCCGGCCGTGTGGGCGGCCTACCAGACGGGGCGATCTGGTGTGGCAGTAGCACTGCAACCTCTATCGATCCCAGGGATGCAGAGACATCTATCCACCTTGATTTCTTCTGTTGCTCCCTGACTGCGCCGCTTCAGCAGGTATTGCATTGACGATTGATGCACGTCGACGACTAGCGTACTCAAGGGCAACAGAGAGACGCAGTCCAGACCAAACTAATGGATCCATGAGCTCTCCCATCTTGCGATCCAAGCCCGCACTGCGGAGTCCCGACGAGGCAAATTGTGCGGTAGGACGTGGCCGGGGAACACGACTTACACCACCTGATGGGTGGGTTTTGCGTAGGCTTCGGGGGTGCTAGGTGGAGCGCCATCTGCAAGATCTTCATGCCCTACAAAGCTGGACAGTCTGCTAAGCTGAGGTACCTGGTCTGCCATGCCGTGACCTGACCTCATGCTACAGGGATGCCGCCAACTCGATGCGATCATCGGTGCCTTTGGTTCTTCCTTTAGCTGCCCCCGCACCGGCTTGACGGCCCAGGATTCACAGTTGGTGGGGGGATCCAAGCAGGTTCACTAACGCACTAGGCCCCTCCCGTGCCTCCCCATATGACATTATGCTGGTAGACAGTAGACAGACCATCGTGGTGATGTCGGTGATGTCCTCGCGTCGTACCTGCCATGCTAGACCGCTAGCCCACCCTCTCCAAGGTCCAAGTCAGGTACCAGCTGGCTGGCACTTGCCGCCAAGACTGCACCTACCTCTCACCCACCGCGCCTTCCCTCCGCCCTTTATTAAATCTCCTCGCCCTTCCCACTCTCTCCAACATTCCTCGTTTCAAGATTCTTGACTCTACATCTACACAATCTCCCTTCAAGAATCGTCTTGCCTACGGCTTTGCCTTACTGCACACCCGCCTCTCACTTCTACGAGTGCATCGCCTTCGTTAGTGCCTCTCTCTGCGTATCAATACCACCAGGTAAGCTCCTACCTTCTCCCTCGACCTCCACCATCGTCACTTTCGTCCTGCCTCACATCATGTACTTTTCCCATTCAGTGCCTCATTGGTGGTGCTCTCACAATTTGTTGTATCAAGATCTTGTTCGCATTCTGTGGAAGTACTCTTCATTGAGTCCTCGGCACTTCTGTATAGCTCTGTCGTACAGCCCCTTCCGTGCGTCACGCATACATCATCTTGTTTTCCAGTCGCAGGCCTCCTTAATTTCCGCTCCTTTCTTTTAGCAATCTCCGGGTCTCTCTCGCCGTGATTCACTGCTTTTCAAATACCATATCAACAACCAGTCTGCGCGGTTGTTGTCTCATCTCATCTCACTCACCTATCACCACTTACATATCCTTACGTTCGCGCAACTAACTCGATCTCTTCCACAGTTTTTGAACCTACTTCAACGACACTCTTCCCGTCAAGATGAAGTCCATGTTCCTTACTGTTGCCGGCCTGGCCGCTACTGTTGTCGGCCAGGACCTCGGTGGCCTCCCTGCATGTGGTGTAAGTCTCTTCACTCACATCAGCTGCTCTCATACGGCAAGAGCTGACCCTATCCTTAGCAAACTTGCGCCACCAACATGCTCGGCGCAGAGAAGTCTAGCGAGCTTGGCTGCGATACAGGTGACCTGAAGTGTCTCTGCACCAACAAAAACTTCGTCTACGGCCTCCGCGACTGTTCACTTGCTATCTGCAGTGCTGAACAGGCAGCGGAAGTGCTCGAATACGGAATTTCTGTCTGCAAAGGCAAGTTAACAGTCGTTCTCAAACTGGCCGATTTCTAACATTACCCCAGAGGCCGGTATCAAGATTACAACTGGTGCTGGAGGTTCCACCAAGACCATCGCTACTGGTGATGCCACTCTTCTCGTTTCCACCGTCTACAGCACCATCACTTCTGATGGAACTGTGATCACCACTGCCGTCGCCACCACAACTATTGGAACTGGCAATGCCCAAACCGACTCCGACTCCGAGACCGATACTGCTACCGCTTCCGCTGCTGTCTCTACCTTCACCAGCGAACTCACCAACAGCGAGGGATCTGTCACCGGAACTACCACTGGCGAGGCTACTCTCGGCGGCGCCGTTGTGTCTGCTGTCACCGAGACTCTCACCAACAGTGATGGATCCGTCACCGGCACCGCCACTAGCGAGGTTACTCTCAGCGGCAGCGCTATTGTGTCTGGCTTCACCAGCGAGCTTACCAACAGCGAGGGATCTGTTACAGGAACTACCACTGGCGAGACTACTCTCGGTGGCGCTGTGGTATCTCCTGTTACCGAGACCCTCACCAACAGCGAAGGATCTGTAACCGGCACTAGCACTGGCTTGACCACTGTGAGTGGTTCTGCTGCTTCTGGCTCCGAGTCTGCCCAGGTTACCACCGTGACATCTGATGGTAGTGCTATCGTCAAGACCCTCACCACTGTCACGGCCTCTGAGGATGCAACTGCCACTGAGACCGAGGGTTCTGACTCTACCGAGACTGGTACCGGCGGCACTGCCACTGGCACTGGCTCCGGCGCCGCTACTACCTCTTCCGACAATGCTGTACGCTCTCCTTCTCCTCTCGTCTCCTTCATAACTAACGGTTTTCTAGGGTCCCATGAAGACTGCTGCCCCAGCTGGCATGCTCGCTGCCGCTGGTCTCGCTATCCTCCTCCTCTAAATGAGTTGAGAGTCGAATCACGTTTTGATGTTTACGTTGCACATGTTTGATACATAATACCCGCCTGTGCCCCCAATCTTTAGAAGTCTTCAACATACTTTCCTCGGAGCAGGAACTCGGCGTCGGAACGATCTTCGCGGCATGGTAATGGGGAAGAGGTGAATTGACATGGAAAGGACAGGTCTTTGAGGATTGATGATGCATATGGTTTATCTCTCTGCTTCTAATGGAAATGACGAAACGCCCCTGATGGGTTGGGATCTTTTTGATGTGTTTTGACGTGTTGGGAGTTAACATGAAAAGGGGGTTTGGACGGTGTATGTAGTACGGCTCGGGGATCAATCTCCCTCCAGCTCTACTATATGTCACTAGTCCCAATTCCATGGTTACATGTAATTTGATAACGACATGATACCCGTCTCTAGCCTGGCTGTGGTGGCGGGATTGGCTTTCTCGCTCTCCTTAAGCCTTATTAATAGATATTTTTGGCACGCAATGATTCTGAGCCTTTTAGTGATATACATCCGAGCATAATTATGAGACTATAACACGTGCTAAACCATTGAGAGATACATGTAGGAATTTTCTTAATTTCATTCCTCTAAATACAAGCTACTAGTGTTTTACCGAACACATGCAATTTACTCCTTGAACACAACCAGATGGAAGCTCCCACTTTATGCAAGTCGACACGTTTCCCCATAATCAAACGCCAGCAATGATAGGTTCCTAATTCTACATTACGTAGAATCTCAGCGAACCATTGACTTGCCAATCTCGCTCTCCCAATCCTTAGCTCGCTCGAACCCGTTGGAGTGGGTTTGGTAATCGTACAGCGCTTTAACGACTTCGTCCTTGGAGTTCAGTACGAACGGGCCGTATTGCACGATGGGTTGATCGAGAGGTGTTCCAGCGATGAGGGCCAGGCGTGCGGGCTTGTCCGCACCGGCATCGACAGAGATGTGCACCACATCACCGGACTGCTCAAACACCACGTTGTTGTACTGCTCGACTACACGCTTCTGGTCGTCATCGCCGACAATTACATCTCCTTCCAGGACGTAAGCGAATGCGTTCCAGTTCTGTGGGAGCGGCTGTGTGATCTTTCCGCCGGGCCGGATGGTGATATCGAGAATCCACACAGGCGTGTAAGCCAGATCCTTGACAGAATCAATGCCGTGGCTCTGCCCCGAGATGACCTTCACAGTGACCTTGCTATCATCGACGTCCACGGTGGGAATCTCGGCGGCGCGCAAGTCCCGGTACCTTGGCTCACAGGCCTTGAGATCGGTGGGCAGATCTACCCATAGCTGCAGTCCGACGTTGGCGCTGCCGTCAGGGTTCTGGCGCGGCATCTCGGCGTGCACGATGCCGCGACCGGCAGTCATGAATTGCAGGTCTCCAGCGGAGAGCGTGCCACGGTTGCCGGCAAAGTCCTCGTGGTCGACACCGCCTTCAAGGAGGTAGGTGATTGTCTCTTGGCCACGGTGAGGGCTTGACACTTATGTTAGCTTTTGTTCTGTATATTTCGTAAAGAAAATGGAGAGAACAGGGTTAAACTTACTGATCGGGGAAGCCGGCTCCAGGCTTAATAGAGAAGTGGTCCAGCATGAGGAACGGCGAGAAGTTGCGCAGTTGAGGCGTGCCAATGCTGCGGCGGACGCGGGCACCTGCGCCTTCAGCCTGTTCGACGGCCAGGAAGACCTTGCGGATTGCGCGGGGGGCAGACATTTCTGATGCGAAGAGGTGGTGGTCCTTGCGAGTATCCAAAGTATGAGTTTGGGGGTTTAAGATGTTCGTGTAGTAGTAGTTATTCACAAGCTCAATCGTCGAGGTCGCAATACCGTGTAATTGAGGTCGAAGCTGAAAGAGTACTACAGCAGCCAATACAGGGAGTATGATACGGAAAAGGAGCTTCATGGACAGACTGGGATCGCTCAAGGTCTATATATACCACGAGAACAGACGCAAAAGAAGGTTCGCGACGGTTTTGTCGCAACCGGCTGCCGCATGGCGTACAAATACGATCCCGCCATGGGCGCGTTAGTCACCTTTACATCAGCAGCGCGAGGTGAGGTTCTAGGAGGGGGGGAAGCTTTGGCTGGGAATGAGGGGGCTTGTTAAGGCTGATTCAGCGGCGGGTAATTGGACGCTTGGCTCGAATTGGGTGCTTAGGCCACTATTGGTCAACCACTTTTTGCCTTAGCAGTTGTACGCTGGTGCTTAGCTGATGAGAAGGCCAATCTTCGATGGCAATTTGTCAAAACCCTTCGTCGATTGAAGCAAGTTCGAGAGCATCCTCGCCTCAATTGCTTCTCGCCCAACTTGGGTCATGTCAACCGAAATGGGCAATTGATGATGTTGAAGCCATGCATGCTCTTACCACAACCCACGCTAGCGATTCTCCTGGCTTCGGGGCATCTCGCCGAGCTGGAGCGCTCGCCGAACATCCATGAACTACCGACCTTCCAGGTTCCTAACTGCCGTTGCATATACTTAGGGGCTTGAGTCGATCTTACACATGGATCCTGTCGATCTATGCCACCAGATCCAATATTTGCCGATGCTTGCGGAACGGCCCTCGGTGGCCCGACAGCTAGACCAGCGCGTCTTTCACTACTTCACATCACGATTTACCAAGTCTGAGCATTGCAGTAGAATTGCGATATTCCAAATACGATAAGAAATCTATTAGGTCTCATGTTTTAGTCTTCCGTCGCCCGTATCGTCCTTCAGTCTCGAGCTCCTCGTCATCGATTCCAACCAATGCAACCCGCAACCCAAATAGCACATTCATCACATCGTCATCTTCATCGACACCGACACTCGTACTATTCCGCTTCCCCACAAGCAGTATTCGCGCCTCGCAGTGTTGAAGAGACTCCGATGCGCCGATCGCTCCCCGATGGATTGGGTAATTGCGGCACGAAGTGATATATCGATGAGAGTAGGGAATGTCGTCGGAATGATGGCCCAAGATGGCCAATAAAAGGACAACAGCTCAGGAGAGAATAGAAAAAAAGCCACCTCCTCGACAATCCAATGTATAAAGTAGATTCAATACTCCCCAGCATGATAAAGGAATGGTCTCTTCGCCCCGGCTGTAGACTGAGATCCCAAAGTCGAGGAACACGCAGAAATATTGAAGATGATAAAGGTAACAAAGAAGTTCGAAATGAGAAAAGGGGGTATATGTGTCGAAACACCCGACATCAACTCGCTCTATCTCAACCACGATCCTCCCCTGTTTACTGGTTGACCTTCTCGCTGACCTTATCCGACGCCTCGGCCTTCTTGGCGTGGATGAAGCTGCTTAGCCAGCTCAGCGTCTCGTTGCTGACGACGAGAGCTGTCACGACAGCAGCCTTCCCATAAGCGACAAGACCGGCCTGCTCGTTCTTCTTATACTCGGACGAGTAGACCTTGAAGACGTGGTCCTTGCCCTCGATGCCCTTGTTGTAGGGGAACAGGATGAGACCCTTGGTATCCTTGTAGATCTCGCCGGTGGGCTTCTTGACGACGGGGAAGCGCTCGTCGATGCGCTCAAGGCCCTTATCGGCGAGCTGGTCGGCCTTCTGGACGTAGGGCGAGACATACTCAATCGGCTTCGAGAACCAGGGAATGACGGGGGCGGCGAAGGTCTTGTAGGCAGAGTCTCCGAGCTGGATAGACTTTTGGCCATACTCGTTGGACTTGAAGGTGTGGACGCTGTCGTTGATGACGGGGTAGTTCAGCAGATGCTAGAACATTGTTAGTTGAGGGACGTAGTCGCCAGATTCGTGATTAGACTTACCTGGAGGAAAGCAGAGCTAGAGCTCGAGACATCGCCATTGACTTGAGGAGCCATTGTGATTAATGTGTTGTCTAGGTAGGTAGTTCGATAAAGGTAGTAGGTTCGGTGGGTAAGGCGAGGAGCGGTCCAGTCACGATGACGATAGGATGATGTGTAGGTGGGAGGTTCGATCGGATCAGGTACTTTGGGCAGGAGTAAGGTAGGTTACGACGATGCGATGAAACCAAGGCAAAGTCAGAGGTAGATAAGCAGGCAGGAGCGTTCAAAAGTGGATGGTCAGTGTGGGAGGGAGAATGTACGAAGGAAGGTAGAAGAAGGTAGAGGGCAGAGGAGCTGGGAGCCGGGAGCTAAAGAATAAAAGGCAGACCGACAGCCTGAGGTACAGTACAGTCGAGACGAGATTTTGTTGAAAACGCCACAAGCACAAGCTGCACCTTCCTCCGCGCGCCAGCTCCAGCAAGGGAATCTATTTATCACAGAAAGAGCCCCAGACCACATTCTTTGCCTGGTTTTTTTAGCATGTGCATGTGTTTGCTTGTGAGAGCGCGAGCTTTCCTCCTGCGATAGGCTGATGGGAGATCGCTGCTGAGGTGGTGGGGTGCTGTTGGCCCGCCGTGACACCATCAGCCACACCATTCCATGGGCCAGTTCATTGCTCTTTTGAAGATTCCTAGAACCCCGGGGGCGAATTCGGCTCCCCTAGACTCCGACTCTGAGAGTTCGTGGAGGGTGGTATTGTCTGTATCTTCCCCCCATTGACTGCTCGTCATCATTGCGTTGTCGAGAAGCTAACGTGCGTAGGAAGGGCAACTTTCAGTGGCTGCAAAGAGCTGTGGCCTCCAATCTAAAGCACTCTGCTGTGCATACGCTTGTAATCTGGGCTTATCTCTGCTCCCGCCCGCATTGATTCATCCTCTCGTTCCCCTGTCCTGTCCTGGCCTGGCCTGGAATGGGCGTCCATCGTCCATCGGCATCCTGGCGGCTCAGAGATCCGGGACAAGGGGAAGAGGGATTTGCAACAAACGTTGCGTCCGTGTGCCTTTGCGCCAGTCTCTGTGCCTCGCGGCGCAGATTACATAGAGCTACGAAAAGCAACCGGATCCGCCTCAGCCTCAGAGTTGCACCTGCGACTTACAAGTGCGCGATGGGCAGCGAACGATTGATAAGGCCCTCAACCTAACGACACAGCTAACAACCTTCTAGGGATCAGTATGTCAACATATCTGCCGCGGCTACCAGACACTCTAACACGCCCCTCATAACCTGCACCTCGGGAGCCAAGAATTCGCCATCAGCCGGAATCGCAACGTCCGCCTTTCAAGTCGGGCGGGGGCTACGCATTCATATTCAATTTCACCTTGAGGCTCCATCTACCAAACGACAAGGTTGAGCAGATCTGGCGACGGCCATGCTCGTAATTGATGCGCGTCTGCTCGCCTCGCCGTACCCCTGTTGAGAACCCACCGCACCAGCCACATTCACATGTCAGAAACTACTCAGGTCCCAAAAGGGCAAGCCCCTCCAAAACTTCCTTGGAAGCAATCCCACGGATTCGAAGCTGAGGTGATTAGGAACGACTCCCAAGAGTGGCGTGTTGGTTGAGGCGCCGTCACCTCATCCGCCCATCCATCCCCGTCATCGGTTGCCAGATACGTCAACCGCTGGCGATTTACATTGGCTCGCTACGACTGCGTGGACGTCCCTGTTGCATCTAAACATATCACCATGAGGTGATGCGGCGAGGTGCTTCCTCCCTGTGCAGGAATCGACAGCGTCGGGTCATGGCAGTTGGTTCTCGTTGATATCCTGGGCATATCCGAGACGCACTGTTTGGTCTCGGATGCTGCAGCTCATCAGCCAATGCCAGAGTCGGTCCGGATTCATATGCCAAACTGAACTGACTGAGATTATTAGAGTTCCAGGGCATGTTGGGGTAAACAACATTCCTTTATGGTCCTGTGGAGATTATTGCCCCCCGACCCAGAGACAATTAAATACACAACGGCCATCCCGTTCAGCGCAGGCGACAAACCACAACGGTTACATAAAACTGCGGTAAAATACGTCTGATCCACCTTTCACCTCAACACTTCTTGACATATCACAGCACTCGGTGCAGTACAGTTTTCCTACACATTACTATTCCTCTGATATCAACGTGACATCAGGGACATTCCCCTCCGCATGCGCCTAGCGTTGTGTAACTCGAAAATCAACAACTGACAACTAGGAGACTTTCCTTGTAGAACACGACTCAGGTTCTTGGTAAGCATGTGCAGACATTGATATCAAGCCCGCAGGATTTTATCCTCGGCACTCCTCTTCAATGAAATTCGTGGTGCTCGAGAAATCCTCTCAAAGGTTGCCGAAATTACTCTCTCATACGCCGAATGCCTTTAAGGCGAGGCGAGTTGCAGAACCCCGGTGAGAATCCACCTGCAGTAAATGCCTATAGAAGGTTCATCTCGGCACGGATCCCTTCTTTTATTCGCCTCTCGTTCCGAGCTGGGTCGATCGAACTTGGGGAGTTCCTTTCACTGCTACCCTAACATCCGGGTAGCCAAGGCCCCTGGCGTCTGTCCTGCATAGCCTCCTGCAAGACGACACCGGTGTGGATGGAGCTGTATTTATCCGGTATATGGCTTGAGAGATGAACCGAGAGATTCCTGGTGAGAGACACCAGCACGAATCTCAGGTGAGGGGTTCTTGGAACAGATGGCACCCGATATGGTCTCATTCTGTAGCCTGCGCAACTCCGCACTCATAGTTGCTCTGCCATAGGTACACTGGTCCCAATCATCAGTGCCAAGTAGCACTCGCAGCCTATCAGACCTGTTCACTTTTCAATATCTCGTAGATTCTTCAAGTAAAATAAGTTCGTGACGAGACGTCCCACCGCAATCGTTGCGTTATGAGTGTTCCTTGACGTATAAAGCAATGGTTCTGTCGCCACAAATCTGTTCTATAGTGGCCAATTATCCCACAATGATACATATCATCTATTTCTCCTAATGGTCCTTCAGTTGCAGTTTCAGGCATGTTTCTACTTATCGTCACCGGAGCAAATTCTTGATCCTGCAAGTAGATTGAGATGGTAGCCCGCAGGTGGAGGAAGAGTTCAGCGCTCGTCTTGCCTACCCTCAAATCACGAGTTGCCTACTGGAAGCATAGCCATTCATGAAGCGATTTTCATATCAGCCCTTAAGTAATTACCTTACCTTTACGAGACTCGTTCGGATTTCGGCCCAAGATTCAACTGAAGCTTGTGATTGAAAGGAGATATTGAGTTTGCGGTGTACCCTTTCCCCGCGCAGATAGTCATAAAATCTGCCAAATTGTCCTCGGAAATCACAAGCCTCAATTCCCTACCTTCCACAAACTAGCACTGAGTGATCATCGAATACTTGGGGTATGGGGAATATGCATGGCAAGATAGCTCCCCTCGGACCACTCCGCGGAAACTCAATGTTCACTTCCAGCCACTGACGGGACCTTCACTGCCAAGCGAGTATGCAGTTGATCGCAAATACGGCAGGGCTACAGCACTAAAACCTGACCATTCGAGGTCCTGCCTAATTCGGTCGATGCCAGGGCTGATCAAGCATCCCGATTCTAGGGACAGACGTTCAAGGATGATTGAAGACTCATGTGATATGGGTCAGCTCCATGTTCGCCCAGCTCATAGTTCAGTGAGATATCTAGATCCGGTTTGATACCGCATTGCAGACATGGTTGCTAATATGAAGCATCATCTATGTGGCCTTTCTTTGCGTATAAATACGGCCTGACGTTTAATTTCGGGTAGCATACGGAATAGAACCAGACCCTGATGCCAAGATGAAGTCCAGACCCGGTACCCCCAAGCCTCGGGCAAATCCGAGAACCTCCAGCCACAGCTACCGTACTCAAGCGGATGCTTACTAGTAAGTTAGTCTTGATCCCCGTTGTGGGGATGGACGTATAGCTCTACTAGGTATTTGAGGTGGATCCGGGAACGACATCACATGCGAGATGCTGCTCTCGGTCCCTGATGCCAGTAATAACTCGTGCTAAACCTTAAAATTACGTTGATCGCCTAGATAAGACCCTTCTGTCGGTCAAACTTGGGGATTACGACAGCTAATGAACTGCAGCATTCGGTGCAGCACGGCGGCCGAGTCTCGTGTAGTACATGTGACAATTTTTCCTCCTTAATCACTTACTAGATACGGTTGGCAGTGTGTCGAGTTCGTTAGAACTCATCTCTTAGCTCCGTGGAGGCTATGGAGTCACTATTGAGCTCAGGCATGAATTACAAAGTCTCCTTCAGTCTCTAATCAACAACCAAGGTCTCTGCTTTTACTCTGTCGGGACAGACGTCGAAATAGGTTCTCAGGACGGAATCCATCTATTCATGTAGCTGCGGCACTCTCCTCTTTCATTCGTATAGTCTTGCCGGATGTTCCTGTCGTCTTCGTATCAACGCGAAAACATGAGTCCGAGAATATGCATCGAGAATCATAAAACATGAAGCTACATCGTTATGTGAGAGGTATTAACAATGCTCCAGTGCTCCAGTTTTGGTTGCATATTTCTTGTACCTGGTATTGAGTTCACTCGATCGATGCTCACATGTGGAGTTGATGCCTTCGGTAGGGGACGATAATACGGAGGGTTTCGGTGTCTGGTACCGTTGTCTATGCAGTTCAACTAGAGCAGAAATTTAAGTATTACGTAGAGGTTATTACGCTGTCTGTCTCAAATAGCCATATGAGGGTTGCGTCTCAGGATAAAGGTGTATGTAGCATTGCCAGCTGTGCGTGCAATTCGCATCATGACGTTTGTGGTTCTAACTTTACAAGGCTGAGCTCAGAAGAAGCCAATGCTTACACGAATGGATACCTTGAGGTTGATCTTAGTTCAACACCTTTGTTCCCGTTGTTGCAACGGAGGAGGTCGCCAGCTCACTGCATTGAAAAGTGGTGATACCACTCTACTCGCCACTCGCCAGGAGACTTAGGAAAGTCGACCAGTTAGGTTTTCATTGCTCGTTGTAGTCAGTCATCGTGCCCCTCTAAATCCGAACCTGAGATCAGCCGATGCCTTATCAGATTGTTTGTTCCAAAATTGCAGACCACTGGCGGCTCAGTTCGTCGATGTAGTTTGTAGGCGCGAAGTGGCAGAACCAGTGATAGTATGCCTGGCCCAAAATAAAACGATATTACAATGACCGCTGGGAAGTTAGATCTGAAATTTATGACATCCCTCAGTTCTTCTCTTGCTGCATGTGGTACATAAAATACTCAGTGGTTATGAGGCGGTAATATCATAGTCGATGAACATTTCTGGACTTCTCACCCATATACACGCTGAACTTTGATTCTCGGCCTTTGATGGTTTTTATTTGCCGTGGAAGTATTTATCCCCTAGACCTAGATGGTAGTCCGTTTTCATCCAAAGCTTCAGTCGATGTCCCAAAGGATTGAAGGGCAGTTTCTGTAAATCCCAACCACGCAACTTTGCTTGTAAGTTTTGGGCCTGCTCTCCATGTCGAGGCAGAATCTTCAAAATCGGGACCAAGAATCAAGGCCTCGAAAGAAGAACCGGTGATATAACGATGGGCTCATAATCCAATCCTTCAACCCCCTCCTCCTACCCCGAAACACCAAGCCAGGTATAAGCAACTCAGCTGAACCCAACCCGCCTACCCTATAGCACTTGTCTATTCAAGTATCGCGAAACTCACATTCCACATCCCGCCATACTCGTTCAACAGGTAATATCGTAGGACAGCATTGCTCTGAGGTCAGAATAAGTTACTCGAGATTATCCATGTGACCAATATTCTGAAACCGTCGTATAGGCGGCTCGAATGGCAGCACAACGTTCTGTTGTTGCAATACAGTCTCTCACATGTACTCCCGGTAGGACGAATATCTACAATGTGAGCTCTCTATGTGGCAAAGAATGACCCGAGAAATCGACAGCGAATACAAGATCCGCAATACCGCAACGTGGGCTACCGATAGCATGGACTGTTGTACGTATCGAAGCCAAGCAAATGAATGTCGTTTTGCGCCGAGCGAACAAGGGGTATGTCAAAATAGGAAGACCTAGCTAGCGGGCGGAGATCAAACAGGCAGTTGAATCCGACGTCAAACTGGGCGATCCGACCGTCGGGTGACAAGCCGGGGGGATAACTGCAACCAGTTTGTGTTGCATTACATCTACATAGGAGAATCCACGCATTCAAAGACCCTGTTCCGTTAGGTTGCTAGGCGTATAACTACCAACAGGCACTGGATTGATACTGGTAAGTCCACAGCCCGGAAAACGATGATCGGCGAAAGTATTTGCAACGGGGTAATTCTCGCGCAAGCGAGGCATTGTACAAAAAGATAAGGATCAAAGAGTTGGGGAGTCGGACTCTTGAGTGCAACAGGCGGTTTGCTGACCATGAACTGGGGACCTGGGACATGGGGGACCTGTTTGATTACAATGAGGATCAGTGGGTGGAATACCAGGGTCTGGAAACACGCGGCGAGAAGCTCGCAGACATACCACATGCGGAGTTTAATGGAAGTGTCATGGAAGGGGAGGCAATATCGTGAAATAGATTGATGGCGTGCAGAGCCGCAGATAAGACAGGAGACAAGAAACGGGAGCTTGGAGACAGCTTCTATTGAAACGTGATGTCTCACAATGAGAACCCACAAGTTGGCGGATCTACGTCTTTGTTGGTGCTTAGAACATTGGAGGGGGAACCATGGTTCAATGGCAGACGAATGGCGCACCATGAAACGGGGCCCTGGAAGCAAGGCTTCAGGCACAGGATGAGATGTGATGAATGACTCGAGGAGAACTCTTTGCAATTGTGCCTGGCCATCATTTCCAATCAATTTAGCAGAGCCGCCATGGCAGGACCTGAGTAGATACTGACCGACCCGGACAATTGGATTGCATTTCCTCTGCATCTGCATTGAAGCGAAGGATGGGAAAAAGATGGAGCAGCTTAAACGGCGATTTCGATTAGGCTGCGTTAGTTTGTTCTTGTGGTGGAGCGGACGCTGGGTTCGCGCCAGATGGCCCGCCCATGTCGAGTCTGAAACGCGCTGAGGCGAGGGGATCGGGGGAGGGTGTGGGGAGCTGGAAGGCTTCCTTGGGTTAGGGTCGGGGGTCGGGACTGGTCTTTGTGCAGTTTACATGCAAGCCTTGCTGCGCTGTGGAGCAGCGAGTATAAAGTACACACAGATACAGCCAGCCACGGACCGCGAGCGAGGAGCATAGGCAGGGATGGGCTGTTTGTCGAGCGAGCATGGGGGGACGTCAGAAGGGAGCCAGGCTGGGATCAATGTTAGGGAGAGAGTTATCTGTAGAATAGAGGGGTAGGGAGGTAATCAGGGAGCTTAGATGTGAGCATGGGCATGGGAGGATGGAATGAGTCGAGTGGGGGATTGCATGTTTGCTCAGGGAGGCGAGATCATGAACTCGATCTGGGTGTCATTCAGGAGCAGACAGTGAGGTTGGTATTCCAGTAGTTAAACATAGGAAGTCATCTCGCCAGCGAGAGGAAACGAAATAATCTAACGTCATTGATCAGTGGGCTAGCTGGATCGTAGCTTGCATATTCCATCTGCCACAATGCAGGCTCACTCCACACCAATATCCATAGAGCGCGACCTGGACCTCCTACCCATCCCCAACGATCATTAGCCACGAGTCGAGATATCGTCCGATGAGTTGGTAATGAATTGTTATTGTTCACTGAGAAGCCTGAATCTGCTCTTAAGATTGGGAAGCTGAAGTCGAGAGTCTGCAATGTCCCATCTAACGGCGTTCCTCATGTGCATCAACAAGCTGGGCATGCACAAATGCGCTGCATTCTTCCCGTCTCTGACATGCATTTCTCAGCGAGAATACACGTCCAGGGTCGCTGTGCAAGAGACGATGATCCCTCCACCTCTCTCTCACCCCCCCGGCTCCCACCGGTTCGAACAATTAACTGCCGTCACAGCGCCGTCTCTTTTGCTCGGTTGCATCGCGGCGCCGCCCAAGTCACGCAAGCTTACCTTTCGGTCACCGTGCCCTGGTCCTATCTGGGCGCACTATCACTCTCGTCACTAAACACATCACTAATCTAGAGTCACAGCAGGGAAGTCACGGCCGTTGGGCGAGGGTGAGGGCGAGAGTGAGGGCGAGGGCAGACAGACCAAGAGTCAGCTCCTCTGCTTGTTTCTTTTTTCGAGGATGCACCTTCAAGAACATTTTCCATTCTCAGCTTCACCGCCTGACCTTGCAGAAAATGTTGGTTCCCGTTATTCCAAGCGGGTTCGCCGCTGCCCGCCGCCAGAGACGCCTCGTTCTTTGTATGCTTTCTTTTGCCATGGTTGTTGTCGTCAACTCGACCTTGAGTTCTGCGAGACGGTTCAGAGGAATCAAATGTCTGGATCATCGGCAGAGACAATTTCCCTCGTTGGGGGCGCGGGTCCCGGATGTGGAGGCAGTTATTGGCCGTTGCCTCCAAAGTGGAGCATCAATTTGCTCGGGTGTCCGGGGGCCCTTGTCCGACGTCCGGGCTCGCAGAAGGAATGCGCCCACTGAAAGCCACTGAAGGAACGGCAACGAGATGCGAGAGGATAGCGCTGGAGCAAACGGGCCCGATGCCCTGGTGAGGGAGTCCCCGCCCCCAGTTACAGTGCAGCCGAGTGGTCTGTGGTCTGTGGTCGTGCGTGGTCCGTTCGGGTCTAGGAAATGGTCGGTACAAGGGACCGTGCTACACGCGGGAGTATCCTGCGCGCTGTCAGGTACCCGCTACCTCCCCTGAACGTGCTAACAGGTGCACAAGTGCCCGAACCACTAAGGCGCGATTTTGTAATCCAGTGGGTGCAATGTGCCCCTGACGGCCCTGGCCCTTGTCCTAGCATTCTTAGCAACCCATCTCCAACGATGCCCGCGGGACTAGGGGTGACTTCTCCTGACGCTCGTTATGTTAAGCCCACCGCTGTTTCAGTGCCTGAATCACTAACTCCAACGGAGCCCATCCAAAGTCTCGTGTCTCAACACCTAGGACATCCTCTTGGAAGACGAACAAAGCCCCCCGGTCCCTTGTCCCTTTTTCCTTTTCCTGCCTGGTCCTGTCGTGTTGCAGCTCTTACACTCTCTTCTCGTGCTGCTCTCCCTCGCCAGCTTTTTGCTTGTCTTATCCCGTCTCGCCTTGCTTCACCTTCCCCATTCATTCTCTCGTTCTCCCCTCGTCCCCTTCCCCCCCTTTCCCCCCTCACCATCATTTTCTCTTCGTTCCCTTCTGGATTCGAGGTTGATCGAGTCGAATGGCCCGTTGAGAGAGAGTCCGATCGAGTGCCTGGACTCCATACTAAGCTGCTGCTAAGAGCGTCAGAGAAGCAGCTACTCTTTGTTTCTCAGTATCATCGACAACAGCTTCAACTCCACCAGGTCGCCCATCATGCCTCCTTCTCTCAGCACCCATCCCTCCTTCACCCGTCCGCGCACCAGCGATCGCGATGGCAGGCCCAGCACCCGCGATCAGGGCGCTGACCAGAACTTACTTATCCCAAGCCGCACCTCTTCGCTGCACTCCCGCATCACCCAGCCGATTCCTTCGACTCTTAACCTCAAGCCGCAACAGCGAACTCCCAAGACTCTCACCCATGCCTACATGGTCTGCGGTGTTGGCCGCGAGCCTTCCCAATGGGTCAAGGCTCCAGCTCCCGCCCAGGGAAAGATTGGCCACATGAAGGGTGCTGTTGGGCAGTTCTGGCTTCCTGAGATCTTGGGTAGCAGCCCACGGTTGGAACAGGATAACGAGATCGCGCGCGCTCTTCATTCCGCTATGAGGGTGAGCTTCTACTGAAGAAAAAAAACCCCCCTCAATGGCAAAGTGCTAACCAGCGATCCCTTACAGGCTTGCTTCCCTCACGACGTCGAGATTTGCACTGGCCGAAGCCAGCCCCACTGTGTTCACCATGCTTTCGTTCTTCAACAGGACTCTTCTCACACTCTCTACGGTATCTGCCTCCGTGTCTGGTCCCGAGCCGACGAGAAGAGGGCCGAAACTATCCGTGACCTTCGAAAGAGAACGGAGACCGACTACTATGACAACCCCGACGAGACGTACTGGATCCCATACTGTTTGTCTTTCCTCTCTCGATACCCGCTCTACAATCTCCTAGGTGATTACTTGAGGGGAATGTGGATTCACTGGAACAAGGCCACAAATCTGTTCCATGCCGAGGAGGTGTCGAGAATTCTGAGCTTTCCAGCCCCGCGATTGAACGACCTCGTCCGAATCGACATGAAGGACTATGCCCTTTGCTACCAGTTCCCGTCTTCGCCCACTGGCTTCCAGAACTTCGCCATGTGGCCCCTCTTCACCTGCTTGTCTATTCCTAATATCGTTGGTGTTATCGAGGCCGCCATCTCTCCCACTCGCCGAATCATCTTTGTCAGCCACTACCCAGCTATGCTGACCATGGCTGCCGAAACTGTCCGATATTGTGTCCGAGTATATGAGTGGAGTGGTCTCTACGTCCCCGTTGTCCATGCCCGACATGCCAAGGAGCTTGTCCAGGAACCCGGTCCTTATATTCTGGGTATCACGGTTGAATGCCGTTCTCTCTTCACAGCGCCCACTGACGCTTTGGTCGTCGACTTGGACCGCAACTTTGTTTTAACCTCCAGCCCTCCCACCGCCTTGACTCCTGGTCAGCGCAATAAGTTTGTTACTCGATTGACCCAGGCTCTCAATGGTGATGTCACCCCTTCAGGTGTTCCCCAGCACCTTCGTTCCGCCTATGGTGGTGGAAAGCTCGTCCCTGCAGGTCAGATCATTGTCATGCGAGGCGAGGTTGAGTCCATCCAGGATCCTGAGTGGTGGAACCAGGATTCGGTCATGGCTGTTATGGACCATGTCTGCGAGAAGCTCGGCCGCAACACAGGCCTTAAAGCCGTGTTCGGTGGATCTGTTAAGAAGCCCCTCATGACCAAGGTGTCCATGCGTCACCTCAACGAAATTGTTCGTGAGCGGAACCAGTACTCGCGGGATGCTCTTGAGGCTTGGCAGGACTTCATCAATCTCAAGGGCCGCATGGATACCGAACTCAGCAAGGTTACCAAGCGTAACAACTACCTCGTCGAGGAGCTCGAGAGCTGGAAGCAGCAGTTCCTTAAGTTCCAGGCCTTTGCCGAGCAGCTCACCAAGGAGACACAAGATCTCAAGGTTAAGATCGAGAACCATAAGAGGGAGAATCGACGCCTTGCCGGCCTCATTGACCAGCAGAAGGATGATAACGCTCGTCTCTCTGTACGTCTTACTGGCACGGAGAAGCAGCGTGACGATGCTCTCGAGGCTCTGGTTCTCCAGCAAGAGATTGCAGAGGAGCTTGAGCGTGAGCGCAAGAGGAACAAGAAGGAGCTTGCTCAGCTCCAGCACACCAATGTCACTATCCTCCGACAGCGTGACGAGGCCCGGCGTGTGGTGTTGCACCTCCGCAGCCTGATTGGCGGTCAGAGCCACCACATGGAGCACCTCATCCTGTCCCTCACCAAGCCCGATGACTTGGTCCAGGAGCTTGAGGAGGGCTTCGAGGAGGGTGAGGAGGAGGCCAATGAGGACGTCCACCCCGAGACCGAGAGCCGCCTGCTTAAGAACCCTTCCAGCCGCGCCAAGAGATACTCATCCTCGAGCTTCAAGGATGTTGCCGACCGTCACCTTAAGGACAAGACGGATGCTATTGCCCACATTGTCCGAAACATTGCTGAGCAATGCCAGGCCGCCGTTGAGGGCCTGCAGCTGGCACAAGATGCCGAGATTAGAGAGAGCCGCCGTCATAGCAGCCTCTCTACTGCCCGAAGCGACGACGACGACCGTTCTGCCGCCACCTCGGACGCTGGTGACGACAGCCTCCTCCAGCCTGGACGGGTTTCCAGCATTCCTCCTACGCCGGATCTGATTCCGAATCGGAGCAGCACCGCAATGTCATATGCGTCTACCACCACTACGCCTGAGCGATCCAGCCAGCAGTGGAACAACCGGGAGGACATCCCCACAAAGATCGTCGAGGATGATGAAGAGGACTTCGAGGAGAGTCGGAGTGACAACGGAGGTGTCTCGCATGAGAATGGAGTCGTCTCTAAGCACGCAGAGTCTCTGATGCATCGACCTTCCGGTGCCAGGATCAGCGCCCTCGGTGGTACGCGTTGAAGACGGAGACGAGTTCTATCGGGGAACTCGCACCTAACATTTACGATGATGCCGACGATGGCATTCAAATTTCCCAATGATGACTGTTGACGCGGTCAATCTGTATCCCATCCTGTGCACTAGTTGCTCCATCTCTCATACCTCTTCTACTCTTTGTCTTTTATGTGGTGGCTTGGATCAAAATCTCGGACAACGGCGTTCAAATGTTTCCTTTTCCGTATTTTTACTTCACAGTTTTATCATGGGCGGGATCGTTCATGTGTATTTGCTTCAAGCCGGGTTGCCTATTCCCCATCATGTTAGCATCTATTTAGAGAAGCGGTTGCCTTCGATTCGCGTCGCTCCTTTGCCCGGCTTGAGGAATAGCGAGCCAATCAATCCAATATTTGATGTTGAGAACTAGATACGATTTCCATTAATCTTGCAACGTGACGTTTCGAGGCCCCTATTTACTGGGCGGAACTTACGAATGGGTGAGGTCTGCTTTTCGGCCTCCGCATTTTTGACGGGAAACCATGGCCTGAGATATTAAGAACCTATCCTCTTCTCGTTATCCTCCTAGTAAATTTGAAAGTGTCCTATTAGTCGTTCTACAATACGTAGTACCCGTGGCTGAAAGTATATTCACCCTCCAGTGGTAGTGGCAGAAAGCAGCTGGACACCCACTTAGTTTAGCTGATAAGATAAGAGCGCCGCGCGACCCAGAAAAAAGTTGAAATCGCGGCTTCTGTCGCATCGCAACTTCGTCTCCCCAAGTTTCCCAGACATCATTCATTGCTTTGCCTATCATGGCCGACGCAGTGCTCACGTCCCTCTGCGCAATCTGCCACATCTCGGCACCGAAATACAAATGTCCCCGCTGCAGACTCCAAACTTGTTCCCTCCCGTGCATCAAGAAGCACAAAGCCTGGTCCGACTGCACCGGCGAGCGCGACGCAACTGCCTACGTCAAACCCTCGAAACTCCGCACACCGGCCGGCATCGACCATGACTACAACTTCCTACACAAGATTGAGATGTCCGTCGAGCGCACAGAGAAGCTGCTTGTTGAGGAGAAGGCGATCGTACAGCAGGAAGAGCTTAGGCCGTTGACGGTGCAGGAGGTCAAGTGGAAGACGGGGCGGGATGGTCGCAAGAGGAAGGTCCTTGTGACGAGAGTGTTGAAGGAGGCGAAGGGAAGGGTGTTTGAAAGGATGTTGGGGCTGAGGTTGAAGAAGTTGAATGTCGGGGTCTTGTGTGCGCCAATGGGGATGAGGAGACAGAAGGAGAATAATACGACGTTAAATCGGCGCACGGGGAGGATCAATTGGCAGGTTGAGTGGATAACTTTTGGGGAGGATGATACGGATGAGGGTCCGAAGACGGCGAGGGCCCTTTCGAAGGTTATGGATGATGTGCCATTGTACCAAGCGTACCATGCCATGTTGGAGGAGCAGCAGAAGGTAAAGGGCCAACCACAAAAGAAGCCACCAAGGGATCAAGAGGATCAGAGTTCATTGGATTCGACATGGCTTGGAAGTTTGTATTCGTTACAAGATCCCTCAACCGAGAAATGGTCGTCACTTCGAGAGCCTGATGCTGGGATGTGGCCATCAGAGAGGGACGAAGCACATCAACGGCGTTTTCAATACTTCCTAGCGCGACCGCGGACACGATCGGATCGCCCTCTAGGAGTAACAAAACTTGACCCTACCCACTGCTTTCGCGATATTCTCCCCAATACCCGGGTACTGGAATTTCCTACGGTGTACGTTCTAAACAAAGATGAGACTTTGCCGGCAGGATTTGTATTGGGCCCCAAAGATACTGTCCCTTCGCAGGGCACGAAAAGGAAAAACGCACCAAGCAAGAAAGGTCCCGGCAAGGCTACTAAGAGGAGACGGCAGAGTGGGAAGGACCTAGAAGATGGCGAGGTGAAAAGTGATGAGGAGGATGAGGATGATGATGATGAGGGCAGTAAGGGGGCGGTTATGCTCGAGGCTGGAGACGTGATCGCGGAGCAAAGTCTTGGTGAAGAAGACGATGAAGATGATGAGACGAGTAGTTCGGGCAGTGATAGTGAGGATGATTAGATAGTGGCCTGTAAGATTGGATTGCAATTTGAAATGATACCCAAGATAATTTAGTTGGTTAGAGGTAAATCCAGATGGTGTAATGCGTAGCTGTGTAAGATGTGAAGTAATTATTATTGTGCTCCTAATAGTTCCATATTTGCGCAGTGCGGAACGAGAAGAGCGTTGGCTGGAGCTCTCTAACGAAGTGCTTAATATACGAATTGGTCAAATGATTAATATCACACTGTATAAATCTACAATTGAAAACTTCTTCCTTCTGTCCTAATTCTGCTCGACCTTTCATCTTGTTATAAGTCGTTGTGGTATCGTGGCTGTGCCGAGGCCATCTTGCTGCGTCAGCCACATTGACCTCCCTGACGATCGTGCATGCGACAACACCCAACACGGTGCATCTTCAACCCGAATCATCGACCTCAGCTCTCACGAATCGCGACGACTCAACCGCCGAGACGAAGGCGCATATCGCGACAATCGGCCTACACCACTATGGTATGAATAGCGCCCACTCCCCCATCGCATGGTCCCTCACTCGCAGCCACGATGGACGACACACCCGCGCCCAAGCTCTCTGAGCTCCTCCGCCACCCCGACGACCTCGACAAGATCCCCGCGCTGAAGCTGGAATTCTCGCGCAAGAAGGCCGCCGTTGATAGCCAGCTCCGCGGCGGTCTGCGTGAGCAGCTCGAGACCACCCAGGCCGGCATGACGGGGCTCAGCGACGGCCAGAAGACGGTGCAGATGATCAAGGACGAGATGATGAAGATCGACAAGCTGTGCTCCGAGTCCCAGAATATGATCAAGGACTTTGCAAGCATCAACTTGGTCTCACAGGCCCATCGCAACTTTGGTGCTGTGGAGACGATGCGCAGGAATCTTGAGACGTTTAATGAGCGGTTGTCTGGTGTGGAGAATATGCTGCGGCAGGATGATGAGGATAAGGAGAACATGCCGAACCTGCTGGCGTGCCATTACGAGCTTACGCAGCTGCGGAATATCCGAGACGATGCTATGGAGCAGATACAACGGGGCGACGATTCAAGCTTGGAGTCGACGTTGGTGGATTATTTCGCCAGGCTGGATGATACGATCGACTGGTTTGACGAGCACGTCGGCATTTTAGCCCTCAATCTTGTCAACCTTGTTCTTAACGACAACGCCGGGCTAGTCGTCCGCTTCGCTGTTGTCATGGAAGCTGAAGAGAAGAGCGACCAGCGTGTACTCGCGTTACAAGAAGCACTGAAGGACCACAAGGAGATGGCGACGCGCTTCCAGAGCATCACCGATGGCGCCAAGAAGGTCCGCGGTTACAAGGACAAGTTCCTTCAGGCCATCAAGTTTAGCGTTGGCCAGCAGTTTGACACTGCGAGGGAGGAGTTCCTGGATGATCCCACGAAACTGGAGAAGATCATGAAGTGGTACTTCAACGACCTCAATGCGGTCAAGATTGGCATGACACCCCTAATGCCGAGGAAGTGGAAGATTAGCAAGACGTATGCCGATGTGTATCACCAGCTTATGCATGATTTCCTGGTCGACATGGTAGACGGCAACGAAGCCTCCTCAGCACACACTCTTGAGATTGTCAGCTTCCCCGAGAAGTACTACAAGAAGATGGCCAAAATAGGCTTCCGACAAGAAGATCTCACACCCCATGTCATCGACAACCGCGAAGCCGAACTCGTTCGGGACTTCCGCCAACTCATCATCAAGTTCCTCGACGAATGGATCGACCGTATCTTCGCACAGGAGAAACGCGACTTCGCCGACCGCAACGTCGAGGGCTCCAACCTCGACCAAGATGAATACGGCTACTTCCGTACCAAGAACCTCGTCGCCCTCTGGCGCATGCTGCGCGAGCAAGTCGACGCCGCGGCTAACTCCAAGCGGGCGGACGTCGTTGAGGGTGTCATAGATGCCATGTTCCTGCGTCTGCGCTCCCGTCAGCAGGCCTGGCAGCGCATGCTCGATGATGAAGCCCTGAGGTACGAGGCCGAGAAGGTCCCGGAGCTCGAAGGCTTCCAGGCCCTGCAGGACTGGCTTGTGGCCACAGCGAACGACCAGATTGCCTGCATCGACGACAACGAGGAGGAAGGCCGACTCGCGTATCTCTCTGACTTCAGGCGAGTATTCGAGCCGCACGTCACGCCCGCGTATCTCGACCGCGCGGAGCAAGAAGTTGCTGCCCTACGGGATGGCTATGTCGACTTCAGCACATGGTGCATCAACCGCTTCAGCCAGCTCATCTTCACCATCGACTTCGGCACCGTGATGCCCGAGTTCTTCACGCCAAAATGGTACACCAGCACAGCCATGAAGCAGATGGTCGTCACATTCGAAGAATACATCAACGACTACCGAGTAGTCCTCCACCACTCCCTGGTAGACATCTTCATCGAGATCTTCGCCGACGAACTCCTGGTCCGCTACCTCTCCGCCGTGCGCAACAAAGGCGCCCGCTTCCGCCGCACAGATCCCTTCCAGGAGAAGCTCTTCAACGACATCGCCACGGCCTTCGAGCTCTTCTCCGCACTGCCGTCGCCGGAGATCGGCTCGTCTATCAAGCAGACGTGGCGCGTCACCGAGTCGTTCCTTTCGCTGCTGACGACCGACCGCGATGCGGTGGCAGATACATTTGCGGCGTTCAAGACGGCGTATTGGGACCTGCAGATTAGTTGGGTGGAGGCGGTGTTGCGGTCGCGGGATGACTTTGATAGGAGCATGCTTAATGCCGTGAAAGCGAGGGCGGCGCAGATGGACGTTGTGCGCGGGCCGGAGACGATTATGGGCAAGGTGAAATAGGAACTCCTCGACAATGAGGAGATATATAGATATCTACGAGGCATGAGAAGGAACAGGGGCAAGAAAAGGCATGTATCATTAGGGCAACCCGCCATCAGCGAATGTCGTTTTTCGAATCACCAGCAACGAAAACCATGATCGATATCCAATCCTGCCACTCCACCTGAGAGTCTTCGACTATATTTACGAATATGGTGCACTATGATCTTAGTGTAAAACTGACTACGTACAACATGCGGGTGATTAAGTAGAGTCCCCCTCCTCTGACTCAGGAGTTCGCACTCAGGAAGAGTTTCAAAGACAAGGAAAAATAAGAACGAGGGTCGCTGCCCAATGCTACACCCAACTATCGAACAAGGGGGGTGATGATGGATGTGGTCCCGCCTCAGTCTCTAAGAGACGGGCCTTCCTGTTGCTAATAATTATGACTGGCTGGCCAGGTAGTTTGCTGCCTGTGAGGAGGTTAGCTGAGTTTTGGTGGGACAAGCAAGGGGGTGTGGCGAGACGCACCCTCTCGAGATTATAATCATACTTCTCCAGGGCCGAAACGGCGTCGGCGCGAGAGTAGCCCATCCCGGTGAGATTCTTCAGGATAGGGTCATCGTGCTCGGTGGTTTCCAAGCGAGTAGGATGGGGGCGCTCGGGGGTTTGCTCAGCAGCTGCGGGCTTCTCGTTGGTTGCAGGAGGCGAAGCCGTAGAGGTGGGAGGATCGAGACCGGAGAAGATGGCATCCCAGTCGTGGTTCTCAGCGCCTTTCTGTTGAGCACCATTTGCAGCGGCTTGCGGAGCAGAGACGAAGTCAAAGCTGCTCTCGTTTCCGAAGGCAGTGGAATCGCTCTTGGTCTGACTAGCTGGCGGGCTGCTGTCAAAAACGGGGTTGAAGTCATCCAGCCCTGATCGGGAGATATTGGCGAAGTCATCAGAAGCAGAGCCCTCCTTGGCGTCCTCCAAGCCCTCGAAGTCATCGTCGAGGTCATCGAAGGCGCCCTTGGATGGGGGAGGGTTTGAAGGGGTTGGCTGGTTGGTAGAAGTAGCCCCTGTGCTAGACACGCCGAAGATGTCATCGACTGATGACGTCTGAGGGGCCGGAGTGGTGGTGATCGTTGCTGGCGATGATGGTTGAACGGTGCTAGATTGGTTAGCCTTTGTTCCATAGACAATCAAAAAGTGGTAAGCTGAAAATCATACCTAATCTCTGTTTGCTCCGTCTCCTCGGTTGGCGACGACGTCCTTGATTCTTCCGTGACGGCTCCATTGGCGGCAGGAGCTGTCTCCGTTACAGCATTGCTGTCATTTGGCTTCTTGCTTGGAGGCGATGCAGGAGCAAAGTCATCATCAAAGCCCCCTCGGTCGCTTGACGAGTCCGAGTCATCGTCGCGTTCTAGCTCTGAAATAGGAGGGAACTCAGTAGCAAATGTAGATGTTGGCTGAGTAGCCTCTGGAGTAGGTTTGCTTTGGGTCTTCGCAGAAGTGAATGCGGCAAATGCGTTCTCGAAATCAGCCTTAGCCTTTTCTTCATCTACAGGTCCGAATGGGTCCGAGGTTTTGGCGGCAGACTCTTCTGCTGGAGGCTTGGGTGAGCCTTCACTTGCCACCTCGCGGGACACATCAGCCGGGGGGCTGGTTGTGTTCGGGGCCTCGGGCTTGTCAACATCATCACCAGGGAAAGCGCCAGGGATGCTGGTCGCACTACCAGAGGTTGGGAGCTCAGGGGAGAAGGGAGTCGATGAGCGGATCGGGTCATCAATGCGAGATGCGGGAGGTGACACCTGACGCGAAGAGGACAGGGACTCGTTGTGGTGCACGAAAGGCAGGAAGCTGGAGCTGATCTGTTGCGACTCTGGGGGTGCTGGAGGAGGCTCAACAGCTAGGGTAGGCTGGCGGCTAAGGACGGGAGATGATGCAGGGGGTGTGGAAAATGATCCGATGCTGGCTGAGGACGCACCAGTGTTCTGCGGCTTGAAAGAAGTCGGGGGAGGAGGAGGAGTGCCAGAAGAACTGGCAGGGAATGAAGGACCAAAGACCTCATCAAAGGACCTGTCTGAGATGTTCTTGGCGGGAGGAGGAGAGAAAGCACCCATGATATCAGTGCTAGCAGTCCGCCTGAAGAAAGGGTTGTTTCCGCTGGCAGTGGAGGCAGCAGGGCTAGCAACTTGAGCTGATGTCGAGGCTGGTGAGCCTGTCTGGGCCTGTCTAGACAGGTCTTCATTGCTCTTAGTGAGATCCTCAACCTCTGCCTTCAACTTGTCACGCTCTCCCTCGGTGGTAGAGAGCTGCTTCTTGTTGATGGCCACAAGTCCCTTCTGCTGGCGGGCTTCTAGCTTGAGCTTTTCGATCTGAGGCTTGAGTTGGGAAATCTCTCCGTTAACGACACGAATGCGCTCCCGCAAGTTGGTATTCTCCTGTTGGTCTGCCTGAAGCTGTGTTACCACCTGCTGATGTTGCGCCTGAATGTCTTGATAAGTCCCCTCCAAAGACATGCATTCAGCCTGTAGCTTCTTGGTCTCGCTACGAGCATTGCTCAACTGCTCCTCAAGAGCACGAGTATCTTGGGCCTCCTTCTCATAAAGGGTTCGAAGCTGTGCTAGCCGTTGCTCAAAGTTGGCCTTTTGCGAGTTCGCCTGGTTCAGTTCATTCTGAGTTGTGGTTCTCTTTGCCTGAACGTCTTGAGTTTGCTTAGATAGAGACGAGATCTGGTTGGAAAGGTTGGCAAGTTCAGTCGCATCGCCCGAAATATTCTTGCTGGCCTCGTCGGTTTCTCCCAGTAGATCATCAGAGGCAGACACTGGCGCCTGTCTCTGGCCAGAGCCGCTGGATCCACCTGTAGCATGCGTTGTCAAACCCCTTCCAAAGGAGGAGGATGGTACAAAAGGCTTGAAAGTATTAGTGGTGGGCGATGGCCTGACAGGGGACGATGGCGTGAGAATATTCGAACCACCGGCAAAGGGGTCGTTGGCGTTGGAGCCTCCTGTAGACATGGTGGTCTGAGCTGGAGCAGGAGGAGCAGGGCTCGACGTGCCAGAGTCCAGTCCAAACAGATCATCGAGAGCTGATTTGGGTTGAGGAGGAGGCTGCGCTACTGGTGGTGGAGCATCAAAGGCCGAGGGCGTTGCAGTTGGCGGCCGAGCTTGATTCCGCAAACTGGGAGGAATGAGGTTCGGCGGCAAGGTGCTCGGCAAAGGCGCTGTGCGACCGCTTCTTTGCTGTCGGATCAGGTACATGGCAACTGCGAATTGATCGCGAGTGAGATGTCCTTGAGAGTTAGAGTCTGCGAGGTCCCAGATCTGAGCGAGGGTATCCTCGGGCAAGTTAGACTGGCTGAAGAAAGGAACAGCCTCTTCTCCTGTGATGAATCCTTTGTGCGCCTTATCCAAGCCCGCATATATCTGGTCGAACCTGGCCTTGTCCGCCGGTGACACAGCCCAGTCACCTGCACCACCGGTGGTTTGAGGTGCCACAGGAGGGGCCATAGGGGGACGCCCAAGCGGGCTTCCTGTACGCATTTGAGCTGATCCACTCATCTGTCGCGGGATAGCAGATATGCCAGTGCTAGTGGGGGATTGACGAGGCGCTGGACCTCGTCGGGTAGCAGCTTCGTAAAGTCCCGCTGGCAGGATACTGGGAAGGGCGCGGAGAGTGTTCATCTTCATGGATGTGAGCAAGTGCATAGCGATTACGAACTCGGTCAGGACCAAAGCTCCTCTCTGCTCCGTATCCGCGAGTTGCCATATCCTCCCAAGAACCTCGTTAGGCAAGCCGGACTTCTCGAAGATCTGCTTCGCCGCGTCTCCCGGAAGTAAAGTTCCATTTTGGAGGGGTTGGTGCTCGAACAGTCCAGCATACTGGTTCACCTTCTCGGGGGTCAGAGGCGGGATTCGAATAGGACCACCGGTCCCCTGAGCTTGGAGAGCGGCAGGAGGTGGTGGCGACGCGATCGGAGCCGGCGGAGCAGCAGGAGGGGCGGGAAGCGGCCCAAAGCCGTCGAATCGAGGAATAGGACCTTGTTGAAGTGCTAGCTCGGGGGTAGGTTCGCGGCCAGCTTGAGCATGGCCGATGAGTCGCAGGACAATGCCAAAACCGGCGGGGGTCAAGAAGCCTCGATTCTCCTTATCCGCAATCTGCCAAATCTATCGTGATGGTGGTTAGTCGGAGCTTCACCAGGAGTCACCAGCATATGTAGACCAACCTCTCCTAGAACGCGAGAATCTAGTCTCGTTTTGTCAAAGAACTTGACGGCTATCTCGCCCGTGACGACGCCCACATTATCGGTGTCGGCTTGTCGAAATAGTTGGCCATAAACTCGCTTCTCTTCGGGATTCAGGTTCAAGTTCGGCGCGGCTGCAGACAAGAATAATTAGCGACGAGCCGAAGATGAAGAGATGGAGGCGGATGCGAAATACCAGATTCGGGGACTGCGTCAGCCGCCATTGTCGCGCATGCGAGCTCCACGTAGCTCAGGGAGTTGAAGGATCGAGGCTCAGCGGGATGGGTCGGGAAGCTCGGGCGATGGAAGGACTATTCTTGGAGGCAGATGGTCGGGGTCGCAAGAGGCTGGTAGTGCTTCGGATGCGCTGAGCGGGATGGACGTCGCTGAAGCTGGTGGTGATGGATGGAGATATCGAGAGACGGAGAGGATCCTCAGCCTGGCAATCCTGGTTCACTCGGGGGCTGGTGTTGTTGCTCCAGCGAGCTATGATTCGGCCGAGCCAACCAGGAGTTGACGAACGGACCAGGGAGAGAGCCCTCCACTGGTGGAAGCTGTCGCGGTAAACGCCGCTATTTCCCAGGGCCTCAGCCACAGAAGCCTCACCCACTGAAGAAACTCCACTATGAAATTGACGTCAATGGGAGTTCCAACTCCAAAGAGGCTCCAATGCCGGAAATGGTGAGAATTCAATACGTTGTAAATTCCCAAGTAATGCTTCTACGAGGATTACACTAACCCTTGGCCGTGACCTCAGAAATGGTAGATGCAGGCACTTATCAATACCACGCCTCCTTTCAATCTCAATCAGCTGTTACGGCTTCACCTCACACTCACTGGCTGTACTCTGTGACCAAGTCGAAGACCTGCAGAGGCCAAGCACAACATGTGGCTATCCTGCAGCCTGTGCTGCACACACGCAGGGATGAGCTCTTCTGCGCTGGCCGATTCTAGGCCACTGTTGAAAGTGTGATTTGTATGCTAGCTGTGCAGACCAGCCGTCCGACATGCATCATCCTCCGCCATCATGATGTGACGTCCATCCAATTCCGTAAACCGCTGCTGCATGGGGTAAGCATCGAGTTTTGTCATATCCGCAGCATCGCCAGCATTATACAGCGGCCGGGACTCTTCTAGAAGTGCACAAATGTAGGATTTCCAGATCTTTATTTTAGTGTCAATGTTCAAGAGGTTATTTCAAATAAGGTCGGAATCGTGCCTCGGTATCAACGGCGAGATGCCTGAATTTGGAGGTCTTGATTCCAGTGTGGAACCTCTTGGACCCTGACAGCTTTAGTCAGTCCCTGGCGCTACAACCAACTTCTCTCTTTGGGAAGAAATCCTGTCGCTGATTCGCCTTGTGGATTTGAAATCGGTTTCTGCTGCAGCTCTTCTCTATCGCTTACTCACTGTCACTCCCTCTTTTTGCTCCCTCTCACCAATCAAGCGTCTTCGGCCTTCCGCAAATAACCTTCATCTGCGACCTCGGATTCGCCGGCGCCCGCCCGTTACCATCTCCATCCTCCTACTTCTCATTCACACCCGCCGATAAAAGACGTCATCCTGCCTCTTCCCCACCAAGAACCTCTTCTTCAATCTAGCAATTCAAAAGGCAGTCGTTGTCCATGCAAGCTTTCGCCCTCCTCGCTCGTCAATCCTCCTTGTCCAGCTCAAGATCTGCCCCGCTGCGAATAGCTTCACTCTCGCGACATCTATCCACGACCCCGCGCAACATGGCTCCCATAACCAAGGAGACGGATTATCTCGTCATTGGCGGTGGTAGTGGTGGCCTGGGCTCGGCGCGCATGGCCAGCGCCAGGTTTGGTGTCAAGGCTATGATTGTTGAGGCGAAGCGATTGGGAGGAACTTGTGTTAATGTTGGGTATGTCTGCCAAACCACCCCATCAACTTGAGAAGCCAGATTGCTGACTGTCTGTATTCTAGCTGTGTCCCCAAAAAGGTCACATACAACGCCGCCGCACTCGCAGAAGCCATCCACGACTCCAAGGCTTACGGCTTCTCTGTCCAAGAGACCGCTCCCTTCGACTGGACCACCTTCAAGAACAAGCGCGATGCATACATCAAGCGCCTCAATGGCATTTACGAGCGCAACCTCGGCAACGACAAGGTCGAGTACCTGCACGGATGGGGTCGCCTCTTGTCCAAGAACCAGGCCCAAGTAACGCTCGACGACGGCTCCGAGGTCGTTGTCAACGCCAAGAAGATCCTGATCGCCGTCGGCGGCAAACCTACCCCTCCTCCCTCGATCCCTGGCGCCGAGTACGGAATCAACAGCGATGGCTTCTTCGATATTGACAAGCAGCCTAAGAAAGTTGCCATCGTAGGCGCTGGATACATCGCCGTCGAGTTCGCTGGCATGTTCAATGCGCTCGGTACGGAGACTCATCTCTTCATCCGACACAACACCTTCCTCCGAACCTTCGACCCCATGATTCAGGACACCGTCACAAAGGAATATGAGAGGTTAGGAATCAATCTGCATAAGCGATCACAGGCCAGCAAAGTTGAGAAGGATGCCAATGGCAAGCTCACAGTCACCTATAAGGACGACGAAGGCAACGAGAGTGTTCTGACCGACGTGGACCACCTGATCTGGGCCATTGGCCGAACTCCTGAGACCCAGGGCATTGGTCTGGAGGAGGTTGGGGTCAAGCTCAACCAGAAGGGCAATATCGTCGTAGACGAATACCAGAACAGCACCGTCGAGAACATCTACGCTCTCGGTGATGTCACTGGCGAAGTCGAGCTCACCCCCGTCGCTATCGCTGCCGGCCGCCGCCTAGCTGAGCGGCTCTTCGGAGGGGAGCAATTCTCCACCCGAAAAGTTGACTACACCAACATCCCTTCTGTTGTCTTCGCACACCCAGAGGTCGGTAGCATTGGTCTATCCGAGCCCAAAGCCATTGAAAAGTACGGCAAGGATAACCTCAAGATCTACAAGACGAGTTTCACTGCTATGTACTATGCCATGATGGATCCCGAGCAGAAGGGCCCCACCAATTACAAGCTCATCACTGCCGGGCCTGAGGAGAAGGTTGTCGGTTTACACATTATGGGTCAGGGCAGCGGAGAGATGCTGCAAGGATTTGGCGTTGCTGTCAAAATGGGAGCGACAAAGGCCGACTTTGACAGCTGTGTTGCTATCCATCCTACCAGCGCTGAGGAGTTAGTGACCTTGAAATAAGAGATACCTCATATAACGAGACAAATAAAAGAAAAGATCAAATAGATGGAATAATAAATAGTTTTTAGACCACATGAGCCAATCTAAGTCAGAGATAGCATATTGAGACCCATTCGATAATAATCGATGTACCACAACAGTCAATTTATGTGCTATATACTAGGTGTTTAGAAATAATGACTCTGCTCAGACCGTTTCTTTGGCTTAATTCGTAACTGACCTATTGCGGAAAACCTTCAACACAAGTCTAGTACGCCTTGCACCAGCTTCGAGAAGTTATCAGTGGTGAAACAGTGAGTAAGTGTATAGATAATTGAAGCTACCATATATCAACACGAGCATCTATGGAGATATAATCATATACGTAGCGCTCATTAATCTGAAACTATTCATATGAGCTGTTAACCCATTCGATGCTTCCTCAGTGTATTGATCTATATCACGTAGGGATAACCGCCAGTCAATGCTGGGCTTAAAGGCAACTCGGTGTAGGTTAAACGCGCCGTTAAAGTGCTGGAAGTTGATATATTCAGATAGATTGGAGTTAAAGGAAAGAACCCTATTTTTAAGTATATAGGCCTAAACGAGGTTATTCGAGATGTTAGGTTTGAGGTCAGGAAGCAGAACAGGAGCCGTCCGTCCTCGGCGGCTCCCGAGAGTTAAGCTCTCTGGTTCTTTTTTATGGTTTCTCTGGTTCCTATGAACTCCAGGTCTATCGGTACTCGTTAGACCTTTGAGTCTTTCGCCTCGACTCCTCCGGCTTGCTCTGATCCATATTCCGCCCACACAGAGGTTTAGTGGTAATTGGTCCCACTCTCATCGATAATAGAGATTTCATCAAGGAATATCAATTTCCGAATAGTACTTACAAGTTCCCAATTCATTATCTTCTCGGTACTAAAATAATTACGAGTGGCGCTCTCAACCACCCAGAACAAACAGCGCGAACGACATCAACAGCACCCCAACAAAACTTCAAATGAATTGAAAAAAGAACATACAACACTGGGGATTCGCTGGTCGTCACCGACCCAACTACTAATCCAGCGTTTACCAGCTTATCTATGGGAGAGCGGACGGGATCCCGAGTTCTCTGGTGACTGTGGTCGTATGTGTTTGGAGTGGAAGCACAACTCGCTTATCAGAGGCGAACCACATCTAGGAGACACTGATCTTCTCCAATGATAATGAAGGACACATCGAATAATGAGGATAGATAATACCTCGACTTTGTGAAACGGCCCGTCGGTCATGGAGTTCCAATGTAAGTGGCAGATTTCCAAGTCCAGCAGTTGCCCCAGACCAAATGTTAACCCAACAACCTGCAGTCACCTCGAGTGCCTGTTTGTCTCGGTCATGATCTCATACCTGTACGCCATTTTGTTGCAGTTACTGTCACATCAATACTAGGGAGAACAATCGGACGGGACTCCGGAAGGAGATCAGGTTGAGTAGTGGTTTGGTCCAACTAGTAGTTATCATGTTTCCTAAAGGATAGCCAGCCCGCCACGATTAACGGGAAAATATTCCGAAGTACTGGAGAAAGCATGTAGGCTTAGCAATATCCGAATACCTCCTAGACAATTTGAAGCACTCTGGTGACTAAGTTCACGATCGGGATTAACCTCACTTAACTGGTTGCCTGGTCACCTGGTCGTTTGAGGGAGTTAGTATCGACCTTCCGATGATGTCCTACGATGAGAAAGAAGGGTAATTTCCTCAATAGCGATGGCAAATCCATTTTACCACTGCCAAAGGCAACGATAAACGCGTTCTAGACGGACGGCGTCATGTGTGGGAAGCGAAGCTAGGGTCAGAGTTACGAGCAACACTAAGAACCACCGCTGATACTCTCAGTATTCCAATCGGGGGAGCAAGCTAGGGTAGTTGGATACCAATCTCTCGAAAAGTATCGTCCAGAGAAGATTCATGTCAGAAGTCCTATGCTGGTTTTATCTTTCAGGGGCCGGTCTGGGACAACTGAACCAGGAGTGTGTCATTGAACCCATAGTCACGACTTCTTGGGCTCATTTAGTTCTAGAGGCCGCCTAAACATCCAATACGGTAGTGGGATCTTTCAGCTTTCTATTGTTACCTAAAAGCATAATATAAGCCTAGAGCTTCGCTACTTCTATGAGTCCAGCCCTGCATATAGCACCATTCGGTAGTCTGGGCATGGCGAAGTCCAGTGATAACGAAAACTGTCCCGGCTACCTTGCTCAGAAGGCCTCGTCGTTTGCCAGAAAGCCACTTCCTAGGATATTCTAGAGCGAAGCCTATCGCACCCTTGAGTCGCAGATCAGAGTGATGCTAGGCAATGGGAACGACTCTGGGGACCCGAGCGCTGGGTGCACAGGCTGATCTCTGGCGCTCACAATCGCCTGATATCGACCCCAACATGAGCCTTATCGTTTAGAGTTCGAAGGCCTATAGAGACTGGGTCATGGTTATGGACATGTATGTGGCTACTACAAGACTGTTCGAGTGTCTGCAGACTGACTTGTTACTGGACATCAAGACAATAGCTACACCAGAGATATCGTTTCCGTGGCCGTATTAGAATACAGGGCGGCATCTCGGTATCTGCTCGCCATCTCCTCTTTTCGAGCCACATAAGTAACATCTCCCGTCGCCCGTAATCTATTCCCTTCCACCGGTCTTCGCTCCAACCCAAACCTCCGTCGTACAAAAACCCCTATCCCGCACCAGCACCGCCGGCTGCCACAGTGGCAACATCCCGCACCGGTCCCGGCATCCACAGCATACAAATCTGTGATCCGAACCCGATACAGTATTGCATCTGCCGGCCCACGCGCGTTTCCGATGTTGCTGTGGACGAGCCCAAATAGGGTTGTATCGAGGGTGCACGACAGGAGTGCTGGGAGGCCGACTCTCCGTGATATTGGAACGCTGAGGGGTGTCGGGTTGTCCTGTACATGTTGGAATCACCGGACAGAGTTTCAAGTCTATGGGTATGTCCTACAACAGGCCGTTGTTACCGGCCCGGGTTTTTCGTATGAAAGGCGAATGTTCAGCTTTCTGCAAGAATGCCCATATGTAACACCACATACCAGCAATGAATAATAAGTTCACTATCTTAACAGGCCACTCCCGGTCCGGTCCCAATACCATCAACAACCGAAAGTAACCGTTTAGACACAGGGAAGACATCCCATTCCATCATACGATATGCCCGGTAGTTGAATCACCTTGATTTCGACGATATACCAGGTTGTTGGGGAGATCGTCTCGCGAGATCACCTCAGGTGGGGGGCGGGGGACACCTTACCCTAGACCATCCATCTCTACAAGGAAATCCCACTCTTGAAGAAGGACCTGGTCTAGAACAATCTCCTCATCAAATTCAAGGTCACACTTCGAGTCTCGTGAGCATCTCACCACACCCCTTACAAATCCCTAATCCTGAAACCCCAAGCAATACAGGCCCAGGGTACTGCCATCCAATCCAAAATGCCCATCAGCTGCCGCTCACGAGTTCCTGCAGAAGATTCCCTTCTTAGCAAAAGCGAGGGGGATCACGCGGAGTAGCGAGACGTTAGTGCAACATCCCTAACGCCACCTCCACACTGCCCCAGGCGAACCGCCCAGGAGCTAAACTCGACAAGTCTGGGAGTGGTGCACATCACAGTTCCTCATGACCTCGAAATCCGAGGGGCGGCGTAGCCGTCGCTGACGAGCTGTGAACCGCATGGCTGGGACCTAGTTCAATGTCGTCACTGCAACGATGGGCGGCCGAGAACTATTGAAATCTCGAGATTATCGACAGGATGATGAACGGCCGCCCCAACACCCGTTGGTGGCGCTGCCATTACGAAGTGATGGGAAGAAGTAAGCGCCCCAAGGCAAAGGGAGTTTGGAATCCCGTGTCCACGGACCAGTACTAGCAATAGATTACCATCTGCGAGAAATTGAGAGGGACCAACTTGAGCATCGTGACCTCTGCAGAGCGCTGGGCTGGCTCCTTGGTTGGTAGCCACCGGCGAAGGCATACAGCCACCAACCGCTCCCATGGATAATCCGGGTCAAAGAATCCAAGCCCTCAAAAGCGGGCGTTTCGCCGACTCCGTGGTCAAGAATAACTCAATAAGAAAAACAAAAGAACCCCGAAAATGCGGCAGGTGAACCAGCGCCAGCATTAGGGTGAACCTACGTCGCGTTCGAGAAGCCAGCCACCCGGCGGCTTCTGCAACAGAGAGGAGATGGTCAAACTCAAACGCTTCAATCTGGGGCGAATCTGGGGAATGTACAGGGACTCGGTGATTGGCCAGCCTGCAGCATCTGTCATCAGGGCCGGACACGAATCCTAACCATGCAGGATGCTGAGAAGCGAAGTTGACCTGTGACGGTCAGCTCGCGATCTGCGATGCCACGGCAGAGTCGGAGATGCGACAGACTCAGCAATACCCTGGCTAGGCAGCTTGGCAGACAAGGAGGCAAACCAGGCTCCTTTGTGTTACCTGACATGTCGATTCTGTCCGCTTGACGAAGCTATCCCCGGAAGTTCCTGACCGAAAAAAAATAGAATTTGATGCTGCATCATAATTAAGGTTTTGGGTGAAGTGATGATCATTTGACCTCCAACCAAGCCACCACTTGTCAGAGTTGGGCAGTTGAAGCTGAACTTCTAGTTAGTCTCCGCGAGCAGGTTGACGAAAGTGGAACAGGGTCAAAAGTTTGGTGTCTTCACCCCTGAGCTACTACAGCAAGAGATGCCCAAGAACGTCCATCTGCAGCAAAGAGTCCGAGGGCAAGCATGCAGTAGCGTGAAGGCCTTTGCGAATGACCGTGTCCCCTGCTGTGCTTGCCTCTGGTTCGATATTGGGGGGTATTGGGTGGTGGAGGGCGCATTTTTTCCTGCATCCCCCCAAAGCCAGCCAGCCTAGCCCCAAAAGATAAACCATTCGGGTACGGTACCCAGCTGCAGGATGTGCTCAGCGGCAACGGTGCCGGCCGGCGTTGCAGCTTTTGGTGAGAATGCGGGGAGAGATATGATCTATCAGATTGCCTAAGCACGGCAACTTGTGGAAATGACATGATGCGACGCAAAGAACAGACGAGGGAGGGACGGGCCAACAAGAAGAAAAAAAAGCCGTTGTTGACACGAAATGTGGGTACCGAATTCAAACAACTGTTACAAATTCGTTGAAACGGGTGAAGATCATATCATGGTCCATGCCTCCATGGTGAGATGTGAGATGAGCAGGGTCTGTCCACCCCAACGCCTTAGGGAGCCCGATTGACCATACGCAGCTCCTCGCTTCCTCGGTGAGCAAGGTCAGGCAACGCGGCTCAGGGCAGTAATGTCGCAGCTGAACTTATTTGCTGTTTTGGACTGCCTGCCGCCGAAGCGAGGAGCCTGTTTGATAGTGCTTCGTCAGCGGCAGCGCCTTGTGCCGAACCCACGCATCATCTCAGGGGTTTCCTGGTACGGTCATCTCGAAAATTCGACGATTGAATGTGGATGCTGTTGATGCCGATGGAACTCTCAAAGACCATTCTGGATTTCTAGAATGACTCAGCCTAAGACGAAGCAAAGGAAAACATGGCGAAGAAAAAGAAAGAAATTTTCGCCTGTCTCATAATCGTTCGTGCTCTGATGCCTTTTTTTGGTCCAATCCTGGTGCGACACGGCATTTGCGGTGTGAGAGCCAATGGGAGCCCAGACTCTTGCATAAGGTACCCTCAGAGCCGCCAAGGGCCGCTTCGTTACGGGCCATGCGGATGCTGAAGACGGGGATAGACAGAGGTAATGCAAGGAACGATAGCAAAAACGTGTTCCATAACCATGCTAATAAATCAAATCAATCAATCAACGGCCGCAAGGGAGGCGGGCCACGAAACCGAGCCGTCCACAAGTTAAACCGGCGCCATCCGGAACCGAGAGCTTTTAGACCGTTACGACACAATCGCGATGGAGTCATTCGCTGGCACTGGAAGTAATGCGAAAAGGAAGAATTTGCTCCTGTGGTTTATCGTGCCCCCACCGAGAAGGAGCACGAAACAAATCGCACAACCCAATCTCACGATGGCATCACGGCACGGGCTCATCCCTAGCCTCAATTGCTTAACTTAGCTCTGGCCCTGTCAGGGACATCAGCGATGTCGTCATTGCAGTCGGCCGATCCACCATGGCTTTCAAACCCCAAGCCCAAATGAATCTTGGCTTCTCGGCCGTGCCCACGCTTCAGGTCAAGCGCCGGGCGTGGTCAGGGCCAGCCTTTGTTCAATCTGACTTGGCTTGGAGCAGGCTGCAGGTGTTAGTGCTATTCCTCGACAAGGTTGAGAGAGGGCGTGGAGGGCAAGGGCAGAAGCGAGGAGGGAGCGAGGAAAAAAAAAGAAAGGAAAGGAAACTAGAAGATAGGCTAGAGTCCTGGTCAAGGGGGGTGCAGCTAAAAGCGCTAGCTGACAGGGCCGCTAGGGCTATTTGACGATCACGCTGAATTAGTATTGAAGCTATTCCACATTGGCTTGGTGCCATGGCTGAGTCCGCTTTGGTCTTTCAAGGAGTCATTCTGGGGATATCTCTTGGCGTTCGATAACAGCTGTTCGCTGTGGAGTCGTGAACTGTTACCCGGCAGGGGTTGCGGAGGAAAAAAATTGAAAAAGAAAAAATTGTGCTGGCTTCGATCGTCAGATCATTTATTGTTCGGCACAGCGAATGAGATTTCCTCATGTCCCAAGGTACAACCACACCAAGAACCAAGACCAGGCTGCGAAGGCTCCTGGTCCAAGTGACTGGCTGGATGCCTCACTGAGTTCATTTACCTGCTGAATGACCTGCATAAGCACCATGCGACGCTGGCGAACCACTCGCTGATGCAAGGTACCGGCAGAAAGGGTTGATGAAAAACTCTTTTAATTACAATGTATCAAAAACGCCCCTAGACAGCATGCCCTGGAGACAATTGCTGGATTCGACATGAAAGTCGATGGCGATCCTAGGGCGGCGTGGCGAGCGACCTCCTTGGCGGTTTTGCTTTTGCGTCCCGCTCTCCTTGAGCTCGAGCGCCGAATTGGCGTGGGTGACAACGGCGAGTGACGGCAGCAAGTGAAATAAGGCCGGCATTTCTAACAGCTAGCGCTTGAAGATACGTCCTCTAGAGAGCATTAGAGTCTTGGATAGTTCATGAGCCCTGTATGGCGTTCATTGCGACTCGTCTAGGCTTTTGTCTACCTTCACCTCAACGCCACCACATCGTCGCCGCACGGTCGTTGACACGAATAGGGGCAGGTTGAAAGCTCACGAGCCCCTCCCATCCGCAGCGAACCACCGCTGACCATCACCGGATCGCTTGGCTCGGAAGGGTTGAGGTGATCGGTGAGCCCACCACCAGAGGCCCCCGCATGATCGTAGCGTCGTGGCCTTCTGTCGTCTTGAACCCCTTGGCTGTGGCCGTTCTCTCTGAAATATGCATGGAGGTGCGCCGCATCGGGCAGGCCGGGTCAAGCCTATCCGGATAGTCGCAGCTGAACAACCATTATGCTGGGACCATTGTCACATAGGAGGCTGCGAGAAAGGAAAATTTTTCTGGTTACCGACGCCTCGTCATCTCTTTTTGGAATAAAGGTCTGTCCTCGTTGACGAATCGAGACATCCATGGGCGCTTGCTGAGCTGAGGTCAGCCAGCCATCCTGCCATCCACCTCTCCAACAGTTCACGGCGATGGTGACAAATTCGAAACGACAAATGCAGTCAGCTGCCGTAGGCTGATCCGTTTGGCATGGGGCCTTGCTCGTAGGATCCAGTTCTAACATTCCGTGACGCAAGCGCAAACAGTTCGAGCTCAACGCCGATGTTCCCGGCTGGTGAAGCATCCAATGCTCAAGATACTCCGAATATCCAACAAGGAAAGGTCTCGAGGGCCAGCGAACGAGGGACCGTCTTGGATCCCGCGTGGCCAGTGCACGCAGCTAATCATGAACCCCTGCTCGGCTTTTTCATCTCATGTCCTGGCTTTGCGACGGGCAAGAAACTAACCAAAAGCCTTATCGAACAGAACGAGTCTCAATATTGTCCTCGACCTTTATCGGTACACCAGCAAGAGTTAAGCTTCATGCTTGAAACAGGCGTCGTTCTAGACTTGAGGGGCATTCGACGTCCGGACACGGCAGAGACGCGCCTCAATATGTACAATGTAGGCTATGCATCTTACGGAGCTCTGCCATGGGACGACTTCCTGTTCTGTCGGCTCATCCGAGAAGACTGTCTCGCTGGCTGCTGGACACTGGAGTTGGAATGATCAGACAGAGCGTGGGGGTTGGGATGCAGCCTGGCTATCTCGCAATTCGGTTATCCTTCCGATAAGTTTGCCTTATACCCGAACTGTGCCATATCAGTGCCGGCTTTTGACTTGCGGGCGTTTTTTCCACAAGGATTTGGGGGTCACTACTATACTAGACATCTGTGAATATCATCATGTCAATGGATTCGTAGTCGCAGGAGTGTTGCGTGTGGGGATTTCGGGTTTCGCTTCCTACTACGGAGTTAGGGCTCATTCCAACTCGGCTGGAACGGTGACAATGTCTTGCTTGAGGTGGTTTCATCTACCAACAACGGTTGGCATCCATGGTTGATCAGTAATAGGACAGGATTCGACTCAAAATAGATAGTAGAATAGTAAGCTCGGTTAGAGCTCAAGTCGATGCTGAGTCGAAGCCATCATCTTCAAATTCCTAAACAAGGGATGGGTGCTATTGTGTAAGCTCAGGGTGGAAAGAAGGACAAGGATCTTCCACAAGTCTTATCACCCACCAACATTTCATGGAGTTTCATGGTTGCTTCCCCCCAATCGCTCTTGCAGCCAATAAGCTTGTAGCTCTCTGCCGCCATGGCGACTCCAGCAAGCGGCATATAGCCCGGGACGAATGTATGCATTATCGATCCATTGGCTTGGTTTTAAGTTGAATCCCCATCGTTCATCCAGCCGCCCACCCTAAGCGCCTTGAAATGGTCTTGCCCACCTGGGAGGTGGGTTCCTCTCGCTCAATAGGATAATTTCTGAGTACGTTAGGTTGGTCTCGGAGACAAGCAACAATTTGAACTTCCATGTTCCTTCGGCTGACACTCGTAATGTGACTTCCCTGAACGAACCGTGTCTGACTTTGACTATTGGCTGCCGCACCAAAAGGCGTCATGCCAAGTCGTGCTGAGGTGCAACATACGCCATTTCAGGAAATGTTGACCTCGTCGAGATAGATACTTGCATTTTCAGGCACACATGGTCCTGTTTGGAAGGCATCCCCGCTAGAAGAATGATGAATCAAGGCACGGCACATAGCCTTTTTGTACCGTATCATGCAGCAACTATTACTGCAGATCTCTTTGAATGGTTGCTACATAGTCCTTGATCAGGGGAGGGGACCTTTGATTCTGCACCCCGGAATTATCGCGTGGGGAACAAGTCTCAATGTAAACCTGTTCTTGGACAGGCGAATGGCCGGTGGACTAGTGACGAGAGGGGCACGATAGACTGTAGGAGCCGAAAGCTGTGCACTTCGACAACATTGGCACACGGGAGGTCAGGTGGCCAATATCAAAGACCAGACAGAGTCGAGAGGGTGTGGAGAGACGGCTGCCTCGATGATTTGTCTAGTGCTCCCCGGGTCCCCGCCACCCACGCAAGCGTGGTTGAAAAGGGAATGGCCAACCTGGCAAGCTCCGCTGATGCCACGACCACATGGCTCCGTGCACTTGTGTCGTCGATACGATATGCAATGCCCTCTCATTTGAGGTTGGGGACCTAGGGTAAGACGCAAAGGAGTGTCCGGAACAGCAACGCAAGGTCGGAAATTGACACTGCAACCGATGCAATAGTCGATTTCAGAGTTCAGGTGGCTTGCGGTCACCCGTCGACAATCCCACGTTGCTCAGCTCTGGAGCACAACAACGGTTCAGTTTCGAAGCAAGTCCCTGACCGTTGAGATGTCTCTGGGTAAGACCAAATTCCAGGCCAGTTGACTGGTAGCAGTCTTGGCGACATGTCTTAATTGTGAATTGTGATACGCCTAGTAGGCAATTCTGCATGGAAGGTGAAAGGGTGCTCAGGGATTGATAACATTCGCTTTGATGTCGTATTGCCACAATCGCTCTTTGATAGACCGAGAGGGTATCAACATTGGAGCCCTATCTATGAAGAAAAGGAGTGGCGAGCAAGAAGAAAATTTTTTATCGATACCCAACATCATCAGAATCATGCACTGTTGTTGGCCGGTTGATCTCCCTCGTAGATCGTCTTTAGGGGCGCCCATGGTTGGCGAGGCTGTCTATCCGCAGTTACAGACCCTCGTCAACATGCTGGCCCCCAGTGTAACAGTCGCCCCCGACCCCCCGAGCATGGTGGCTGGCAATGCAGACAACCTGGTGATGGGAACATTGTTTTACATTGGCCTGTTGGTTTGGGGTGCAGGACGGCAACCAATAATGCGATGCAGGAGGCAGAAGGTTGCACTGCATCTCTAGACGGTTTGATCTTGTCCCCTCTCGGAATGCTCCTTCTGATGTGGCCCCCACAGATTTGGATGCGTACCTGATAGCGACTGCAATTTTGCTGCAAAGTTGCGAAAGATGGCGTCACTGGGAAAGCTGTCGACGCTTCGCTATTAATTCCACGATCTGACGAGGCTGGCGGTTCTTGTTTGTTTGACTGTCGAACACGGGTCGAGTGTGTGGAGGCGAGGACTGGAATGGATAAAGCTGAAGGCTTTGCGGATGAGGAAACCGATACGCTGCGCGTGTCCGCGTCTGTGCCTACCACCTTACTCTCGCCCGTCTGCCACTGGGGGGTATCGTGAAATACGTAAGACAAAGGGCAGGATTCGTGCTCTGGCTGGGCGAACGACACACATGACGGTGGCCTCGAGGCACAGCAAGGTGTCTTTTCTGGCTCTGTCTGGGTTGGGTGTCGGGGTGTCTGGTGGAGAAGTGTCTAAGGATGAAAGAAGTCTAGTGGGTATGGGTTCCCATCTAAGCCATAATTCGTCTAGCAACCATTCAGACATAGGCTAAGCCGAAAGCGTCTCAGACTGCGGCCGCCCCTCCTGTGCTTCTGCCTCAAGGTTTTTTTTGAGGCATGATCTGAGAGGCAGCAATGGGGACTGCAGGCTGTGTGGGTGTCCATTCCAAGCGGCCACCCTCACTGTAACTCTAGGCGCTGGAGGGGGAACCAGGAAGGAGCAGACGCTGCGAAAAGGCAGTGGACACAGGAGCAGCCCACTGGCTAGCAGGCCTCACACCACAGCAGAGACCAGTGACCACAGCGCCCAGGACTCGCCCAGGACTCGCCCCCCAGGACAACACCCCCTCCCCCATTGGTTTTGTGAAGAAAATGGACAGAACCGTGCAGTCGTGCACGGCGAAGGAGGCAAATATCTGCCCACCACCGATGTCGCTATGGTGTTCATCAGCCCAGGCCCCAACAGAAATCTCGGCTGATGGCCGTGAGAGCTCCGGGCGCCCTTGCGGTGGAATCCGGGACCCTCTGTTAGAAGCGTCTGAGTCACCTCATTGAAGCTGGAAATGGGTGAGTCGTCGTCGCAGACGGGGACGAGACGAGCAGAGAAAATTTTACGGAAGTACCAGGGAGCCAGTTCAACGAGCATCACACGCCAGAGTCAGTCATTCAGTCAGTCAGGTAGGCTGTCGCTGGGAGTCTTGGGTGTAGGATGGTACCGCTCATCCTAACCCCCATCAGCAGCGCCCTGGCAGCCTCCTTCCAAGTTCCAAGTTTTCACAACGCCCACCCCTTCAGGATCTGGATGAACGCCCCCAGAAACACCTGCTTCACACCCCCCAAATCTCACATCTGAACGCCAGCATCCATTTTAGCCATCCAGAGGGCGTGAAGGCGTGCGCAAAGGCGTGGATGGGGGTACGTACCACTGAGACACCTCTTCATGGGTCCCTGTCGCGCTAGTATCTGCTGCAGGGCATGTGGTGGAGTCCAGGCCCATCCTTGCCGCCCAAGCCCTGGCCAATCTTTCTGTGCTAGGCTGTTTTGGGCACTCCTGGTACCCTCCTCCACATTTTATTAGGCAAGTACATGCAGCGACGGTCGTCTCGCAATGGGTCATCTACCAGGCTGTGCCGGGCGAGCAGAATACATACATATTCCTCCGCTGCCCACGAAGCTCTTCCTCCTCTTCACCATCACCATCTTGACTCCTTCTTCCACTCTCCAATTGCCTCTTCTCTTTCAAGCTGCTGGTCTGCCTAGATATGAGACTGTGCTGCCAACGACCTCTTCATCTACACTTGTAATCTTTGCACTCGCACCGATCCCACACTCGACACTGGACACCTCGATCTCCTCCACCACCACCTCTTCCACCACCTCTTGGAGAGACGCATTTGCACTTTCGACTTGACAACTACATAAGAGACGCTAGAGACCCTCTGCGTCTTTGATTCTTCGCTCTACTTTCACGCACACAAAACACATCACTCTACCACAACCGACCTCACAATGGCGGATTTCTGGACTCACTCCTTCTGCCTTGCTTGCGACAAGCAGGTTCAGACCGACGGTGCCGCATACTGCTCCGAGTCTTGCAGACTGGCCGATTTCGAGACGACCTCGACTCCGAGTTCCCAGGCTAGCTCCCCTGGCTTCACTCCTCCGTCCTACCCTTGGTCGACGAGATCCTCTTCCCCCTCTAAATTCTATCTCTCCCCCGCCTATGACTTTACCAACGCTCAGCCTTATGGCTCCACGCCGGTTCGTCAACAAACGTTCAAGCTGCCAACCTACAACTCAACTGCCACTACCGCCGCACGAAGTCTTACCCCGTCAAGCTCTCACAGCAGCCTCTGCTCTATGCAAAGCACCTCGACCACCGGCGAGGCAAGCCAGCTGTCGGACAAGGCTAAGCAAGAACTCCGAGCATACGCCGTCTCCTTCGAGCAAGTGAGGATGCAACGAAGACGATCATACTAGACGATATCATAACGACTTCTTCTTCGATCGATTCACTTGTTCATATACCCTACGTTTAACTTGACGACTGTCTTCTTGAACACTACGCAACTCATTTCGCTTTTTGTTTTCACTACGTCCGAACAGCACACGGGCGCAACCACACCTCGTACAAATGTTTTTTTTATTTGATCAATCTGTTGTACCAAGAAGGGCATTACACTGGAGCACTGCATACCAAAAAAGTTTACGTTTTTCACTATTTGACCAACCTGGTGGGACCCATCTGGGCGGCTTTTTCTACATCATCACTGGGTTGACGGGATACTGGAGCCACCACGGGCATCTTGTACCAAATACAGGCTGGAGTTGAGATCACATGTTTCAGAGCATGGCATACGGGAGCAACGGGAGCCACGGAGGCATATCATGAATACTGGGACACGACACGTCCGTTACTCGGTTGAGGGCGGCATTTGGGAATTCCAAGAATGAGGCGCATGGGATGACTAGGCAAAGGCTGCCGGTCTTTGGAGAGAGGAGCTGTACTGCTTTGATGCCATTCCCCAATCAGAGGGTGAATTGGGCAATATGGTTGGGAAATCATGGAAGACTGCACTGCGCTTGCACTGCATAGCATTAGCATAGCATCTCTCAAGACTTGTTTCTCGAGATGAATCAAATCACAAATTAGCTCAAACCTTCTCTTACACTATCTGTCTCGTCCGCAACTCCCGTGAAAGTCCTATACATGCACAAATGGCATGCCCAGCAAAAAGAGTCACGGCACTTGTGAATTCTTCTCTGGTAAGGTGTAGCTGGGATGTCCCCGCAAGAGGGCATCCACATACTCCAGCAGTACCCAGCCGCTTGGTGGCTCCACGGACTGTAGCACGGCGGGATGAGGCAGTTCCCCATCAGGATTGAGTGACAAGAAGCTAAACCCGTTGACTAAGAAGCGGCTCTGAAACCCAGTTACGCGACGGAGATCCATAATGACGAGAGGCAAACGATATTCAGGAGCACTAGCAAAACTAGATGGGTCATGTTCACCCAAGATGACTATGCTCCATCTCGACCGAGTTGCGATAACGGACCACGATTGCGCAAAGCAGTGTCCGCAGAGGTCCTCCGCCTGACCTCCGAAGGGGGCTCCGGTGTCCGGCTACCTGACACCCATGGCCTGGGAGCATACCGATTGCACCACTTACACGCACCACGAACCAACCTGCTAGCTGCGTTGCCGCATGGCCCATTGAACCATGGGTCGACGATAATTTCACAAGAGTGTCACACCCGTGCGAACGTGCCATGATACCACCCGCCCGCCCGCCCGCCCGCCAACGGGACAGAGGGCAGAACCGCAGAAGTCTCTGTAAGACGACAATGGCCGGATAACGACGGCGACGATGGAGGTTCCCCCCACTCACACTGCCCTAAGACGTACGCAAAACAGTGCACTGAGCGCTGGGGACGCCTGGCAGGGCGTGCAACGGAAGCCATGGCTGCAAATTCCGGCGCCACTTTTGACCACTTTGACCACTGTGATGGGTGAGAGAAAAAAAAGTTTCTCGCCATGCCCGCCTGGTTCGACTGGGGGAGGCGAATTCCCCAAGGCTGGGGTTAATGTTCATGCTAATGTTCATGCTAATGCTATTTTTTCCTTGCTAATGCCTTGCCAGCGCATGCCCAACTGTCGCTGTTCTTTCCGTACCTTGGATTTGTTTCGCGAGTGGATTCAGCAGCAGCTCAATGCCTTCGCTGAAGTGATGACTTGGTTTATGTGGGCTCTCTGACAACGCTCGACTCCACCGGCAAGTCTCAATCATGGAGCAGTCAAACTCAATCGCAAATCAAACAGGCGGGTTTCGAAACACTGAACACGGGAAAAGTTTTTCCTTGTACGCACAATCGGATTGGATGCTCCATGGCTCGTTCCTGATGCTACTGGCGCCGAGGAGCTGTCGTGGATGCTGCAGCGTCTGAAGTGGATGCGGTGCCTTGGGTCCTCCAGTTGGTCGGCCGAGAACTACATCATCGTCGGCGGCATCCGCTACCCTCAACGGCCAAGGTGACCTCACACCTTGAGCAACAAAGATAACGCCTCTATTCACAGCGTTACAGAGTCGCAACACCCCCATGCGCTGACATGTCATCCTACGCAGGCACACTATGGCAGTCCGGCAGATTCTGAGGGACCAGTTCGGCAGTGTCAGGAACTTAAGTGGGATGTTTCAGCGGGAGGGGCCCCGGTTATGCCCTTTCCTTTCTTATCCACTGATGAGATCGAGATGAAGGATGCTACGATGCCGAAGTTTTGATTGCCGAGTCTATCGTCAGGTTATCCCTCACAATCTGGTCTGATCGGCCCTGAGCACCGATGACAGCAAGATTGTATCATCAAGCAGAAGCTAGAGTCGTGTGCTCTTCGAAGATCTGTTTCGGCTCCTACATGGTACGTGTCTTGGCTTCGATGGGGATGGATCTCTCTATCCGACTCGAGCTAAGAAGCTGGAGGCAGCCGGATCCTGGTTCAAGCTCCTCGAAGTGCTTTTTCGAACCACAACTGCCGTCTGCGCCGGGAAACTCTCCTGGTAGATCAGTCTGCCGTCCAGTGGCTCTTCTAGGCGAATGCTGGTTTGCTCCATCACCACCTAGTTCTAGACTTTGCGTCAAAAGCTTCTCCTTTCATTCCGGGACACCTTTGCAGCCCGCCACAGCTTAAGAAAGTCTCACTACCAAGAGACAAGAAACATCTTCCCGTTACCTAGGACCCGTTTCATCGACATACCGCCGAGGCAGGGCTGGAAAAACTCTTCAGTTTGTGTGACCCAGTTACTGCCGAGATTTGCAGGGAGCCTAATATCTCACCAGAGGAGATTGAAATATCGTTGTCATCAACCTCGCCTCCCTTCGGCTCCTACGGTACGAGGGGCTTCGGCTTATCATCTAAACACGGATGTATTCATTGGCCGGCATTGGCATCCCTTGCTACAGAAGTGAAGGAAGTGGGCAACTTCCAAAGCTTCTTGTTCGGTAGTGGTTTCACCGCGTGGATTGTCCCCTCCATCAACACCTCTCCGTCAAATCGCGGCTCTGAGGCCTCTCACCTTACCCGACGACCGACCCGCCTGGCACCCATTAATGTAAGGGAAACGCCTTTGGGGCGATATCACCCTCTCGTGGGTTTGCATTTATGATGCATTGTCTGGAACCGGGCAATAGGACAGCTACTCGGCACATTGGCCGTGTAAAACTGGATCCTGAACCTCCAGCACATGCATCTGCTCTCGCAGAACTTCATATCTGAGGATGTCGCTGACCCTCTCGAGCGGGTTCCATCGTGGCCCAATGGCGACTTGCTAACTATAGCTTTCTTCTGCCGATCCATTTCAAGTGGCAAAGCTGTCAATTCTCAATATGCAGGCAATTGGACACTCGTACTGCTTCGGCATGTGCAATTGCACAATCATGGCGCTACGGTTGCCTTTCGATGTTGCAATTCACCATCAAGGCCAATGGAACAAGAAGGACCCCTCTTCTCGCCTAACGGGTACTTCATGAGTGAGATGTCTTAATTCGTCCCGTGCGGGGCTTGTGAATGCAACATATCCATAGACCTCCTCGGGACGTGTCAGCCATGATGCTCATTGACCATACAGGACCGAGTCACGTTGTTCACGGCCCTCGGCACGCATTCCAGACAGCACCGTATGTGCTCATACGATCCAATAGTATCGCTTCAGAGTTCGCAGAGTCGTCAGCCAAAAGCATGGAGCCCACCAAGCCAACTCGTGGCTACGACTGGGCCACGTTGTGTTGTTTGTTTTGAGCCACCAGCCTGCAAATAATGCCTTAGCACACAGCCAAAGAGGCGTCCACAATTGGCACCGATGGCGTCAACAGGCGTCTGCCACGAATGCCGCTATGTCGAGAGCTGGTACTCGCATTGCTTTGTTCGTGATTGCTCTCTACGTCAGCTCACGTTTTCTCGGCATTTGAGAGCCGTCCTGCCTTGGGGTCCGCCCTCGCTGTTGTGGGTTGGCGGACTCCCTGGTTCTCGAGATGCTATCCTTGTCGGTTAACACGACATGATCTGGAACCTCACGAATAGTTGACGCCCTGTGCATGTAGATCTTGTTGCACGCTCATGGTTCTAGCCTTGAGACCGAGTGCAATCTTGCGTCTCGAGTCTTAGTCCTACAGTACAAATGCCTTTTTGAGGACCCGCTCTGCGACAACGAAATCCCATGTGGGCAAAAATTTGGAAATTCAGCAGTAGAGACTTTACTATTCGACTCGGTGGTTGCCTTTGTCTTACGGGGGGGATGCTGCTGTCTCACCACAACGGCCACGCCGTATACGAGGCTGGCGGAAAGATTCACTAGTGCGGCTCACTGTTGATTGTTTGACAAATTAAATTGTTGACTACGAGGCTTCGAGAAACCGGCCCTGCCCCATTAAGTTGACCGAAGAAGCAAGCAAGACCAACCACCCTTTTGAATTTTCTTTTTTTTGTCTTTTGCTTATTCCTTTTGTTGTTTCTCCTTGGTGCATTGACTCACCTGCATTGATGTACGTCCCGCATGTGTTTTACTTGGGAACTGTACAGCCAACTGACGGGGAACCGGTCCCAGACCTACGCAACCCTTTTTGAAATAAAATAGCCGGATCACACTCGCTAACAACGGCCAGACAGTCGAAGAAACTAGAGATGCCCTGGTGAACTTCTGGAACTGGCCAACTGAAGACACGCATGTCTAGGATAGACTCAGTTGGCGCATAAAACTGAGACAACTCACCTGAGCGAAGGAATGCAGCGCTTAGTGAATATGTTACAGCGCCAGGACCCTCAGTGAGCGAGAGGCCACCTTACGGGCCCTTCCGATGTAGTCACTCGGTCGTCGGGCATGTTAGTGCACGAGAACCGACCGGATCCTACCGACTGGGGCAATTCGGTGGATTCTATCATCTACAGTATCATGGGGGTTTTTTTCTATTACAGCAGATGAAGGCGGGTCGGTGGGATAAGCTTTTTCCTACGGAAACAAATGAAGGCGTTTCACAACAAGTGGATGTTGAAAAGGGCATTGCTTTGCTTGACCCTATCTCATCATTTCATTCATTCACATCGCGGTGTCAGTGGATTGATGGGCTGTTTATACGGATACACCCTACCGGAGGCGGGCGAAAAAGCCGACACGCTTGCGAATTGAGTGTCTAACCTCCCACGGAACGATTGCTTTTTTTGGGTTTTGGCGATACCCAAAGGACTGGGTGCAGATTGCCCGTGGCTTGGGAACTTTGGGGGACATCTGTCACTTGTGCAGCAGTTGAGGTGCGTAAACTTTTAACATTGAGGCCAATAGCACCCACCAGTAGTGGCCGTGGCAAGCGTCTAAAATGGACCAGATGGTATGGAAGTGGGCCAAATCGGTCGTTCGAGATGCGGGAGGTAAAAGTTTAATCACCAAAGTCTAAAATGTGTCACTGGGGACGTTGAGGATCGACCCCGTGGTTGCGCTACTGGTTGTCGTTTGGACTGTTGACCATTTCCTGGGGTCATTAGGGCTGCTACGATGTTACTATGGACGTAATGGTCTCTGGGGTTGAGCCCGAGCTCCTTGGGGTTGGGGAAAACAGCCGAGGATGTCATCGCAGATTCGTATCTAGCGGAGCCTATGCGGAGTTGTTGGTGTTGAGAGTTATTTCGGGCTATTGGTTCGGCTCTCAGCTTTGAGATTTGCTTAGGACAGATTCGTCGTTCTACAGACGCCCGATGGGGCCATCCGCATCGCGATCTACCTGCATTGACAGCCTGCAGGCAAAATCCTGCTAGCCTTGCCGCCCACTACCTCGCTTACCGGCGAGGATGCCTAATGGTCCGCGGACTGTGGGAGTGCTAGGCGAAGCAAGGATCAGGGACCAGGAAGCACTCGGTGCCTGAAGCCTCACATCTCAGATGGTCGATGTGGACATCGCCATTCCTCAACCATGATCCAGGGGAGGTTCCATAGGGGGAGAGAAATCTCTTCACGGTAATCTCCCTTGATCTGAGCAATCCTGGGAAAAAATGCCGCGGCGGCTTCATGAGTCTCTGACGTGGAAGTGATGAAGCGACGGCATAACCCAGCTGCGCGGCCCCCGAGAGAAAAGTGGAGATGTAGTTTTCTTTGACAGCCCGTCCTAAGGCTCTGGTTGGCTGAGGCTTCGGGGGGCAGTCGAGGTGTCAGCTTGCCATTTGAGGCCCTGTACCCATGTCGGAGCGTTTCTATAATTTCGATGGCTAAGCTGGACCGACCGGAACACACTCTTGAAAGGGATAATCGATCGGCCTTCATTAATGAATGGGCACAGATGGTCACAGAGACGCTGCAATAGGGAGCAAAATCGGACCTGCCAATTGGAGGGCCCCGGGGTTCATCTTCCGATTGGGTTTTATCGAACGGCGCGGGATCTTCCCGTGCCGTCCGCCGCCGGGTTGCACCGCAGCAGACCCGGGCCTGGGCCTTCGGTGGTTGGTGGGGGAAAACGCCGGGAATGGAGCCGACAAAGCAACGGGTTGCAGCGGATAATGTACCCGGAGTAGAAGCCGAAACAAAGCACGGGGGTAATGGCGTTCTTTAGTGATTAAATCAACAGAGAATTTTTCTTTTCTTTCTCAGCAACGAGGAGTAGAAATGTCATTTTCGTTGATAATTATGACCACCTTGACTCCTCGTGCTGTTGGGCTATTGCTGAGCTGGCAGGCAGGCAGACAAAGACACAGACCACCGAGCTGAGATGGCCTCCCGATAACGGCATGGGAAGGCCCGCTGCGGTTTTGACCATCACGGGTGTCCTTGGCATGGCTGGGGTCTTCTCGTTGCTTCTCAGACACCCGGTGGAGCAGGTGGGCAGCCGGGGCAGGGCTGTATTTTGTGCAGCACCGAGATGCTCGGTATGCAGGGTCACGGGTGTGTTTGTTTATGGTAAGGATGCATTACCTTGGAGAGTGCTCTAAACGCCCTACGAAGCGTCAGAATTGACCATGGATGATGCCTGGTTTAGGCAGTGGGAGTGTGTTTAAGGCGGCGGCTGTGCCTAAGTGAGGATCCTCGGTGTTGTTAGTTGGATGGGGAATGTTGGGTGCTAGGGGTTTGGGTCTATACTTTTTTACAACTTGAATGAAGTGATGAATCAACTTGAGATCGTTGGCTGGAGAGGAGCTGGTGAAAATTTTGCGTTCTTCATGCTTGATGGGCGGAGACTGCTCAAGAATGTGAGGAAATTTCGGGGTCCTGAGAAGACCCTCTGATCCGGACTTGGGAATGCTGAAGGATTCAACTTAAAATAGACCAAAGGTCTAACCTGAATGGAGCTGGTCTTTGCGAGTATGGCAGTTATTGATGCCGTTGCTGACTGGATGCCGGAATGAAGAGTATACCAAATCTCATGCGTTAAGTCTAATGCTCCAGGCTAGTTTACGGTAACGTTACTCATGAATACTAGTAAGTTGGACGTGAAATAAACAACGCTAACAGAATATGAGCGCATAAACTACTTGAGCTCCGCGGAGCATTTCCCACTAAGGAGAAGCTTGGGTGTTTGACTGCTAAACGGCCTCAGCTTTGATGACATTAAGGCACGAGACTGCTTAACTAGAATTTGCAGTGAATGAAAACTATTCAATAACCGAGTTGTCGAAGGTAGCACAAACAAGGGGAGACAGACCTGTGCTTATTAAAATTGTTGATGTGATTTCCAGCCAAAATGCCTCCAGCACCTGACGACTTGATGTCAATGATTACTACAAGAGAAAACTATCCATGACATGAACTTCGAAGGAAAACGAGATTATTTAACTTTCGTTGGAGTAGAGAGATATCGCATTAAGCTTGGGGCTATCTGTGACCCCTATTTATGTAAATGGTAGATGAAATATGAAGAGGTTGAACAGCTTCTGTACGGCTTGACTTTTAATTTTATACGGCCTTGACCGCTGCCTAACTATTATGTTCCGGCTCTTATGGTCTTAATAACTATTAATCTCTAGAGAACTAACATAATCGGGGCTTTGGCGAATCTCGTATCAAAGATGATGAAATGTTAGTCGTTAATGGCTTTGATGATTCATAGGGGGGTTGTCTTGGACTTCACTGGCTTCAACATGCCGCAAGTGACTCTACGAAAATATCGAATGCTTCACTTGATTTCCAATTTAATTTAAAATTATCTTCTTCATGTCGATACGATCAATAAATTTAACCGCTCGTTATTACTTTACCAGCACTGATGTCTGGAACCGGGCGACGTCTCCGATGCAATGGCCAACGTTTCCTTAGACTATAATTCACCCCAAAGCCAGGCCATCAAAGTTTCTAATTGACTACTTGAACACCATTATACTACATGACTGTGTTCTCAGTGAGACTATGTTCTATTTGGGGTGTGGTTCCTGGGTTTGTGTTCGACCTTCCGACCTCAGCCCCAGAACATTCAAGTTGAGATAAAGATGACAATGGCCTTAGTTACCGTTTGTTTCCAGTTGGAAGGGGTGTGTTTAATTATTCGGCTCACTTCACTAAATTCACCAATGACACGTAGACTGTTAGGCTTCTGTGTGCATTTTAGTTCCAGCAAAGATTCACCCAATTGAAAGTGATAAGCGGCAACCTCATCTCACCTTTCCGACACCTCTAGGCTCACGTCCGACATCATTCACGTTTCAATCATTCGCCAACAGCATGTTCAGGTACAAATGGGAATGCAGCATTCAATTAAACTCTCGATTACCACAATGGCCCTTCATTCTTATACTTTAACCTTAATTGCCCACCTAACTTAAACACCTCCTAAACACAAACTCTTTCATCTACACTATCACATCTTCGACAGCAACTATCAGCTCACCACCAAGCTAGCCCCGCCACGCAACGTTGGCTCTGATGGACCAACGACATCACCGTCATTCCTGGCCGGAGAAGGACACAAAACGCCAGCTGAGTCCTCATCCCATCGACAACGACATGAAGAAAGTCAGGTCCGTCTACATCATCGAAAGCCCTGGTGGAACACTACACGAAACAAGCCCTACCAAGATCTATCAGCCAGACATGCCAAAGCTGCGAATCAGTTCATTGCCAGCCCGGCCTGCGGTCAAGGCAGAATCCGACAGCCCCAACATCAAAGACGAACAGCCCCGCCAGCTGTCAGTCCGCGAAACGATCTTTAAGGGCATTGCTATCGGTTTTGGTAAAGCTCAGGCACAAGAGGCCATGGGTAGAGCGATGAGACGACAGGATCCTCAACTGGACTTATACCAACCACTGGAAGATACGACAACCATTGCGGGAATGCAGCGCGCTGCTGACCACGCTATACATCTGGCGCGGAGGCTTAGCCCGGAGCATATCGACCTTGATGCCACGAACGTGCAGGGCCCAAGTGAAGCTATTCATCCGGTATTGACTGAAAAGAGGCCTGGTAAAGGCGAGCATGCGAGCATGCAGAAGCTCATGATGGCCCAACACTTTTGGAAGAGACGATTCTATGCGTGAGTTTAGGCATAAAATCTGCAGCTGAAATGACGAAACTAACTGAGGACATAGGGTTGCCACGGGTGAACGACTCCAGGCCATCATGGGAGTGGTTAACTTCAACCCCTTTATACCCCCAATGGTCGAGCTAGGTGGACATGTCTACCAGGATTTCTGCATGCAGGTGCAAGGACATAAGCTACCAAGGAATACGGGGCGACAGGGCCCAATGAGCTTACTTGACCGCCTCCTATCGTCAAGCCATAGTAACGGGTTCAAGAAGCTTGAGATCGAGTCTGTCATTATCAAGAAAACTACGGACAGATTATTCACCACAGCGGGACTGGGATCTCTTGGAGGTACAAGAGCCGGCGTAATGGGTTCGGATGAAGAGACGTTGATGGAGCTTGATACTATGGAGGGACGGATCAACCTTTACGAGACTAATATGTAAGCGCCCCCTCCCCCTTTCTGAAATGCACCCTTTGGGATCCGAACTGACATCTACTGTAATAGCATCGACGGTCATGGTTTGGCAAGAACATGGATGTGGTTCAAGATCACAAAGCCACTGTTTTCCATTCGGGGAAGATCGCCTCCGGAGCTGAAACCGATGCCAGAATCATCTGTCGTCTTCGCCATTCCGACACTGCAAATCATGAAGGTGAAGGAGGATTAGGAACCCCCTTTGCACTCAATTGACGAGCAAAACATCTATGAGTCTGGTGTTCTAGCCTCAAACCCACGACTGGGCGACTTCGGAAGACTCAGACTCGAGCCCTACGCAAGACCACCACCCTCGCAGTTGAATATCACCTTCCAGTTTAGCAAAGATGGCATTCCGAGCTTCACGTGTTCGGGCAAGCCGAAATGTGTTCAGGAGAAAGGCATCCCTGAGGACTTCCTCTGGGTGGACATGATACCTAGTTACTCAAGAGACATGGAACCAGAGCAGTGGTGGCGATACCTGGAGCAACGCGCCTCGAGTGACAGGCTGCAGTGGCAGTGTGTGCAACAAGCCATGGCCAGGTTTTCCTGCCTTGTGGAAGTCAAGGCCAAGCCTGGTGTAGACTGGGTTGAGTCGACTCCAAGTCAGCATACCACACCTAGTAACACGCATCGAAGTGGCAGCTGGGAGTCTGGCTCGGGTTCCGGTACGGGTTCCGGAAGACGGACAAGTGAAGGCGGCCAGAGGAGAAGCTCGGGGCTTCGAAATATGGTCTGTCAGGATCGGGCTTGAGGGCCAACTGGGAGACGGAAGCCTGAGACCGTTGAGTGATCATGTCTGGCTCCGAATTTGTGGCTGCCTACTGGCATCGAGGATGTTTAAGGGGAAGGGGCATAATATGAGCATCCTGGGTACCTGAGAGAATACGTAGAGAGAATAATGACACGACTTTGACCAAAACTGATGTTGTTGAACGCGCCCTAGGCAAGATGATGCCGATTATTAATCGTAGCTGACCTAAGGATTGGCGGAACGGAGGTGTAATGGTTCCTGGATACGGATTCCGTGGAGGCCTGACGTCCGTTCGAAGTCGCGAGAGGCTGAAGGACCCAGAGAGAATGTGGGGGAACCATGGGCTCTTGCGCCCCTGATTGGCTAGGCTACAAGGGGCAGGTCATGGGGTACCTCAGCGGGGCGGGTTAACATTGCACCACCCAAGGTGTGCATTTGGAGCCTCCCCGCCAAAAATCCCATCCACCACTGAACTTTTTTGGTGTGCGCCCCTCAACGTAACTTCACCTCCCCGGAATCCGCTCTCACATTTTCCGTCGACTCAAGTCCCGCCTCCAGTTACCATTGAGTCCTGATCTCCTAGTTTACCTCTATCGAAACCGCTAGAAGCGAAGTTGCCCAAGATGCAGGCTCCGGTGGTGGTAATGAGTAAGTCCCCCCCCCGCGCCTACCCCCCTGCCTAGAGCTCGATTTTGGAGCTCCGAGCTGCTCGCATCGGACATCAAAGCTGATAACAACATCGCAGACACCAACTCCGGTGAGAGACAGACCGGTCGGAAAGCTCAGCTGTCGAATATCGCCGCTGCTAAAACGTGTGTTGTCGCCATATATCCCCTACCCTCGTGTTCAGTCGGCTAAAGGAGACTTCTAGGGTCGCCGATATCATTCGATCATGCCTGGGACCTAAGGCGATGTTGAAGATGCTACTCGATCCCATGGGCGGTATCGTGCTCACAAACGACGGACATGCGATCCTCCGAGAAATTGAGGTGTCGCACCCCGCGGCCAAGAGCATGATAGAGCTCAGTAGGACACAAGACGAGGAGGTTGGCGATGGAACCACAACTGTTATTATTTTGGGTCAGTCCAAATGCTGCCACCACCATCAAGTCACCGATACTGACATCTTTAGCTGGTGAAATTTTGGCGCAGGCTCTTCCTCAGCTCGACCGAAACATCCACCCGGTAGTCATCATCTCCGCGTTTAAGCGTGCCCTTAAAGATGCCCTTGCTATCATCGACGAAATCTCGACGCCGATCGATGTTGATGACGACAAGGCCATGTACCAGCTTATCTCATCCTCCATCGGCACCAAGTTTGTTGCGCGATGGATGGACCAGATGGTCGATCTTGCGCTCAAGGCTGTACGAACAGTAACGTGGGAGGCTGGTAATGGCAAGACTGAGGTCGATATCAAACGATATGCCCGAATTGAGAAGGTTCCTGGTGGTGAGATCGAGGACAGCCAAGTTCTCGACGGTTTGATGCTGAACAAAGATATCACACATCCTAAAATGCGCCGGCGCATCGAGAACCCCCGAATTGTCCTCTTGGATTGCCCCTTGGAGTACAAGAAGGGTGAGTCGCAAACAAACATCGAGATCTCAAAGGAGGACGACTGGAACCGTATCTTGCAAATCGAAGAGGAGCAGGTTAAGTCTATGTGCGAGGCTATCTTGTCCGTCAAACCTGACCTTGTCATTACGGAGAAGGGAGTGTCTGGTATGTTGTGATGCGCCCCCTAATGACAAACAAAATTCTGACAAAACCCAGACCTAGCCCAACACTACCTCATGAAGGCCAACGTCACAGCTCTGCGCCGAGTGCGAAAGACCGACAACAACCGGATAGCCCGTGCGACTGGTGCCACCATCGTCAACCGAGTAGAGGATATCCAAGAGTCCGATGTCGGTACCCAGTGTGGCCTGTTTGAGATTGAGAAGATTGGCGACGAGTACTTCTCCTTCCTGACCAAGTGCAAAGATCCCAAGGCTTGCACGGTTCTTCTCCGGGGTCCCTCCAAGGACATTCTCAACGAGATTGAGCGAAACCTGCAAGATGCCATGGGCGTGGCGCGAAACGTCATGTTCCATCCCAGGTTATCGCCTGGCGGTGGTGCTACCGAGATGGCTGTCTCAGTAAGGCTGGGACAACTGGCCAAGGGTATTGAGGGTGTACAGCAGTGGCCGTACAAGGCTGTAGCTGATGCGATGGAGGTCATCCCCCGAACCCTGGTGCAAAATGCCGGCAAGAGCCCCGTCCGCGTGTTAACAGAGCTGAGGGCAAAGCAGGCTGAGGGCAAGAGCTCATGGGGTGTTAACGGCGACACTGGCACGATTGTGGATATGAAGGAGTATGGAGTTTGGGAGCCCGAGGCTATCAAGTTGCAGAGCATCAAGACTGCGATCGAGGTATGTGCTCCCTTGTTCCGGAGATCTGAACACTGTTTGCTAATTGGCTTTATTATAGTCTGCCTGCTTGTTACTCCGAGTAGATGACATTTGCAGTGCAAAGAAGGTAACAGGCGCACCTGGTGTTGGCGGAGGAGATGATTGAGATGTTGGACGAGGATGATAGAAGTAGACGAGGGGAGAAAGGTATTGACTTCGGGATGGTTACATGTATGTTTGCTCTGGTCATACCCCTGTACTAGCCGAGGAACAAGCATAAGATAGACAAAAGACTTGGGGCGGATACTCTGGTATATCATCTGCCAAGATGAAGAAATGGGTATCATTGAAATCTACCTCCCGAATTGAAGTTTTTACCCCCTCTATATCCCTTATTCAGTCTTAAGTTTCTAATCATCGTCGTGAATGACCAGACCGACCGGCTCCGCGGCCGGCCTTGGCTCTTCGTCTCCGTTCCTGTTGTCGGACGTATCATCGCCTTCCCTGGCGTCGTCCTTCTGCAATGCTCCGTTCGTCTGCTGGGTGGTAGTTGCATTGCTGTTGTTACTTGTCTTCCCCATTTTCGCCTTCCTGGCCTTCATCTTCTCCCTCCTCTCCCGATTCTTCCTCGTCTTCTCCTCGTCCTTCTTCACCCTCTCCAACCGATCCTTCTCAAACTGTTCTAGGTCCTTCTCTTTCTTCACCTGCTCGTCCATCTCGCGCAGCCTTTCATACTCGCGTCGACGACTCGCCTTATACACGTGAAATTCGCCGCTGCCTGCTCCAGCGCTGGAACCTTGGACATTGGTGACGATCTCCGGCGGCGCGCCGCGACGCCGGGCGAGCTCTTCGCCGGGGACCCGGATTTCCTGGTCTGGCTTGGCGAAGAGCGCATCGACGGAGGCGGCTTGCTCGGAGACGGGCGTGAGGGCGCGGCGTTTGGTGGGACGGTGCGACTTCGGGTCCGCCGAGGTTGGGATGGAGTCGGGGCCGAGGCCGGACATGGTGGGTGGTGTGAGACGTGGGGAGCGGGAGCTGGAGGAGCAGAGGGTGACTGGATGGGATGAGAATGGGCTGAGGTCCGCGTGAGGGTGCTCTTATGAGCGGGCGTTGAGCGTCTGTCGGTGACTGTCGATGGCGAGCACGACGAGGGATGTTGGCGGGGCTCAACGGCCGAGATGGAGTAGCACGTGCAGATGTGACTCGTCGCAGGGGGGGGAGGAAACAATGTAGAGTCAACTGAGGTAAGGTGTGCCCGCCCTTGACTACAATGGAAGCTTAGCGGCGGCGCAGGGAGGGTGTCGTATGAACTGGTGGTCTGTACCTGCAGTAGTAGCCTCGCTTGACTTTGTGGTGGTTCGTTTGCACGATGGTGAAGAAAATGGCAGCACGATGAGGCTGAAAAAAGAAAAGAAGATTGTGAGATTTGCTACGACACACGCATGTCTTATCGTCAAACGGTACCCCACGATTGGCGAGAATCCACCGTCGACACCTCCAAGTGCCCTGTGCGTTAGCGAACCTGGAGCCAGAACCAGGCCCCGGGAGAAAAACATCATCCCATGAACGAGAAATCATGCCATCATCAGCGCTTCCCGCTCTAGATTTCTAATGCTTCGCCGGCAGTAGATCACCGAACCAGCGCTGGCCGTCGCCCCATTGGCTGTGCAGGCGGCTGGCTGAAGCCCTGCTGAGGTGCTGAGGTGCTGCCAGGCGCTTCCATTGGATGAGGTCGCTGTCTCTTGACTTGCAAAGAGGCGAAAGGACCAACCAACGGCTTCGGTATTACAAAGTGCCCTGTAAGGCCCCCCCCCCTGTAAGACTTACACAAGCTTTTTGGGCTTTGGCAGCTTCGGCCCCGCTTCGCTTCGGCTTGCTTCTGGCCTCGACGGGACTCTTTAGTCAACTTATACTCTCTACATCTCGCCTCTCTCACTCTCTTCATCTTGTTCTTCTTCATTCTCATATTCAAACGACTTGTTTAATTTAACTGTTGTCGGTTCTGCTTTAGATAGCGAACGAATTGCCTAGCCCGGAAACTACCCGATAATACCCTTGATTTCGTCATTGCTTCGCCCACCCTCTCTCCGTTCGGAGAATTACCAACCATTAGCCACTGCCGTTCGTCCTAGGCCACCGAAACCGCAACTACAGTACATCCGTCCAGCCTCACCACCGACGTACCTACAACCTCCAACCTCCAACCATTGCACTGCCCTCGCAAAGATGGCGAAGCCGCGATTAATAATATTGGTCCGTCATGGCCAGTCTGAAGGCAACAGTACGCATCCTCTGTTCTATTCGCCTCTCTCACAGTCACTAACACCCCGTTCTTCTTTCCCGCAGAGAATCGCGAAATCCACCAAACTATCCCGGACCACCGGGTCAAGCTCACCTCCGAGGGTTGGAACCAAGCCCACGATGCTGGGCGCCGACTTCGAAAGCTGCTCCGCCCCGACGATACCCTCCACTTCTTCACCTCGCCCTACCGACGCACGCGGGAGACCACCGAAGGCATTCTCTCAACCCTCACCTCCGATGAACCGGATCCCTCTCCGTTCCGCCGGTCGAATATCAAGGTCTACGAGGAACCGCGGCTGCGTGAACAGGACTTTGGCAACTTCCAGCCATGCAGCGCCGAGATGGAGCGTATGTGGCAGGAGAGGGCCGACTACGGCCACTTCTTCTACCGTATCCCAAACGGTGAGAGCGCTGCCGACGCCTATGATCGTGTGAGTGGCTTCAACGAGAGTCTATGGCGTCAATTCGGCGAGGATGACTTTGCCAGTGTTTGTGTTCTTGGTAAGCGACTTCCATGCCTACCTGATGCCCTCGTCCTTGGCAAATTTCTAACGCCAAAATAGTAACACATGGTCTCATGTCTCGAGTCTTCCTTATGAAATGGTACCATTTCACGGTCGAGTACTTTGAGGATCTTCGCAATATCAACCACTGCGAGTTTCTCATAATGCGCAAGCAAGACAACGGCAAATACTTCTTGGAGAACAACCTAAGAACCTGGTCCGAGTTAAAAAAGGAACGCGCAAGTAAAGACAAGGACAAGGACAAGGATAAGGATAAGGAGAAGGAGAGGGAAGAACGAGACAAGGATAGTTCGCAGCTGCAGCGCTCAAAAACCTTCATCGTCACACGAAAATGGGGTGGCTGCCCCAACGGATGCAACCACAGCAGTCACTACAAGAAACGTGACGATCTGGAGCTCCTCCGACAGAAGGATGTTGATCACGGAGGCCCGACACCATATGGAAGCAGTGCAACAAACGGCGGCTCATTGACGGTTGTGGCTCGGAGGGAGCGGGTACAGCAGACCGACGGCTCTGTTGACGATCATCACGATCCCAATCATAACTATGAAGAGCCACCTGAGGCTGATATCCACCTTCGAGATGACGTAGACTCCTCTCCCAACGGCACACCCTCATTCATTTCCGTCGAAGAGCGTCTTCGAAGCACAGGCTCCCCTCACCTCCATGTCGGTCGAGATGGAGGCGGTACTTACTCCGGTCACACCTCCGTTGCTGATAGCGATACCGACGGTTCTGAGGACGAGCACCACAGCTTACACCGCGTTGCATCCCTCAACGCCCACCTAAAGAGCATCAACGGTCGCACTAACGGTGCCACCGACGAGAAAACTGACCCCTTGTTATACAAGGATGACAACGACAAGGATGAACACCGACGCACAAACCGACTCGGCGACGCATCACCAGACTCCTCAGAAGAAGGTGATCCGGAGCAACGGGATTCGGACCTGGAACAGGCTGAGAGAGAGGACAGGAGTATCCAGGGCAGCGTCTACTAAATTATACGGGGTGGTAATGACACGCACGATACGAGATTGGAGATGTGATGAACATGTCATGTTTTATGAATCAGGTCTGGGTACGGCAGTGAAAAGGATAGACTGTGCAGGCATAGTTTGGAACTGGCTTGCTCGGCGGCGACGGACATATTATACCATGCTTTGATATCGAAATAGACGTTTATGACTTCGCCCTTTTGGACTTATTTTTGGCCGTGAATATGTCCCCTGCTTTGCCAAACCCAAACCAACCAGGAATGCATTAAAAGCCGCCCCTGCGGCTAGATCTAAAAACCCAGAGACGCACCCACGATTTGAACCCACCCTGACCCGGCCCAACCCAACCCAACCATTGCTACAACAGAGTCCCACCCTCTCTCCATCTTTCTTCCTAAACTAAATAAGACATTAAACTCCAAGAGCCCCCCTCCTTCTTGCCTCAGAGCCCTCCCAATAACAAAGACATGACGCTGTTCCTGGTGCAAAAGAGTAACACCGGGGCTTGGCTCCATCCATCCATCCATCCATTGGATTTATGCAAACGCGAATCAAGCAATTCGACCCCCCAGGAATTCGAGAGAAGTAAGACAGTGGTGAAAACCCCGGTGCAAGTCGGGGGGGGGGGGGGAATAAAATAGATGTATCCTGATGCAGCGTCGACAGAGGCTGAGGGTATATGATTTTAGCTGTAGTAGTAGTAGTCATAGTAGCTGTAAGTAATGTAACGGGAGGCGGCAAACTCCATGGCGATGCTGTGGTGTAACTATTGAAAGGAAGGCGGTAGGATCATCAGAAGAACTTGGACATGGCTCTGCTGAGATCGATAAAGTCGACCGGTTTTGTGACGTAGTCGCTAAATCCCGCCGCGACACACTTGTCCTGCACGTCTGACATGACGTTTGCCGACAAGGCGATGATGGGCATCCTAGGTAAGTTGGCGGCGAGCTCCCACTGGCGAATCTCGCGGCAGGCTTGATAGCCATCTTTGCGAGGCATATGAAGATCACACTTGAATTGTGCGGTTAGTGAAGAGACTCTAGCGGCGACGGATGAAGAAACTTACCAAAATTAAGGAGTAGTGTTTGTGCGGCTTCGAGAGAACCATCTCGGTGCATTCCTCGCCGTCGACAGCAATCTCGACATTCACCCCGATCTTCTTGAGGTACTTCATGAGCACCTTTTGGTTCACGGGGTTGTCCTCCACCAGCAGCACCTTGTATCCCTTGTGACCCATGCGCCGCTCAATCTCCTGATAGCTAGCCTTCTGGTTCTCAACCATCTGCTGCGCCGTCGAGCGGTTTCGGTCGATGCTCAGGTCGCGCATCTTGTTGGGGTCGAAGATAACGGCGAAGCGCGAGGGCTTGACTGGTTTATAGATAAACGTGACCAAGTTATCAGAGAGGAGCTTCTCGTATTTGGTGTCAGCGGCGAGCTTCATGACCGATTGACGTTGAACAGAGTCGGAGAGGACGAGGATAGTCGTCTTTTCAATCGCTTGGGTCTTAGTGATCTGATCCATCAAGGCGATGATGGCCTCGGCCGAGGGAAGGTTGATCACAATATGTGTGAACTTGATGGGGTCCTCCCCTCCAATGAGCGTCTGCGCCTCCTCAACTGTTGCGAGTGCCGTGATCTGATGAGGCACATCCTTCGGGAGCGTCATCTCGATGTGCTGCGTCGTGGCTTCACGGCTATGGAATTGTGGGCAGATAATGAGGATCGAGTACATTGGCGGGCGGAAATCCTCGGGGGACACTTCGCCTGGATTTCCCGGAGTAGGTGTGGTTCCAGGCGAGCTCCGACCTGAAGGCATCTCCAACTTCATTTGAGACAAGTCTTGTCCGCTAGCCTTCGCAGCTTCGCTGAAGCGGGCCAGACCCGTATTTACAGATGATGCTGATGATCTATCCGTAATATGCGATCGACCAGAATGGACAGACGGGTTTGAACTGCTAACCGAAGCGACACTGGGAGAGACGAATTCTGAGTCGGTACCGCTGGGGCTCGCTGCCTCGACATTGCGTAGTTGTCGAGGAGGAGGGAGCGGCTTAGTATGCTGGGGCACGTTCTCAGATGACACTGGTCTCGAAGCAAGTGCTGCAGTAGATGCTGGACTCGAGGGGAGATTGGGATGGTCGTCTGCCGTTGGGAGGGCGAATCGTGCGCTGAATGTGAACGTCGAGCCTTTCCCAAGAACAGCAGTTCCTTCCATCTTGCCACCATGAAGCTCGACAAGTTGCCTCGAGATGACGAGACCCAAACCGCTGCCACCGTGCTGGCGAGTGCTGCTTCCGTCAATCTGACTGAAGGGTTTGAAGATGAGATCGGCCTCTTCCTTGGAGAATCCCCGACCTGTATCCGTGATCGCAAACTCCAGCATAATTTCATGCTCACCCAAGTCCAACGTCTTTGGTCCAGTGCACACCTTGCATCGACTGAACACCTCGCCCTCAGAAGTAAACTTGATAGCGTTGCCAATGACGTTGAGCAGGACTTGGCGGATTCGAACTTTGTCACCCTTCACCCACGCAGGGACATCGGCTTCGATAAGGTAGTTCAGCTCCAAGCGCTTCGCGATTGCCATAGTCGAGACCAGCTCGTTGACGTCTTCGATGAGGGACCGCGTATGGAACCATTCGTATTTCAGCTTCATCATGCCAGCGTCGACCTTGGACAAGTCCAGAATATCGTTGATGATCATGATTAAGCTGTTGGCGCTCGTTTGGATGGTGTTTGTGTAATCGAGCTGCTCCTCGTTCAAGGTAGTATCTTGTAAGAAACTGACCATACCAGATATACCAATAAGCGGCGTCCGAATCTCATGCGACATATTGCTCAAAAACCTGCTCTTTGACTCCATGGCCTCTTTCAATTTCGCCTCGAGAAGCTTGTGATCATTGATATCGGTGGCCGACCCGAAATAAGAGCTGGCGCCCCTACCAAAGTCGATGGTGTCGATTTCTACACATCGAATTAAGTGCCACCTATATTCTCCATTCTTAGAGCGTAATCGAACTTCAGTTGTATACGATATTCGGCCGTCACTGTCCGTAGTAACCTTGATAACGCCCTTCCGAGCCAGCTCAGTCAACTCAGCAGTAGGCAGCTCGTAGACGGAGCTGCTGCTCGAGCTGTTATGTCGAGACAGGGGCTGGTGGCTGCTACGGTCGTGGATTATCTGTGCCTTCGGTGCGAGTATAGTGCTTGTGGACGTCGTCTCCGAGAGTGTAGAATCTTGATACACCTTGTTCTGCGGTTCACGCTTGCGGCTTTGTGGAGTAGGCGGCTCGCTTGCAGGGATGCGACATTTGGCTAGATCCTCTGGATGTACGAAGTCCATAAACCCGAGACCTAAAGAATCCGTAAAACTCTGCCCAGTATATGACAGCCACTGCTCGTTAGCGAAGGTGATGCCCTCATCCTCGGTGGCAGTGAATATGATCTGGGGTATGAGGTTTGCCAGTAAGCGGTGTTTAGCTTCTGATGCTTCAATCTCTTCCTGTCGTGCCGCTTTCAACTCGGCAATGTGTTGGTCATGGATATCCATGTACGAGCCAAGGAACTGCATAATGACACCCCTTTTGTCCTTGGACGCCACCGCTCTAGCATAGAACCAGCGATACGCGCCATCGAATCGCTTAATCCGCACCGTCCTAGAAAACTGCTCGCCAGTTCGGACTGAGTGTCCCCAAGTCTTCAAGTATTCGTCTCGGTCGTCAGGGTGGATACTTCCCCAGGGGTCTGCCGCTAGGTCTGTGGCCGTCTGTCCCCGGTAAGACAGATATCGACTGTTCACCCATACGATCTCGCCTGTCTGTGGCAGGGCGACGAACACGTGCGCTGGCAGTGAGTCAAGAATAAGGCCCTTCAGTCTATCAGAAGGCGGAGGCATTTCGACCGCAATTGCCGTTGTTGAGCTGCTTCTCGATGGGATGTTGACAGGAGGAGCTTGTCTTGTAGTTAGGGTCGAGCTAGGTGGTAGCGACTGGAAGGTAGATGCGAAGTCTGCCCCATAGGAGTGTAGCATGGTGTGTCTGCTCCCGTGTTCGGTCTTTGTAGTGTCAGCCAGGTTCTCGGCGTTCTTCTCGGTATTGAGCACATCCGAGGGCACTGTACTGACGTGTTGATCTACGAAAGAAGCCGATTTCCTCAATGTAGCGGGGCTCGAGTCCTCACGGTTGCGTCCTGACTTGTCGGCAGAGGCATTGGCGTCTCCAGCAGTAAAGCGAGCATGACGTTTGTCGATAGGTGACCCATCTTTGGAGCCTCGCCTTGGCCTTTGGGCCCCAGGGCCGAACGACTCCTGCCGAGAGGGAGCCGCTCTCTGTTTGGTACTGAAATAGCCCTCCATCTGAGAAGAAGCGGCTGGGCTCGACGTTGGCTGCCGTTTGTCAACAAGAAAGCCGAGAGATCCTTGTTCCCATCCAGGAGTTCCTAATGGAGAGCCAGTCGCGCTCTTAGACACACCAGAGTAATCACTTGGGCTAGTCATGCTTCCAGCGAGTGAGTTTTGGTGAGGGAGAAGGTCATCAGCAGTCAGATACGCAACGCTTTCCAAAGGACGCCCATCTGGGGCAACCGCTCCAAATCCAGCAGTCTGGGGTCGTCTGCGCTGCAAGCCTGCCAGTTCGGTTTCAAGATTATTGTAATGTCGACATAAGGAGAAAGTTGTCGCCATATGCGGCGCCAGATGCTCGAGGGAATGTCGAAGATTTGATGGATATGGGATTATCGAACTCAATATCGACAAGATGGCAATCGGGGATGGCTTGTCCTTTTTCAGGCTATCTGGAGATTGGCGTCCATTGTCATCAGGGTCCTTGGATATTGTTACAGCGTCACTCCTATTCCTAGAGTGTGACTTTAGTTCCATGGCGGTGCTGTCAAGTTTAAAAGGACGGGTCGGTTTTGATAGTAGGACATGCGACAGGGGTATATGGAGTACAGTCCAAGAGTTTTCAACTCCAATGGCCTCGGGTGGACGCATTCCAGTATAATCAGTCGGTGCAGAACCAGGGTTGAAAGAGTCTTCGTCAACAGTTGCGTCGGTGAAAAAGGGGTTCTCCTTGGGATCAGGGCGAACGGCAGGTGATGGAGCTGGGGATTGTGACCAGGGAGACGGTGGCGCTTGTTCAAATTCTTCGTACTTTGGGGTTGGTGGACGCGGCCTCTCCTCCTCTAGCCGAGCCTCTAATCGAGATGCAGCGGCTTTAGCCTTTTCTCCAGAATGTGTCTTACTACGAGTGGGTACTCGAGAAGTACTAGCAGGACCAAATATTGCAGATATCTTCGAAAATGAGTCGGACCGTGGCTTCTTGAATTTCTTCTTGATCGACTCTGAGCTGGATTCCTTGGTACTTGGCGTCTGCGTTGGGGTTTGTTCGGGGACTTCGTTTCCGAGATAGGGATAGGTTCTCGTAAGTGCAATAGTTTTACCGCGTTCGAGCACTTTCATAACACCGCTGTGGTCGATCAAAGGGTCCGCTTCATAGTCGAGGGCTTGGAGAACTGGCAGCACACGGCCCTGCCCTTCCTTCTCACTTATTAAGGGTGCTTCCCAACTGGGGATGCCTGGATCCAGAGCATCATGCTCGTCAAGAGCCGTCTTATTAAGTTGAGCATACCCCTCACTTGGAGTATCTCTCGACTGACGAGACCATAGCAGGTTACTCTGACTCCTAAGATAGGAGGGCCGCCGGGAGACAGCAGGCGATTGGTTCTGGGATCTTTCCTTGTTCTCCTCATAAGTAGTAAACGAATGACGGCTCACCAGGCCAGGCCGCAAGGCGGAACTCGCCTTGAGCAGGTCTTCAGGGTTTGATACACCCTCTGATGCATCAAAGTCGCTAGGAGGAAGGGCACTGCTCCCTTTCGCCATATATCCAAGGCTTAGTTCATCCTCTTTATTCACGTTGAAGGTCGCTTTCTGACCCCACGGCACATTTTCGATGTCTGTCGAGTCAGCTGGGACTGCCAATGTTACGCGTTCAGCCTTATACACGTCTCTCATGATCTGAACAACGGTGTTCCACCAAGCATCCAGACCTGGCTCAGCCGCAAGCATTAAGGACAAGTCATAGAGGTTAGGGTTGGGGAAATCAAGTCCCTCAGGATGAGTATTAGCGCTGGGAGGGTTGAATGTGAAATTTGAGGCTGGAGTCGAGTTGCCGGAAAGGATCTTGTCTTGGGCTCCCATACCAACATTTTCAAACGATCGAGGGGCGCCAGTTGGTGAGAGAGAGGTAAATGGTTTGTGCAGATAGGCCGGCACGAACCCTGCCGGTATCATCCTAGGAAACGGATAGGAAGGAGTACTTGCTATTGGAGCCGGCGTTGTCCCTCCTCGAATCGTATGTCCTGACTCTGTTGATGTGGTAGGCAGGTTAGATGTTGGGAGTGGCGAATTTGATAGGCCCTCCTCAGGAATCGGTGAAACCCTAGTTTTCTCCCCTGGGGTTGTAACTAGTCCTCGCGACGTCGTCTCTCTCCTTTCGAGATCCCGTGCTAACTTTTCTCGATATTCGTTGAGTTGTTTCTGCGATGGCATGGGTCCAGGCGCAACCGGCTCCTCGGGACCTATTTTCCTGGGGCCCGCCATGTTCAGGTTAGTCGTCGCATCCTCCGGGTCGTTAGAGCCAGTGTTGTTCTTCCCAGCCAGGGGAACGGCGCTGTCAGTATTCTCCCCCTTCATCTTGCGACTCCGGCTTGACCATGAAGAGGCTTCAAGAGGCGACGACGATGGGTTGTTCGTGTGGCGATCCATTATTGCGTCACCCGCATTCCCAGTCGACTTCGACGCCAGCGTCACACGTCCATGTCTAGTACCAGTCGAAGTTGGGATTGAGAAGTAGGGTTCGTTGGATTTGGAGGTTCGATTCGGTGACTTGAGTTGACGCGTCGAGGGCGAGGGTCTCTTGTCGGTAGGCGAGCTGGGACTAGGCATGCCTCATACAGGAGGGAGGGAGCAGGTGTAATTCGGGGATCAGCAGCCGGATGCCGCATGCGCAGGGGCAGAGCGAAGGCATAAAACGAGAGATTACAGTGTGAGAAGTCGGGCTTTGCAGAAGGAGGCCAAGTTGAGTAAGCACCTGCACGCTGGAGGGCCAAAGAGTCCGCGAGACGGTGAAGTTGAGGTGAAAATTGGTTATTGGGCTATGGTTCCCGGGGCGGAGATGGTGGTGGGCGAAGTTGGTTTAGGCCAGCCCCGTTGCACGTTGTAGGGATGGTCTGCGATGACGTAGGAGACGGCACCAGCTGCGCCTGCGAGTGCCAGGCGGTCGGGAAGTCTCTCTCCCCAGTTTCGTTTCTGAGACCTGACACACAAAGAAAATGTCTTGTCTAGCAAGGATGCTTCTTGACTGGACAACGGCGGCAGAGAGGCTCTTCAGCAGTTGCGATGGGCCACCAATTCAGTTTGACTCGTCTGGAGTCAGTTGGGTCTGTAACCGTCACGGCGCATTAGCATTTACTGGGTACCTGACGTAGAGGAGGCTGGCCCCTCCCCCCCTGAAAACCGTCGTTCGAACTCTCGACCTTGGGTTCCATCCGTCCACATGCAGCTCCACAACTGTCGCGTAGAGGATAAGTTACATAGAGGACACAAATGCCACCCGCGCCGCGCCTTGTCGGATCTTTGTCCCGCCTCTGGCTGCTTTGGATTCTGCTGATGACAGATGGAGATCGCAGGGATATGGCTCCGAGAAACAAGACCCGCGATAAGGCTACCCGCGCACTATGTAGTATTCAAATGTCAATTAACTCCACTGAGGAGCTGCTTTGGCATTGTTGTTATTTCAGCGCAACGCCATGGTCGAAGATATCCATCTTGCCCAGGCTTCTCGCATTGCCCCGCGCTGTACAGACCCGGAAGACGCATAGCACAGCAGCATCGTCCGTCAATCGACTCATTGTCACAGGGGTTTCGTCCGTCCTTGGCATTTATCAACCCTCCCCCCCCCCAATCATCTCCGCTCCGATCAAAAAGGGTCCAAAAACCCCCGCGATAGCTTCCAATATTCTTCAGACGGAAACGGCGCTAAACCCACCAGGCTACGGCATTTTTGTGTCACTAGCCGCCTCCTAGAAGATCGCCGATCTCTGCTCCGTACTAAACCCTCCTTGAGCTCCCAGGGCTCCCACCAGTGCCACCGCAACAGAGATTTTGATGAGCAGACACAGTCCCTGACAGGACACCAGGCAATGGTACATCGCAATATCATCAGCTTGAATGATTTCTCCTGTACGATGACCACTATCAATTTTTCATTCGTTGTCAGGCAATGCCAAGCCGCTCCGGCTTATAGTGACACCCAATTGGTATCACGAGCTTTTCCCGGCTGCCAGGAGCTGGGCAAACCAAGGTCACTGACCTTCTCCTGCTGGCATGATGGCCCACCGTCAACGAATCGTATCGACTAAAGAAGTGGTCGAATTCCTGACGCCTTGACCGACGGCATCATGGTTTTTACCATGGCGCCAGTCGCCAAGCCATTAGAGAAGACTTGAGTGCTTAGACCAGATTAAAAAGAGTCGCCGTCTCGGCATGCCACGCGCCTCCGGGCAACTTGGGGGCAAGACAAGCATATCTCTTTTCTCGAAGCGCCCGAATTCCCCAGGTCAATCTCTGGGACTCCGGCGGAGACCACAGCATCGCTTCATCGAGAGCTACGGTGCAATGTCAGCCTGTCGAAACACCCCAGCTAGCATTTGTTGAATCGCGGAACCGGCATAACGGACGACTAGTCTCGCCATGGCGTACCCGTGTCCTGGGGACAGTGCACGCTGACAGTGCCATGACGAATAAGCTGCAGGCAATTTGGGGTCGTCCAAGCGAGGAGGAACCAGCGATGATGCTGGCGATAATTAGGGGTCATATATCAAGCGCAAGGATGGCATCCTGGAGATTACACACGCCGTAATAAGAGGACCAAGATCGATCCACGACGTTTTTAACTTCAGAAATTTTATCTTCAAAAGTGTCCCCGTAACCGGGAAACAAGAACCAGCAGCTTTGTTCGATGCTCGAGTCAGCTCAACGGTAGCCAAACTCGATGAATTACTCCTGCTGGTGTCCCTTCAACGCCCCATCCCGTGTCCCACCGCCATGGCGTGAAGCAGCCACCAGGTTCTGCGTCACGCCAATGACGTCGTTCCATGCATCAAATGGGCCATGACGTCGATGGCGTTCCACCAAGATCCCGGCCAGATCCAATTCGGGAAGTGGGATCATTGGCGGCACGTGTGCCACCGGCCAACGACCAGACGTACTGTAAACAGGTAACGGGATTATCATATCTCAGCTGTCCTTCGACACGAACATTCCACGCGGCACAAACGGTCAAGTTGGTGGACGTGGATGATTGGCGTTGAGGCTCTGCTTATGTCTACTCAGTGATGGATTTATGATCATCGTGTCTTGGAGATGTGGGTTGGGGCTTAGGCGTGAAGAGAAGGGCCACAAGACTAACACGAGCGTGACAGGCTCGCGGGTTTCACGGGCTCTAGAAGGAATCTCTTCCAGAAGGGTAACTAACTCGCCGATTTCCCGCGTTTGGCGCGTATTCAAGCGCCTCACTCTCCTAAGGAATGACTTCAATTGTAGCAAGGGTGGCTAATCAACCAGCGGGCTGCAGCGCATAGATACACAGAACCATGAATGCTGTCCCAGAACGCGAGCAAACGCCAAACCAATCCTCCCGGACGCTGCCGCTTAGCTAGCATCAACGGCACTTCCACTACGATTCATTATAGTGTCGCGCGCTCCTCAAAATCCAATTGAGAACTATAAAAGCATTAGTCCTAGGAAAGATAGGGCATGGCCCGCAAAAGTGAACAGCAAGCCTAGACAAGAAACCTGGTCGCCTATAAACTCGACTAGATTCATCTCCATCTAAGGCTTATTTCCTCCCTCTTGTTTCCTTGTTCCACTCCTCTTCCTTCTTAGCATCTTTTTCAGTTTGGCGTTTCCTTTTCCCACTTTTCTTTCTCCTTCTTCCACTCCAACTCGACACTATTAACATTGCTTATCTTTGGCTCTTTGTCCTGGCCATTGCCTTTGCCTTTGCCTTTGTCCTTGTCCTTTTTATCAGTATCCTTATCTTTCAACTTATCCCAATAATCGTAAATCTGCTTCAGCTCTTCGTCATTCTCGGGGATCGTATAATCTGCGTCGAATTTAGTTTCCTCTCCATACAACCGGCAGATCGGTTCTCGCGGCTTGCAGTCGAAAGCCTCATGCCAGGCTACCGAGTCTCTCAGTGGTGCCCATACTTTCGTATGCGATGGAAGTCCAGACTCTGTAACGACTCGATCCTTGACACTACCTTTCTGTTCCTCGGTGCAGTACCGAAATGATCGGAACAAGAAGAACAACTGGTCATTGGTATACTTCTCTAATCCTTCAACTTCTCCATCAGGGCTAGTCTCCTGTGTCTTCTTCCATGCATAGTATGCAGCATCAACGCCGTGGGTGTTTGCGATGGCATCGTCAAGCACGAACTTGCCATTGAGAATATATTTGTCCTTTTCCTCATTCCCAGTGTCGACAGAGCCATTGTATTTGTTCTGGAAGCACTGAGCCCGAGCATGAAATTCCCTTGCCACTTTTGGGGGCCACAGTGGCTCCAAGGTTCCATTTGCTCCAAATTGACTACCATACTCATCAAACGCATGCATAAACTGCTCAGCGATGAGGGTACCATACCCTGAATAAGCGACAAAGAGAGGTTCTTCATCTTTATCGATAACTGGCATAACATCAGCAGGAGTAACGACATGGCTCCCCTGAGGCGAGTAATGTGCATCAAAGCTCCAAGCATTCAGGAGCCACTTGTTGGTATCCGGGGGCCTCCTAAAGTCTTTTGTCCACGATCTCCAGACGTTCCACTTCTCAAGTGCAAGGTAATCATCCGCGTGACTCCAATTCTTGGGACCATCGATTTTTGCCCTGACTTGAGCGCCGAGATAGTACTCTCTAATATCTCTCCAGTCCAGAGGATTTGAGGCCTGCAAACCCCATTAGCCACGTTGCTATTCATAGAACATCCTTAGCCTTACGTTATTCGAAAATGCAAGCTTCAATTCGAGACTCTTGATTTTGTTGACTGCGTTTTCTTGGGTATTCGTATCCATCCAGCGTGTGGCGTTGAATTCCTCCATAAGTTCTTCCCTGATGGTCTCAGCGATCTCTGCGCCGTTTTTTTTCTGCAGTGGCACTTGCGTGTGGTTAACGTAAATTGAACCGACAATAATTCCAAAGTGACGGAAAACATGATCATTGCAGAATTGTCCCTGTGTAGGTGGTTTACGCTAATATGAACTTAGCAAAGTCCGCGAATGTTTGGGATCTACTCGCCATTCCCTTGATATCTCTGAGCATAGTCTCGTACTTGTGACTAGTATGCTTATCTTTCAATAAGAAGTGCGTTTGAACGAATAATTGCCATAGTGAATACGCTCGGAATCCTTCCCTGGGCAGCTTGAAGAGTATGACAGATAAGTCTCTCCAATACTCAGGGAACAAAACCTCGACCTTATCTAGCGCAGTATTGCCGGGCTGATTCGCCAGGACTTCGTCGAGTGAGAGTTCAGGACACGCGTCCCGAATTTCCTCAGGCGTTGCCTGAACAAGGTTCTTCTGTCCCTGCGTTAACAATATTTCATATCGTGAAGGTTTAGAATGCTGCTACCTTTAGGTCTCGCCATTCATCTAGCTCGGGGGCAATATCGAGAATTCTGCGCTCCGTCTCAAAAACATTTTGAACGAGTACGTCCCAGTTTTCAACAGATTCTTGACCCTGGTAGGCCAGCTTAAACCAGGATTTCATGATTTGCTTGTATGTTTCGATCCATTTGTCATTATGGTATAGCTCTCTTCTTGGCAAGCCTTGAGGGATATAAGGAGTCACCACCGGTCGCATCTTGCTCTGCAGGATAGGAGTCAGAGAGTGCCTGTTAAGGGTAACGGAGCCGCGATAACTTACCCTGTCGAAGTAGGATCGCTGCGGTGAGAAGCTAGCGAATACCCAAATTCTATATACACTCAGAGTAATTTCCGTATTCTGTAGCATTTCGATATCGGATGAATCGATCGGACGGGAGGTGTTGAACTGAGGCATAAGTCTTCCATCTTCATTCGCACGGAGGTTTTCGTATTTCTTGAACGCATCGTGTACTTGCTTTATAATCGGCTCTATCGGCTTTATCTTCATATCGGATTCATGGTGGTTTTCCATACAGGTATCCCAGTATCGATGCATCTTCCTGAACAAGGAATTATTGGTTGCCGGTACCACTGACAAGTCGGGCTCAGTAGTTGTCAATACGATGGCATGCGGAAAATTTAGGGTAAGGGTATCTTACAGGTAGGTTCTCGGTTGCTGATTCATGGGCATCTCCGAGGATCAATTCGATTATCTCATGTATTTTATCCCTCCTCGGTGTCGCTTCGCTAAAGTCGGGCTCGTACCCACGCAGGCTATGCTTCCTCAGTTCGGTTTTCTTGAACTTGCCACAGACAACTATAGGATCGCATGTTAGCGCTATGGCTTGTCAGCTTGATTTTGTTAGGCAAAGATCTTACATTGATCCCAATTATCGCAGGGATTAGTCCCCCCGTCCATAGTTTGTTCCAGCCTCACACGCAGGCCATCGCACCAGGGATAGCCTGCGCAGTACCCCCTCTCTTCGCCTTTTGGCAATTTAGCTCCTTCTATGCTAGATGCTAGAAGGAGCAAACTCGTCGTCAACAGCGTAATGGTGACACTCAGACGGACCATGGCTAGTATTGTGGAAGATTTGACGCTGGAGTTGGGTGGGTATAATTCTTTCAAGCGCAGTAAACTCTTTTATTATAATGAAATGGGTAAACCGTTGTTACGGCAAGCTGTCCATATCAAGCTTTCCAGCCACCATTCGCCGCATCATGGTCATCCTCAATTCCGGTGGCCAACCTTATACACCGAAAAAGAAAAAAAAAGTAATCAGATCATGAGACAAAGACTCCAGGAGTTCGGTTTACGACTCCATTCATCGTGCCAAGAACCCTATCCGTCCAAGCCTAAAAATCTAGAAACACAATCATACCTCGGTTCCTCCGCCATCGTCTGATGCTACAGCTCCTCCTGAGGGTTTGGGCTATCAGGAGTCTGAGCTTACCGCTTGAAATCCTAACTTTTGCTTCTGAATACGAGGGAACACTCCTACTAGAACCAAGATCGAGAGTAGAAGCGTCGCCCACAACTTTATTTTTAGGACGTTAATGTTGTAGTCGGTCTTGGTGGCACTACAAACAGTCGCCAGGAGTAGTACGAGGATGACGTATCCACTATAGCGGTGATACTTCCAGATTGACTTCGCCTTGTTCTCGCCCCCGTATAGCTTAGGGGTCGCCCACATGGTGAAGCCAACAAGATATTGGATTAGGAGGATAATCGAGGTAATAACGCCAAGGTAGCCATGAACAGAGTGGAAGTGGGCACCATGGCTGGAAATCTTGTTGTACTCGATGATGGTGATACCAGCCACGAGAAATAGAAAGGCGAGAAGGTTGAGAGATGCATGAATTCGCTGGCCGATCCGCTTCTGCTCTGCAGTATGGGTAGGTTGCAGGGTCAAAATTGACTGGGTCAACGTCAAAATAGCGAGAGATTGGGCTAGGGGATGGCCGGAAAACAGGATCAGCGGCTTCGTGAAGACGCTGGCCCAAATGAGCACGACGAGGAGGACGACTCCTAGTTGGGCTACGATGCCTGTGCCTAATCATGAAAGTCAGCGCGTCTAGTGGCATGTCAAGTCATCCGGGATGACCATACCGAGCACGAGATTCCTAATTATCGGGTTGCCATCGACTTGAGCTGCGTCGCCTGGTCGGCCAAGCAGCGGCTCAGTCTCGCTTCGTTCAAGGCCGCCGACATCATCGTCATGCAGGCGCTCTGGTAGTCCCGTGGCGCTCGCCATCCCGAAGGCAATCGAGGAGAGGGTCTGAGGCGGGGAAGCTATACGGAAGCCCGGAATCAATCCTTGAGACTGCGTTCAGGCCTAGCTTGACACAAAGGGAGCTGTTAGAGGCAAGAACAACACCTAACGATTCTGTATTACGCGACTAAAACTTGAACATGAAGAGAAGTGAGGAGGCGGCGCAATAATGGTGAAATTTATCGGTAATTGTAAGACATGTCATTCATGTGCTCCCTTGTCGAGAGCCTGGCTTTTGAGTACTACCTAGTTGGACGTCGATGACGGAGTCGGGAGCTTCGACCCCGGTAAAGCTTCGACCTATCAGGAGCCGGCCTTTGAAATCATCATCGCGGACTGCCAATCAATGGCGGGGTAGTTAGGGAACGCACAATGAGGCCGCGAGATCGCGTGACAAGCACGCCTGCAATTAAGATACGAAGGTGTATAGAGTAATACGTAAGGGAGGAAAACTGAAGATAGTAATGTCTGGGGTATTTCAAGAACATTGATGCTATTGAAGTGGATACAACGAATTGCCAAATCTTTGATCTCACTGACACTCGATCATGAGTTCACTACCCTAGAGCCAGGTAACATTGTTCGTCCTCAGTGTCTTCAACTACCTTAAATTATTAACCTGCCCTGGGTATTTAAAATGCACCCGAAATATGAATCTTGGCTATAGGGTAGATTGTATACATGGCTACTGGGGTCACTATCTCGATGCTTTCGGGATAAAGGTGCGATCGAGTAATGCCATCGAGTAAACTAGGGCGCCGGCCTCGACTCCCTGGCCGCCGGGCGTCGGAAATGGCCGAGATCCACTGAACTCGGCCCTCAGTGCGGGCGCCGGAGCAGCATGGCCAACACCAACTCTATTCCCTCATTTTATTCTTCACATTGACAACGAGTTGACTGAAAAGACTCAGGTTGAAAGCTGACAATTTCCATCATATCTTCACCATGGCATCCATCGCGGACGAGATCGAATATAAGCTTGACGCTGTCAAGGTCTCCGTAATCAGCCCGGATGACATCGACAAGACATTCAGGTCGACGAGTATTGGTATACAACCTCTGCTCCATACGCATATTGAATATGAACTGAACTGACTAGATCTGATATCTGGAACACTGGGAGGCAAGATCCTCGCTTTCTCGGACCAATGGTTTGCCGAGGCCGCCAACCTCTTGACCCCAACTCCTCCTATCCGCCAGCCAGGAAAGATGGTCTTTACAGGAGCCTGGTACGACGGCTGGGAGACCCGAAGGCACAATGCCGAGCCTTTTGACTGGGTCATCGTACGGCTGGGTGTCGCCTCCGGCACAGTCGAAGGCGTCGAGGTTGACACAGCTTTTTTCTCGGGCAACCATGCGCCAGCTATCTCAGTCGAGGGTTGCTTTAGCCAGGATGATGACGAAGTTGTCTCATGGAAAGGAGGCCGAGGGAAGTGGGAGACCATCGTAGGAGTTCAAGAGTGTGGGCCTTCCCAACGATTTGGTTGGAAACTTGCAGAACCGACCAAGAAACAGTACACTCACGTAAGGTTGAACATGTATCCCGACGGTGGGATTGCTCGATTCCGCCTGTTTGGGCATGCAGTACCCGTCTTCCCCGATGACAAGGAGGCCATCTTCGACCTCGCCGCGGCTCAGAATGGCGGTGTTGCTGTTTCCTGCAGCGACCAGCACTTTGGAACCAAAGACAACCTATTGCTCCCTGGTCGAGGCAAGGACATGGGCGACGGCTGGGAAACAGCCCGATCACGCGGAAAGGGCCATTTCGACTGGACCATCATCAAGCTCGGAGCGCCTGGGTACATTCAAAACTTCGTCGTCGACACGGCCCATTTCAGGGGCAACTTTCCTCAAAAGGTGGCGATCCAGGGCATTGAATGGAAAGAGGAAGGAGATCCATCAGCGGAGGCCGATGGCTGGAAAGAGGTAGTCTCTCCGAGCAAAACCGGTCCAGATGCCGAGCATGATTTCCCATCCTCAGCTCAGGATGCTGTGTTCACCCATGTCAAACTTATCATGATTCCTGATGGTGGGGTCAAGAGATTGAGGGCGTTTGGCAAGCGAGCGGCCTAGGGGTACAACTGAATAATCGAAAACAATAGTGTGGTTATCGAACCCTTTAAGGATGATATAACACGAAATGGCATCCCATTGCCCTTTAGTAAATGAAACTCGAACCACTTTGAAATGTCACAGACTATAACTGTAGGAGTCGGGACTTGTGAGGGAATCACCTCCTATGAGGTGTGGCTGTGCACGGGCCATGTGGCTTTGCGTCCCCTCGTCACCCTGTGGGAGGCGCCAGCTTGCTGTTAGCAACGGAACGTCTATTTCTCCATCCAATATCATACAACCGGCACCTCGAGACACCTCACACGATATCTCCGCGCCTGTCCTCTCGAGATAAGAGAGCACCCAGCAAACGGATTTCGCTCCCACATCCCATCCCGTCTCTGCATCCGCGCACCCCGTAAACCTTGTTCGAGCGAATTCCATGAGCCAGGGAGTCTGGCCCTGCCCCTCCTTCCACCATGGATCTTGGGGACTTCAATGACGGCGATGACACCCGCAAGCCTCATACACTGCCTGCTGATCTTCCCACATCGCTAGATGATCGCAGGCATGTACCAGTGGAACATCTTGTCCCAGAGACGGAGATGTATGATGGCTGGCAAGGTCCGTGGCACCTCGCACCATGTTGCGACGATGCGTATAAACAAATACATTACTAACACTACCCCAGGCCAGTCCCAATTTCTCACAACTCCAGCCTTAGCAAAGCCACTGAATTTTGGCAACCTGTCACTAAACGATACCGACTACGACCATGATATCACCAAAGCACCCAAAGATAGCGATAAGCGGTTGCAGGAGATGCTGGCCGCGCAAGCAGCGCATCAAGCAGGTCCAGTTTTCGAAGACGAGGATGAAATCGCCAACAATGAGAGGCTATCTGATTCGGACAAGACGGATAAGCTTCAGAAAGCTCTGAATATGGCAGCGAGCAATGGAGACGTCGAAAGGATACGGAGGCTCCTAGACGGCAAGGCAAGGTCATATATAGATGTTAATGCCGAGGATGAGGATGGAACTCCACCTCTGATCTATGCCAGCTGTTTTGTGAGTAACAGTGCTCTTCCTCGAAACGCCGTTTGCTAACATCTCAAAAAGGGCCATGAGACTGTGGTGCAAGAGTTGATTGAAGCTGGCGCCGATGTCAACAAGCAGGATCGCAACCAATGGAGTGCACTCATGTGGGCAATGACGAATAGGCATAAGGGCATTGCGAAACTTCTATTAGACAACAATGCATCATCCGAGCAGAAGACATCATCTGGGCGGACAGCATTTGACTTTGTCCCCCCAGATAGCGATATGTCCTATTACCTCCATGACAACGGCTACAATATCGGCAGCGCGGGTGTCACGGATGATTTTTACGACCCCGGCTTTTCCCAGGACCGGTTTGAGGAAGAGATGGCAGAGAACGAGATGAGGAGGAGGTTAATGATGGAAAGCGCTCGCGATCTCGAGGTCGACTTAGGCAACGTCGGCATGGACGATCAACCAGAGGTGTGTGAAATCCGGCCCAGTACTCTGTGGGCAACGCGTATTGACATCACTAGCCGGTTGATGAATTCGAAGAGGAACAACAAGAGTTCGACTGGGGCCGCTGTTTACACGACCAAATGTTCGTCTTTCAGGAGCACGAACTGGATCGGATATTGGACATCATCATCACTAAGATGACACCGCAAAGATCACCGACTCAGAAACCGGTACCAGCGAACATGATCTTCCTAAGCGCAAGATACGCTCACTATCACTCAAGTCCTGAATTGCTGGAACGACTTCTAGTTTCAGCCATGGACTGTATCAACGACGTCGTCGAGAGGTGCCAGTGGGATATGACTATCTTGGCCTTTTGGATCTCGAATGCAACTTTACTGCTTCACTATCTAAAGAAAGATGCCGGGCTTGTCGAAGCGACGTCAGAATTTCAGGCTCAGCTGGCCGAACTTATTAACGAGATCTTCATTTTGATTGTCCGGGATGCCGAGCGACGCCTTGATAAGGTGCTAGACGCGGCGATGCTAGACCACGAGACGATCCCGGGTTTCGAAGACATCACCTTCCAGAACGAATGGAAACTATTTAAGCGAAAGGCAACTGTCAAGGAGGAACCACTGGAAAAGAGATTCCGCCCGCCATCGCCGAAGCAGAGAGCAAAGCCAGCACCTCGAAACGTTACATCGCTGCTCTCGTCGACGCTCTTTGTCCTGGACTTGTATGATATCCATTCGGTGATCACAGCTCAGATTATTTCACAGCTGTTATACTGGATTGGCGCAGAACTCTTTAACCGCATTATGTCGAATAGGAAGTACTTGGCAAGAACAAAAGCGATGCAAATCCGCATGAACGTCTCAGTCCTGGAGGATTGGGCAAGGACCAATAACAGACAGGCTGAGCATTACGAGGGAGGAGACACGAGGTCCTCGGGAGAAACGACGCTGGAAGCTTCTAGGAGGCACCTCGCGCCAGTCATCCAACTATTACAATGGCTCCAGTGCTTTTCGTCCCTGGCACCGGATGATCTCGAGGCATTGGTCGATACTCTTCAGCAGCTGAAAAGGTTGAGCCCTCAACAGCTCATGCACGCAGCCAATCATTATCGCCCCGAGGTAGGGGAAAAGGGACTGCCTAAGAGTGCCGTCAAGTACCTCGTCGCAATACAGAAAGAAGCTGCGCTAAAACGGGAACGACGACGGAGCGGAATGATGTCGCCAAAGCCCGGGCAGGATAGTACACCGGCGACACCCGTCAGGAGTCGGGCAAATGGCAATGGCTTCCTGGACACTCCCGGCAGCGCACAGGGTACCCCAAATGCTAATGAGGATGATTGGTCGGAGGACGACGATGCGCCGGAGCACCTGCTTCTAGATCCTGCGCTGATGCTGCCCTTCACATTACCATCCGTAACTGACATGTTGGTGAGCTACGGGGCCGGGTTCGGAGGAGTCAACCGAGAACGGGAGCGGAAATACATCCCAACGGTGCCCCCGGAGTTCCTCGACAAGCTCGAGATCAGTGGCGCACGGAAAGGACCCATGTTTGGAGAGAAGGATTGGGAGAACGAGGAAGTGTGAGACATGCATTTCGGGAGGTTACCAGATCTGGGGCGTCGCAAAGAGACGACGAGCTGAGAAAGGAAGTCCGCTGGGCCGCTTCCAGAACCCGAGGCGCTCTCCGGCTACGACGATGATGGAAAGTGGAAAGTGGACGGACAGACACATGACATACTGATGCAAGCAGCCTTGAGCAAGCATAGAAGATGGGGCAACTTGGGGTGTGATACACGATCCGCAATCCGCGATTCGATGGGCTTAAGGAAAACTCTGCGATGCAAGCTGCAAGGGACAAACAGTCTGGCGGCGGGAAGATGTTGTAGCAGGTGGCGCAAAAGCACATGTCAGGCATAGGTCATGGCCATGGACAATGGGATTGGCAGAAGTAGGCGTTAGCGTCGAGATTGAATACCTCGCCAAAGTGTGTTGAGGGGAATATCTAAGCCGAGCCAGGTTGACAATTGGAGAAGTGCTTTGTGACTGGTGACGGGACTCTGACGGAGCAGTCTTTTCTTTTTCCCAGCAAACCTTTCAGAGCGAGCCCTACAGGTTGGGAGGGCCCCCACCAGCGCGAGGTTGCATGGGATTCACAAGGCTAGATAGAAGCGCGAGAATCGGTGCTTCTTCCATGCATACACTCAATATTTGCCGCTGTAAAGTCTAAGGGGGCGCAAGCGTCTCCACCGTCTCCCTTAGTCTAGGAGCTCAATGACCATGACCTCTGTATTTCCCCCCCCTCCTTCAATTCTGACCCACGCTTTGCCATGCTCAGAGTGGTTGGATGGAGGCAAAGGACGAGCAAGTAAGGCCTCGCCAGTTTTCAATGAGGATCTCACCGCCCCAAGCTTTACTTAGCACGGTCCACTACCACGCGATACGGACGAACGCGGAGACAGCTGAGCCAACCCCCCAACGGGCTGGTCCAACGGCCGTCATGGCTCCGGGCTCCGGTGCATGTTGGGATGCGTTGGCCAACTTAGACTGCCACGTCAAGACAGGCATGTGTGGCGGCTGGACTGGGATGTACCCATGCGACGCCGGACTACGAACGCGCTCTTTTTTTTCCCCCTCGTCATGGTTAAGATTTTTTTTTCGGGTGCGGGCGTGTGAGCGTGGGTTTTGGGCAGAAAGTGAGCTCGAGGATTTTGGCTTTGTGCTTTGCTTTGTCCCGTCATTCCTCCCTGCTAGAGATGGTGATTACAAGGCTATTGATCGCCTGGGGAGGTGGGAGCTGAGAAACAAGCACTTTATGATGCATACCGGCCGGGCAGCCGCCAAGCGATCTGGTTGAGGAAGAAGAAAGTTTGGTAATATGGGGGCGCGGTACCGATTGATTGTGACAGCGGAGAGTGCCTCGCATGGATAGCGAGGAATGAGGGGCGTCGTGAGAGTTCTGTATGCACGAAAGGAACGTCTAGAAGGCCACCCAGCAGGAATCTCCCCGTCCCTTCCCTGGCTGCACATCAAACAGCACAGAGCAGATGGTGTGATACACGCAAGCACAACAAAGGGGAAACCACTGACTTTTCTGCTTTAATGAGTAGACGAGTGCCAGGGCTTCCTGTAGGCCCGTGTATGTATGCACGGTACCTGAGGGATTGGTGATAGGTTGTAGTGGTGTGGTGTCGAGACATCAAGAAGTGTGTGTTGTTGGTGGGCGCGGGTACCTTGCAGCCGGCCTGAGTCAAGCCCCATTTACAGCCATTCATGATCTGAGTTGAATCGACGGGTTTTCAAGCTCCGTGCTCGAGGTGGTGAGTGGCCGTTGTTGAGCACCGAGAAGGGCATGGCCCCAAAGCTTGTGTGTGATGACTGTTTTGCCCTTGCATACGATCTACTGTGTACTCCATCTGCCCTATGAAGAGTCCCGGGTCCAAGACAACCCGTTGAGGGCGATTGCCTCGTACCAAGGAGATGAGCACAACCACATCGTATACACGATACAATCAACGCAGGCCGCCGCAGGTCGCAGCTCCCAAACCAAACCAAAACCAGCCAGCCCCTTGTACTGACTCCCAGAGACTGGCCCGGGCCTTGCCTGGGTGTCGATGCGAGTTGAAGTGTCCCCCTCCAGGCCTGTAAGTGGAGCGAGCTTCCTACTGCACGTCTGCGAGTTCTCCATCCGACCCAGTGAGCCAGTGTGAGAGCTTACAAGTTTTCACCGTATCCTCCTCCGCTTTTTTCCCTCCCTTGAGGCTGCGTTAGTGACCCGTGGTGGATGATGTGGCTGCTGCTGGATGGGCGCAATCCTCAATGCCGTTAGAGAAAAGCCCTGACTCCCTGGAAGCCCGACGAGGCCAACAGCGCAGGTCTCGCCGAGGGTCGCTTGCTTGCTGGCTGGCTCTCGTCTTGATCCATATGTAGAAAGAAAAAAAGTTGGCAGTAGGTAATTAATACTAGATGTATGTAAGCCCCGGCCCCAGCTGAGGCTTGCCGTGTCTTTGAGTCCTCGTCTCTTTTTCTGATTCACCTTCATCTTATACCCCAAGGTACCTTACCGTGCCGTTCCACTTTCTATCTTCCCGTTTTCCACCTCGTTCAGTCTGTTTGTTATTTTTCTTTTCTGTCTGTGCAGCAGGCAACGCAAGATTAACTTGTCTCATCGGCCTTTGCCCCTCCCTTGAGCGAAAGAGTGAGTTTCCTCCCGTTCCTGCAGTTTGCGTTTGCATCACGTCACGAGCCATCTCCCCGTGCCCGCACTTCCTGATAAAGAAAGACCACCCATTCCGTCCCAGACGCATTGGTGAACTGTCTGGGAAAAAGGGAGACAAATCTCGTTCCACTTCGAACTTCTTTCATCGCGAAGATTTTCTGCTCCAGTTTCGGTGCTTGCGGATCGCTGCCCGTCTCGATCCTCCTTGCATTCTTCATACCCAATTGACGACTTACACACATTTGACTTGCTGGGTCTCACTTACATGCACGCTCGTACTGACCAACTCAGGGTTGCTGCATCATCACTACGTACAGCCACCATCATACACCGTATTCAACTATTTTTGGTTTGCAGCTTCGTCAAGGGAGATTTTACGAACATCTAACGCTCCAACGGCGCCCTCAGTCGAATCAACACGATCCCCACGGTAGCCTCCCTTGGGCTCCGAGCGGGTCGTTTGTCACCGCGGCCATCTTTTGATCCTTGGTTGAACAGGATTAAATAAGTCGCCCAATACTACCACCATCCACTGGACGCCATGCTGCCGCAAAAGTTTGGCAGTGTGCGGTACAAGAGCCATCCAGCCGTACGAAGAGATACTGGTCTGGTGGCATTGCGCTACGAGAAGACGACCCAAGCAGAGCTTCCCATCCCCGTTGGGACAAGGAAACCTGTTCGAACAGCCCGCCCGCCGTCTTCGTCGAGTTCGTCGCATCACTCTCACCATCATCCCATCGTCGTGATTCCTCCGTTGCCCGTCGGTGTTGCCCCCCCTACTGAGGAGCACCCAGCCTTCAGAACCTCACCTTGCTCGACGCCCTCGACCTCACCCCGAAATTCACCTCGGAGGACGTCACCGCTGGACGAGTGGAAGCGAGACTCGGGCGTTGCGAGGACCAACTCTTCGGCCACCATTCGTGAGGAGTGCGAAGAAGACGAGGTGCTTTGTGCACCAAAGGTCTCCGAAGTGCTGTCGACTCGTGTCGTACTTCCTGTAGTGCAACCCGACGAGGATCCTTTCATCGAGTCGCCAACACCAGCGAGACCATCTGTCTCGTCGACCGATGCCAGGAGTGAGACTATGTTCAAGGTCCGCAGCATGACTCCTCCTCCCGCTCCAGCTCCAGCTCCATCTCCGGAACCTATTTCTTGTGCTGCCCCCTCCTCTGATCCTCCCGCGAAGTCTGTCTCTCCCAAGGCACCTCGATCTCCCAGAAAACTCGTCAAGAATATGAGCTCGCAGTCTCCTTCTAGGTTCAGGGCGAAGAGTCTCAGCGAAGTGGTGCACTCAGTAACGCAGCCAATGGAAACCTTGCTGCGGGGCTCACCTCGTGCAGCGTCGACGAATAGCGCTACCCGGGGCACCAGAGCCTCTAGTGACTCCAGTGGCTCCACGTCCGCTAAGGTTGGGTCCAAGCACTCACCCGAGTCCCCCAAGTCTACCAAGTCGAGCAAAGCCAAGGCATCTTCCCATTTCTGGTCACGATCCCGGTCCAGCACAAAGTCAGATGCCTCTGTCGTCTCTGAATACTACGTGCCAATCGACGTCTCAATCCCCACCGACAGTCTCCTCGAGGATGACTTCCTGAACAGCCTCTCTTTCTCCAAACGCGGAAGTCTTATGTTTGGCAATCAGTGCATCCCCAATTTCGATGACATGGATCAACAACCCCTGGATCAACCCGCGACAACCACCACTTGCGACAATGGAAGGACAACTCCCACTACGCCCACGCGCAGCTCGACCAAGCCCGCCTCGAACTCACCGCCTCGAACCAGCGTCGAATCCGATAACACGAAGACGACCCGCGATGCGCAGCAGACTACAAGGGATGCCCCGGCCCTGATGCCACCCCCAGATATTCGCGTCATGGAGGCCGACGTGGAGAAGGAATCTCAAAAGGTGAGATCGCTCTATACTGTTGGCGATGGCCCTTATGGCGAGAACGGTACAAGACACTCGTACTGCGAGCGGCTTGAGCCTACTCCCGAGGCGCCGTCGGAGGAGAATGACAATGACCCGTATGGTTTCCTTATTGCTCCGTCTTTCATCTTGGACTATGGTTTATACTAACTTGCCTTCTCTCTCTCTAGCGTTCATGGTCATCTATCACCCGCTTGGGGAACTCCAAGGTCTGGAAGTTCCTTCTCCCCCTCCGATCTTCACAAGCGGCACTTTGAGTTGGCCGGCGGGCTTGAGGACTGGGAGGACATTGATGGCGCTGACATTGACCGATATGGTTTCATCAACCTGCCACGGCCCGGCTCGAGGGTCGGCACACCAACCGAGATGAAGTCGGCGCAATATTCGCCTAGGAAGAGAAACGTCCTCCTAAAGCGAGATCCGTCGGGGCTCTCGTCGCCACTAAGTGGTCGGCGTACGCCTACCCGGAAGGTCTCTGCAAGGTCCCTAAATACGCAAACATCCGAGTTGTCGATAACGACGTCGTTGCGGTCGTCAAGATCTGTCCTCCGTCAGGCTGGCAACATGCTGCCGCACAATCGTGATCGACGCTGGATGGACGAAGCAGGGGACATGTTGAACATCTCCCCCAACCTGCAGGATATAGAGGAAGAAGTAAAAGCAGAAAAAATCACAGAAGCAATAAAACGAAAAGAGTGGGAAAGATCCGAGAAGTGGAGAAATATGGCCAAGGTGGTCAGGAGAGGAGGTGAAGGGGAAGGAATGGAGTTTGAGTTCGACACTAAGAACCCGAAGCTCATTGAGAGGACGTGGAAGGGAATCCCAGACAGATGGAGAGGAGCCGCCTGGTGGTCGTTTCTTGCTACGAGTGCGAAAAACCACAAGGAATGCGCAACCGATGAAGCTCTTGTTGCAGACTTCCACCGGCTCCAGGAACGGAGTTCGCCGGACGATGTTCAGATCGACCTCGATGTTCCGCGGACCATTAGCCGGCATATTATGTTCCGACGGAGATATCGTGGCGGTCAGAGACTATTGTTCCGGGTTCTCCATGCCATCTCTATCTACTTTCCCGACACGGGTTATGTTCAGGGGATGGCGTCGTTAGCGGCGACGCTGTTATGCTATTTCGACGAAGAGAAGTGCTTTGTCATGCTAGCACGCATGTGGCAATTGCGCGGGCTCGCTCGTCTATATCGACCCGGCTTCGAAGAGTTGATGGCTGCGCTTACCGAATTCAACACTCGCTGGCTCAACAAGGAAGTGGCTAGCAAGTTGGTAAGTCTCATCTCAAGGAGTGTCCCAGGATAGATCTAACTTGTATTAGGCTGAGCTGTGTATTGACTCCACTGCGTACGGAACGCGCTGGTATCTAACTCTCTTCAACTTGTCAATCCCCTTCCCGGCACAGCTGCGAGTGTGGGATGTCTTTCTCCTACTGGGAGATGAACTTCCTAGAAGTAGCGAGCCCAACCCACAACCGACGAACCCAGGGGCACCGAATCCAACCTCTACAGGCGAGTACGATATCTTACACGCCACGAGTGCAGCACTTGCCCAGGCATTACGGGAGGTGTTGCTGGATTCGGACTTTGAAAATGCCATGAAGGCGTTAACATCATGGATCCCGATCACAGACGAGGATCTCTTAATGAAGGTCACGAAAGCGGAATGGAAATCCCATCACGGCAAGAAGAAAGCATAGCAAGCATTCTTGCCGACGCTTTCGACGTGACCGGTCCACCTCGACGGCTTATTTCTCTTTGTTTCCATTCTCTTTGTACAAATTTTGTGTTTCTTGAGCGGTTCACGAAACCTGCCACATGTCTTTTTTGTTTTGTTTGCGAACCTGCTCGATACCCCCCTCAAGCTGCGGCCTCTGAGGGACCACATGCCTAACCGGCCATATTTCCTTATCTGACTTGGCGAACGCCACGGTCTATCAATATCTGGTGTTGGGAGAAAGCGTTTGGGGCCATGGAAACATAATTCTATATACCCCTTCCTGGCATCATGTTTTTTATGTTGATCTTGCGAATGGAGGAGTGGAGGATGAGTGGATGAATGGATGTACCATGATACCTTATGGGTCGAGCAATGGTTTATAAAGCTCGAACCCTTGATGAAGGACTCCAATGACAGATTGTCAGGAGTACGACCAGGTTGTAAAACCTGAAGTTACATACTTTACAGTATAATACATTACCGCCACAAGCTTACGAGCCGAGGCACCATCACCATCAAACCCGTTTGCAGCCCCTCGTAATCCAACCCCAACGAGTCAGTACACGCATGCTCATATTAAGCCGAGTCCCGGTACCTTTGATATTGCCTCATCAATACCACACACGTCCACACCCTGCCCGGCACTCACTCAGACCCAACGTGGCCCGTGCCTCTTCCAGATCCCCAACCCCTTTCATGTCCTCCTCGGAGCCGGAGCCGGAGCCGGAGCCGGACATGGTGTGACGTGCGGGTGTTTATAACTTCCAACTCACAACTCACCTCCGTCCCGTATTCTCTGCCCCGTTCTCCATCTCCCAAGCCCACATCCCAAAACAGAACCACACCACACCCGCATCCGCCAAGCCAACACATCCTAGTGAAAATCATCGGCCAACACAGCCAGTCACAACACGAAGGCGACGAAACCCTCCAAAATCAGTAGGGAGGAGCGGTGGAGTCGACAGGAAGACGAGGTATCCATGTCCACAAACGGCAAGAGAGGCCCCCATTGTGACGAAGACGTGGATGAACTTGCTTAGGATCTGGTACTCCACCGGCACGAAACATCGTGGATCCATGTTATTCCAATATCTCTCAGTACCGTCTGTGGAGGCAATATATCCCAATGCCGTCTACAGAGGGAATCTTCCGAGCCTGTTGAGTGCCGGCCAAGGAATCGGCAGATGGGCCTCGTATCCGTGGAAGTTTCCTCATTCGGAACTTGGCAGGTTTTGTTTTAATCGAGTTGCTTCTTGCGTAATTTCCCGATCATGTACAGACTTGTGAACTTGATCTTTCTGGTGAGTCGATGGCTTAGGCAGCGTGATATAGGGCGTTCGGGGGCCCGGAGTATTAAACTCCGTGATATGGCTTAGGTTCCCCAGAGGTTCGTCCTAGGCGATGTGACTATAGATTGTATGCCATAGCTGAACGAAAATGGCACTCAAGACCCTCTTGGAACAGTTCATCTGGACATCATCGTAGCAGGGGACACATGGTGTTTGATATAACCACTAACCCACCAACCGTTGACACGAACATACGAAGCAACATCCTTCATCACACTCCTCTCGTCGATCTCCAAGCACAACACCTCCCATCCTAACTACCCTAGTACTTCTAAAATCCAATCTCACATCCCAACAAGAAAACCCTTTTTCCCAAACGGCCGCGCTGAGCCTCCGGTGCTCTGGGCAGCCCTGCATGCTCATCCTCTGTCGATCCCGGTCATCAACCAGAAACACAGCCCGCAATCTCCGCGGCTCAGAGTCGAGCGAAGACAGTCAATCTTGTCAAACCAGGATCTTCAAGCGCTCGAGCCACCTCGTACTCCCAACTGGATCGGGCGTGTTTCTTCTAGAAGATGGTAACTAGCCAGGGTCGTGGATCAATATCCTAGTTGGGAGACGTCCGTACAGTAAGCACCATCAAACTCGAAACACTCATCCTTCGGTGGTGTACATAGTAAGTCAATTTCGCTATCCAGCTCAGCCAACGAGGTCCAGTCGTAGCCGCCTGTGACAGACACGTCCCACAGAACACGTAAATCTATCCTCCCCTCCCCTCTCATATCCCTCTCCCTGCTTTCCGTCCCCCTACTCCGGTAATAGCGTGGACTTCACATTCAAGGGCATATCCAACCAGCTCGGCATCCAACGTCAGAATTGAAACCACAAGACCGCCCCTCTAATTCCCCTCGTTAGGATTATCCCTGAATGTACCAACGTCAGCGTCTGCATGCGACCGGGAATTACAGGACTAGAGGGGATTCAGGAATGTTGGCCGTTGCCCATATGAAGACGTAAGGAGTAACGGAATAATGTAATTTGCTAGCCTCTCCTTGTGCAGTCAGTTAGATGAGTGTCAGGGAAGAGAAACCATGGATGCCATGCAACTGCCATTTTTTGTATAGTTGTGAAACCATATCTCCCATCCAGGCCTTGCCCGCCGGGTATCTATCGCAGCTCTCCATGCCCATGAAAATCGGTTGACCATCAACTCTCTCTGCCCTATCGCCATACCCGTTCTGTCCAAGTTCACAAACATCCAACAACTCCTCTCACAAGATGGATAGATATATATAAATTCCCTGTCGCCATTCGTACCCGCCTCTAGCCCTGCCGTCCCTTTTGAAACCGTGCCTCTGTCCCTCCGTCCCTCCGTCATATGCGTAGGCGAAAATATGATTAGCCAGCCTGATATGCGCCCACCACTTCTAGGATTAAAAACAAAAATTGGCCAATATGAATACATGTCGAGCTTAGAATCGAATATCTGTGTTAATTTGAAAAACTTCCCGCCTGCTCTGTGCAGACACAACCGTGTTGGCGCCAATCCTGGTTCTGTCGATCCCAGGAGATCATCTCCAGTTTCGACCAGATGCCAATCCATACAAATCGCAAGCTAGGTTTGCATGCATTTGCTTGGAGAATCCCACATCTTCGTCTCTTCGAATTGATGACAATCTCTGATGGATTCGAGGGCAATTTCGTGGGGCTCGTAGGCGCGGTGGCCATGGCTGAGGCGCGTCTGTGGAAATTACATTCCCTCCCTGGCGCCATCGCCCTCCACATCACCTTCACGCGAGGGTCTTGATTCCCCGACTCCGCCGTGTGCTGGGGGCTCGGTCGGAGGACTTTGCCGTTGTCGTTTCTCGCTTCGCTCCCCGGTCAGGGCTGGTGCGGAATGCTGTGATGCTGGTCGAGGCTCTTCTGACAGCATAGACGATACCGAGTGCTTCTGGGATTCGCTGCGCTCCCGCTCGCTGCTACCACGTTCATGTGGGAGTCCTTGTGAAGGCGCTGGTGCTGAGCTTCGTATCGGCGACAAGCCACGAAGTGGTCCACCGAAGCTTTCTCGGCGCGAGCGCCCTGGTTCGGATGATCGATAGGAAGACATGTCGCTTCTCTGCCGCGTGTGCCCACGGCGTGCTCGGGGTGGGTTCGACAAGCTGCTCTGAACAAAGGGTGGCGGAGATCGGAATCGTGTGTCGCCGCGAGTGGGTGAAGGGACAGGTTGCCCGGTGGCTTTTCGCTTTCTAGGCGTCTCCCCTACCATCACACAGCCACGTTAGTCTACAGAGAGTCTCGCTTTCTCTTAGTCTTAGACGAACCGGAGGGAGTTCCGGGTCGGTTCGAGCTGCTGCTAGCCTGCGAAGTCGGGGGCTGCCAGTGGTGAAAGTATATCGAAGGACTCGACTGTTGGGACTCCTGCTGGGCCGATTGGGCCTGCTGCATTTGCGGGTGTGCCATTGACGGGGCACCATGCGCGAGTTGTGGGAGGTTGGTGTTGAGGCTCGGGAGGTTTGATACTTGAGCCATGGGCCGGCCCATGGTTCCAACTACTGTCTGTCCTCTTGGTCTGGTCGGGGATCCGGGATACGCATATGCCGGCGGCGGCGGCGGTGGTGGTGGTGGTGCCCCCTGACCTGGGGGGATTCCGTGGTACTGGCCTTGTGCCTGCGTGTGCTGGTCTCTCTGGTGTTCCGGAGAAACAGGCTGGGGAAGCATAAGCTGCGGGTGTTGTGGCTGCGAAGGGGGCATGAACTGCTGAGCCCATTCCAAGGCAGCCTGTGGGAGGATGCCTCCGCTGCCCATACCAGCAAATACCAGAGGAACCATGGCGGGTGGGATGCCACTGGAGAGAGAGGTTCGCAGCATGTCCATTTCAACCTTTCGCTGCTCCAGACGCAGGCTCTCTTGCCTAGTCTTCTCCTCTTCCTGCCTCCTCTTGTCCTCCTCAGCCCTCGCCTGGAGCCAATTCCTCATGGATTCCTCGGCTCCTTGCCATTGTTGAGGCGGAGCGGGGAGTTGGCCCCAGGAGTCCCTCTGCTGGTGGCCCTGATGGCCCTGGTGACTCTGGGTTAGTGAAGGTGGTGGAGGAGGTGGTGGAGGTGCATGATGCGTAGGCGGAGGACCTCCGGCGGTCGGAGGCTGTTGAGGAGGAAGAGCCATTGCCGCCGGAGGAGGCAGACCGCGATGAGGAGCCGACATGGGCTGGGATGGCGGACTGTTCCGAGGGATGACGGGCAACGCCTTATGGCTATACTCTTGGTAAATCAAGGGGGGAGAAGGTCGCGAGGTTGAAGGCGGTGTCGGCAGGTCATGGACGGACTTGTAGCCGTAGGTTGGTGGCTGCTTGACGGTAAGCATCGTCGTGTGGGAGCTGGCTGGCTACACCAGTGGGGACATGTGTGGCGAGCAAAGTTAAAAGGCAAGGGCAGATGTTGTCGCTTTTGCTGATATACACTTTTTCTGAAGTAGCAGAAGTCAAGAACACAGCGGTCTGGGAGGGGAGGGCAATGATGATGTTGGATTCAGAAAGGAGTGCAATTGGTGTTGAGGGGAGAGAGAAGGAAGGGGTGTGAGAAGAGAGAAGGTGAGAAGCATACGAGGTGAATGCGGAAGCCGCAGCCTTTGTATAAGACGGATGCGAGTTGGATGTGTCGGCCAACTCAAGAATAGTGGCTGTCGAAACGGGCGGGGCGGATGAAACCTATCAACTCGCAAGGCCAGGCTCATTTGGAGGTGATCATGGATGCCTCTGCCACATGGCGCAAGGGCAACAACAAGCTCCAACAACAGACAGGAAGGCAGAGGCACCCTGTCAGACAGGCGCGGCCAAGGCGTTGGATAGTCGACGTCTAAGGTAGGTCTTATGCTGATCGGTGGAAGCCAAAGCAAGTGCCAGGAACCTAGAACGGACGGACCAAGCTTGAGCAGCGGCGGGACGGATCCGATGAGGATGGCACTTGGATGGGTGGAGGTTCCAAAGATCCTAGAGGAGGGTTTAAAGATGGGGATGGGGCAACAACTAACGAATTAGAGAAGCAGGTTGAGGGAAGAGTTCAGGAGCAAAGAGGAAGAGCACAGCAGGATCAGGATCAGGAAGCGAGTGAGAGGCAACAACAGCATGAAGAGTCACTGGCTCTTCTCTTCAGTCGAGCTCTTGAACAAGGGCTTTCCGTCCGGGACCAGGGCCAGGACCAGGCCGTGAGAGGACGAGGAAGGCCGATTAAAGATTTAGACAAGGGCTGGAGCGGAATCGTGCCAGTGTGGAGAAGTCTGTGTGCCTGGTTGATTTCACTAGGGTCCTGAAGCGTGTATCAGAAGGACATGACAGATTAGGTAGGGGAGTGGGTGACAGAGAATGCTCGAGAGAGACGACCGACGCACAGGCAAAGGCAGAGGCTGCAGAAGAAGCACGCACTCACAGACAGCGAAAGAAGGATTGGAAGTGGAGGGGCATCGATGAACAGGGGGGACGTGGGAATGGAAGAGGGGGGTGTGTGAGGCGTAAGATGTAAGTGCGAGTGTTGTTTTAACTCTTTCTGCCCGGGCTTATGTTGTGTGTATAGTGTGAGAAAGTGTGTGAGTGTGGCTTGAGCTCAGCGAAAGAAAAGCCCAGATGAACGGCTGGGAAGCCAGTCAACGACGGATTGCTTGTTTCGTTCTGGCTTAATCCCTATTACACTGTCGAATCTTAGAAAGTGTCCCAAGACCCCGGGAACAAAGGTACGATCAATTGGCTGGCCACGGTAGGAGAAGCAGAGGGTAGAGACGGCGGAGATGGGGAAAAAAGACCTCAACTTGTGGCAAGCATCATATCATCCACCACATTGTTCGAGATGAGTTCTGATGATGTTATCGATGCCCTTGTCTGCGACGGTCAGGTTGTTTGACGCGGGAGCCTTTTTTTTCTTACTGTACCTCTTTCAAGGCTTTCATTACCCGTTTTTCCTTCGTGCTCGTATTCATCTATCTGCCTTTGATTAATTTTTCCTTTTCCCATCTTGAGGTTGAGACGCCGTTGTTTCTGGGCTGGCTGCTTCCACAATGAAAGGATGGATGCAGGGCGCCAACGCCAAACCGGGGGGGGAGGGGTTCAGAAGAATGGCATTATAGCTAGCATGGCATCCGTCACAGACAGAGCCAGCCAATTCCCAACCGACCGGCAGGGATCTTGGGTCGATCTAGGGTTGTTGACGGACCTCGACTTGGGTCTGGGCCTCGCGGGAGACGCTGAAATCGGCGGGAAGTGGGCGTGGATCTTGAGGCCAACGTTTTAGAATCCAACTTGTGAAGTGTCTAAAATTGACCAGGGGAGGGTGGATGGATGGAGGCTGTGGCTGGGGCCTGGAGCCCTGGCAAAGTTGGAGAATCACTCATTGAGGTTCGACAAGGGTAATCTGTAGTTACTAACAGATTTCATTCGTACCAAACCTCAAAGAACTTGAACCTGGGCAGACACGACAAGCAACTACTAGTAGTAATAAGTAAGTATGCCCTTCGAAGACGGGCTCAGTCTTGGGCCAAGGTCCATCTCAGGCCACTCCTGCTTCAGTCCCTCCACAATTCGCCTGCATCATCCATCATCATAACAGCCCGTCCTCTGGCTTGCTCTTTCCTCCCTTCTTAGCCCGTCTAGGATGCCGTTGTTGAAGAAGTTCCTGCTAACTTGGGTTACTGCCCATGCATCTTCACCTGTCCCTCTTTTCCAAGCCGCTAACGACTAGGTCGAGGTAAGCTTTTGGCGGCTGAAGCGACTCATCAAGCAAGCCGCCCCCCCGAGAAACCTCGATGAGAGGATATGACCAAGCTGATCGTCGAATTGGGGCCAAGTCAAGCCACGCACCTGGCTTGGACTGATCCCTGCCCACTTGGGCCACACGAGCTCCACGACCACACCCGTCCCATCTAGTGGAAACGGACGGGCGGCGGACAAGCGATGCGCCGACTGACCTCTTGGTGTCGCGGAGTGTTGCTCTTGCTGGGCCCGTGAGGAGTTTGTTGATGGAGCAGCAGAGAGCTCAATCTCTACAATACCATGCTGATTCTTCGGCCGCGGGCCTCCGTCTCGGTTGTACTCGAAACCATCTTGAGACGATGAAAGAAGGCACCAGAGACCAACGGCATCCCCACACAACCACGCTGGGAGAGCTATTTCGTACTTTGGAGTCTGCTAGCCAGCCGTTGGAGTTGCTGGGAGGCGCCAAGGTCAAGAGGCGAGAGAATGAAGAGGAACCAAGCCAAGTGTGGCTGGTTTTGGCTGGTGGGCCTGCGCATGGCTTGGGGCTTTTTGCGGTCCACAAACCAAAATCCCATGCTGCTTATCCACGAACGAGGGATATCAACGAGGACCCTTATCCACTGAATCTCTCTATCCGTATTGGACCATGGTCGTGTTTGACCATCTGCATGGATTGAGACAAGGGGGGAATGAATTGGCAGGGTCGTATCGGAAGTATGGCCCCAAAAGGCCTCAAAGACGGGCACGATCGCCGGAGAAATCCAGGCGGGTGGGAGATGTGTCTTAGACCTGTCCGATTCAATCGATTTGCAACATGGGACCGACCAGGCTGGGCGGCTTTGGAACCATTTCTCGCGAAATGGTTGGGCAGTCTGAACAGACCCCCAGCAAGACACAGCTTTCATCTCTGCCTACCTAACCCAGCTGATAGCCTCCTCGCCTTCTTTGTCTTATTATTCTCCCAGCCGTCACACAACAAGCCCGATGTGACGACAACACATCCCGCCATGTCTTGTCTTGACTCGACTTGCCTTGCATCTCGCCGTCATGTCGTCAAAACACACGGTGCTTGTTTGTCGTCACAGATGCGTAGGAGCAAGCGCTCTCACCCGCGGGACGACGCACTAGGATGCCGAAATTCCTCGGTTAGGCGTCTGCTGTGACGAACACAGTTTTGCCGCAGGCCATCCGCGACCAGGTTCTCCCGGACATAGACAGTACGCTCTCCCGAGTCAACAAAGGAGGGAACCGTACGTTTCGAATCCACGCACTACGTCGTCGTCGTCGTCGTCGTCAGTCAGTCAGTCAAGTTGAAGCCGAAATCAAATTGCCACCCTATGATAACTGATTTCCCGGCGATGGCAGTGGTAGCGACAGAGGTGGACTCCGATGACGGCTTCCAAGGAGCAGGCTTACAGGCATTGTCTGCTGTAGCCAACAAGAGCACTACTACGTAGTAGATGGTCAAAGGTGCCGCGAGCTCGAAGAAAAGAAAGAAAAAAGTGCCATGTCCTCGGCGCTTTTACCGAAACAAGAACGAGGCTTCGGACGTCTGACGTACAAAGGCTGAAAATAACCCCCAATGTGTTACCACCATCTCACCTTGTCGTTTCTCGTTTCTGCCGGGATGCCTTATTATCACTGCTAATACCGACGCGTCCTGCATGCAGGTGCGAATACCTAGTGTACATACAGATCTGTAATAGGACGGCTATTGCAGCCCAGCCCAGCCTGCGTCAATCCTCGTCCCGTTCGCCGAGTACATTACTCGGGCTATCGAGGATCCATTTCATTAGCTAAGGTAGATTCGCAGAGCCTACCAATGTTGGAGACAATGTCGGTCAGTGGCAGTTTATCCGAGTGCTCTGAAATAGCCAGTAGCTATGCAACAAAACATTGTGCGAGCGCTATTGTCCTTCGTCTATTCTATGATTTGAGAACCAGTTGACTTCACCGCAAGTGATACCAGGATTATGTTAATCAAGCCACATGATGTCTGTCATGCCTAGGCGTATTCCAATCTACATGGATACCCTGTCTAGCCCAATATCTGGAGGATCGATTGCTCCAAACGTTCTGTTGCTTGCTTGTCGTCTATGGAACTCAAAAGAGACCAAACTAATCTGTAGCATTAATGCAGTTGCGTCTCGGAGGGTATGTTGGAAGAAGACGGCCACGGCCACGGCACCCGATGCAGCTGAAAGAAATGCAGCTACCAATGCCTCAGGTTCGATATCCTTGCCTTGGATCCCCGCCGACGACGTAATGCTCAAGGATGGAGTTTGTCTTTGCTGCCTTGCAGCATATCCAATGATGGATAGTTTGGTCGTGATATAAGCTGGACATCGGCTCACAACGAAAGCTCTTCACCCCCGCAACAGCTCAACCAACCACCAAGCTAGGAAGGAACCCTAGCCACCCAGTGAGGTAGCTACCCAGTGAGGGGTCAACAAGGAACCAGGCCAGCACCTCGACTCTCTCAGCACCTGCCTGCCCGGCTGATTTTTACCCATGTCGAAATTGGACATCTGAAACACGATGCCACCCCCTCCCTTTCTTCTTTCGTCCACATCTTTGTTTCCATGGATGACCGTTGCAGGCATTCTCCCATTCCCCTCATCTCACGAACCCCAAGCGAAGAACGGGCATGGACAGACGAGAGAAAAAGCAATCAAAACCACTCTAGCATTGCACCCTGGACTTCAGCTCGCACTTTGTGGCCTTGGCTGATGGACTGGTAGGGAAGTTGTTGGCGCCAGACTCTACCACCTGCAGGACATCGATCATCCATCGTCACCCCTCAGCAGTACCCAGCGCTTGTCGATGAAACGGGCAACATGTTCGTCACACCCGCCTCATCACCACCCAGTGTGGTCAATCAGTTCCTCAAATTGCGAAGCAACCCGCCGCTCCGCCTAGGGTTTTCAGCTGCTGTCTACCTCTACTCGGCTCCGATCCATGCTATGCCATCCCATCATTCATCAAAAACCGAGCCGTTTGCCTCCACCCGTCAGCCCGCGATGACATTTCGCAACGCAGAGCCGAGTATCTCCACACGCGATCGGTGTTGCTGCGGCTGCTCTTTTTAACACGGTTTCGAAATCCTTGGTATGGTGATGATCCCCGTTATCAAAAGAGCATCTTGAAGAGTCAACGCCTAGGATCCCGAGAGCTCCCCTTTCAATTTTTGCTCGATATTGGCATACCCTATACTAACATCTGGACTCTGGCGGCCGACTCCTCCCAAGCTGTCTTCGAAACTCCAACCATCCGGGACGCCCTCGAGCTTTTTTAGTGCCGCTGTTCACTGTCATGGGGCCCATAATAACTAAACGACTAAACGACTCAACGGCCAGCCTAGGCCTTGTGGCTGGCGTGGCCAATGCATCTCTCGATTCACGCCCCCCGGCCGGCACCAGCCCCAACGGTTAGTTCTCTTGTCGGTAAGGTAGGGACAGGTCTACCTACGACGCTGTGCTGCGTGGTAGCGAGCAAGCGGGAAGTGTCAACCTCTTTTGAGCGGTGAGCCTCGAACTGGCCTCTTTGAGGCGAGGCTTTGCATCCTCATCATCCACGAGATCTAGACGCCATTCTAGCCTGTTGGCCAAAAGCCACACACCATGGAGTTTCCATTTCTGTGTTTCGGCCCAAACCTTTAACGTTCGCCCCCGAATAGGATCGTCATCCTCAGTGCCACAGTGCTACTTGATGGTAGCGGAATTGGTCGGTCAGCCACACGATTCACTTTAACGGCTCCGAGCCCCAACTTCGGCCCTGCCGGCCGGCCGCCGTCCAAGCTGAGAGATCTGCAGCTAAGTTTAGCGATCAACCCTCGTGGTCGGTCCAAACCGGTGGTACCCAAATTCGACTCTAGGTGGTCCTTTTCTGATCATTGGGGTCTGAACATTTGAATGGAGCTTCACACGTTCATCACATAATAGCGCATCCCTCTTCATGACCACCGTGCCACTAAGTGGTGAGCTATGGGCGTTTCGATAAAGTCCTAGGCTGACTTCGGGGTGTAACACCACAGTAACTTATCCTCAACGAAACGCACGGTGGGGGCATGCTTGCCACAGAGTCCCCTTCTTCCAACAACTGAAGAACTCATTACAACACATGTCTTAGCGGCTGCCATTTGTGACATATGTTCCCGGGAATTGCTTGGCTGTGGTAATGCGACCACCCGTGGACAAAGGATTATTCCATGGAAGGCCGAAGAGATGCTTCATGTGACACGATACGTACATATGGCTGACTTCACAAGGAACTAGAGACGAAGGCTCTTTGTCCTGCCACTATGGTCTCTGCCCTCGAATCTACCGTGCCATTTTGGACGCGCCCCGGCTTCATCGCAGTTTTACCTTGCACTAACAATAGCATCATCTCCGCATGCAGTCGCAACTATAGGGTAGTATTCCCAACAACTAGTCTTGCGTGATTCAGCAATTGTGATTTCCTAGGTGGCCTTGTTCCATCTATGAATGGTTGAGTCAAATGATACTGATACTGCATGCGAAGTACAACTCAGGACTCATTTCTCGAGACTCACCCTCGCGGCCATTTTAGGATACGAAGTTAAGTATCTCCTATCAGCAGCTTACCGAGATTCATTTCTGCTTCTACGTTGTGTTTATCAACGGTCACCTGCTCTAGAAGCCGTTACACAAGTGTTGGGCGTGTCGCATTACGCCCAGTTACCTTAGATTACGCAGTCCATGCGGCCGCCTCAAGAGAACAAAATCCTGCAGTTGGATTTCACTTTAGTAAGCCCTGGTACACGGATTGAACTAAGCATACAGCTTCGATGATGGGCACGCAACCCTTCCCGTTCATCGTAGGCGACCTACTTCGTACTATGTATACAAATCAGGTTATTCGACGAAGCAACCTGCCCTGGCCAGTTTCCAGCGGAGCTGGCATCGTCGAGACGATCAGAGATCAGCGAAACCCCTGCTAGCACTCCCCAGCTCCATCTGCTCATCACCCGAGAGTCTACACACGGGCCCAAGATTTGAGGCAGCTCATCGCGCAGCGATCGGCAGAGGAGGCTGCAACGGTTGTTAGAACGCTGCAGCTACAACGTCTAACTCAGTCGCGTTCGGGATGCCGGGGCCGGGTATTCCTATCTGGGCTAAGGATGCGCTCCGTTGGCGAGAGAGGGAATTAGGATCCCTAATCAAAAGGGAATTGTGGTTGCGTCAACAGTGGCGTGGGCTTGCGTACGAGATGGAGTTGGGTTGGTGATGATAGCCATGGGTTACCAGCTGGGGCCCGGGGATCCTGAAATCAAACGGCGCACCCTCCGCAGCCTTCCGTGGCTTACGAAGTACTTGGACCTTACCCGTCTTTGCCACGCTTGTGGCGTATCTCTCAATTGGCTTCAATTACACGAGCTGCTGTTCCCGGAAACAGCTAATTCAGTCTTTGATTACTGAGTACGGTCCTAGGGTTTGCGTGCTTCTCAGCACGGAACGAAAAAGCAAATCGATCTCCTCTCCCTTGGGGGTTTCACCCATTATGACACAGTGTGGTATGCCACGAAATTTGCCATGCTGCTTGTTCTGATCCCAGAACAAGCCGTCAATTACCCGTCTTGGAACACACCCGGCCACGTGTTGGCCTCATGACGATAACAGGGCAAACGTGGCGAGCGTAGCAAGATCGGACGTTCCGGATTTCAATGCTACCACATGCAAAGAATCCTCAATGCATTTGGCTACCTCACAGCACCAGCGTTGCAAATTGGGAAATCATGCTTCACTGGGCTTACCAGTGCCCAGCTGAAGAAGCCGCTTCTCCACATGGCAGTTGACAACCCCCGGCTCCCAACAGGCACTAACTAGATTACGGGACCTTGTCACCTTGTCAACTTGTCCCAGCTTCCTAAGAATTAAGGGCTCTCGCCCTTGAGTGTCAGCCAAGGATCTAGCATCCTGTCTTGCGTTCACCGGCTGTTCTTATCCCATCCGCGACATCAATCTATGCATCTTAGCGCTTTATCGACAGTGCCAGCGGTATCCTTCTTCTCACGAGGGCAAGATCGTCTCATCCCGTTTTATCTCGGACACGGCAGACCCAGGCATTTTCTGGCGCCCACATCTGGGTCCTATTCTCGCGGGCCTTGCCCGACAGCCTAAAGAGTTGGTTATACGCCAACGGTTACTAGCGCCTCCCTCCCATGTGGCGTTTCACCTCTCTTTTTTTCAATCAGGTTTCACTTTCATCTGGTCAGGATCGAGATACAGCCGAATTACCGAACCCGGACACCAGTTCGTTCAATGAATCGGTGGCTGACTCCCCACTCGGCCGGGTCCGCTGCGAGTGTCCCCCTTGCCTCTTCACACAGACACAAGACTATTGTTTCGAGATGTTAGATTTATAATTGGATGTAACTCTGCATTGAGGTCTCTTATTCCTGCTGGAAAGTCTGTCAGCAGTAGCGCTGTCTACGCCAACGTAGCACCATAGGTATTTTGACGCTCCAAAGGACTCCTCCCTGCTGCCAGACTTTTCTGAAGATACATCTGAGAGAACAGATAAAAATCGCCAATTCAAATCCTCCTGCCTGGTATCTGGCGTAGTAACTGTAGCAAAGGGCAATATACGAACCAAAACCGCTACCAAAACCGCTTTCAGCCATCTATTTATGCCTTGCTTATGCTTCTTCACAGATGAAACTCATGTATCGTCCGCCCGCATGTTCCTATTTCTTCCCGCTCCTCCATGTTTAACCTCCGCTTTACCTCTTGTGCGATCTAATAACTCGAGAACCGTGACTTTCTGTCTCATAATGCCGGGGGAAAAAAATACCCAAAAAAATCGGCACTCTGGCCGTAAATAACGCCCTCCTGTTCGCAAATGCAACCATATACACCACCTCCGTGCTGCATCAGCGACGGGATGGCCCTATCTTCAGTGACCAAACTCTCCCGTGCGAAGTTGTTTTCGTTCATCATCCTCCTTTGGGAGGTGGTGTATTCTCTGCTTTCTGGCCATCCTCGACCAAGCTCGTCGTGCTTTGCCGTGACCCTTTCTTGGTGAGAACCCCCCTTGGTCGGTCAAGCGAAGTCCTCTCAGCTGTCGGGGTCTTCTCGCTCGTAGACTGGCTGTTCACGCTGTTCCCTCTCGCCTTGGTCAGCTTACGCGGCTGGCGCTTTTGTGGTGGCTGGGCTGATGAGACATCCCCTGCGTCTGAGGCATGGTTCTCGCTCGAAGCCTGGCTGGGGGTGATATTGGATGGAGATGTGAGGCTGTAGGAAGAGTCTTGTACTGGGAGGGGGATGGGCGGCGAGATCTTGCCATAAATCGGACTGTCCTTTGCTTCGAGTGATGTCGCATCCAATGGTTGGTTGTATACTGCCTGATCCTGCATTGGGTCATGAACAGTAGTGGACATCCGTCGTAATTTTGAAGGCGGCTGTAGAGGTGCTGGATGATGAGTCTCCGGCTGATGTGAGCCATTAGCGGCGTTAGATATATGCGCGAGTGGCCTCGGGGACGGGTGAGGAAGTTCGGTTACTGTAGCCTTGTGCTGTGATACGTTAGCCATTATTCTGCATCGTAAGAAGAGGGTAGTCATACTTCGGGGCTGAGATAGGTGTCCAGTTTTTTCCTTAGCACATCGGATCGAACAGGCTTGGCAAGATAATCGTTCATTCCCGCAGCAAGGCACTTCTCCCGATCACCCTGAATGGCTGAGGCCGTCATGGCAATAACCAATATGTTCCGTACAGAATCAAGCGGGTCCTTCCGGATTAGCTTCGTTGCCTCGTAGCCATCGAGGACAGGCATCTGGACGTCCATGAGGACAATGTGGTAGGGACTGCCCTCCTTGGCCTTTTCACGAAGACCCTCAACGGCCTTGAGACCATTTTCGTACGCAGTGACGCCCTTGTAGCCTAGGCGCTGGACATACTGGATGGCAATTTTCTGATTGATGGGGTTGTCCTCGGCAACGCAAATGCGGACATCCTCCTTCGGGAGTAGGGAGAGATCTGGGTACGGGTTTAATGAGTCGACACCGTTGAATGTAGTTGGGTATCGATCGATAGGAGGGGGTGACTGGGACTGGGCGTCTCCGGCAGCGACATCTGACTTGGCTTTTTCGAAGGAGACGGTGAACCATGCCGTTGTGCCAACAGTCTCCTCACTTTCAAGCTGAATCTTGCCCTTCATCATGACCTCGATAAGAGACTTGCAAATGCTAAGGCCGAGGCCACTGCCGCCGTACTTCCTCGCTGTGCTGGCATCCGCTTGACTGAACGGCTGGAAAAGCTTCGCAAGCTGCTGGGGTGGAATACCAATGCCAGTATCTCGAACCCAGAATGTGAGTGTCGCGTGCTCATTGGTCTCCTTGTCGAGACGAGCACCGATAGTTATAGAACCATCTTCCGTAAACTTCAGGCTGTTACCGATAAGATTGCCAAGCACCTGATGCAGCCGGATAGGATCGCCATAGATCAACATCGGCGGCAGGTTGATATCCTGGATGATCTTGACGTTTTTCTTGGAAGTCTTCTCGCGGTTGCTGTATGACACAGCGCGAACCACCTCGCGGACCATATCCTCAGGGTTGAAGGCGATGATGTACAGCTTCATCTTGTCAGCCTCCATCTTCGAAAAGTCGAGAATGTCGTTGATGACGGTTAATAGTAAATCTGCAGAGACGCGGATAGAATCCGCCATCTCGAGTTGCTCTCTATCTAGTTCGCTATCACGAAGGAGCTCCGAATTGCCAATAACTCCGTTGAGGGGTGTTCGAAGCTCATGGGAGACGTTGGCAAGGAAGATGGACTTTGCCTTGGCGGCTTCTTCAGCAAGCTTAACATTTCGCTTTGCTTCTGCCTCGGCGTCCTTGGCTTTCGTCTCTGCTTCGAGCGCCTTTGCGAGAGCGCGCTTCTGAACTGTCACCATGGATCGGTTCTCTGCTGAGATCTTTTCGACATTCTTCATCGATAGGGCATTGGAGTAACTGATGCCAATCTGGTTGACGAGAAGTTGTAGGACGGTGACATTGCGATCAGTGAAAGACCCTGGCTCCCCTTCCAGGTACAGCACTCCAAGAAGTGGTTTGGTACCGTGAGAGATAGGAATGGCGATGATCGCCTTGCCGAAAGGGTTCCTCTGCAGCCAGGATTCGTTAACGTTTCCAAATCGTTCGTCACATATCAAGTCAGGAATGAAGACCGACTCCAAGAAGCGAGTGCAGTATAGAACAACATTCTCTGCAATTAGTGACGTACCCGCGAGCAGTAAACCAGGAATATGTGCTGCAGCACCGTTCTCGGGATTACCACTGGCTGCCACACACCAATTATCTGTATCGTTCTCCTGCACGACAATGGCCGCCATTGTAGCTGAGCCACCACAAGTCTGCAGGATGACATCGCACATAGTCTTGAGGAGCTCGTCAACCTGCAGCACTGACGAGATAACCTGTGAAGACACTAGGATGGCATGCAGGTCGATCATATCGAGAGCAGGCAGTCCAGCCCCAGGCTCAGCCTGCATGTTCATTGATCCTCGCCAGGCTCCCACGCGCTCGCCCTTCAACTCAGTCATATTCGTGTTGGATGGAATCTGGGACAGATCGGCACCATCTTCGCCATCCATGGGCCGATACTGAACAGACGCAGTATCAGCGACGAAATCGGTTTGGACGGCAGCCTCCGCGGTCCGTGAACTCCTAGTAGGGCCATGTAAGAGCAGGCTATGTTCCTCTTCGATTGCTTTGGAAACACCGGTGGCCCCCATCTGCCGGTACAAGCTGACGGCATCTAAGAGGGCAGCGCGAGCAGATCGACGAGCTCGTCGCCGAATGAAGAGGCCTGCCATCAGGTAGTTGCCAAGCGCTTCTTCAAATACAAAGTCGTGTTCAGTGGCATGATCCAAAGCTTGTTCATATTGTTGAATGGCTGCTCCATGGTTCTTGGATAGTTCAGAGATTTGGGCCTGGAGGAGTTTCGACCATGCAAAGTAGTTGATGGCGGAGACAACGGACCATTCGTCGATCATCTTCTTGAAGGTCTTGAGATCTTGAATCACGTTTTCTATTTCGTAGATGGTGTCTTCAGCCGGGATACAAGGGTCCTGCATCCTCCGAAGTACCTGGCCTGTTAAGGATAGGCCATAGAATAAGAGGATTAGTCTGCTGTTGCGTGAAGACCAGAGCATTGTGAGCTTATCGAAACATGTTTTCCCGACTTCAACGGCTCGCTCATAGTGGCCATAAAGAAACAGGGGGATCATTTCGAAGCTCTCGTAGAAAAGCAGTGACCGGTTGCTTTGGTGCATGCGTGATGATAGCCAGGTCTTGTACGACACAGCATTGTGTTGTTCATCTGTCATGACTTCCACCGCATCCTTCACATTGGTCTTGCCCTGAAGAGCACGGGATGTCTGTCTAACGGCCAGTAGCATTGCACCGCCTCTGCTATCAGCATACCAGTTGGGAATCTCCTCGCACCCGTACTGACAGTAGCCCTCGAGATCTGCGCAATTTTCGCTACTGAAGAACTTGAAAGCGGCAGAGATCGCATAGCTGAGGATGGTTGATATCCTATCACCAGCAGTAGATGCGTACTCAACAGCATCTTCCATCTGATTAGAGATCATGGGCATAGTCATGTGAACATGTCCAATATACAGGGGGTATAACATTAAGCCGCGGGCGAGAGAGAAAGAATCACGCGACTGAAACAGCAATTCTTGACTTATGGAACCAAGCTCAACGGCAAAATCAGCCATATGGAAGCGGGACAGAGCGGTCATGGCGCAATAGAGGAAGGCCATGCCTGATTGGGGGAATGCACCTCGTTCAAGATGCATCTCGAGCATCACAAGAGCAAGATGGTAGAATCGTAGGCAGTCGCTCCACCACGCGGCACTGATGGTCTCAGCAAGGACAGCTCCGAGGGATGCCATGCTAGGATCTTCCGATTTCTTATAACAGATGATCTCCGAGCGATCCATTGTCTGAATTTTGACAGAAAGCTCCTCAAACTTCTTATCACACTTTTGGTAGGTCGGGTTTTCGTCCAGCGTAACCCCTAAGGCAATAAGGCATTCCTTGAGTGCAATCAAGGCAGCATCTGAGTCCCCGTTTTGGGCGTAAATCCTTGACTGCAAGACATAGGCGGGAGCCTTGTCGATAGCGGTCCTGGAGTTAGCAAAGATAGTTGCCAGCAAATCGCTGGCCGTTCCATGGTGACCCATGAAAAGATAGCACTCAGCAGCTCGTAGGTAGAGTTGCATGGTCTCATCATACGAAACATCTTCGGCTCCTTCTGTCCACGGATCCTTTTGAAGAAGAGCCACTGCTGTGCTGTAGTACTTGGCAGCAGTTGGCCGTGCACCATTCTCCGTGGAGGCTTGCGCACATTCAGACAACAGTTTGCGGAAGTGTCGACGACTAGGAACGCGTCGCTTGATGATATCTACTGATTCGCAGATATGCGACGCGGTGCTGTCTCGTTGTCGCGCTTCTGCCAAATAGTATTTGAGAAGCGTTTGCGCAATGATGAAGTGCATTTTACGAGCGTTACACTCCTTCAAAGCAGCCGAGGCATGGATATAGCGATCATGGCAGAACCTGAAGCGATCATCGCTTTCGCTTGGCACAATGATGTATGCCTGCAAAGCGGCGTTGAGACCGGCAATTGCTTCCGTCGTTGAGTAACCCTTGCGATTCATGGTAGGACAGCAAGCCGTCCAGTCCTCGTCGTCATATTCGAACTCTCCGCTCATTAAGCGACAAACCAACTCAAAGGAGAATGTGTTGCCGAGAAGGGCGCCCCAAGCAAGCATAGCGCGAGCTGCAGGGGGGAGCTCACCAAGTCTTTCAGTGATGAAGCCTGTATCCAGGACATCGTAATCCTTCTCGCCCTGGAACTGTTCAAAGAGCCTGTCCAAGTCAAAATGCCACTGACTATCTCTATAATCGTACCAGATGCATCGCTTTCGATGGCAGGCACTCAGCATCTCCCGCATATAAAAGGGGTTACCAGCCGTTTTTGACTGAATGACGAGAGCTAGAGGAAGGATTTGCTCCTTTGGTCTACAGAGCGTTGTTGAGACGTATTGGACGATGTCATCTTCGCAAAGAGGCGTAAGACTAATCTTGGTAACCGTAGGTGATCCTGATCGTAGGATTTCTGAAGAGAGTATTAGTACAACGATGAGCACAAGGCAGTATGACCACGTACCGTCGCTTTCAGGAGGCTGAATGATATTATGCAGCCTTTCTGAAGACATTTCCTCTGGTCGATATGTCATAATGATAACCATTTTCATCCTGGCGGCAATGATTTGGGAGATGAGCTCCAATGATTCATCATCTGCAAAATGAAGGTCATCTAAACAGAAGCATATGAACTTGTGTGCCGTAAACACCCTGAGAACATCTAGAAATGTGTTTATCAAACGCATAGTTTTAGTAGACGTCCCTGCGCGGAGGAAATCTTGGGAAGTTGATGAGGCAATGCTCGGGTTACGCGCCAATGGCCCCGGAGAGCTTCCAGGAGACGAGCCGCGCCGTTTCACACCAGCTCGAGTACCATTCTTTGTTAGGCTTTGTTGAGATGATGAGATAGATCGTCCAACAGAAATTTCGGGCGGACCAAGTAAGAACTCGGGAAGCCCGAGGATTCGATGAAGCATCGGCCATACTGGTCGGATGAACTGTTTGAGGCCTTGATGGAAGGGTGTTTCTGTATTCCTTTCGCCCCAAACCTGCTTGAACAGGGATGATAGCAGCTTAAGCAGTGGTCCAAAGGCTGTTCTTCTTGCGGTATCAAACTTGGCTGTAGCACAGTAGCCTCGCCGTCGGGCTTCAGCCAGGACAGATTGCACGAGAAAGCTCTTTCCAAGGCCTCCCGCGCCTTCAATTGTCACTACCTCGCAATATCCACGTCGTCGGAACTTGGCGGAACCTAATTGCCTGGATAGGCTTGATGACGTTGAATCAACCACGCTCTGGCGATTCTCTGTGCCCACGCTATCGACGAGGCTGCGAGTCTCTATTGATATCGACTGATGCCTTTCCCAGGGTTTCGCGACCCTGGGGATGGCGCCGGAGGGTGATGAGGCGATAGTATGGCCCGAATTTGTGTCACCTGAGTTCGTATCGGATAGTAGAGCCTGGTAGTTATTCCTGGGCATTTTAGGATCTGAGGAAGCAGTGTGAGTAAAAGATCCGCTTCGGCGATTGGTCCCATCTGCTGAGCTAGCTCCTTCGCTCGACAAATCATCAAAGGTAACTACCTCCGTGGAGAAGCTGGAGCCATCAGAGAATCGGGTTGCCGTCCCTTTGGTCATCATGGAATAACTCTTCGCGACACGGTCAATGACCTTCATAAGGTCGGCCCTCTCGCGTTGGCGGCCTATCATCATCGTCGGGAGCATAAAGAACGAGGAGACGTCCTTGGAACCGATTTGCCACTCCTTTAATGCCAGCCGATCTCCATCACCCAGGAATTGTTGAACCTTGACTAGGTCATGGCGAAGCCCGCTCGCCGAATGATAGCGTTCTGCAACATTCTTGGCCGTACATTTCTGAATGATCCTCCCTACCACATCTGGCACATCCATCCGCACGGTGGACACATTCGGTATCCTACGGCCGAGAACTCCTTGTACGACGTCGAGCGGAGACTCGCCATCGTATACTGGTTGCTGAGTTAGAAGAGTCCAGAACAACACCCCTAACGAGTAAATGTCGGTCCTGCTATCGGGCTCTGCTGGCATTCGTCCGGTTTGCTCGGGGCTGATATAAAGTAACTTGTTCTTCGCACCTAGCTCCTTCGAGAGCGTCGACCAGCCTGTACTTGTTAAGCCATGCTCAAAAGACCTGATTCCTGAACCAAACGATATGATCTTGACCTTGTTTTCCTCAATATTGAAATGGAAAGCATCCCCACGTATCTCACCATGAATCATACCCAAGCCATGGTGGAGGATCTCGAGACATTGTGCGGCACCGATTGCAAAATCAAGAAAGGATTGAAGAGATATCTGTTCCTTGATTGTGGGATAGTTCTTGCGAGGGGCCGTAAACGTTTCTCCCGTCACACGTGCTCTGTAGAAGGCCGGGCCCATATCTAAGACGTCGAGTAAATAATTGTGTCCAGGATGTTGATATATAGCGACGATGACTGGGGCACGATCGCCCGGTACCGGAGTCATTCTGATCAAGTCGAGAGGCTTAACAATGTGGTCTCCATCCGGGTCGGTAGTAGTAGTGAGGCCCTTGGCGATGTGAAAAGCTCGTTCCTCTCGGAGAGCATGGTATGATATGCGGGCAACGACGGTTTCTTCGATATATGAGACGTCGGAAGACGGGTGACTTGGCACCGAGGCTGGTGGTGTCGTTGCCGACAGAACTGAGCCATCCTGGCTGTGGGTAGTCCCGATAAGGGAGTCTAACGGAGAAGGTCGGCCGGACTGAAGCCTCAAGGCGGAGTTTGGACTTGAAGCAGTATGCGGCGAGCTGCTTGAGGGAGGAGCATGGGGAGAGACGAATCGGGTGCCGACGACATGCCTAGGAGGAATCACTGGTGAGTTACGGCGCAGACCGGGGAGCGGGTAGATATCGCAGCTCACCAGAAATCATAAGTAGAGTGGAAGGGGAGCTTAGAATCGTCCCAAGTATATCCAGCAATCTGGCGAAGCCGTTCGTAGAGTCGCGGCGGCGGATCGAGCAGGTCGTCGGACACGAGAGCTGCACCGTCCATGTTGGCACGCGATTAGCGGCACGCCTCGTGGGCGTGGGAGTCGCAGTCGGCGTCGGCAGCGGCAGCGGCAGGTCCTGAGCCCTTACAGAGTCTCCTTAAAGAGAGCGAAAAGGTCGCGATGTCAGCCAGGCCGGTCCCAAGAGCCCATTCTCGGCGGCGGTCGTCGACAGAGAGTCGGGGGGGGATGGGGGAGCCGGAGGGTTGGATCCGGACAAGGATTGTTGGAGACGCGGATTGCGGATGACGGTGTCAGTGTCAGGATGGTGTTAATCACTGTTCCTCTGCGGGCTGCGGTGACTGGTCTGTGGGACGGAGTTGATGGGTTAGTTGTGCAGAGACCATGCGCAGGAAGACTGACGGGTCGCTCGTCATTGGGCTGGACAGAGCTTGGCCGAAGATGGGGAGTGAGAAGAAGAGGGAGTGGGGAAACATGGAAACATCCCGTTCGGTACTTTGTACCTTAGCTGTCCAGCGCCTAAGGTAAGGTAAGGTACTGTACGAATGCTTCACTATTCTCGTGTATATCATGTAGTAAACGTCATGCCGGATAATACAATTTATTCATATGCTGCAAACTACTATATATCAAACTTGACATGCGCCCTCGTAGACAGCATTGCTGGGCTCTACCTCTGCTGCGGCTCAGCTGGTCTGACTTGTACACACATACCACCAAAGCCAGCATCGAGTCAAGCGACCCTCCCTCAATTACAAAGCCAAGCGGCACACCAAGAACGGTAAAATACATAGATTTGGCGTAAATCTATGATCTGATGGGGTCAATTTCCGGGACCTATCGCCCACAATCTCGATGCTTTGAGCATGGCTTCGTTACACACTGATGGAAATTAATACACGCTTTTTGATGACTGAGTTGCTCCAGGTTTTTTTCAGCCCTTCAATACCAAAGCTTAAAAAGGCGAGCATTGCGTTTGCTGCCCCTGTCGATTGATGATGTAAGTGGCAGGGGGCGGCTGGCCGCCACGTTGGAAGCGTGAAATTGGGCCTGAACCTTTTTATCGGTCATGCAATTTTTCCAACTCCCCTTACTAAGGTGCCTGACGCCGTTGCTGGGCGGGATCTTCCATCCATCCATACTACGATGAGACACAAGACATACTACGTAAAACGTTCAGGTGAATTTAATAACATATATTAAAAACAAAGGTATCGGGGAATCCATCCATTCGTCTAATCCTAAAAGAGGGCGCACCACTCTATCTTCTATCATAACCACCCTCTCGAGTCTTCTTTCGAGTCTGGTCTACCAGCGTTTATCCATGTTCGCTAGTGATCCGCTCTAGCAGCCCGGTCCCGTTCCATATCCAGATCCGACCGTGATGCGGCTAAACGACATGCCCGCTTTCTCATATAGCGCCTTCATACACATATCTAAAAGAATAAAACCTCCTTTTTACTCCTCCCTCAGGCCCTCAAACGTTTATTTGACCTGCTTGGAAGACTTGCGGCTGTGACCACCGGCGGCAGACACCTTAGACGAGGCACGCTCACGAGTAGGAAGCGCCTTAGTACCGTTAGTCTGGACAGGTGCGAAATCGAAGCTCTGGGCCAGGCGCCTCTCGGTGTTCGCGCGGCTGTTGACAAAGTCGGGATAGTTGAGGGTCAGCTCAACAGCACCGCTAACAATGGCATCAACAGCCTCCACACCGAGCATAAACGAGTGGTCCTGGTTTCCGACCTCGTACCTCCAGCTGCCGAAGCGGCCACGGGAGTAGATGTCCATATCCTGAAGCTTGGGCAGGAGCTGCTTCAAGACACCCTCACGCTCAAGAGTGGGGGTGGGGTAGCCGTGATCGAAGGCGCGGTGGTAGGTGGAGACAATCTCGTCCTCGGGCTTGATCATCTCGGTGTTGACGAGACCCTGGATGCTGTCCTTTAGGATGTTCTCAACATCCACAGGCTTCAGCTCAGACTGGGAAATCTCCAGCATGATGGACCAGTAGGGGCCCTCCTTAGCGTCTTGGGACTGAGCCTTCTCACCGTTGGCGAGGTAGAGAGTGGGTAGCTTGACATCGTCCTGGGGCTGGTTATAAGGGGAGTAGTTGGAGAAGATGGTAGCCCGGTAGAAGGGGCAGTTGTCCTCAGGGAAGTACAACCAGCACTTGTCACCGATACGCTCAGGGCGCTCGCCTCGGATACCGACGCCGACGACGTGGGTGGTGGAGTAGAAGAGACCCTTAGATAGGCTGATGAGCTCCTGGTTGCCCATCTTCTCGACGAGGTGGTCAACAGCCATGGTGTTGACGAGCTTGTTGTAGCCAATGGTGGAGCCATCAGCAAAAGAGACAATCTTCTTCTCAGCGTCGACCTTGGTGACCTCACCGCTCTTGCCAAAGCGCTTCTTCTCCTTGGGAATGGTGTCGGCGACAGCGATCCAGATACCACCAGTGCCATCACGGGCAGGGAATCTGAAGGTGGCATTGGGACCCCAGTTACCAGCGACCTTGTTCAAGATAACGTTCTTGGTAACGTTCTTGACATCAGGGGCGGCGACTCGCTCGCCGAGCCACTGGCATTGCATCTGGGAGGATCAGTCAGTCTCTGCCTCACCCTAGATCCATGGAGTTCCTGCTTACCTTGGTGGTGGGAACGGCCCAAACCTTGTAGTTGTAAGGGCGCATGAAAATGTCGGCAACGCCCTTACCGGTCATTCGCAGAATCCACTCATCGAAGTCCTTGGGCTTGGTGTTGGCAACGCGGCACTCCAGAGCAGAGTCAATGAGGCCGTCAATGCACTTGACCTGGTCATCCTTGGGCAGCATGGAGATGTTGTTCTGGAAGGGGTAGGGGACCCAGAGGCCCTTGTAGCGGACGTAGGAGATACGCTGGTGGGTGTACCAGTCATCGTCCTTGGGGAGAGCCTCGTCGAGACAGTCGTCGAAGTATTTGTAGTGAGAGAAGATAACGTGGCCGCCTACATCGTACAACTGGTGTTTGGTCAAGTTAGCAATGGAGGCAAGATAGGACGAGAGGGGTTCTGTCACTTACGAAGCCTTCGTCAGTGACATCAGTTCCAGCAAGACCACCGGCCTTGTCAGCAGAGTCAACAATCAACCATGAAGGACCGTTCTGTCATAATGGTAAGCTATCTCCTCGTGCGTTTTGTAGGTGGCGGTGAAGGCTCACGATGTGGTTAAGTCGCTTGGCAGCACCGAGACCAGTAGGTCCCATGCCAATGACGAGGACATCAACATTACTAGAAGAGAAGAGGTCAGCAATCGATCAAGAAATCGAAAATGCACCTGTCCAGACACGGTCTCGCAGAAGCAAGACACTGCATTGGGCATCGAGGAGCAAACTCACATGTCGGCCATGGTGGGGAATTTGGAGCTTTCTTGGAATGGAGGGGTGGTCGAATGTTGGAGATGCAGAAGACAAGAACGCGCAGACGCCGAGCAATGAAGCGACGGAGGGAAATATGAAGCTTATCAAAACAACGTGGAGACAGCGAGAGGAGCAGGAGTCCTGTGGTTGTTGTAGATATTGTTTTGGTCGCTGGCTGAGGTGGCTTCACGGCAGGTCAGAAAAGGAGAAACGGTGATGGATGGCGGGGCTAAAATTATTTTGGAGCCCACCCTGGCGTCCACCCTGGAGCCCGCCAGGGGATGGATTGCCAGTGCCATGACCCACATGCTTACTACCAACCCTGGAACCCTGACTCTTTCATACCAAGGTGCCCAAAATCCATTTGCCAGTTGGGAACCCTTAGAGTCCTTGGAGCCTTTCGCCAATCCGCCAAATCTCAAGCCATCCCATCGCTGAGGCGTGATGCCAGCCCTGGGCGAGCTGCGAACATGGGTCCAGGCGCGTGGAGACTTGGAGAGTGTGCATGCCCCCTGGCGCCCCTTTTGATGCAGCACCCAGACGTTTGAGCAGCGAGACACTTGCTGAAGCACGGCTTCTCGACGTGCACTGAAACCTCCTCCAACCGTCATTGAACCCAGAACCAGGGGTCTTCGTTTGGTCTAGATGGGCGTGGTTCTTTGTGCTACTGGGGCGCAACGGACACTGTGCCACGGGCTGGAAGCTTGGCTCTTTAGTGCCAGAATGGCCGCCCCCTGCCTTTGTCAACCAAGGACTCCACGAAGGACTCCACGAAGAACCCCCAAATCCACTAGAGTCAGGCACTATCTTGTTGGCGACGGAGCTGCGAGCCGATGAATGGTGAATGGACCCCGAGGCTGGTCGCGATAATCAAAGGGTGGCTGCCGTCCCATCTCCCATGCTGATCCGGCTTGGTGCATCTTGCTTGCTGACGGCTTACCAGCCAGCCTGTAAAATGATGCCATTATTGGAGGGTCCGCTGGGTGCTGTGAAGTTGCTACGGGATCCAGTGATGGTGTCTGACGGCGTTGATAGCCACCTCCACTGCGCGCTGTGTGCAATTTCGTAAGATGAGGTCCAATCCCCTCCATCAGGGCACACAGGGCTAAGCTGCAGGGACACCTTGCCTTGAAGGGTTACAGACAGATCCAAGGCCCCATGGATTGCTGCAAGCTGTCGAGTAGTGGCATCGCGGCTAAAGGCAAAATCTGAGAACGTGGCCTCAACTGGGCAATGTCGATTCGCGGAGCTCGGCTGGCTTCCATGCTTCTACCGCCCGTCTGTCGTCTCGTCACAATTAAGCCACGGGCTCCATATTACCTGTGATGTTTGCCCACTTGGAAGCGTAGATATAGTGCATAGTCTTATTGTAGCGCCCAGTAGTTGGTCTCGGGAGGCGTCCAACAGCGCAACCGTTCTGCTGTGATTGATCAACAGTCAGATGCTTGATCGCTAACAGAGAATCCTTCCCATATCCAGTAGTACCAGCTGATAAATGTGCAGGGTGCAATACCTTCACAGATCACAGAACCTTCATGCGCATTCAATAGCATTTTTTCAGTTCATCCGGCTTACCGTCTTTCTGCACATCGCCTTGCATTCTTCCATGCAAAAAAAAAAAACCCCCCCCAACGGACGAATTCTTGCCAATTCTTTCGACATACTTTCTAGCTAGACCAGGGGTAGCTGTGGAAAGTCACCTTAGAGGGGCTGTAAGCTTGTCTGCAGTCCAATAGTTTTCAAAGTAAAGACTCGCTACGGCAGACTAAGACCATCAGCGCCTTCATGAAGAACAGGAATAGCGCGAGCCTTTTTCTTCAGCTGGTTTCTAATTTCCATCCCTTTTCTTCGCTTCTCCATACAGCAGTTGATAATTATGATTGTCGGCTATCGAAACCCGCTCACCGGGAATATCGCCAAAACAAGAGGTTTGCGTACAGGTACACTGGCAAAAGCGTCGTCACCATCCGGTGAAGGACGTCACTGGACCCAGAGGCCACAGACTGATCAACTCGCTCATTATGGATCTGAGGCAGTTCGGATCCACTGGTTATTCGGGGGGGTAAAAAGCTTCAATTCTGAAACGAGGGAAGATCAAGATCGTCCTACGGCTAGGCAAGCATCAGGAGGCTATCAAGCCCCCCCCCCCTGTGGCTGGGGTTCCGCCCTGATTGATTGATTGATAGATACTGTTGAAGGACAATAGCAGACAGACTTACAGACACGGTGCGGCCTGGCTGCCGCCGCCTGCCGTGCATGGTGCCAGAACTTGAAAAAGGAATTCTACATGGCAAACAGCTTGTCTCACTCCGCAGAAGAATGTCGTTTAGCAATTGGCATTTTGCGCGACCTGAGCTATCTCGTTGATTCTGGGTATTGACAACCCAGCCTTGCTCATTCAGTCCAAAAACTCCTAGTTCGACTAGCCGTCGTCACCCCTGTTGCACTGCGTCGGCATCGAGCTGAAGGGTTATCTGCCCGGTACCAGAAGCGCTGGCGCTGGCGCTGGCATTTATCGTCGGCATGGATGCCAAGATTCCTAGACATGGGACAACGGGGTTCTGTGTGTCCCGTAGCATGATCTGGATACCAAGTCTCAGAGAGCCGTTTGAGCTGGGGGAACGACAGGCTATCTCTTCGCATTTAAATAAATGGCCATGCAATTTGCGGAGGGAGGTAGACGACGCTTGTCTGCATTAAGGATCCATGATTCAAGATTTCAGGATAAGGCCGACGCCAAGGAGCATCTACCGATCAATAGCTAGCCTTGGTGGGTGCCTTATTAGGTCTACAGCGTGTTCATCCTTGACGCGAGACTCGATGCAGAAGTAAGATCAATTTGCGTGTCTTTCGTGTCTGTATCGTATCGTTGGTTTGATTTTTGGAATGCGGCGAAAAAATTTCCTTGGCGAGTCCCTCCTGGCTGGACCGCCAACAAGGCTCACCTTAAAGTATGACACTGCCCCAGTTCGTACCGCATCGTGACAGCCGTTCTGTACGAACGTTAGAGTCGTGCACCTAAACCGAGTCCAGACTAACAATCTCCAATTGTCGTATTGAATGGGTCCTGGGCTGGCCTTTCTCGTCTTCATCGTAGTAGGTAGCAGGCGATAGGGGGGGAATCAATCTGCAAGATACGGTAGATTTGTTCCCCAGCGGCCATGTCAGCTTTCGGCATCTCTCTAATCCCGGAAGCATGGTATCAGGATGATGGGTGAGAAAAGGGTAAGACTGAATTCAGGGGTTCCTCACGTCTCCCTCAGCGGGAAAGCCACACATTCCACTTCAGTCAAGCCCGTCATCCACGACGTGGGCCCCTGCAGACACAGTCAGCACACGGTGCAATCCAGCCCTCAACCCCCCCGGTCCCCTATGTCCTTATCAGTTCCGGTCGCTAAGAAAAAGGAAGAAGAGGCGATCTCCAACGTGGGTAGGTTGATTCGCCAGGCGTGGCTGCAGCGAAACATCTAAACATCTCCAGAAGGGGGTTAAGAAGGGTGGTGCCCCGATTGTTCCCCTGAATGGCGTCAAGTACAGTACCTGGCCTGTCACGGATTTGCCGCCCCCTTGCCCGCGTTCCGGCCGATTGTCAGTGGATCTCCAGGACGACTCCAGCAGACTGCAGCAGCCTCCAGCAGGTTTTTGGTCGCCGAGAGGCTGGAGACGCTCGTGTCCCAGGGGGGCAACGACTGGTTCAGGGGTGTTCGGTACCGGTACCTGTTGGCGTGCGACTCCCTGCAATTGCGCCTGGAATAGCAGAAAGTCAGAAAGTCTCCTTCCCTGGCGTCTGGCGTGCGTGATGGCCAATTTCCAGGGAAAACCCTTTTTTTAATTGCCGCGCCTCGCCCTGTCCCTACCATCCCTTTCCTACTCTTTCTTCTTCTTCTTTTCTCTCCCAAGAACCAGGGATAGTTGTCACGATTCTTCCTGACTCTCGCTCCGTGTGCTTTTTCTTTCTCTTCAACTTGCCACTTGCCCCTTGCAAGGCCGTCGAAGCTAAGCTTTCTACTCACAAGAAGCTTTTTTCTTTTCGTTGCCAGGACCCCGCCAATTGCATATCCGGCTCCCCTCCCTTTTTTTTAGCAACATTCCAGGACTTGGTTGTCCGTCCGCTCGTTTGCGCGTCCCCCTAAAATCTGTCTTTAAGACGGTTTCTTATCACGACATCTTCCACCCACACGTTGCCAGTTTCATTTCCAGCAAGCATTCAACATGTCTTCCGACGAGAAGATTCGAGTTTCTGGTGAGGTGCCTCGCGCCAAGTCGCCGATTCTCCCTACCACGAACCCGGTCGAGAAGGCTTCGGCCAGCAATGGAATTCATCCTACATTCTATGTTATGTGAGCGCGATTCAAACGGATACACTCGCTGCACAGTCGCTGACAATTGAGCTTGCAGTGCATGGATCGGTTTCTCATCGTCCGTCATTCTGTTCAACAAATGGGTTCTCGACACCCTTAACTTCCGTACGCTCTATCGAGAATCCGCGACCTGCAATATCTGCTAACTCGAAACCCAGGCTACCCCGTTATCCTCACGACTTACCACTTGACCTTCGCGACTATCGTGACCCAGATCTTGGCTCGATGGACCACTCTTCTTGATGGCCGAAAGACGGTCAAGATGACCGGTCGCGTTTACCTGCGAGCTGTTGTGCCTATCGGAATCTTCTTCTCGCTAAGTTTGATCTGCGGAAACTTGACCTATCTCTACCTCTCCGTCGCTTTCATCCAGATGCTCAAGGCCACGACTCCGGTTGCCGTTCTCATCTCCGGCTGGGCGCTCGGTGTTTCCACGCCCAACTTGAGGCAGTTCCTTAACGTCTCGGTCATTGTCGTCGGTGTCATCATCGCCTCTGTCGGAGAAATCCACTTTGTGCTGATTGGTGTCTTGTACCAAATCGGTGGTGTCATCTTCGAGGCCCTCCGACTTACCATGGTCCAGCGATTGCTGAGCTCTGCTGACTACAAGATGGACCCCTTGGTCTCTCTGTACTACTTTGCTCCCATCTGCGCTGTCATGAACGGTGTTGTTGCCTTGATCTGGGAGATTCCTCGTTGCTCCATGGCTGAAGTCTACAACGTCGGTCTCTTCACCTTCTTCCTCAACGGTCTCTGCGCCTTCATGCTTAACGTTTCCGTTGTTTTCTTGGTAAGTGCAACATGCAGCAATTCTATAAGAACGCAGAAACTGACTCCCACCTTCAGATCGGCAAGACTTCTGCCGTTGTCCTCACTCTTTGCGGTGTACTCAAGGATATTATGCTTGTTTGTGCCTCTATGGCTATCTGGGGTACCCAGGTTACTGGTCTTCAATTCTTCGGCTACTCTATTGCTCTGGGTGGCATGGTCTACTACAAGCTCGGCTTTGAGCAGCTCAAGGGCTACATTGGCGAGTCCCAGCGACAATGGGCCGAGTTTGGTGCTCGCAAGCCCATTCTCCGAAAGCTCGCCATCATCGTCCTCTCTGCCTTCGTCATCTTTACCTTATTTGGTGGGCTTGCTCCAACTTATGCTCCTGAGTACGACCCCTCCAAGCTGGCCAACGAGGTTTCCAACCGATTTGGTATCAGTGGTCCTACGGAACCTCAGCGGTCTTAAGCTTGCTCCCTTTGGAACAATCAAACATTGAACTCGTCAGGCGACTTGGAACGTTCTGACTGAGCACACGGATCTGAGGACACACTTTTCTTTTTCATACCTTGGACCGGACTTGTTCACGTACATATTGCGTTGTCTTGCGAAATTTTCTAATTGGAGACTTTGAGATTCAGCTTGGTCGGAAGGGGAGGATTTATGGGTGTAAAGCTATAGAGCTGGGCGCAGCGCGCGAGGTCAAGGTTGCATGAATTGCATCACGAAAGTCTAATTTTATGTACTTTAGACGGCGTTGGGCCAACATAGACATGTAGAAACGAACGGACAAAAAACCCTCCAGACTTACCAGTTCAAGGAATTGTGACTTTCCTAGTGATAATCCAGGTTCGTTACTATAGTAGCCAGAGTTCTGTGCGGCAGACGTGTCGAGATTACTCTCCATAGGCTCTCAACAAACCTCCCAGGCTAGGATCATAGACCATACCAGCTTTCCTAATATCAACTATGGACGCTTTATCACGTCAGCCCCATCTTTTGGTCACCGTTATCAAGGTCGCAAGAACTAGGATGCCACAAAGGGTCTTGATTTATGTGTGTTGATATCTAGTAGCACGTCCAAAGGGCCTCGGATAATGTTGTTCGTGTCCAATCGAGCAAGCCTTGAGATTATGTCGATTGAGGAGGTGTGAGATGGAAGTTCATTGTCAAGGAATTCGTGATTTTGCATTGGAGCGAGTAGTCATTGTTCACTACAAGCCCTAGATTCTATCCCGCCGTTAAACCCCTCCGGACAGCCCTGGCAAAGCTGTTCCCCTTGTCCTTTTTTGAGAACAAGTCCAGTCCACGTCGATTTTGACACACAGCAATCACGTAGTGCGAGAGATCTGATCTTTTTAAGAAACTTCATATTGAGCCCATAAAACCGGGGTTCCTTGATGCCAATCGATGCTCTTTACATCCTGCCCAACTCCCTAACCGTGATGGAGAAGCAATTTAAAACTCTGGAAATGGTTTGTTAGCAAGACAATATTTCCACTGTAATGACTTTCGCAACAACGTACTGAGAGGGGTGAAGAACCATCGGTTCTTTCCACTGGTGTATCGCTCCTCGAGCACCTTCTTCACAGTCTTCTTGGCATCCTCCCGCTGGCTGACCTCCTTGAAGGTGTCGTTAGAGATGGTACCCTTGAGGCCCTCGAGCTCCAGGGTGTATCGGGTGGGCATCAAGTGGTTGTAGTTGATGACCTTGATGAAGGGCTTGATCTTGTTTCGCTTCTCCTGACGGGTCTTGGACATGCGGCGGGTGATCTTAGAGGGGTAGCGCTCAATGCCGGCGACCAGGGCGTGGCCGAACGGGTGAGGCTTGTTGCCGTTGTCGACAGGCTGGATGATGACAACCTGGAGAGCAAATCGAGTCAGCACACAATCCTCCAGCGTCTGCGCAGATATCAAGCATCTCCTCCTCGCCGTCTCTCCCTCCCACGGCCTCCAAGCTTTGATAATTCGGATGCGCAAAGCTCGAAAGGCAGGAATAAACGCCGCGAATGTCGTACCTTCTTACCGGCATACCTGCCGCGGGTGATGATGGCGACGCGCCCGACCTTGAGGAACTTCATCTTGTCCGGTTGTGTGGTCGGAATCTGTTAGGTGAAGATTTCGTCGTCGTTGAACCGTGATCGGGAATTTGGTGCAAAATTTGGGGTTTGTGGGTTGGCAATTTGGGGCAAGCGAGTCGCAGGTGCAATGTCACATGATACGCTAACTCTGGTATGTGGTCCGTGCGTACCATCCCGAGTCGGAGCTTCGTCGCGAATTGTCGGCAACTTGCACGGATGAGCAACTTTAGCCTCTAGTCAAGCTCAGGCAATTGAAAGGACATCACCCAACATCTCGCTTGAATTCTCTCGGAAAATCGTACAAAATGCCTGCTGCTCCCACATATATCATCTCGAAGGTCGCTGACCCCATCTTTGCGGTCGTCATTGGACTTTCCGCTGCCGCGACGAGGATCAACCGTGAGGAGAAAGCCAAGGGCCATACTACGAATCAGACAATAGAGGCGGGACTTCGGTGCGTTAATTCATGCTCTAATAGACACATGTCGAGAATTGATTGCTTATTCAATTTTTTTCGCTACAGGCGCATTGGGTTCCCTCGAAACTCTTCCTAATCGCGTTCCGGTCCGGACAAGCCGCCGTAACCTTGCATCAATACCCAAGCAAGCTAAATCTTCACAATGGGCTCCTCTATTCGCACTGCAACGTGGGTATATTTTTACTTCTTCTAGATAGCTAACTGGCCTGTATCGTCACTCGCCAAACGCTGGACCATACTCTTTCTTCATTGCCTCACGAACAATCTGGCCGCAGAGCTTCGCCGTAGGGTTAACACTGACGGCTAGACCCTTGGCGATTGGGTTTCCGTATCGACCACCGAAGGCGAGGTCTCGTGATGCAGCTTCTTCGAAGTCTATTTTGGCCCAATGAAACTCCCGCAAACTATTATCGATATCCAGCGAGCGACGGAACAACAGCTTGGCTGTCTTCAGGTACACGGCTGCCCTCTGCGTATGGGCCATAGACAGGGTGCGGGCAGTCTGGGGAGAAATGGGACTCTGAGGAGACTGGGGTGAGAGCAGGGCAATGGAAATCTCCATATCTTTCAGGAGAGCAGCAGCAACCTGTCTCTTTTCTGATTTTTCAGGAGTCTCGATCAGAGGCATTGGGGTATCGGAAGTGTCGGAGAGCAGTAAGGCATCGCCATAGAGTCTTCGGAAAATCTGGACTCGGTTGTTTCTGGCGCTTGCATAGTTGGGATGTTCGGAGATGAGTTGGTCCATGTCGGAAAGACATTCTCGATATCCGTTGATGGTGTCATCCTTGGTCTCGCCGGACCGAAGACTGCTCAATTGCATCTCAAGCTTCTGAATGGACCGGATGATTTCTCGCTCTTTCTTGATTACTCTCTCATATACGCCGGAATCTGTGATATGAGGATCGCGGGGCATCGAGGAGTCGAGCACAATTCCCGCAAGGGGGTTGGACTCGGGGTCCTTGATCTTCTCGAGGACATTAATATCATGATTGCTCAAAGATACGGCAGTCATGGTGATTGTGGTGTCGGTGGCAAAGTTGGTTTCGCTTTGATAAGAGACGTGGTGTTGACGGCCGGAGGATAACGAGATCTTGTCACGACGAGCCTGACACGAAGTTTCTTCGGAATCAACCACACTGAATTGAAAATGATCACGTTTCGAAGGCGCAAAATTTGCTTGTTTGTTATTTCAGGGGAGCGAGTGCCACCCCGGGTCCTCGAGGAAGATATGCCGTTGCTTTTGGCCCAAGCGGGTATCATGTCAACGGCATTGCCCAGGTCTCGGCTTTGGCGGGGCAAAGGCCACACGCGTACCGTTTTGTCGCTCTCCCGAGAGTGCTGACAGTTCCGCTCTCCGTCATAGGGTATCTGGAGGATCGCCGTCGTCAAAGCCGTGGTGGCATACCCCGGCCACCGTCGGCTTTTAGCGGTTGGCGCCGCCACGGAGGCTCGGCCGGGGGCTTTCCGCAATCGATACCTCGCAATATCTCGAAAGTGAATTCGGCACTACTGGCATCAACCAGACTGAACAGGGAACCTTTGGATTCCATTTTGCTTCCGATGATATCAGTTGGCTGCATAGACTGGCGCAGAGCCCCGCTCTCGTGACCCATCCACTCAACAATGGGGCTAATACGATGCCCGTTGCTGATACAATCTCACATCATCTGGCTGGCTGCGGGTAGAGACGTACCAACCTTTCCGAGAGAGCTGGCGGAAACTGGGGACTCGGGCCGTTGGATGCCTTCCATCGCGGAGGATTTCCGGGGCTTCCAGAGTTTCAATGTGAAGCTTAAGCCGGACAGGTTTACCTTCTTATAAAGGCAAATATCTTCCCCTAGCTTGGGTCGGCTTACACCCATCAACCGTCCAGGTCAAGCAAGCATACCAAGCCATCAAACCCATCTAAAGCTATTCAAAGCCATCAGCTTTATACTCTACTTCCAGTCCCGTTCCTATAGCATCGAAGCGAACTCACTCCGTCGATACTTGTTCTGAGATTACGTCTGTGTGGTAATGAGCCCTTCTGCAATCACCGATTCTCCTCCCCAGCGAGCCGTTCAGGCAGTCTCCGAGCCAGACGGCTTTGCCGTCCAGCCACCCGCCAACTTCGTGGGCTACGACCACGTAACCTGGTGGGTTGGCAATGCAAAGCAAGCAGCATCCTACTACACAAGTCTTTTCGGCTTCAAGACCATCGCCTACAAGGGCCTCGAAACTGGCAGCCGGTACTTTGCCTCATACGTGATCGGTAACGCAGACGTTCGCTTCGTCTTTACCTCGCCTCTACGCTCAGCATCTCATCTCCCCGATGATGAGCCCATCTCCCCCGGGGATAGGAAACTCCTGAAGGAGATCCATGCTCACCTCGAGAGACATGGTGACGCCGTTAAGGATGTAGCCTTCGAAGTCGACAACGTCGAAGGCGTCTACTATAAGGCCGTGCAAGAGGGTGCCATCGCCGTCCAGCCTCCCCAGGTCGCCAAGGACGCCGAGCATGGCTCCGTCACCTCGGCCGTTATCTGCACATATGGTGACACTACGCACACCCTGATCTCCCGTAATAACTATACGGGACCCTTCCTCCCTGGCTTCCGCGCCCACAACAAGCACACCTCCACTGTTGCCCAGCCGGATGTTAAGCTTGCGCGCATCGACCACTGCGTCGGTAACCAGTCCTGGCACGAGATGGTGTCTGCTTGCGCTTTCTATGAGCAGTGCCTGTCTTTCCACCGCTTCTGGTCGGTTGATGACTCGCAAATCTGCACCGAGTTCTCCGCGTTGAGCTCCATCGTCATGGCCTCGCCCAACAACATCGTCAAGATGCCCATCAACGAGCCAGCACCAGGAAAGAAGAAGTCGCAGATCGAGGAGTACGTCATCTTCAACTCCGGCCCAGGTGTGCAACACATTGCCCTCCTGACCCCGGATATCATCTCCGCCGTGTCCGCCCTGCGTGCCCGCGGCGTTGAGTTTATCAATGTACCCTCCACGTACTACGATACCATGCGTCAGCGACTCAAGACTGAGAAGCGAAACTGGGAGCTCAAGGAAGAGTTCGCGACGCTGGAGAAGCTGAACATCCTCATTGATTATGATGAGGGCGGCTATTTGCTGCAGTTGTTCACTAAGCCGTTGATGGATCGCCCAACGGTGTTTATTGAGATCATCCAACGAAATGAGTTTGATGGATTTGGCGCCGGGAACTTCAAGAGCTTGTTCGAGGCCATTGAGCGGGAACAGGCCGAAAGAGGAAACTTGTAAGCATCATTGGAGCGGGTTTTGTCTTATTGCATGGAAGGGCCTCATAAAGGAAACAAAAATTGTCAGAAGTGACGAGTGTTATGATGAGACGTAGTCTATTACACCACTTTATCTGTTATACAAGCTGGTATTGATATGGAGCATATAGTTGCTCAAATCCAAAGGTTTCCCCCTTATGCGCCGTGTGCAGCTCCCCTGGCCGCTGTGTGATGTGACGTGATGTCGTTAAGATTCAAGACTGGCCGACTCCAAGCCCCAAATAAATTATTCTGGTATCAATCCTCTCTGCTCCCGTTCCTCATATTTGCCTCCTAATCCATCACCATTGCCCCGTTTGTGTGCCCGTTCCCGTTCACTTCCACCGGTGGCTGCGGTAAACTTTGGCACCCTGGACAATTGTGGATGACCTCGTGCGCGAAGACATCGCAATCGATGCAGAAGTGCTGATGGCATACCTCGCACGCGTACCGTCCGCTCTCACTAACACCCTTCGCCGCCGTCCGTTCATCCTTCCCGCCTTGCTCGGATGGTTTCGTTTTTGGGGCTTCGGGGAAGGGGGTAAGGCAGGCGAAGCAGGCCACGGACTGAGCAGCATTAGCCCAGGACACTTCGACCCAGTTCCGTAGCGGGAAGAGATGATGGTAGGATCGGGCCAAGTGGGTAGACAGAATAAGCGTTAAGCTGCACGCTGGACATTCGGCTGGTAAACGGCAAACTCGTGCGCCGCAGCGTGTGCAGAGATATCCTTCCCGAAACGGCTTGTTGTGGCACGCACAGAAACTCGTTGCCCCTCCCGGCACAAGTGTCCGTGAGGGGAAGCCCATCATGAGAAGGCTTGCTGTGCTCTGCTCGGCCGTGCGAGTCACCGGTGGGGTAGTAGCAGCGAGGAAGAGCTCTCTGTAATGGACCTCGTCCATAGCAATGTTGTAATATGATTCATCGCCGGCGTTTGTCCTTGAGCACAGGTCTGCGCAGATGGCAACTTGGGCTGACAAGCCCACTATTGATACTCGTATTCGATCGGTGATGAGGTTGCTAATCGTCTCGTGGATGTCGCCAGGGTCGCTCGATAGCAAAGCGCCATAAATAATCAGCACTTCTCTCGTGCCGTGTGATGGTGCATGGCTACTCCTGTCAGCATATGCGTCTTCCACACGGCAAAGGTTGGGAATGTGTACAATAGAGCACCTCGACACATCTCCAACGCATTCTGCAAACTCGGACTCCCCTGCGGTTCTTGATCCTTCAACTCCTTCAGCCGCTCCAAATGCTCACTTGGATTTCCTCCCACATCACTAATCCTGACCGCCACACCATCCCTCATACCAATGATGCCTAGCTGCGAAATAGGATTCTGCTCAAAGAACTCCCTTACAAACGCCGCCGCATAATTCAGTGTAAGCCGATACCTTGTAGGCAGCAAGTCCTTCTCGGCCATAGCAAAGGACATATCTAGCACCAGCACCAGATGCCGTATGATGCCCCTCTGCAGGGGCGTCGTATCGCGGAGCAGGCGTTTTCGCTTCTCGGCTTCGAGGGTAGTCAAGTTGAGGACACCGTCCTGGTCCTCCTCGGGGAGATTGGTCTCCCATGTGCGCTTGCTCTGTTCCCATGATTTGCCAGCGTCGGCTTTCCGTGAGCGGGAAGACTTTTTGCGGGTGGCGTTAGGGTCGTCGTCGGTAACGGTATGGTCCATCAGGTCGTCGTCCGACATGTCGTCGGCGACGTACTCGCCATCGGAGTCGGCCATGATTTCGAAGCTTCAATATCCAATGAGGATTGATGGAGAGGTGAAGATGCGGTTTTTGGTAATGGTTGAACGAGCGTGTGGTGGTTATCTCAAATTTGAGGAGCGTGAAGAAAGATGTGACGGAATAAAGAAGCAAGGCTGCGATGGAGGTTCACAGCCTTGCCACTAGTGCGCAGCAGCCGACAGATTACAGCCAATCATGTGGCCGTAAATTGAATGCAGTTTAACAACCAAGTTAAAGGATAACTACTAGTGCTTTCCCTTTACGAACCCAGGGGTGCTATCAAGAAAGAAGAGAATATTTTGAAAGTTATTTTGCATTATTCGAATCTATTTTCGACTTCCATGTGCATTAGTCGCTCAATCGGGGTATACTACGAAGTCATCTCTAACTAAATCCACTGTACACGCATTACGGATAATAAACCCGTCATAGAGTGCATTACAGCCCAGCCCGCACTCACCTCCTCCAATAAATCCCTCGGCAAAGGCCCATCTTCGCGGTTGTAAGAATAGCCGTATACAAGCACCTTCGCTCGAATAACCAATCGCCCTGTTGTAGAGGGTCGGCGAATACCCATACCAAAAGAATGCCTCGCGCTTTGCTCCTTCAAATCATTTCCATCAACGTGTGTATGTCGGTGTTTGACCAAGAAAGTCTTCGACCAAGGAGGTAGAGAACCTGAAAAACCTATGCCGCCAGCCTTAACGCCCGCTTCCAACCATTCAATAACTCTTTTTAGGGGTAAGGGTTTGCGGCAGGCATTGGCCAGTCGTCTTCGGTAATGCTTGACCAGAATATCCAGACCATAACAACAGACAGGAGAGTGAACAGAGTTTGGAAAAGAGCGCCATCGATCGCTCCACTAGTCCCGTCGCAAATATGCTTGCTAATGACATAGTTGAAGATTTGGCCGATGGCGAACAAGAGACCAGCGGCGGCCAAGTATAACATTGGTCGAGTCTCGCCGAGAACCCGGAGAACAAGAATCGTTTCGAGGACGTAGAAGGCTACCAGGAAAATGAGGGGTACCAGTTGGTACAGAACATAGAGTGCAATGTTTCGGTGATCAGGTAGATCGTAGCTGTCGTCCCAATACCCGGTCCACTGGAGACCGGTGTCGAGGCCAATATATCCCGTACCGATGAGTAAGGCGGCAGCAGATGCAACCATCAGCCCGAGTGAAAGAGGTGTTCCATCATCGATGACTTGGTAGCCGACAACAGCATTCAACATTAATATCCAGGTGGACGCAGTGATCATGCCAATATGAATAGCCGAAAATGCCTGTGAAACAGTCAGTAAGTCGATCAGCTCAACATAATGTTGGGGAGTCGTACAATGCGGGCTGTTTTATTCAGAGGAAACTCTCCCACTGAAAATATCTCGCAAATGCTAATGAGGATATAAGTGACGAGGAACAATTGCATCTCCCTAAGAAGCTTATTAGTCGGTGCGATATGGAGGATTGTAAATGCTTTGAACATACCTTCGTCCAACCGCTGCTCTCTTCTTTTCTGACCGCAGAATGAGGAAGCCAGAGATGGCAATGGCGAGACCAGCTATAAGGATGGAACCCAAGTTCCCCAGATGCCTTCCCCCACTCAAGTCGATGCCCTCGAGTTGGCAACCTCCCCAATCGCCATTTTGGTCGTGGTTAGGCTTATTTAGAAGCTATGAGACATCAGTTAGTATTCCGGCCAAAGTTCCATTGTTTCATCTCGAAAGCGCCATATCGATCAGAATTGAAGGTTTACGTACATTGCAGACTGGTAATGTTGAGTCCCTGCAGAAGTCCTATAACACGGTGTGTTAGATGTGTGTGTTCATCGAGACGGGGTCATTGTTGGGGCGAGGCATACATTAAAGTTGCCAAAGTCGGTTGACCCCATTGCGACTGCGGATGCTTGGCAGCTTGATCAGGTTTGCATCCACGGGGCAATCACAATTGAGAGGTGGTTCGACGTCGAGTCCGTCGGCCGTGCAGTTACGGTGATTGATGAGGACGAGGAAACGTTCTTTAGCGGATTCGAGTCGTTGTCGCGCAGATGTGTTGATGCCAGTCGAGGAATTCCGCTCGGTCGATGGAAGCGTGTGGGAGGCTGATCGGACGAACAGAGGTCCAGATCTCACAGCTATCCCCCTCGAAGTTTTCCCCGAAATTCTCTCAAATCTCCTCTTCCAACAAGACAAATCTGGTCGTTTCTCTGAAGCTCTGCTTCGTCGTTAAATTAGGGTATCGAGTCGTTTGCGGCGTTCTGTAGCTGTTGTTGCGTGCAGCAAGAGCACGAGTCGAGGCGTAGCTCGGGCGATGTTGTGATGGCACTGAATGGGCAGGAACCTGTTTCCAGAGGCGGCTGGCCAATATAATAATAAGACGCCCCCCAAGCCCCAGTTGCTCCAGTGGCCCCATGTAACGACGGGGCCCCCTAGAGGGTGCTAAGGCAGGAACCGGCTCGCTGAGTGGCTGTGGTGGAGGCCTTTTGGAGGGCCAGCCCGGCGACGCTAATATTTGGGGGCTTGCGATTGGCCGGGTGACTCTGATTGCGACGGCCCACGCTTGATGAGGCCGGGCTGCGAGATTGCTGTTACGGCATGAGACAGCCTCTTTTTCTCTACTTACAACGCTGGACTCCAGGCATCAAAGGCTGGGAAAGCTCTGATGAAGTGATTTCTATCATTAGACTTGGATGCTGTAGACGGCGAGACTCGGATATACAATTAGAGTAGGACTCGGGTTGGACAAAACGTGTGGCTGTGGGCTGGAATCTCTGCCTACGTGTTTGTATGTACGCACTCTAAAAGGAACCATGACAAGGGCCTCCTGGGCTGAGGTCGTAACCTGTAATGCAGGCAATCTTGGTGCGTTTATGCATGATGAGCTGGATGGGATGGGTTCCCAGTAGCCTTCGCGTGCTTCAGTGCCTCATTACCTCAATGCCCTGCCAGCTTGTTTCTCTACATCTCCGTTCCAAGATGTCCAACTGCCAAGCCTCCACCTTCTACTCCGCACGACGCTTTCCGTCATTGGATGTCATTGTCGAGGCACTGAGAGTCAGACTCGAAACCTGAGACAGAGATGGCTCGCAATAATGGATGGCATCGAGGCCACTGGCTTGAAATTGTGCATATCGGCTACTTTCCCCAAGGGAGGCAGTTGGCCGTTTCATCTTCCACTTACCATCCATTTACGGGCAAGGGCAAATTACGGTCTTGGCGGACATCTCACCACCGATTGAATTCCAGGATTCCAGGATTTTACGACTGTTACGGGCTACCTGAGCTGATTGACTGTCCCTCGTCTGGTCGTAGGGATGCGATTGTTTCATTCCTTGGAGCCGAGACGGAAGTTGGTTGGCGACGCAACCGCGCCATGTTTCTGGGTTTAAAGATCGCTGACCACAAATGAACGTCATTCGATGCTCTTCATCCAATTCCATCTGCTTCCCGCATCGTGCCGCATCTTCGGGCTGTCTCATTTCCCACATGCAAGATGCCTCCCACATCCCATCGCGCAGTTCCCTTGCTTGCAGCGCACATTTATGTACAAGCCCATTATTGGAATGGCTGGTTGCATTTGAGGTCGGTCCTTGGTCCCTCCGACCGGAGCGACCTGAGTGAGGTGCTATGGAGGAGCAATGCCCAATGTCCATGATGGCTGCGTTCTACCTTGCCTTTGGGTCATTGGGCAATCTCAACCTGATCGGGACTTGTAAGCCACATCCCCGAATCATTCTCCCTACATTTCAAACCTAATGATTCCAATTTCTACCTGGGAATAGCTGGTCCCCTCACTTACATCTTTAGACATCACCATGATTTTGGAGCTACACTAGCCACGTCGACAATTGGACCCACCTATACCATGGCGAAGTCCATCAGACGTTCTCCCACAGATCCTTTGATGCTATTTTTACCTGATACTGCCAGATTCTGTCATTCTCGCCGATCCTCCACGCGACTGCGCCGGAGCCTCTCGAATGCCAACTCATCATTCGCCTCAGGGTGCCACATGGGTGTCATCCTACTCACCAATACCAGCTCTCGCAACTGTCTGACCGTGGAGAGGATTCCCATCATACGGTCGATCTCAAGCCTCACAGTGGCTTACATTTTGCCCCGTGTCGGGACGGGGGCTTTTGCTTATCTGCGTCCATCGTGGGTTTCAGTTTCTTTTGGAGGCGGGGATATGACTGCACCGCTGCACCGCCTCACCTCCATCTCCGAGGCTTTGCCTCCGGTCTGTGCATGTTCATTGTTGCACAGCAACGTAATGTCAACCATTGATCATTAGTTTCATAGGTCAGAGATCTATCTCTATCCACTTCTATCGGGTGTGTTTTACACCGACTCGACATTCGACTTTCGCCCTTTTGTTTACCGCAATATATACACTGGCTAACGCCTCAATATATCTCACATGGCGGTCAAGGCTGCATCTTACCACAGCAATCTGAGTCATGGCATGTATCTACCGCGCAGTGAGTCGGGCGGTCTGAACATGAACAACCTTAGCTATAACTTTATATATATATATATTACTTCCAGAAACCTAGCATGCAACGCTCGCTACACTTCTAGTTTGCGGTACGTAGCTTTGTGCTTCGTGCGAGCAGGACAGTAGCTTGCCTACATTCTAGAGCATAGCACACGTTGACTTCGAACGAGATTTATTCCATACCTCGTACAGTCGCTATGATGTGGTAGTATAATACCAGGAAGCCGCGACAGCATTCGTCCTGTTTAGGGACTTGTGTCTCCAATCCTAATGTCGCCGAACTCGAAGCCAGCTAGACCAGGCCTGTCAGTGCAGCTGGGGTGAAACGGTCTCGGCTCAAGACTAAAAATTGGTATCAAAAGCGTTCCAGTCTTCGTTGACTCCCGTCAATGCCGCTGCAGCTAGCATTCTATATGTAGGGCGTGGAGGAACTACCGATTCCTCAGCAAGTTTATCGGATGCCATCACCATTCAGTACTCCTGTAGACAGAAATCGCACATTTATTTTGCGTATCCTATGTGTTAAATAGCTTGTCTTTACGCAGCACGCCCTGCATATGCACCAGTGTCACTCGCGGCAGCCTAATGAGCATGCAGGATCGACTTCGTGATCAATAGCCCCGCGTGAGATGCCCAGAATTGCGAATCCTGGTCAATGGTCTAGGGTAGGGCGCTGGTCCGGCTTCTCATCTGATACCGCGAAATAAGCGAGGTCGAGGCAAGTAACCAGGATTCTCCAGTTCCTCGGGCGGGAAATACGTAATGTGACAGCCCAGCCATCCCAGCGTTCGTTATTAGTGAGCCAATACCCGAGATCTAGATTGGTGCGTTTCTGGGGAAATGGGTGTGACCAGACCAAGTGAGCGGTTCTTCTGCAGGTTCACAGATCAGATGAACCAAATCCATCTAGCCGAGGCATTTCCAAGACAAGGTGGCGATCTGTACCCGTAATGGGACGGTGGTCTAGATTAACGCCTTGCTGCGAAGTTCCTAGACAGAACCACGAAATGCGTGACAATCGTCAAGTTCATGAACCGTTGGTGCCCACGATGGCTAACCACCCCCAGTCCCGGGTATTACCAGGGGTCTAAGGTCAAGTTGCCCACGTCATCATCAATGAGACTTAATCGGGAATTAAAAAATCCTTTTCAGCGCGGCCATCTCCCGCCGAATTGTAGGGAAATCCTTTCGACGGCAAAACAAGATAGCAGATCGCCTTCCACGCCTCAACACCATGCCAATCATCACTAATCGCACTGGCTACTCCAGTTCGTTTGACCCGTGGTTCACCAAACGGCCTTCCAACTTGCATGGCTCCATGCTGCCCTCTGACGTAAGGGCTCTCCACTCTCGAGCCAGGCTAAAGCAAGAAGGAAGCCAGTCTGCCTCCCCAGGTCAGGTATTTGAATTGGTGAGATTACAGGTTTGATCTGTCGGAACGGCGATAGGCGGAAAGACGTCGAGAGTGGAGGCTAGAAAGTGGGAACAGCGACAATCTGTAGCATGTTGGGCGCCGTCCGCCGCTCCGTCGATGGCCGTAGTCATGGTGGTTGGACCGTCCGTCGCGGTGCCATCTTGAACCCATGAGTGGCCCCTCACACCCCCGGATGGCGCCCCCAGAAAGCCTCCCCCGTTGTCGCGTCCAATACGGCACTGTGACTAAGGCAGATACCTTCCATCACCAGCCTACCCGGGCTCTTCATGATGTTGCGCGTCCGTTTAAAGCCGTATCGTAGCGCAAGGTTGTAGCGGCGCGAGGGCAGTCTTTTTGTTGAAGAGCCCTCTACAAAAAATACAGGGTTGCGATAACGGAAGTGGATGGGCAATTTTGGTGAGACGCGTTGATATTGAATCTCTTCAATTTACACTGGAGACTGCAAGTTATCAGCATCAATCAGCCCCTGAGCGGAAAATCGCAAAGATCCGGGGAATGGACAGCGCCCGTAAAAAAACCTAAGTATGTAGCTGCAAGCTGGTGAGCAGTGAGCCCCTGAGCCCTGCCTACCGCATCCAACGTGCTGATGAACTCGCAAGCCCACGTTGCCATTGACTTCTAAACCGTCCTTCATCATCTTCACTTCGTCTTCTCCTCACCCATTGTCAATCCTTTAGCCGCGGCGACCGCCAACGCTCTCTCCTTGTCTCCTGACCCGTCCGCTGTCAACTGTCGACTGCCAACCTGTCAACTGAGCGCCCAGCCTTACTCCGCCCTCGGCATCATTGTGCATCTGCCAGACCCACGGCCAACGCTTGTTTCGCTCAGTCTGTCTCATTCCGAGTGGTCATCTGCATCGTCCAGCTCGCCCGTACTCCGACCGCTACCCAAGCACCAAGTACCATTCCCATACTTGGCCTAAAGGACCGACAACATTTTTTGTCTTTGGCCCCAGCTTTGACCCCATCAATTCCACCGCCCGTACCGCTATACCGCCGTACTGCCGTAACTTTTGCAGGTTCAAGTAACTTCGTACCTTGTCCCTCCCTCACGAGCAGGCACACACAGGCACAAAAGGCACAGGCGGACGAGACGGGACCACCAGAAAAGGCACCAGGTCACAGTCAGTCTAGACCAGGGCCAATCCTCAGCCCTCAGGACCCTGACTCTTGATGCCATCTTAGGGATCTTCTGTCACCCGACCCCATAATTGACTCCGCCAGGCCTCGAGGTGCCGATAACCTCTTCCTCTTTGGACCCTCCCTTTCCCTTCTTTACCTTACCTATCCCACTCAGTGTGTGCAGACGGGCGCTGCTGCTTAACAGCCCCAAACCTCCCAAAATTCCTTCCCCAAAACCCTCCCGTCTTCCGTCCAACATTCCCTTGCGGACCCTCCCTTCTCGGCCAGACCACAACTACGACTACGATTCCCCCGCGACGTCATTGCTTTCCTCTCGCGACGAGTATTCCCATCACCACCGACGCCGATCCTCCGGCTCCGAATCGTCCTGGACCGATACCGGGGATATCGGCGAGCAAATCGATGATAACGATCCTCTCCGTCTCCAGCTTCCTAACGAGATCGAGGAGGAACTGCTAGCGGGAGTTCAGCGGCGACACCCTAAGCAGAAGAAGGTTCGCATCCAAGGCTCTTCACCACATCGACATCGACACCGACGATCACATTCGCGAAATCATATCATTAATAAGGAGGCTATCGAGGTCCCTAATTTTACTCCTCCACGTCCATCGCGCGGAGAACGCTGCATTGGCGCCATCATGTCGGGACGAACAGGTTCCATTCACGGCCTGACGGGCAAGGCCCTGCTGTATGGATTATATCCACCCCATGATTGCGATCATAGGCTCACTGACTTTGCTCTAGGTATTTTACCAGTATCTTTGTATCATTAGGAGTATTCCTATTCGGCTATGACCAAGGTGTAATGTCGGGCATCATCACGTAGGCAGCCTCCCATCCCTGAAATTTGACTGGTAAGAACTGTTGCTAAAACGCCACCTTAGCGGCGCGTACTTTATCGACTACTTCGACCACCCTTCCAAGGCCCAGGTTGGAACTATGGTCGCTATCTTGGAGATTGGTGCCTTCGTTTCGTCGTTGATGGTTGGCCGCGTCGGAGACATAATTGGGCGACGAAGAACCATTCTTTATGGATCTTGCATCTTTTTCGTAGGAGGAGCGTTTCAGACCTTTGCGACATCCATGCCTATGATGATGTTGGGCCGAATTATTGCTGGTTTCGGTGTCGGTATGCTTTCGACCATCGTCCCTATCTATCAGTCCGAGATCTCCCCCCCTCATAATCGAGGAAAGCTTGCCTGCATAGAATTCTCTGGAAACATCATTGGTTATGCTACCTCTGTCTGGGTTGACTATGGCTGCGGCTACATCGAGAGTGATTATTCTTGGCGTATTCCCCTTCTAATGCAATGCATTATGGGTGCCCTCTTGGCTGCAGGAAGCTTGGTTATTGTCGAATCACCCAGGTTAGTGAAATCTCCGAGGAAACATGGGACATTGCTAACTGACCTAGATGGTTACTGGACAATGATCACGATGAGGAGGGTATGGTTGTCATTGCAAACTTATACGGTGGTGGTGATATCCACGATCCTAAGGCTCGAGAGGAGTACCGCGAAATCAAGATGGGTGTGCTACTTCAGCGCCAAGAAGGAGAGCGAAGCTACAGCGAGATGTTCCGTCGATACAAGACCCGCGTGTTCATCGCCATGTCAGCTCAAGGTTTGGCTCAACTGAACGGTATTAACGTCATATCCTACTACGCCCCATATGTGTTCGAATCTGCGGGCTGGGTAGGTCACGATGCAGTCCTCATGACTGGCTTGAACGGAATTACCTACTTGATGTCAACGATTCCCCCGTGGTACTTGGTGGATCGATGGGGTCGACGAATTATTCTCCTCTCTGGTGCAGTGGCTATGGCCATTTCTCTATCCTGCATCTCGTACTTCATCTATCTCGATGTCAAGTGGACTCCCCGCTTGGTTGTCCTGTTTGTCATGATATATAACGCGGCATTCGGGTACTCCTGGGGTCCGATCCCTTGGCTGTATCCCCCTGAGATTCTACCCCTCAGTATTCGATCCAAGGGTGCTAGTCTATCAACCGCAACGAACTGGGCTGCGAACTGGCTGGTTGGTGAAATGACACCTATTCTGCAAGAATGGATCAAGTGGCGCATGTACCTCGTCCACGCATTTTTCTGCGTAGCCAGTGTTATTATTGGTATGTTTTGGAGAGGTCTCAACCCAAGTATACCTACTGACCAAGAACTTAGTATACTTCATCTACCCCGAAACCTGCGGAGTTCGACTCGAGGACATGGATTCGATTTTTGGTGATGCTAGCACTGTCATGGGCACGCCATCTGTACATGCCGAGACGGGATCTTTGATGAGAGCCGGATCGCCTGTGGGATCCGCCCGTGGTGGATTTGGGCCCTCGAGTGCTATCCCTGGCCTGTCCCTCGACCCTCCCGTCATTGATGATGATAATAAGTCAGGGATTCAGAGCAACGGTGGCGAAGATCGAAGTATAGGTGGCTGGCTTTCGAGAGTCGTAGGCCGGAACCGGTCGGACAGCAGCGGCAGCGGTCAAGGCCGCTATGCGCCACTAGGACAACAGGAAGATGGGCGCAATGACCAGTGATGGATGAGATTTGCATTTTTGTCGATAGACTTTTGCATATAGATGGCGTGGGAGACATCTACTGTAATATGTGACGCGCTACAGAGGGACGGGTGTAGCTGGCGGAGCGAACCGGGCAAGGATACAACAATCGTCTAAGCAGAATGCGGACGGGTCGAAGAAATGAACGGCCTACATTTTGGATACAGAGAAGAGCCCAAGAAGAATATTGTAAAGGATTGGGTTATGAACGATCGGCCTGGGGTTGGTGCACTTGGAGAAAGGAATTCATTAGACTGCGCTCGCCTAACGGACCAGATGGCAAGTGGCATTATGTAAACAATTAATCACAGCGTTGTGACCAAGCGAAGATCATGACATAGACTTGACAAGTCTCCTATATCCGTTTTGGGAACGGCTGCATTGCAAAGTGTTATTTCTGAGGTCTATCTGTTCCGTTGTCTGAAGGGTGCTATCCGAAAATAGTCCGTGCTCATCTTCAACCTGTTATGGATCCTAACTTTCGACACTCACGTCTGAGTCTCGAGCTCGCAAAGCCAAATATCCAACCCAGCCACAACCATGACTCCTCAAAATGAAATAATACATAGCTACCGGAGCCTGTACCGGAATCTCCTAAGAGCCGTTCAGTATACCATCCCAGCTCGATTTGTGGTACGCGACCAGCTCCGTGCCGCGTTCCGTGAACCAGGCGCCGAGTTCGACGAACAGGGTATCAAGCGCACAATCTGGTTCCTAGAGGCGGCGGCGAAGGAGACTGGGTTAGAGCATAAGATTCTGAAGAATCTGATACGGGTGCGGGCGAGTAGGGATTCTTCAACTGGAACTTGGAAGCAGGCTTTGTCGCAGCAAGAAAAGAACAAGAAGTGAGTTTATTTATGAATGCTAGAAGGTTGAGATGGCATGAGATGAGAAAGAAAGTGCTAGGGAATCGGGGTTGAAGGGGATTGAGTACCGGAATGGTGATATAGGGTATAATGACTGACTAGATGTAGGCACCCCCTTTTGGAGCACCGGAAAACAGCATGGAGGCATTATGACATGACTGTTGCGATGCTCAACCAGACGATTGGCACACGTCTTCGTTGAGCGAAGGAGAGATGGCCAGGGGAATTTTGATTGAGCAAGAAATAGTATCATGCGATGACTGAGACCAGTCCGTTACAAGTTGATGGAGTTGGCGAAAGGCGCTGGAAATGTCTCCGTGAAGAGCTTGCGGATGGAACACACCATATGAGCAAGGACCGGGAAGATTATCCTAATGTACGATCAAGCTGAAGCCGGCGTGTTCGCTCCGGCATGTACAGTACATGTATCACAAAACCCGTAAGCTGGGATTGGGGGCAGTTTTATCATCTCGAGGGAGCAATTAGAAGACTTGATAGTTCAAAAGACTCTTGAATACAATCTGAGCCGGGATTTCCATCCTCCTTAACTTATAATATGTTATTGCTTTAATGTACATGTAGTAATTGCACAGCAAAGCTAAGTGAAACACTGCAGTAAACTGACTGAACCTTCAACGCCGGATAATTAGTGATACATATCTGTCCATGTTTCCCCTTCGTTTCATATTGCTGGATCTAGATCAATCCTCGTGTGGTATATCGACATTTACACCAAGCTCATCAGCAAAGATCTCGCTCAAGCTGCTGCCATCCCGGGTGTATATCCACTTCCCCGACGCTGTGCCTTCTTTGTCGCCCTGACCCTCGCCGATTAAACACCAATCGTAGCGTTTCGGGCCAGATATGGGCGAGGATAGCCAAATTTGCTTGTTGGGAGGTTGTTTGTTTATGACGTAGGTGCCCTTATCGGGGTACGTGATGGTGAGGACCCCAGCCTAGGAATTTTTATGTTAGACGAGCTTGATATAAGAGGGCAGGGTTAGTACGAACGGAGAACTCAACATCAACGTCCTCCCTCGCATCGGCGATATCCTCAAACTTCGCAAGCACATTATCGAGGTACTCGTCCGCCAATTCATGATATTCCCCATCCGACACCTCAGCCACGGCAATGGTCACTTCCGTCTTAACTGCCTCTTTAGCGGGATTTTCGGTTTCGGGCATAATGCCTCTTGACCGGGCCTGGGTGCTGGCGAAGGAGCGTCGGGGGACATTTGCGGCGCTGCGTGGAACCAAGGCTGCGAGGCGGAAACTGGTACGACGAACGTTGGGGCTCTGGAGAGCGCGTGCGGTAAGCCGGGAGGCTTGGGTTAGAGCTCGGTTGGACATGATGGGCAGTGATGATAGTTTGCTAAGAGAAGGAGAGAATGGATCGAGGCTCCTGTTTATGGAGGTTCGGGGTCGAATCTGTCGGGCCGGAATGGCCAATCGTTGTGAAACGGTTGTTAAGCTTGTCGGTTGTAAGTTGAAAGAAGCTCCCCGCGCTGCAGCTCGTGAGCAATTGCGAGCTCCCGGGGGCTGGATTGGTCTAAGACGGCCGTAGCTCAGCGGGTACCTCCCGGCAGTCATGTGCTGAGCCGGCTCGCAACCCCCACCATCTTTCTTTCGCTGGCGCATTCGCATCTTGGTTACAACTAGCATCTCAAGTAGGCCGACGCAGGTTCGATCTCCTTGACGATGATTAATGCCTTCCTGGTCTTCAACGGCCAAGGTCAGCCTCGCCTGACCAAGTTCTACACGCAGCTGGTAAATCCATCGTTGCGCCAACCTTCGACGTCGTGAGACTCAAGCTAACAGCTACCTAGGAAACGAGCATCCAGCAGCGCTTGATCTCCGAGATCTTTACCCTCGTATCGAACCGTCCCGCCGGATCCTGCAACTTCCTACCACTTCCTCCTTTGCTCGCTGCTTCGGGGACCTCCCATACCTCCTCCGAAGAGCAGAACGATGTCCCGTCACTGGTGACGTACCGCCACTACGCGACCCTCTTCTTCATCGTCATCTCCACGTCGACCGAGTCTCCTCTTGCACTCATCGACCTTATTCAAGTCTACGTCGAAGCCCTTGACAAGCTATTCGAAAACGTCTGTGAGCTTGATCTCATCTTCAACTTCGAAACCTTGCATGCTGCATTGTCAGAAATGATTATTGGAGGGGTCGTGATAGAGACCAATCTTGATCGCATTGTCTCGGGGGTCAGGGCACAAGGAACCGTCGCAAAACGACCGGTCAACGAAGGGCGTGGAGCATCAGGGCTAGGGGCTGGTCTGGGAATGGGTGGTAACTTCGCTTGGGCGGGAAGGTAACGAGGTTCATGAGGGTATGTTTGAGCGGAGGATACAATGCGGCCTATGAAACATGATATCCATACACATTACACGCATCCAATGGGGTATAACACCAAACTCCGGATCCTGAGAATAATATACATATAAATGTCTTTTTTACTTTGACTCTGGCTCGTCTTTGGGTGGAGGCGGTAGGGGTGCATCCTTTCGTCGCTCGTATCGCTTGTCGGGGTCCATGGTTCCGAATAGGTAGGCTGTCTTCTTTCGGATCTATAAAATTCATGGTGAGAACAAGGTGTTAGAGTATGGATAGGAGGACCAACTTCTTCAGCAGGCTTGTACTCTTGACCCCACCACTCAAACTCAGAGTAAAACAAAAGATAGATCAGCGCAGCTAGATGTTGTCAATGTGGCGATCGAGGTGTGAGGGCTGGCAAAGAGACTGACCAACGATCGTCACAAGCTGAGCGAACTTGACGCCCTTCACCCAGCGTGGTGAACGACTTGCTAGGACAATCCGTCGCTTGTACTTCTTCTCAAACCGGAGTTGCTGCTGGTGGCTCAACTCTTTGAAGTTCGGCGGCCACACCTTCCGGGCTTTGTAGGGGTTGTTGGCGACCGAGAGCGGAGCTTTTCGAAGAAGATCCCCTCTGGACGACGAAGCCATCCGTCTAAAGAGCGTTGGAAACATGGTGATTCGTTATTTTGCTGGTCTCCGGTTTCAATGGCCAACTGAAATCGTTCAGATTCGGGCTTGTGATGATGAAGCCAAAAAGTGACCACTGATGCAGAGCCACAGCACCGCCACGCGGGACTCTGCACGAGCCACTTCCGCTTCTTCAGCCTGCACGTTGCCCCGCGATTTTCACCCCTCCTCAGGCAGAGTTTCCTTCGAGTGACTCAAAATTTCTAGGGCGGAAATTTGAAGGTGAGCAAACCACCCTTCTCATCCTTGACAGGAAGTGAAACGAATGCTGACCAATACTGACAAACAGTACCGTAAGTCTTCGTCGGTTTCTTGAAGCAATTCAAGCTACGGCGAACAAGTCGCGACCATGGCTTCAACAACATCTGTTCCCAAGGCTATGGAGGCTCTGACCCTTTCCAAGACGAAGGAGTTGAAAGGAGTACGCAAAATCTCCATATTCACTGGATGTCCTAGAATACTAACATCACCTAGACTGAGAAGCGCGATAGCCTGATTGTCATCGAAAAGAAGTACCAGCAGCAATGGCAAGAGGATCGCGTCTTCCAACCCGATGCTCCCTCAACAGCCGAAGTCCCCCTCCACTCCATCTCCGCAGCCGAACTACGAGAAAAGGTCCCAAAGTTCTTCGGGTGTATGGCGTACCCTTATATGAACGGTACCTTGCACGCCGGCCACTCGTTCTCCGTCTCCAAGGTCGAGTTCGCCGCCGGTGTCGCTCGAATGCAGGGGAAGCGCGCTCTGTTCCCTATGGGTTTCCACTGCACTGGTATGCCCATCAAGGCTTGCGCCGATAAACTCGTGAACGAGATTAAGCTATTTGGACGGGATTTCGAGGACTACAACGCCGATGAGCCTGTTATCGAGGAAAAGCCCGCCGAGAAGGTGACGAAGACGGACCCCACCAAATTCGTTGCGAAGAAGGGCAAGGCTGCGGCCAAGACCGTTAAGATGAAGTACCAGTTCCAGATTATGCAGGCTATTGGCATCCCGACCCAGGAGATTCACCTTTTCGCCGATCCTCAGTACTGGCTCGAGTTCTTCCCTCCACTAGCTATTAGGGACCTGACCAACTTCGGATGCCGAATCGATTGGCGCCGATCCTTTGTCACCACCGACGCCAACCCATACTACGATGCCTTCGTTCGGTGGCAGATGAACCGCTTGAAGGAGTTGGACAAGATCAAGTTTGGAAAGAGATACACTATCTACTCGATCAAGGATGGCCAACCGTGCATGGACCACGACCGAGCTGAGGGCGAGGCCGTAGGCCCCCAAGAGTACACTGCCTTGAAACTCAAGGTTCTCGAGTGGTCTCCTAAGGCCGCTGAGGCTCTCAAGGGCAAGGTCCCTCAGGGTTCTAACTTCTTCCTGATCCCCGCGACTCTTCGTCCCGAGACTATGTACGGACAGACCTGCTGCTTTGTCGGCCCCAAGATTAACTATGGTGTTTTCAAAGCCAACGAGACCGACTACTACGTCGTTACTGACCGAGCTGCGCGTAATATGGCATACCAGGGTATTTTCGCTACGGAGGGCGTGATTGAGAAGGCCGCTGAGATCGTTGGTGTCGACATGGTGGGCTCCCTGATTAACGCTCCTCTGTCTGTGCACAAGGAGGGTGTTCGAGTTTTGCCCATGGAGACCGTCCTACCCACCAAGGGTACTGGTGTCGTCACGTCAGTGCCTTCTGACAGTCCTGATGATTATGCGACTGTTACCGACCTAGCCAAGAAGGCTGATTACTACGGTATCAAGAAGGAGTGGGCTGAGCTGGAGATCATCCCTATCATCGATACCCCCTCATACGGTGACCTCTGTGCACCCTTCTTGGTCAAGAAACTCAAGATTGCGTCACCCAAGGACACGAAGCAGCTGGAGGAGGCCAAGGAGTTGTCTTATAAGGAGGGCTACTATCAGGGTACCATGAAGGTCGGCGATTTTGCTGGTGAAAAGGTAGAAGCTGCCAAGCCGAAGGTCCGCCAGCAGCTGCTTGATGCTGGCGAGGCGTTCGCGTACTCTGAGCCTGAGCGAAAGGTTGTGAGCCGATCCGGGGATGACTGTATTGTGGCCCTCATGGACCAGTGGTATCTGGATTATGGTGAGGAGTCGTGGAAGCAACAGGCGCTGAAGTGGGTTGATAATGCCGACGGAAAGGGATTGGAAACCTACACTCAAGAGACCAAGAACGGGTTCGAGTCTGTCTTGAACTGGCTGAACCAATGGGCCTGCGCCCGATCATTTGGCTTGGGATCCAAGCTGCCATGGGATCCCCAGTTCCTTGTCGAGAGTCTCAGTGACTCGACGATTTATATGGCCTATTATACTATCGCCCATTACTTGCACAAGGATCTGTTCGGTCGAACAAAGGGTGTTGGCAACGTCGGCCCTGAGCAGATGATCGACGAGGTGTGGGACTATATCTTCTGCCGTCGTGATCTGAGCGACGAGGTCCTGAGCGCTTCCAACATTCCCAAGGAGACGCTTGAGAGCATGCGACGAGAGTTCGAGTACTTCTATCCTCTTGATGTGCGAGCTTCCGGCAAGGATTTGATTCCTAACCACTTGACCTTCTTCCTCTACGTCCACTTGGCCATCTTCCCTCCAGAGTACTGGCCTCGAAGTGTACGAGCCAACGGCCATCTGATGCTGAACGGTGAGAAGATGAGCAAGAGTACTGGAAACTTCATGACCCTTCGAGACATGACCCTGAAGTATGGCGCTGATGCTTCTCGTATCGCTCTTGCCGATGCTGGGGATGGTGTTACTGATGCAAACTTTGAAGAGGACGTTGCAGACAACAACATTCTGCGTCTGTTCACTCTGCGTGAGTGGTGCGAGGAGATGGTGCGAGACCAGGACCAGCTCCGAACCGGCGATATCAATTCGTTCCAGGATGCTCTCTTCAGCAACGAGATGAACGCTGCAGCCCAAGAAGCCATTGAGCAGTATCGCAACACCAACTATAAGCTGGCCCTGAAGGCCGCTTTGTACGCGTTGACTGGTGCTCGTGACTTTTACCGTGAGGCCTGCGTCGCTGCTAATATTAAGTTACACAAGGATCTGGTGTTCCGGTACATTGAACTCCAGGCTCTCTTGATGGCAGTCATCGCTCCTCACTGGTCCGAGTATATCTGGCTGGAGGTTCTCAAGAAGGAGGGAACTATTCACAACGCTCGATTCCCCGAAGTGGATGCGGTTGACCCGTCCCTGTCGGTGAAGCGAGACTACGTACGAAACACAGCATCCAATGTTAACTCGGCGGAGGGTCAGCAGCTAAAGAAGAAGGCCAAGGGCAAAGAGGTGGCGTTTGACCCCAAGAAGCCCAGAAAGCTGACAATCTTCATGTCTGAGAAGTTCCCTGCCTGGCAAGCCAAGTACATTGATTTGTTGAAGGAGATGTGGGATCCCGCTACCAACTCGGTCAACGACAAGGAACTGAACGGCAAGATTGGCAAGATGGGAGAGATGAAGAAGGCCATGCCGTTCGTGCAGAGTCTAAAGAGGCGCCTCCAGGCTGGTGAGCCCGCTAGCGCCGTCCTGGAGCAGAAGCTCGCCTTTGATGAGAAGGAAACGCTCCTGCAGATGGTACCAGGCCTGATCCGAACTGGTGGCCTAACGGCGTGCGATATCCTGGCAATGGAGGAGGGCACCAAGAAGGCCGTGAATCTGATTGACGGCAAGGAGGTGGAAGTCAAGATACCCCATGCCGAAAACGCCGTGCCTGGCCAGCCAACTTACTTCTTTGAGAACGTCGAGGCTTGATTAGATGAGGTTTATGATGGGAAATGACTACGAAGCTATGGTGGAAAACTAAACGGGTTGTGACATGACGATTATTTGCAGAGGTAGACATGGTTGATGTGATACAATAAAGCGTAGTAGATGCGAAGTAGATGTGACTGAGAAAATCGAGAGTGAGATTTAAAATTACAGGAGTCTTGTCGTGCTGGTGATAGAATCAATAGCTGATGCGCCAATCTGTAGCTTTGAAGGCGTGATAACGTCAGAATGGGGACCGCAATTTTACCAATGCAACCATTTGAACTCCGACATCTCAAGTGCCTGAGAGAAAACCTACGCAATGACAAGAAATTTCAGGGGGGGTACGGAGCAGTATTTAATTATTTCTCTCGTAGTAGTGTTTCGGCTTTTTGGTCTTTGTATATTATCTTGAAGCTTATCTTGAAGCTGCCCTCCTGACTTACATGCGGTCGATTTTGGGCGTGAGCTGGACAAATCGGGCAAGTTCTGGACCAACTAGTGCCCCTGTTATGCTGTATCCATCGCGCCATTGGATATCCTAGTGAGCTTAACCCAAATGGATACTGGGATAGGTACTAGCCTCGGTTCCCTAAAGGGGCTGGGTTAGGTGTCGCGTGAACCGGGTCAAGCATCTGAAGGAGACAAAATTTCAGCTCAGCGTCGTCTTATCTTTTCCCAGTGCTGAAGGGGAAGACTTTGCATGCTAATTAGACTAAGGCGGTGGCCTCAACCAACTGTCTCATTCCGCAACACACCCACTCAATGCGCTATCGTGGTCTAGTTCCAAGACGGGATCGATACTATCAACCAAGGTTAATGAACCCCTAGGTCGGAAACTTAGCCCATTGGCAGTTGGAGCTAGAAGACCCTTTCTCTGCAGGTCGTGGCTTGGGACTTTGGAAATTACTTCTGCCTTGTGGACATGACGCAAGCGTATCCTGTAGATGCTGCGATTTGGTGACGACGGTAGTCATGAGGGGAGGTGAGGGGAGAGTTCAACAATCCACCAGTTCGAGCGTGATCGTGGGTCGATGAGATCGAGCAAGGAGCTCACTGATTCTCACCCTCTTCGTCGGGTCCTATGCTACCCAAACATAGACCGCCAGAGAATTCTCGCAAGGCTGGTTCGTCCGTGGCGCATTTTCTGCGCGGCTGTTACGGCTTTGGTGTAGGCCAGGACCTCCTGATACCGGGGTGCGCTCGGTCGAGATGCAACCTTAACCACGCCGTTGCTTGACGGATCCTGTTTATTGAACCCTTGGAGGCATCAGTGAGCGAATGGCCTCGCCGGATGATGCAAAAGCCCCCCCATGCGTGGGGTGTGGCTGCCAATGATGTCGTGCTTAAACATCGCGGTCTAGGCTCGTGGGCTGTTGCGAGATATATAGCCTTGCTGATTGTCCAGCCTGATATCGTTCTGAACTGTCCCCAGCTCTTATTAGACCGTTACTCTCTCCAGTCGTTATCCAAGGTACCATTCGGTGCAGCCTCTCGTTTTTTTTCAAACAACTTTGCTCTCTTTCCACTCCACGATGCGTTTCGCTCCCATCCTCGCCTTTGCTGGCGCTGCTCTCGCTAAGACCATCACTGAGTATGTCACTGCTACTGCTTCCGTGGACTGCCCCGAGTCGTCGTCCATTTCGTACAACCAGACTGTGACCACTATCACCGTCATCGTCCCACCCGCAAATGCCACCGGTGAGCTGACCTGCCATAACCTTTTTTTTCTGTCCCATCACTGACGCATAACAGCTACCTGGGGTGCCAACTCTTCCACCTGGGCTCCTGGATCGGGACCTAGCCCCACGGGCGAGTCTGGTCCTCCTGAGGTCACTGGTGGTGCTGCCGCCATGAAGGCTTCCGTTGCTGGCCTGCTCGGCTTTGCTGGTGCGGCCTTGTTCGTGCTGTAGATGGAAGCCGTAACGGGTGTCGATGGAGATGATATAAGAGGGGCAATGGTTGGTGAACCATGGCACATAAGGGGTGCAAGGCGTTGTTGGCCAGAGGAGAATTATCATTCATGGAGCGATGTTGCTTCGAGCACTTATACTAATACCTTGATACCCCTAATCAATAATGATAAATGATCTTTCTCCAACTCGGAGGATCTTTCACAAGTGAAGCTGGGAAGCTAGGACATGGTACTGAAGAAATAGCTCGACCAACGTATTTGGTGATAGGGATTCAAGAGAGTGAGCTGTGACTTCATTGAAATAAAATAGGTCTCCTCGTAATCGTACGAAGTATTGAATTGCTATTCAAAGTAGGCGACACCGCATCTCTCCGGGAGCCTCCGGTGCTCTGCTGATGCATTCGAAGATCCATGGCGCCCCACTCGTTTGTTCTAAATTTGAGTAATGCCTCACTGACCCCTTCATGATTTAATAATGAAGATAGAGGCAGTGACCGCTCAACTGTCGCTAGCGAAGAGAGGAATGGAGTAACTAATTGCAATAAAGTTCGTTACTGTCGTGAACGGGGCATTCAGTGACGTATAGTTGAAGTCGAGAGAGGCTCTTAGTTTGCATGTTATCGCATCCTGGAGCGTTCTTCATCGGTTCTAGGAAAACCAAGAGTTTTTGTGTATTATTGTTCCCGGTTGAGGTTGCGGCAAGTTCGGGCACCGAAACTATGTATAAGGGATCCTCAAAACGCTGCGATGACTCATATAACGATCCAGACGTTCAAGGGCTCGGTCGCTCTTGAATAGCCAAAACAGTATAGACTATTATTGGCTTGATACTGATTGAGCGCTCTTCTTCATTTTTGCTTGTGGTGGACAACAGTTCTTGGTTGGCAGAGCACCTGTCTGCGTTGCAATAACGAACAAGGCCACAGCTTACTAGATGGCTCTGCGTTGCTTTGGCGGTATTTTGTTGTACGGAGTTCAGCAGGCTCTACACGTGTTGATTTCGGTGGGAGCATGTCTCGAGGAACTTAGGCGGCGATAGGGACTTGACCACCAGAGGGACCAGATGATGGCGGTTTCGGAAGGTCATCCTAAATAGCACGGTTAGTTTGCGCATAAAAATATGTCTTGTTAAGATGCAGAAGACATACAAGGTCGAAGATAACGCGGATCATGAGACTGCAGCTGGGGCAGACGGCAATGTCCTGCTCATCGAGCAAGTCGTCCAGAGCGATCTGAAACTTGTCGCCACAAGGACACGGATAGTGGTAGACCTGTATGGCCTCATCGAAAGTCATGTCCTCGATTTCGATCTCGTCGTAAATAGAAATGTTCTCGTCGTCCGACATCGTGGTAGTTTTCCGTATTTGATCTCGTAGTTGCAGTCTTTTGTGGTTGGTGGACTAAGGTGTGAGGGTGATGAAGTGACTGATGGATGCCAAAAAGTTGCCCCGCGATCAGCAATCGGGGGAAAAAATTACACCCCGCGAAAAGGTCGAGTCGAATTGTGGCTGGTGAATGTGGCGTCGATGTCATTAATCACATGCCGAAAGACGACAGGGAATGTGTGGGGGCGGTGCGTCCTTCCCCAGACATTCGACCGAGGAGCTTGTGCTTCTGGAGCTTCGGCGCCTGGCGGAGGACGAAGCAAGCCCATGTGTCGGTCGTGGCATCTAACTTCCACCTTCTAACATGTAACAGACTAACGGCGATCTCTTTTTTCAACACTTCAACAGACTCTTTCTACAGTTTTGCACACTTCTAAACGTTATAGACCCGTCCCGCCGTCTTTGCGTATTAGACAAACCAATGCGACGCTTCCTGTGACGTCGTTCTAGTCCCCTCCCTCGACCGAGTATCAACGACGCGACGCCCGCCTCCGGATAACCACCATGGCCTCGCAATCGAAACTCGCCTTCCCCAAGGACCGCACTATTAGAGGCATCATCTCGCATCTCACTAGTCTCTACGTCTCTAACCGTACGCGCATATCTCGCGCCGTATGGATCACACTCTTCGCCGCCCTTGCGAACCGCATCCGCCATGCCATTTCCGAGCAGAAGGCTGCGTCGCAGCGCGAAGCCGCCCAAAGAGCTGCACGCCGGGGGACTACATCTAGTGGAGGAGAAGAGACGCCCAAGAAGAAGGTCGAATTGAATCGCGAGTTCTTTAGATCGCTCTTGCGACTACTAAAGATCGTGGTGCCGGGATGGAAGAGTAAAGAGGCGAGGTTGTTGCTGAGCCACAGCTTCTTCTTAGTTCTACGAACTCTGATCAGTTTACGAGTTGCAGAGATGGATGGTGCAATCGTTAAGGCTCTGGTCAAGGGCAATGGAAAAGAATTTCTGAAGAGGATCGTGTGGTGGATGCTGATCGCCGTGCCTGCTACTTTCACTAATTCCATGGCAAGTCTAACTACCAATACTCTAGAAAAAAATCACTAACTATTGGCAGCTATCATACCACCAGGCAGAACTATCAATCAAATACCGGACACGGCTTACACAGCATATCCACGACAAGTACCTCTCAAACTTAACGTTTTACGGCATCTCGGCGCTTGATGATCGAATAAAGAACCCAGATCAGTTGATCGCGGTTGATGTGTCCAAGTTCTCCAATAGTCTCGCAGAGCTCTATAGTAACTTAGCGAAGCCAATGCTTGACATGGTAAGTTGATCCCAGCATTATGCACGAGCCGTAACTGACAACATGTAGACCATCTATACCTTGGCTCTATCGAAGAGCGTAGGTGGCGAAGGCGTTGTCTTCATGTCCCTATTAGTGCAGCTCTCAGCAAATGTCATGAGGGCACTAACACCACCATTTGGTAAATACGTCGCCGATGAAGCGAGGTTAGAGGGAGAATTCCGTTACCAGCACTCGCGTCTCATCGATTATGCTGAAGAGGTCGCCCTCTACGCCGGTCACGATGCCGAGAAAGATACCTTGGACAAGGGTTACTTCACACTTATCAAGCACGTGAACTACATCCTCCGACGGCGTTTCTACCACGGCTTTATGGAGGATTTTGTTATCAAGTACTTCTGGGGAGCCCTAGGTCTGATGCTCTGTAGTGTTCCAGTCTTCATCAAGATGCCTGGACAGATCACTATGAATATGGGTGATCGGACAGAGACATTTGTGACTAACAGAAGAATGCTCCTCTCCGCATCTGATGCCTTTGGACGCATTATGTTTTCATACCGGGAAATTATGGAATTAGCGGGCTATACCTCTCGAGTCGCGACCCTACTTGATGTCATGGATGATGTCCAGTCCGGACACTTTGAGAAAAAGCTTGTCTCCTCATCGGGGATCGAAGGAAACGAGGCGGTCCTCAAGGGCCGTGGAACGGTTCATGAGAGCCAGAACATTACTTTCATTGACGTGTAAGTGGAAGATAATAATATGGCAACTTCCTAGACTAACAACTATCACAGCCCTATTATCTCGCCAAATGGTGATGTCCTCATCAAGGCTCTCTCATTCTCCCTTTCACACGGAGACCATCTCCTCGTTGTCGGCCCTAATGGCTGCGGCAAGTCCTCGCTTTTCCGAATCCTCGGCGGCCTATGGCCCGTATACGGCGGCACTGTCTATAAGCCCCCTTTCCACGCCATATTTTACATCCCCCAGCGACCTTACCTCTCCCGTGGCTCGCTCCGCCAGCAAATCATCTACCCCGACTCCCTCCGTCAGATGCGCGGCAAGGGAGTTACCGATGCCGACCTCTTTGCCATCCTCAAAACCCTCGGCCTAGAGCATCTCGTCGAATTGTACGACGAAGGGTGGGACGCGGAAGCCGAATGGCGCGATGTCCTTTCCGGTGGCCTGCAACAGCGCGTCGCTATGGCTCGCCTTTTCTACCACCGACCCCGTTACGCCATCCTCGACGAATGCACCAGCAGCGTCACTCTCGACACGGAGAAGGTTATGTACGATAACGCCAAGGCCCTAGGTATTACACTTATGACGGTGAGCCACCGTCGCAGCCTGTGGAAGTACCACACGCACATCTTGCAATTTGACGGCCAGGGCAATTACGTCTTCACGAAACTTGATGCGGATAGGCGGATGAAGTTGGAGGATGAGAAGGAGGAGTTGGAGGTCCAGTTGAGACAGGTTCCCGAGTTGGAAAGGCGGATTGCGGAGTTGACGGCTGCGTAAAGGCTGCAAAAGCTCTAAGCGTGTGCGGACCTGGTGTACCTATATGATAGACGATTTGAGGTTACTGGTGAAATACGCTCAATCTCTTATACCAAGCTCTCAATTTTCAACGCTGCCCAACTGTATTTTAGTTCACAGTCACATTTCAAGATGATGAGATTACTACGTTGTTCTTTCCGGCTCAAGTTTCAAGATATAGTCATTTCTGGTGTCTATAAAAACATAAAAACCACCATCCGTCCATTCTGAAGGGTATCCAAAAACAGCATTTTACACAAAAAATCCCCATACCATGTACCAAAACACCAAAACGGAGTCGAGCAGTTCAGTTTTAAGACTCTCATTCCTTCAGATTATCCGGGTGAAACCGACATGTCTCCTTGTGAGCGCTATTATCGCCCTCTAGAATTTCTCGATGACTCGCGCCGCACTCGTAGCAAAACTGGTGTTTGCACTTGACGCCTGTAGAGATCAGTCATTATGATCACTTCTATCCAGTGTTCGGTTCTGGGTATCCCCGATGATGCGTGCTGCTTAATGTCCGCCTCTGCAATTGATACTATGGTTGCGCGTCCAGACGTTATAGCAAGCCCAGCAGAACTCGTGGCGACACTTGATGCCTGTAACGGTTGGCTTAATGTTATTATCATGTCGAGAGGAGAGGAGAAAATCGCGTGCGAACGCACCATAGAGTGGGTAGACTGCAAAAATGCGGAAAAAGGGATAGGAATAAGAATATGGGGGGTAACTTACAAGTCATATGTGAACTGGGTATCAAGTTAGAATTCGTCCCATTGAATGGTCTGAGTTGGAGTGGGACTTACCAGCCGTCATTCTTTTCGATAGCCCATCCGCATCCAGGACACGGTTTCGTTGTCCGACTAAGCGTTGCCTGACTCTGTTTCTCCTCTCGCCTTCTCCTTGCCGCAATCTGGCGTATCAGCTCAGCCGCCTTCTTGGCTTGTTCTCTTTCCTGTCGGGCTCGCTCCTCTCGACGTCGAATCTCTGCCTGCTCCTCAGCTAACAGCCCTTGGGCCATGGCTCGGTCGGCTTCGAGCTGAGCTCGCTGGGCTTCCGTCCATTCCTCATTTTCACGCTCTATCCGAGAACGGAAGTTCTCAGGGTCGGCGAGAAGTTGGTCGTATTCGCTACAGGAGAGGTTCTCATGCCAGGCGACATTGTGATGGAAGCAGGATCGGTGACTGCAGTGCAAGCAGGTAACTATAGGTTGCTCCTCACCCGACTCGTGGATCTGCCCAGAACCGCAACCGGAAGTACACCACACAAAGTTTTCAGCTTCTGACATAGCTGCCCTGATGGCTAATGTCTCATATCTATTCTGAAGTTAGCATTGCTTACTATGATCTCGTCTATGACCTACCTCATAAAGGTTTGCTTATTCGCATAGCGCTGAATGTCAGCATACTCCAGCAATTCACGGCACTCAGGACATCTAATCTCGGTCCAGAGTTTGCTATTTAGGTCTGATTCGATGGACATCTGAATACATTCCAGGCATGTGCTAGGAGGATGGATGCAGGCAGCTGTTATTGAGAACCGAGGAAAGGAATTAACGAGCTTGATCTCTGCACACACGATGCACTCAACCTCGCCAAGCAGGGCCCCCCTAGGCACACGCTGGTGGGTGACAATGACGTCCGAGGTATCTGCTGCTTTTTGGTATCGCTGACCGAAACTGGTAAATTGGTATAAGTTTGGTATCATTAAATAGAAAATGATTATGCAAGCAATGATCGTGGTATATAGAAAAATCAAAACATCAAACGGGTATGCCTATGTTACATAAAAAAACGTTTTCAACCCCAAAGGAGAGACAACCCCTACTTGAAGGCGCCTGGTATGGTCGGAACTGAAAGGGGATCGGGGGGCCTACCTGAAATCATCAGCTGCTGTATTTTCAGACTTCTCGAGACGGCGGAGATATGCCACCGTCATGGCATTGTCCTGCTGCTCAAAGAGGGCAACGTACGGATTGGTAGAGGAGGATGAAGAAGCTGGAGGGACGACCTCAGCCTTTGTTGGCTCTTTAGTGGGTTCAGGCTTGTCGGGTGGCGTCTCATCCTCGTTGAAGTCGAATTGGGAGAGGTCGAGTATGGAGGTTGAAATCGGAGCATACCCACGTCTCGGGGCGGGAGTGGGAGGTTCGGGTTGTGTCTCGGGCGTTGAGACGGAATTCGTCAACCATTCGTCGTCATCGAGAAGAGCTGGAGCACGGTATACGAAGGCTGGCCGAGCAGCATCCCCAGCTGTGGCGCCGGTTGACTGCTCTTCTACAGGCGCAGGTGGCTCTGTTGTTACTGCGCCATCTTCTCGTGCCGTTGACTCTATCTCCGGCTCCGTGTCTAAGACTGCGTCCTCTCGCTGTTGCTCTTCATCCGTCTCCTCATCATCGACAAGCCATATAGACTCATCATCACCGCCAAACCCGCCCATGATATCCGGATTCACCCGCCCATAGACGCTCGTCTGTCCGCCAAACATGTTGTTTTTGAGAGGTGACGCCTCAACAAACGGAACGTACTTGGGCGCAAAGGGATCCGGCTCAGGTTCGTGGGTAATGGGCTGCTCTGCGACTGGCTCGGGCTCGTCGAAGTGAAGCAGATCCCGTATCGGTTCGGGCTCGGTTTCAACAACGGGAGCTGGAGGAGGAGTAGGAGGCGGCCCAGGAGTTGGGGGACGGACGGGAGGTGATGGTGGAGGAGGAGGAGGAGGAGGAGGTGGTGGTGGTGGTGGCGGGGGAGCGACTTCGGATTGCCGTCTTGTTTCCAACGTCGACTGCGTTTGGGTTTGGGTGAATGAGAGCGTCGAGTCGGTTTCTGGAGTGATCGGCAGGTGCGAAGTCGAACTCTTTTTCTTGCGGAATACCGTGGTCGCTCTTTTCTTAAGCGACTTGAACATCTCTATCCTTGGATCCTATAATGGAAAGAAAAGAAAAGAGAGGGTGGGGAAGAAGGAAGGGGATCAAAGAGTAGGAGGAGGGCTCGGAAGGTGGAGGGGAGGTCGCTCTTGCGGGACCAACAGACTTGGCTACAATGCCATGAAAGCCGTCGGGTCAAGTCAATGACCTCGGACGGATAAGCTGGGTGAAATCTGCTTTAATCGTTTGTAGGAACGGTCATATAGAACGTGACTGCCTAGATCAATAGATGTGTGACAGCTATTTCTCAGGAGGAAAGTTTAACTATGAACGGGCAGAATGTCAGAAAAAGACTGATGCTGCCATGTGATGAAAAAGGAAGCCAGCCCAGCCCAAGAGCAATGGAGGACTCCCGCAACCATGATGCTACTTACCAGCTCTCGGGTTCTCAGCCTCAAAAAAGCCCATCGTCCAGAGCTAGTCCTGGCGAACCACCAAGACGCTCAGATCAAGCAGCTAGGACTCCCCGTCCTAGCTTCACAGCAGGCTGATTCCGCTTCCCAATGCCAACTGCTCCAATTGCTGCGATTTGCGAACCACTTTCAACCATTCTCCCGCAGTCCGCCCAACTTCCAGGTGCTGCGCCCCGCTCCAAGCACCCCCCTGTATCGCCCGGCACACTAGGGAAGATGCGCTAGAACGATGCCTGGAACCCCGCCAGTGAGGTACCGGTACCTCTGCACTTTCGTCGATCAACGCGACCAAGGCCAGAGAGAGGGTTGGCGCCTGCAGGCTGCAGCCAGAACGCCTTGTTGGGCTAATACTACCAGGCTCTTTCTGTCTGACTCCGTCGGGCATGATCGTAGGCTATTTGATTTAGCATGATAGTCGTCGGCAAAACGCGGCCGTTATCGCTTCATTGATTTCGCTCAGGTAAGTAATTATAAGCTAACATCGTGATGGAGGCCATGACGTCAGATCATTATTATCCTATTGACTTAGACGGAGATGAAGACACGTTGCTGACTTCAGATTCAGGGTCTTCTTCTGACCACTTCAACTTGGCTATGCCATTCATGTACGACTCGTATGAAAGGTATAGCTATTTCATCTAGCTCAAATATGTTGACTCGATAGGAGGATCAATTTGAAAAGCTTAGATAAAGCCAAAGGCTCACTCGGCGGCTCTGGAGCAACCGCTTGTAACGTGATTCATTATGAGCCATTGCCGTGGCAGTTATATTCACTTGTGACATATACAAGGTTCAGCTTCTTTTTTCTTATATCAAACTCAATTGCGTTGTGTTGGTTGGTAAACTAGGTATTCCCCCTAACTCCAAAAATCCCAAATCAAATCATCATCATCCGGTCCGTCTATGAAGAAACATATAGCAAGCTAGCCACACCACCACAGCATTCGCTCATGACGCGCATCGGCATCGTAACTTTCCACCTATTCTCTCCTCCCCCTGGTTCCATCGCCGACATCTCTATGGGAGCGTTAGACATCTAATCAACCCCATCGAAATGGTGTCCAACCCTCGCCCGACCTCTCGCTCTTGTTGTGGTACAGGTGTGAGATGATAGGACGGTCGCCCTTCTCCACGAATTTGCGTCGCTTCTCTTCAGGTCCCCAAGCCACCAGCATCTGTTGCTTGCGAACCACCATAGGCTCCTTGATCGAGTCTTTCTGGCCAATTTGACGCATGTAAAGGGCTGGCACGACGGTGCAGACGTTAAGCAGATGATGATACAACTCCTTCTTGGATGGCTGCGGATCCAGCTTGGCTAAGCTGAAACCCTTGCGATTGTGTAGTACGTTCTTGCAGTCCAGATTTTCCAGCGAATCGATGAACTCGGGCGACGTGTTGAGATCACCTCCCGAACCCCAGAGGATGTAAGGGTTGATGTCGAGATAGAAGTGGTGGGTCGAGACCTGGAGCTTCTCGTACAGCTTCATTGCTGGCCAGATACAGTTGTCGTCTATGTTCTCACAAAACCACTGGAACTTTTCCTTCTTACAGAAAACCTTGAGAATGGTGGCCAGCTCAACCGTCATCTCCTTGCGTCGTCGTTCCCGTACTGATCGGAAAGGAGGTGCGCTCAGCAGAGCGTTATACGCCTCAGCGGTCCATGTTCGAACGGAAAAAAGATCTATATAGGTTAGTAAAACTACGTGCAAGAAGGGCGAAAAAAACATACCTCTCTTAGGTTCAACCGACATCTGCATGCTATTTTCGATGAAGCTGACCACCTCGACGTAGTTCTGAATAGAGCCATATAGGATGGCTTGGAAAATGTTGTCGTGAATATATCGCATAATGATGGAAGCGATGATGTCCTCATCTGTCTCGGGGAACTCTGAGCCGTGAACGAGGTCTGGGTATTGATGCAGGGTCCTCTTGAATTTGTTGCCATCTGAAGGTCGCTTCCTGGCGATGGTCATGATGCCTTCCACTCCGTCGTCGTGATCATCCAGCCAAGGATCCATGAATTTTTGAACCCAGTCCTGGATCGACTCCACTAGATTATCATATTCCTGTCCCATAGTTAGCAGCTACCTAGAAGAACACAGCATGAGATGTGAATGCCTTACCCGGCCGACCTCTTCAGGTGTGAGGTCTTTGCGATAAGGTTGGAGGCTGAAAATGTGCGATTGAGCATCATTCAACTGCTCCCGGAGAGACTTGTTCTCCTTCCGGAGCTTGTCCACCTCGCCGGCGAGGGCCTCAGTGTTCACTTCGATTTCTGTCATGTCCGAGTTCAGATGGTGCTTCATCTCAGCTATGCGGTCAGTGGCTCGCTCTGCCTTCTCTTCGGCGATCTGTTTCTCGGTGGTGAGGTTGTTAATCTTCTTGTAGAGATCCTGAAGATGACGTCGCATGCGAGAGTGTTCCTCAGCATCCTTAGCGTTGCTTTCCTGCTTGCGTCGAGAGAAGCTGTTCTTGTCGTGGTTGTCTTGTGATCGGGACCTGGTGGGTTTGTGGGAGGATGAACGCGCGTCATCCTCGGGCTCATCCTCTTCGACAGTTGGCTGCAGACTGGATTTCCTGGCAGGTGGATTTTGCTGATAGGCGACTGCATCGAACATCTCCATCGACGTGAGGCCTAACATGGCAGCATCTGAAGCGTCGAGATCGAGATCGAGAGTCATCAAGCTATCCCCTTCTTTGTCAATGCCCTTTTGGTTTTCGTTATCCTTGTCCTTTTCAGCAGATGGCTTGGGCTTGGTGAGGGTTTCCTTTTTGTCTTTGCCTCCTGCTGCTTCGGAATAGGAAGCCTTGGAGCGCATGTCGTCAAGGCGGATCCTTCCTGGGCCGGTGTCGGACGCCATGTCGTCCTTGGGATCGGGTGTGGTTTGAGATTGAGATTGAGATTCAGACTCAGACTCGACACTGGCTTTGGGCACGTCTTTGGCCTCGGCTTTATTATCCTCAGCTTGGGTTTCAGGCTCGGGATTCTGAATAGGTTCTTTCTCAGGCACGGCTGAAGCAGAGTCTTGTTTCTTGGAGTCCTCCATAAGGAAGGACCTTTGAATAAGGTGTGAGAGGCGGGGAAGGGGTGAGCTCAGGTATTGAGGGTCTCAGGGCTGAGAGGGCTGGAAAGAAGAGGTCGTGCGAGTGTCACAACACTCCATGCAGCAGCAAGTAAGATCGGGCTAAGAATATCGAAGGAAGAGGGGGAACTAAGAAGGGCAAGAACAAACCAGTAAGATGATGGCTTGCGTGTCAAACAGCGACGTTGGATGGTTCAAGGGGTATCGTTGTTCGATGGCAGCACAGGGCTTTCTTCAAGAGCCAAGATGCCACAGGCGTCCTCCCGTCTAGCAAGACGATGACCTCTGTCCGTCCGCGCGGGGCAGTGCAACTACGAAGAGTGCCTGATGGGGTCCGCAAAAGCCGTGGAGAGAGCCTCAGAGCACCTGGCAATATTGTCTCGTCGGGGATCGCCAATGGCTCGAACGATGGCAAGATAATGGAGTCTCGAAAACGAGGTGCATGCTTCTGGTGGGTGAAGGCCAATGGAAGCCATGAAGGATGGACAGCCTTGAGGGGCTTGAAGGTACTGGTACTTTGCCCTCGGAGAGGATGCCTGTTACACCACAGGGGGTCCGCAAGAGCTCGGATCATAGTGGGGTGCTCCCCCGCAAGCTCTTGGGTTACAGCGGACTGAGTGGGGAGTCCAATGGAGCTCCCCTGTCTATCATGAGCTGGCACTGCCACTCAATCAGAGGGCATCAAGAAGTGTGTGAAAGTCATGGACGGCTCAATGGCTTATCAGTTTGACTCCTTGACGATACGGGGAGGGGGTCTTGGCTTTGGAGCCTTGATTAAGGTATTGGCAAACCCTCTCAGAGAAACTCGCAGATGGATGGGCAGTCTCATTGGAGGTCCGGACAAGGTCGGCTTGAGAGTCATCCTCTAGTAGTTTGAGGTTGAGACAGGTAAGGTATCCTCAGGCGCTTAGATCGGTACTTCAGGGACCCGACCTTTAAGGTACGGTATCGACGATAAGGCAAACCTCGGACATTGATATCATGATGAGGTCCAATGGCCTCATCCAGTAAAAGACCGGGACATCTAATTATGGCGCGATGGTAGGGCTCGGTAATCGCAACGGGCTTGGCCTGTCTGAGTTCTTTTTCTCATCTCCATTCATCATCCATCATCTTCATCCGCTCGTGCACTCCCCAAAGTTCAAGACCACACCCATCCCGCGGGCCCTTCCACGCGCGCATGGTTACGAGGGGGCTAAATTCAGCCGCAGCCGCAGCCCTGAGCCAGGGTTGGAGCTTGGCGCCTATAGGCTCAATTCAGTGGCTGGGTGGGTGTGATGGCTGCCTCGCCTCGTCTCTCTATCGTTTCATGGCCGCGTTTCCACTATCAAGGCAGACAGACCCGGCTTGCAGGAAGCCAGTCCAAGCCAGTCCAAGCCAGTCCAAGCCAGCATCGAGTCCAAGGCTGGTTGCCTTATTTCCTCTTTGGCTGTCCTGCCTGCGCCCCGTTAGTATGCTCTCTTCCTTTTTCCCCACCCCACGACCCAGCGTCTCCCATTGGGCTATTCCTCTCGGTAACCTTTTGTAAGAGAAAGGCATTCACACCCGGAGCCTCAGGACTCTGGGGAGCGTCCTGCTTGGCACTTTGGTCTACCTCAGGTAGGCTGCCTGACAACCTTATCCTTTCATCCTACATAAGCCTTTTCAGAGCCAAATAAAATAGATCACCTGCATCTTTCATCCTCTCATCGACGAACCTTGCTTGGAACCTTACCGTCGTTTCCTGGCTTGGCCTGCCTGCAGCTTCGTCTCATCCTGTCACTGACCAGACTGGTTAACCCCTCCTTCGAGGCTTTGTCGGCGGGAAGACACAAACCCGAGCTGAAATACACCACCCCTCCAATTCCCGGTTGATCTTGTTCCATTCATCCTCAACCATCTGCAATCTTTATCTAACCTGGGATCTTCCTCCATCTACCACCCCTGAATAAGTAGACCTTTTTCGCGTCTTCAAGATGGAGTTCGAGAAGCTTTCCATCACCGCGCGCAAGATCATCGTTGGTATCGACTTCGGCACCACCTACTCGGGTGTTGCCTGGGCCGAGACTCAGCGTCCCGATCGCCGGACTGCCATCACCACATGGCCCGTTAGCAAGACCATCCGTGAGGGCGAGTCTTCGGACAAGGTCCCTACCAAGCTCCGATACAATGGTGATAACGTTGAATGGGGATTTGCCATCCCTCTCACTGCTCCCCAGGACGAAGTCATAGAATGGTTCAAGCTGTAAGTCCTGACCTGACCCACCATATTTTTCCGTAACTGACAGGCCTCGCAGTGACCTGGATCCTTCCCTCCAAAGCATGAGCGCCGCCATCGGTGCTGAGGGCGCGCGAGGCGGTCGCAATGTCGACAAGCTTGTCACTGATTACATCTCCGAGCTCGGCGACCACCTCATGTATACCCTCCGAGAGAAGCTTGGTGATAGCATTGTGAAGAGCACTCCTCTCGAGTTTGTTGTCACTGTCCCTGCTATCTGGAGTGACCTCGCCAAAGACAAGACTAAGAAGGCCTGCCAGAAGGCTTCTGGTCTGTCTGCTACTAAGCAACCTGTGCACCTGGTCTCGGAGCCGGAGGCGGCTGCTATCTATGCCCTTCATGGCCTTGATCCTCACGGCCTGAAGATTGGTGACACCATCGTGGTCGTCGATGCTGGTGGTGGTACCGTCGATTTGATCTCATACACTATTACTAGTCTAAAGCCCATCCTTGAGGTCCAGGAGGCCGCACCTGGTTCTGGTGCCCTCTGTGGCTCAACCTTCCTCAACATGCGCTTTGCGAAGTATCTCAAGGCAAAGCTTGGTAAGGAAGACGGCTTTGACGAGGAAGTTCTGGCCGAGGCCATGGAAGTGTTTGAGAAGAAAGTAAGACATATTCACTCTGCCTAAGTGTCCAATTCAAGCTAACAATTGGTAGGTCAAACGTCAATTTGCCTTGAACGCAGCTCCTGATGAGACTTACACCATCCCTGTGGGTGGTCTCGCCAACAATAAGGCTCTTGGTATCACCCGTGGTCGTTTCGCCCTCAAAGCTTCCGACTTGCAAACTATTTTCGAGCCTGTTGTTCTCGAGGTTATCAGGTTGGTCAAGGACCAGATCACATCGAGCAACGTACCCATCCGTGCCGTCCTCTTGGTCGGTGGTTTTGGTGCTTCCAACTACCTAAAGGAGCGCCTCCGCAACGCCGTCGACAAGAAAATCCAGATCATGCAGCCTCCTAACGCTTGGCAGGCCGTCGTTCAAGGAGCCGTCATGAAGGGTCTGGCCAACAGCGCTCCAGATGAACTCACCATGGTCAAGGTCAAGAACCGTAAGGCACGAAAGCATTACGGCACCGAGTGGCGATCTCGCTATGATGAGAAGATTCACGGCCACCTCAAGGAGAAGAAGCAATGGTGCGGTCTAGATGGGTGCTACAAGGTCCACGCCATGGAGTGGTTCATTCAGCGGGTGAGTACACCAAGATTTTCAAAATCAGGCTCTTTACTAATTCATTGAACAGAATGACACGGTGTCTGAAAATGAGCCCTTCTACACATCCTTCGTCTGGACTGGACTTGTTAGCCAGGGTCGCATCCGAAAGATCAAGATGACCATCTACAGTGACCAAACTGCGCGTGACGCACCTGTCGCCCGCGACGATAACGTCAAGGTCCTCTCCAATGTCGAAGCCGACGTCAGCCACATCCCTGAGAACCTTTTGGCCCGCCGACAAGGAAACGACGGCCAGTGGTACTACGAACTGAGCTGCAAGATCGAAGCAGTCTATCTCTCTGCCTCGACTACATACACCCTTCTGTATAACAGTACGTTCCTTCCAAGCCTATCCTTTAACTTCATTGACGCTAACACCTATTTCAGACCAGAGGTATAACACGGTGACCTGCGAATACGTCTAAAGGAGATGTACACTGACGGAGATAAACGTCTTGGGGGGTGTTTGCGGTTTTGCTGTTTCTGGGGAGTTCTAAGGATCTGGCAAGGATAGATTGACAGCTACAGCGGGGCTCTCGTCTTCTGATTTCCGTCTTTAATGTATTTACGAATAAGATGATACCAACTCTACAACCACATCTGTTCATCTAAACATCTGTGAAGTGTATTACGGGTTTATGTGCAACTGTAAATTCTTCTCATCGCCATGATCCAACCAATCAGCAAGGGCGGGTATGACTGTTTGGGAAACTTGAGGTGTTTCGAGGTGGAACCCCATAGTGGCTAGTGGATTAGTGGATTAACATAGTATCGACTATCCTAGATGTGGCACTTTTAGATAGTGGCGAGACAAGATGGTAGATCGCCAATGGTGAAGACATGGAGCTCACGTAAAGGCACGTCAGGAAGATACGAAGATGGGAGTAAACGAATCCCATTCTCAAGCTCTAAAAGATAGAAAATCCTATACACAACATCATAGGTATCCAGAACACCAAGCTACCTGACAAGAAGAAAGTGTCGAAAATAAAATAAAAAGGGAAGCCGACCCTAAGCTCCATCATCATCTGGGGTGGCAGGTATCAACACATCCCGCAACCCTCCTTAGGGGGAGCCATTCTGTCCGTCCCGTACATCCTCCGCTTTTTTCTTTCCCTCGGCTCTGTGTCTTTATTTTGGTGGTCTTTGTCTCGTTCTTTCGCAATTCTAGAAGTTCTTTTTACAAAGGGTGAAAAATATAGTGAAATCCGAAACGAGGTATTTCAACGTCAAGCGTCGTTGTGCGTTTCGGCGCCCTTGACAGTTGTCGCGGCGTCTTCAAATCCGACATTGTACCGCCTAAAGTACGCTCGGAAGAAGTCCTACTCCTCGTCCAAGCTGCCCATCATCCCGTTACTCTTATTGCTCTTCTTGCCGCCCAGTTTGAGAAGACTGAGTCGCTTCCGCACGCTTCCTTTCTTGGCGAGTGCTATTCCAGACTTGTCCAGAGACCTATCGTCTCTAGACACCTGCTCGAAACTTCCCGTGCCGGAGATGGGCCTGGCCAACTCGTCGTGCTTCTCCACAGACTGTGTCCGGAAGAAGCTCAAGCGGTGGTTCTCCTTACTATGAGATCGACTAAGATTGCGGCTATGGGTACTGGAGGTTTCAATATCCCCATTGATCTCTTCAATAATCTCCGTGGGTAGGTCTGGTTCCTTCTTCTTTCCACCTAGGAAACTCAGCCTAGTACCCCGTTGGCGCATTGAGACTGGGCGAATAACAGATGCCTCTTCGGCAGTTCCTCCATTAGGTGTGGTGCCGGTGGTGTTCTTTTTCGGACTCTGCTCATCCGTGTATGATGCTTGTCTCCAGGTTGGGGAAGGCGTCGACACTATATCCCGCTGTGGTTGGGGAGGAGCGAAGTGTGCGATCTCGGGTGCAAATGTATTCGCAAAGTCTATATCAGACGTTAGATATACAATGTTTGTAATAATAGAGAATAGACTTACATCTCTGTACCTCCTCGTGCCGTCGACTGAGGAGCTCATTTGAACTTCGAGAAAACATCGCCAAACACCGTTTGATCATCATTGCATGGTCAACAAGAGCCATCTTGATAGCGCTATCCTGAGCACTTAGCTCGACCTCCCCCTCCCCCTCCTCCTCATCATCATCTTCATCGTCATCGTCCACTTCCTTGGGCTCAGGAAGCAATTGGCGGTAGCAGGCAACGCTGTTCTCCGACGTGGGGTTCACCGAGACACTCACAGCATCCAGGAGGAGCTGGGCATGGTCATCATCACCTTCTCCCACACGACGTTCGAGTGTGGTCATCTCTTGGGTTTTTCGCACTATCCGCTCTAGGGCGGTCTCATGAGCACTCAGCTGGATCTCTTGGGTGTCAACGATTTCGCTTCGTCGAAGAATTGTCGGGAATGGATCCGCAGTGGTAAAAACTAGCTTCTCGGCAAAGTGCTCCTTGACTGGACCGGAAGTGATTCGCTTTGTTGAAATAGAGAAGGTTTGAGGGTGGGAAGAGAGTAGAAAATCGCGAATTACTTGGGGTACCCGAGCTCGTTGGAACACATGATGAGTAAGGTCACGGTGAGGTGTGATAGCCGAAATGACCAAGAATTGTCCCTCAACATCATCCACGTCACCGCCCGTAACAATCTGAGCCGCAGGGTACTGCTCTTGCATCCGGTCAGTGAAGGCCGATGCCCGCTCAGTGGGGGATCCTTCATAGACGTATTCCTTATCTCTCAGACTGGATGGGAAACCAAGCCCCTTGTAGGCAACCTTGAAGTATTTAGGAATGAGCTTGTCACTCTTTGATATCGTCTCGTAAATGGTTGCAATGGCCCGCTCAGTTCTGGCCAGCTTTGCAAAGTCGAAGATATTGTTCTCGTACTGGTCATGTAATTCCTTGTAGGTGGTCAGGGCATTATTCCATGACTCCCCTTCTTCGAAGTATTTGATCATGTCAAAGTAGATCCTCTCTTTCCGCTCAAACTGTGTCTGGGCAGGGAATTCTGGATCGGGGAGAGCAGGTGTTTGGGTTGCTGGGTCCCATTCATAAAGGTCCGCGTGAAGTCGTAGTGCCAGACCAGCTTCTGTATAATTCCTCGACTCGGCTTGTAGATTTGCTAGTTGATGCACATAGCGAACAAAGATTTCTTCCTTCTGCATGTCACGGAGAAATTCCATAAGTCGCAGTCGGTTGATCAGGTGTGTAGCTTCGCCACTTTCATCGGTACTATGAACTGCGACAAGGAGATCGAGGAACTCATCAATGGTGCCAACCAGTTCACGCAAAGCTGCATAAAGGGGCTCCTCTGGTATCTCAGAGAGAGGTTCGAAACGCTCCAACAATTCGCCAATGAAGAGTTTCTGGAGAATGCTCTCCGTCAAGGGCTTCTCCTTGAAGAAGAGGTCCAAGCAGTCGATGATCTCGGTTTGCACAACGGATAAGTCTTCGCTCAAGGTCCATTCGCTCACAATCATGGTCTGCAGGACCTCGACAGCCATCTTCCTGAGGCCCTCGTGCACGCTCAGACAGAGCTCAACAATAGGTCCCACAAGTGTCGGGACATATTGGACCTGATATCCTCCCATTTTGGGCAAGCCGTAACGAGCTCGCTCATCAGGGCTAGCTTCCCAGCCAATGGCCTCCCAACTCCTTCGCAGGAGCTCGGCGCCATGTTCTCGGACATCACCAGCAATTTTCCACACAGCTCTTCTTTTCTGCTCGGGAAATGTTTCCAAAGCAAGGAATGTGCTCCCCACGAGTTTGAGGAGTGTCGTAAAGAAGAGTTTCCACAGCTCCGTATTGAAACTCTCTGCATCATCGGGTTCAGGCAGAAACAAGTCCAACATGATGTTAGACAAATACTGAAGGGTACGCATTGTCGACTTGTGATGGTGAATATGCACACTAAGCCACTCTATGGGATAAGCCTCTCCCATTAGAATGCTCATTTGCACTCGAAGAAGGTTCTCTAGAAGAGTGGTGAGGTCGTCCTCAGCTAGCTCGAGTTGCATCCCCGAGGGCGAATTCGACATGGCGGATAAAACGGCGGAGAGCTCCACCAAAGCCTCATCAAATTCAAGATCGTCGGCAACTGGTTTGGTAGGGAATGGATAAGACGAAGGGAACAGCAGGGAGAGACGGTTCCTAGGCTTCTTAGACGCCGCTAGAATCGCCAAATACGAGTCGATAATCTTTGGAATGTGGTCAGGGATTTCGGGGCCAAGGTGATCAATCTGGCTAGCCAGAACGGAGCAGCACAACCGGATTTGTTCTCTCCATTGGTCGTTCATCTCCTCTGTATGGCCCCAATGAGGTGTGATCCATCGGACAGTGTTAGCACTCAGGGCTGACTTCTGGTCAGGATGAGCAAACAAGTCCAGTTTAGAGTAGTTGATGATGAGAATCAACTTATATAAAACAAGCTTCCCCTTGACTTGCGTACAAGAATCCATGAAATCGATAGCAATGTGAAGAATCTCTTCGGTCGTCAGAAGAGTTGCGAGCTCGGGGAGCCACGTATGGAAGTGTTGTACGGCCAATGTCTGGCTACCGACAAGAGCAGGCGCTGAGTTGCGCATCATCTCATCGAGGGCTTTGAAAATTGCACGAAGGTGACGTGTAAAGCCGGTTGCACTAGAGGTAATTCCTATTCCAGCCTCTTTTGCCCGTTGCTGGCCTCTAGCATGTGTGATGAACTTCAAGATATGTTTGGCTACCTTGAAGGTAGCTCGCAACTTCCGAGCTGTCTCGGGTTCGGTAGGCTTTTCGAGTAGTCGTGTGAAAGATCGCATTAAGCACTGCGTAGCAAATGGGTAGTTAAACTTGTTTTCGGCGTAGCTGTCCACCAGGGGACCAAGGTTGAATCTTCGGTCATGCACAATGCCCAGGACTCTAACAAGAGCGGTAAAGACCAAGTCCTCGTATTCGTCACTACCAGAATATTCGACGAGAATCCCAAACAGACTGTCGAGGACGTCACTCAACAATTTGACAACTTCTATCTCGGGGACAAAGATTAGCTGTCGTAAAGCGGTGGGAACTTCCTCTCGAGGTAAGTCCTTCCACTTCAACAGCCCAAGTATCACCCGATTTTGGGAGAATCTTGTGCTGCAAAGGTAAGTCTCTACGCGCAAGATAGCGAGTGGCCCTGTAACTTCAGCAGAGTGCTCATCCTTGCCCCGAGGACTCCATTGAAGAGACAGGTATCCACCCTTACCAGTTGGGCCAGCCCGCGGTGTCGAGGTGTTCTCGTCTATCTTATAGAGCAAGAGGCCGTGAAGTCCGTCTCGTATGAACGCTTGCTGGTCCCAGAGGGGCATATGAGCAATAGCGAATGGTGGATTAGGCATGTCGGACAAGAACATGACCACATGGGCATTTGAGACGTCGTTTGGCGAGAGGGAAAGCCGAAGAGTTTGACCCCAAGATTCACCCCTTTCTGCCGCAACGGATTTGAATGTTGTTAATGCTTCAGTGTTAGATGAGGTATAGATGCAATTTTCTATCCTTTCGCCGGAGGATCTCCGTACCTCCAACGTGATCTGCAAGTTGCTCGCATGAAGACTGGTAGGCATAGCAGTGGCACTACCACCGTACCGAGAGAGAAGATTCTGCTTAGCCAAGGCGGCGTCGTTGAGTGTTAAGTAAATGTCTGATCGGGGCTTTGTTGGCGCGCCGGAAAACCCCATCTTGCTCGTCTTAGCAATTCCGGAGAGTAAGGTGGGTGTTGCTTTGATCAGAGCATCTGCATCAAGATGATTGAACCCTCTAAGATGAACCTGAAGTCTCTCCGCTCTTCTTGACTTCTCGTAATGTCCAGTTGAACTGTCCATCAACTCCTTAACCAGTGGATCCCATTCTTCGGCATCCTTCTCGCCGTTAAATCTCGGCGATTGTGACCAAATGCTCACAACCTGCTCGACTTCTTCTTCTTGCTTCATGATGGAGTTAAGTCTCAGTACGCCAACACCAACGGTCCGGTCAGCCATCTGCATATTCTCATTCATCCCGCCAACCTTGGAACCTGCTGTACTCGGAGGGGCATGTCCATCTCGGCTTCCAACACCATTCGTTGAGGGTCGCTGCTCGTCGGTCTGTTCTGTTACAGAGTCCATTCGGGTTACGGGAGATCCCCTAGAAAATGCCGACCGCGAGCTCTTACCGCCCCACATTAGACTTCTCCTAGAAGTCTTAATTCCGCTGGAAGATGTCGGTTTCGTAGGATCCCTCGTGTAGGAGCTCTGGGGGGCAGTTCCAGACCGAGAAGGTGGCTTCAGCGATAGTATCTGCTGTGAAGACAGGACCTTGACCACCAAGTAAAGCCCGGATTCCGCAGATGGCACGTCGCCAACATCTTGAGAAGACAGGTCGGTGAAAAGGGTCCGAGTCTGGGCATTCTTTGTTAGGCCGCCTATTGATCCTCCTGAGGGTATCGAGATAGAGAAGCATTCGGACAGGTTGAAAGCCTTGCCATGCTGTGGCTTGCTGACAAGATAAATGACTAAAGAGGTTTCCTCGATGCCAGCGCCTGCGAAGCCCTTTATCTCGACCAGGAGGTGGTGCAGGGCTGACAACTCGAATGTAGGCTGAGGAGGTTCATCCAACAGGCTCATGACAGACTGTAGCTTAGTGACCTCAACAATACTGTCGTCGCCTGTTAAGACTCTCCCACGAGCTTCAGGATCCCGTACAATCACTTCACCCCCGCAAAGCTTATTCACCCTAACAAGATCCCAAACGGTCTTTTCTCGTAGCCGACCGTACTCATGTGCGGTGAGAACATTATATAGGAACTGCTGGCGGCTGAGGTTGAGCGTAGCAATAAGCTGGGAGAGTTGGTCCAAGCGATTATATTGCCGAGAAAGAAGAAGCTCGTGCAGGTTTGTCGAATGCCATTCCCGCAAACACGACGCGATTTCATCTATTAGGGGTTCTTCGATCGATGTTGGATTTTCGTCACCAATCTTCAGCATGGGAACTGGCGCAGCAGGCCGTGGCGCATCAGGATCTCTCTTGACCGGAACAGACAGACTCCCCAAGGTGCCGTTGGGAAGCTCTCGGAAGGGTGTTCGGCCTTTAGTCGAGCTCGATGATCGTACGGCGTCCTTCCTTTTCCTGCCGTTGGTCAAGCCGCTCTTTGCGGAGTCGCTCGCGAGCGGGAGATCGCCAGTACCTGCGCCATCGCTCGTAGCGTCGTCATCGTCAATATCATCGGGCTCGCCTAGCATCTCGCGAACCTCGACACAGCTCCTCGGGAAGATGCCGCTGAAGACGCGCGCCTCTAGTGTCTGGCCTTTTACAGAAGTCAACCCGGTCAACAAGCTAGGCGGAGCTACGAGGTAGCCACGCAACCAGTTGCCGTCCGGCGTCTCCTCGATAATATACAACTCATCGCCAATCTCGAGTGGGAGGTCGGCCGGACTTGAAGCTGGGAAAGGGAAAGTCGCAACGGCGAAGGCGATGCGGGGGAGAGGCTGCCAGGGCATTGAAAGGCACAGAAGTCGACTTCTCGTAGGCGACGATTCTGAATTTGAGAGTTCGTTCACGACTCACAGCCCCGGCGGTTCGCGGCGTGGCTGAAAAGCGCGGCTTGCTGTTGCGCAAGGCTCGAGAGAGGTCGTGAAGCCGATGGAGGATCGTATTCGTAGATGCATCAAGACCAGTGGCGCAAGTTGTCGATCTGGATCGCGACAAGCAATTGCGGTTTCATCGATCGAAGCCCCTCGGTGAATATTACAGCAAGTCGATGGTCGAGATTTGACGGCGTGCGAGAAGGTGAGTTGCCGGATTCAAAAAGTTCTTGGCTGGTTGCCCAAACCCCTGAGCAAACGCGAGATAGCTGGCCAGGGTTCTAGATCGAGGGGTGGCTGCAGCCTTTCTGGGGGTTGGAGGTTCGAGGATTTTGGCGCTCGCGGGTGGTTGGATGACAAGGATTTAGGAGAATAAAACACGCCAGCCGAGTCGGGCACTGGTCAGCTCGAAGATCAGGGTCAGAAGTGAAGAAAAGAAATTTCGAATGGGTTGTCGTTGACACTGATGAATGTCTCTGCGCATCGGGTGAAATTTCCACGCCTTGGCCACGAGGAGGTGTCTCTCCCGACGTTTTTGCTTTTCCCTATCTGGGCATGGTTCGACTGGTCAATTCCCCCCCCTAGCTGCTGCAGCTCCTCACTATTGCAGCAGAGAAACACCACCTTATCCACTAGAGGACGGTGCGCAACGCCCACTGTTTCCAACCATCATGACTGTCACTGCCTATCAAGTATTAGCTGCTTCGCGGGTACCTAAGATAGTTGAGGGGCAGGCTCCCGGAGGTTTGGGTACCTGACCTCGCTAAAGTAAGGTACAGTACAGTAGAAACCCCCGTGCACTACGCAATAACGACCCAACTGCTGCTGTAAGTCTGCAGAACTAACTGCAGACGTGGTTCGTTAGCCTGGACCAAGCATCCATCATTACCGTCCATCACTTCATCTACGAACGCTATTGCTTTACATGGCACCATCATCATTCCAGTGCATCCCCTCGAAAAGTCTCAGAGTCTCCATTTGTCTCATATAGACAATCCGCAACCTCGATACCGAGGACGGGACGCTTAGGTCTCCTTGAAAGTCGAGCGACAGCAGCTGGCAACGTTACGGTCGTGCAACTTACAGAACCAAGTCCGAGCCAACGCGCGGCGTGTTCATCTAGATGCATCCGGACAAAGTACAGCATCGCCACGAGATGAGCTTCGATTCTCTCTTATCAGCCCTAAGTGATCAAAACTTGTACTATGCGCAATCGCCGTCGACTCTTCCTGCACGACATCTTTTAAAACAGATTCCTGTCTGATACCTGCATGATAATGCCCAATGGGCCAGAACGAGGTTGGACGGGCTCCTCCACTCATCCTCATGTTTCATTCCATAATCCTAGTCAGGATCCCAATTGGTCTTCACATAAGTTTGAGAAGTATTTAAGTGGTCTAGTGCATACCTCAGCTTAGTAGTAATACTGACTGTTGGTGGATGTTCTGCATCCACATTCGATGCTTTGGTGACTGCTTTAAAAGTTATCAATTGGGTGGTGGATCCGTGAACGAGCCCCCTGTAGATATTTGTCGCAGAGTACAAGATCAATGACAATCCAAGAATCGTGCATTACCACTTGAGGATCAAGTTCTACAACGTTCTCTTGCCTAGGCTGTATCCTCAAGGATGCGTAACCAAACCCAGGCGCTCTACTTCCGAGGTCCAATAGTTTTATGCAGTTCTTAACAACATCCCTCTCAGACTATGTCCCAAATACTTTCAGGCGCTCACACGTTCCGCAGTTTTCATGGTTTTAGTATATGAAGAGAAGCCCTCGTAGGGGAAACATGTAGGGTAACTCAGCCATTTAATATTGATATTGAAATATCAACAGGTATGCTCGAGTGCTTTCTGGGTTCAGTCACTAATATCTGCAATGGAGGGATGAAGATTTGACATGTGACCTCATCTGACAAGTCGGGTGATTCTGTTGTTTGTGAGAACAGACCGTTACAATCACCTAACTTAGGTAGGTCGTAGTCCAAACAGTACAGTTCGCGCAATCCCCTCTCGCTACCTACTACCTCACCTTATAGACGCGTAGACCGATGGCACCCAACCATTTTCTTCAACTACGAAAACAGCATTATTGTGGCTTACGAATATACTTAGGCTTCGCTTCCCCTAGACGCTAAATTATGAGTTTACAAAACCAACTCGATCGCACCTGATATATAGGCTCGCATGCATATCCCTTCTTCGCTATAATCCTCTCCGCCATATGACTAGATACTTCCAAGAGATAGGCATCACGAGGCTTCGTTCGTCACCCTGCATTCGCGGGTTACATCGCTGCCCTCACAGTTTATCCACCTGAGATCCAGATGGGGGTCAATCTCCGAACACTTGGCAAACCACAACCTTAAAAATCCACGATCTACCATGTCAACCTTGTCTTTAGAGTAAGATCGCTCCAAGCCAGTTAGGGCCAAGATTCAACGCAGTTCTAAGGCGAACCTACTATTCTGGTTTAAGGGCCGGTCAATGCTGCCACTTCCGGCCATGTGAGACGGTATATAAGGATAGCCTAAGAGCCACATAGATCGAAGTAGTACTTGGAGATCATCCTGCACTCGTTAAATTAATTATGATTCAAATGATTAGGGTCCTCGTTAGTCTAGCTGTCACGGTGTCAGCGGTTTCTGGAGCCATTGTTAACCATGATGCCGTTGTCGGATTCCCTGAGACTGTACCTACGAACACAGTTGGTACGCTTTACTTGAAGTATAAGCCATACCTAGAGGTAATCAACGGCTGCGTACCTTTTCCGGCTGTTGATGCGGAGGGAAATACCAGGTCAGTCAATCGTCTATTCACTTGTCATTGCTAGAGCTTACGACCATCCATAGCGGTGGCCTAGCTCCCAAAGGATCGTCGAAAGGAGGCTGCAGCTCGAGTACTGGGCAGGTCTATGCTCGGGGGAAGCCGTACAATGGCCTCTTTGCTATTATGTATTCATGGTACATGCCGAAGGATTCGCCTTCTGATGGACTCGGCCATAGACACGATTGGGAGAACGCTGTCGTCTGGCTAACTAGCGAGAGTGAGTCTGCCAGAGTTGTTGGTATGGCCGTTTCTCAGCATGGTGGGTACGACAAGTCTGGCTCGGGGACCTTCTCTGGCACCAGCCCTCTCGTGGGTTACATTAGCTTCTGGCCGGTGAACCACCAAATGATCTTCACGGAGAAGCAGGGCGGACAGCAACCTCTGGTCGCTTGGGAGAGCTTGACGGATGCGGCGCGAACAGCATTGGAAACCACCGACTTTGGGGATGCGAATGTTCCTTTTAAAGATTCGTACTTTGAGACTAAGCTGGCGGCTGCAGTCATCACTTAACTAGCTCGTGAGTCACGTCTTGTGGAACAAAAAGGTTCTATAGTTTGGATATCCGCCGAAGCAAACCCCCTGTGTAAAGGGTTACTTTTTCAAAGGACTGTAAATCTATCTCCATTGCTTGGTTTTGGTGCATCTGATATGAAAGACCTACGCCGCTTATAGCGCTTTTCCAAGCCTTCAAATAGTATATTTAACAGTTCGATACTGGTGTCTAACTATAAGGAAGTCAACGATGCTCTTTTGTGACTGTTTTATAACTTCTCACGTGCCTTTGCTTTGTTCCTTGCTTGGAGCGTGATTCTTGGCAAATGAATAGCAAACTCGCCCAACATGGCTGCAATATCTTCAATTGTACGTGATTTGGGTGAATAAATGATTTACAGGTCCAAGAAGTAGAGGAAACTTCAAACACTGGACATCTATGCCTAGTCTACACCAAACGTTCTGTTGTTCCCGAGTGCCAGATTTCTGAATATACCATTACCCTGGACCGAAGATACATATGCCGGGACTCACACGCCCCACTAGGTGCCGATCCGGCCCCGCACAGCGTCGGCCCCGGAACTCTTCCCTCTGACACCAGTCCTTCAAACACAAATCAAGACTCAGACTCAAGCCACACCGCGTAGCCGTTAGCGTTTTAGCATCCCCAAGACTCACAGCCCGAAAGACTCGCGCTTTCCTTCCCGTTTCCAGGATACAAGCCTGCACAGTTGCGCAATATCCCTGTCGCCTTGCGCGCCTGCCTCCTACGACTTTGTGTATCTGCGCCTTGTTGGTGGGGCTTCATCACCGCTGATAACTGCACTTTGCCTCAACTCGGACCTGGCGACTCTTATGGTAATAAGTCGCATCCCTCCTCCTTCCTCCTTGCAACGGTAAAGGCAGAGATACACGATTCTGCCCACTCCCATCTAAACCAACCGCTGATATCACAGCCCAAGGGGAGCTATTGCACACCATGGGTACCCCCTTCATTACGTTTCTAGAGCCTAGCAAGCTCGAAGGCTTTCAACGAGGGGCGCCACCAGAGGTACAGCCGCCTACGATTCCCAAGGCCTTCCTTGACGCCATGGAAGTGCGCGAAGAAGTATTCATCAAAGAACAAAAGGTCGCCCCCGAGAGCGAGTTTGATGCCAACGACCCGCGGGCTTGCCACTGGGTTGTCTACGCTAGCGTTAACAAGACTGAGGAGCTGGAGATTCGCGATGAAGCTGGTAATGTGGTCCAGCCGCGGAGAAGCTCAACGCGAACGACACCCATTGGTACTATACGACTTGTCCCATTTCCGCATGACGCGAAGCCCAAAGCTAATGGGAGGTATTGGAACGGGGTCTTGACACTAGATGGTGGTCAGCAAAATGGTCATTCCTATCACAGCTCTACACCACCCAGGACCTTTGATGCAGACCGTCCCACGTCATTTCATGACGGAAAGGAGCCTTACGTGAAGCTTGGACGCTTAGCGGTCATCAAAGAGTTTAGAGGTCACCGAATAGCTGGACTGCTAGTCAAAACGGTCCTGAGCTGGCTCAAGACGAACCCCTCCTATTTTGACCCGAGCATTATGGAAATGGGTCTTGAGCAACTGGGAGCATCGACAGAAAGAGAAATACCCAAGTGGAATGGACTTGTTTGCGTCCATGCAGCGGAGTCAGTCGTCGAAGCCTGGAAGAAATGGGGGTTTGAGGTTGATCAAGAGATGGGCTATTGGTGGGAGGAAGGTATCCGTTGTGTTGGCATGTTCCAGCGCTTGGAAATCGAACCCAAGCCGATTCGTATCTGAATCTCAAGGAAATTGCTCGAGTTAACGGTCTCATGTACTTGCGAATAGATAATCTGATGGGCGAAGAGCGTACTGGCGGCTAGATGACATACAGGTCACAATATACCACTCAATTTCAATGATTACACTGATATCTTTGGACCATCACACAGTGACAGTTGGGAAGCATTATTTCATTTTGCTCTCAGGGAGCCCGACTTTTATTGAGACTCTAGAGCCACTTAAGACAATCCATAGCCGCGTTCCCAGACCCGATGAACGCGAAATGCAATTCTGAAAGATTCCGGAACCACGCCAAAGCCGCAACCCCTCCAGTCATGAATCCACCATTGCACCGTTTATCGGTTGCTCTTGGCCACACGCTCCAACTCGTCCTTCTTCTTGATAGCATAAGAGTTGCTGCTACCCTTGGCAGCGTTGATCAGCTCCTCAGCAAGGCACTCAGCAATCGACTTGACGTTGCGGAAAGAGGCCTCGCGGGCACCAGTGGTCAGGAGAGCGATGGCCTGGTTGACCCTTCGGAGGGGAGAGACATCGACGGCTTGTCGTCGGACGGTACCAGCGGAACCAATTCGGGTAGAGTCTTCACGGGGTCCGCAGTTGACGATGGCATCGACAGCGATCTGGATGGGGTTCTGGTCGGTCATGAGGTGGATCTAGGCTAAGTGTTAGTGATTTGTGTCGCACTTAGGGCTCGCGAGAGTTGGAGTTCAACGTACGATCTCGAAGGCGTGGGCGACGATTCGGACAGCCATGAGCTTCTTTCCGTTGTTTCGGCCGTGCATCATGAGCGAGTTGGTCAATCGCTCAATGATGGGGCAGTTGGCCTTGCGGAATCGCTTGGTGGCATATCGGCCTGCGGTGTGGGTGACATAGACGGGGTTTCGCAGAGAAATGTAGTCACTATTTCGATTGAATCCATCAGCAACTCGTTATCATCTCGCCCTGGAGGTATTGCGCTCGACGTACGTCAGGGAGATGTCGCGGACCTCGACATCGTAGTCCCACTTGTTGAACAACTTGACGTTGCCAACCTCCTTCACAACATCCTTGGGAAGCACCTCGTAGAGGGCGGAGTTCTCGACCTCGATCTCACCGGCGTCAGACATATTGGCTATCGAGCGTTCCGGGACTGACGGGGGACTGTGGTTAGTAGTGCTGAATTGTCGAGATGGGAATTTTCGTGAAGTTGAAGGTGCGCTTGCGGTTACGAGAGGTTGAAATTTTGGTGGTGCCCCACTAGCGAATCACAATGCGCAAAAATTGGGTACGTACCTGCCCCCTCTCTTTCTTAGGGCTCGGCTGCCCTGGGCGAACTTCGGCTTGGGGGCTCAAGTGGGAGGGATCTTTGAATCGCATCACCAAAATTTACTGTCCTCCACACTCCGTCGACGACAGCACATTACAGACAAAATGGTATGTTACGTGATGCCCTCAAGAGGTCCTTCCCGAATGCGAATCTGACCTATTCTCAGGCGCCCGCTGCTGGAGCAAAGAAGCAAAAGAAGAAGTGGTATGTTCGGTCGCACCGTCACCGCCGACACTGAAACTCACTCGCAATTCAAGGTCCAAGGGAAAGGTCAAGGACAAGGCCCAACACGCCGTCATCCTCGACAAGACCACCTCTGAGAAGCTCTACAAGGATGTCCCGTCGTACCGTCTCGTCACCGTCGCCACCCTCGTCGACCGAATGAAGATCAACGGATCTTTGGCCCGACAGTGCCTTGCGGAGCTCGAGGAGAAGGGCATCATCAAGCCGGTCGTCACTCATAGCAAGATGAAGATCTACAGTATGGCCGCCTTTGCTGCTCTGGAGCGATTTCTTTCGGATGCTAACAAGACGCAGCCCGTGCCGTTGGTGCCTCGGACTAAGTGCAATGAACAAAAAGACTTGAGTCTCACGATTTTGCGTCGGGGTGGTCTATCCGACAGATGGGTCACATGGTTGGAGGGTGTTGAAAGGCCAAAGAAGCCTGGATGGGACGCTTTTCATGCTCGGTGTAGCATAGGGACCGGAATTGCTTTAGCATATGGTAACGGAATGAAAGATCTTCAAACGACCAAATCTCTATATCCCTCAACTAGTCAAGTGATGAAATGAATGCCTATGGCCCTGAAGCAATGTTCCTGGACCTCATGTTGCCATGCGAACGCATGTTTCCTCGTCCTATGTGCGAGGACCGGGCTTATATCTTCCTGATCAAGGTCTACAAACATTGGACGCTAGAGTCACGTACCCCAGGTGCCACTCTCTTAATGTAAGTGACAAGAGCCTCCGCAGAGTAGTGGTCTCTAGGAATACTGTACTTGCATTCTCGAGAACGTAGCTCTCTGTAGACTGCCTCAAGTGGGATGAGCATTGTGAGGAATATCATGATGTGCTAGCCACGAACAAGAGGTAGGTAATCAACCTCTCTACCTGCCGCTTGCTATAAGAACGTGGCAGAAACAACGTAGTTCAGTTCGGTATTTCGAACCACATCAGCTCCAATGCCTCAGAAACGTTACCCTTTTAGTTATCTTATTTGGCAATGTACCCCTTTAGCTCTTCAGAGCTCTGAGAGTAATGAAACACCTCGTCTGCGTTCCCTTTTTGTAATTAAGATCGACCGGTCTGTCAAGCTAGAAATTATAACGTGAGTATGTGATTTTCATATGCCTCTTCTCACCTTGTTGATTTCCGCCGTCTCATGTTCCGTGGACCCCTTCAACCGCTTAATGATCTTTCTGTCGTGCCTCCAACTTTAAATCAGCCCGCAAGCGTGAGCAGATGTAACGCGAGCAGACTCTAAGCTTCCTCTGAAGTAGACAAATTGTCGAAGAGAATCTCAGCTGCTGCCTCGCGCAGAATTGGATTATCTTATGCGTCCCCTGTCCACTCTGCTCTCCCCGAGCTTCTCGCGCCCAAACTCGAGGCGAATTGATAGCGAGGACGACGACCAAACCTTCGGGCAAGGACAGCGTAGGCGGATTTTTGTCTCATTGCCTCGATCCAAAAGCATCGTTTCCCATATTTTTTTCTCGCTTCGCCCGCTTAGGATGCTGCTGTGATGACCTCCTCTTATTGTTTGTTCACGTGCCTGCGACGTCCTCGGTGACCCGGCGAGTTGCGCCGGACTTGAGCCGGAATCTTGCTGGAATGAGCAAACCCTGGAGAAGATAGCAATGGGGCATCCCCTGTCTTTGTCTGAGCTCTTTGCCTCAGCAAGGGCCAAAACTTGAAAAAGCTGGATGAATTCCCCTGTCGCCGCATCATACGGGTGTGATAATACTCGCTCAGGCTCGGAGAGACTTCGTTAACGTTGCTGTTTGTTCTCACGTGGTCTCGGTGTCTGTCTGGATGTCCATGGCGCTCGGTCAACCGTATCTCATTTCTAGCCGAAGGTCTGCTCGCTAGGGAGCTGTCAATATGTACTTGACAGAAAACCGCTCACTGCAATCAAGCCAAGACCAATAGCCACCAGCATCTGAAGAATCTTCCTCTCGCGATGCAGGGGCATAGGCCAACTTGATGCGTTTATATCCAGCTGGCGCATTAGTAGCTGCAACTGGCTGCCGGGATGCGTGAAATCCGCTCTAAGCCCGGGGGAGCATAGCCGCTCGGTCGACGGTAGCCGCGTCAATACGATTGTTATCCGGGCGATAGCAGATTGCGGATTACGCTTCTGTTGCATCATGGGGTGGATGGCAATTTAATCTCGATTAACAGGCATTGGTAAGATGAATATGTGTCACTCTGGAGCACCAATTCAAATCTTTAGAAACGGGTCGCAGGTTAGTGGATGCTTTCTTCTGCGAGCCCGGGTATGCTCGTGGCTTGTTGCCAGTTTGGTGCTGAGATCTGTCTGCAGGGACCAGCCATTGAGGTCAAAGAGATCTGACCGAGGTAGAAAAAGCAGCCGTAGCAAACGTTCAGTTTTGGCGATTCATGAATTGCGTTTGAGTCGGGCGGTCCGAAGATAAGACAGAGATCAAATCCTAACCGAGACGCATACTGTATGACAATTGATACTACTGTGAGGACACTACTATCCTCTACCGAGGGCCAACCGGCGTGGGAGAAGAAATTGGTTTGCAACAGGCATGTCAGGAAACACGAGAAGTGAGGCGGCGTTCATTAGCGGTGGCGGATCTCTTGCTGACTCTCCTCGGCCACTCTCCAGTGGCACCAGTGGCACCAGTGGCTCCGGTGTCTAAGCTCTAGGATACGGTAATCCTCTCACCCGGCTCAAAGGGTGAACGAAGGTCGGGCGCCGGGGTCTTTTAGACCGCCCGTGGTCCGTCGTCGTCTCGGGGATGTGTATCGTCTTGGGCAGGCACACTGTGGCTCCGTAGCAGCAGGCTTCCCATAGCAGCTCCAGCAGGCTTGCAGACCCCCTGAAGGAAGGCTGACGGACAACGGAGAAGAGCGTTTTAGCTCGGCTCCTCTCCCTTGCCGCCAGTGGACCCAGGGCGCGGGATGGAGGCCCTTGAAGCGCTGGACCGGAACGCTGGCGATGAGCATCAAATTTTGCATGTCCCATCTATTGTATCCACCAGCAAAGCCTTTGCGTGGCGCCTTGACGACGCCTGGGTCTGGACGAGGACAGGGCTGTAGTTTCCAGGATAAACAGGCTTTGAAAAGGTATCAAAGTTGGGAATATCTTGTTTGCGGCTCGGACAAAAAAAAGACTGCTGGATGTCATTGCCGAGCACCGGGCCAGACGTAATGACGCAGTCTTTGAGTGGACAGTTCGAGGAGTGGGTGTGCACCAGGGAATGCATTCTCCCCGTAAAGGACGCTGTAGTCGTTGTAGCAACAGTGGATGAGGTAGCAAGGACTGCCCTGGAGGTGCCGTCAAGCACTGTGGCAGCTTGGAGACCCCAGCGCCCCCTAAAAAAGCAGGTTCTGCAGCGGTACAGTGGCCACTGGCCGCCAGTTGTCCCTCCCCCAGTTCCTCTAAAAATCTAAACTGGGTCTAGGTCGCGGCGCTCGAACAAAAATCGGGGTGAACCGGTATCTCATCTCTGAGGCTCGCGGAGTTCCCATGCCCCAGCCTCTTTTCTCCAGTCCTTCCCACGGCAACAGCGCTGTGGCGGCCTGAGGCTACGGCGCCCAGGGGGTGTGTGCGTGCGTGCTTCTGAAGCCAGCGGGTCCGAACGGGCCAGTAATCAGCGCTAATTGGCCCAGGAGCAACAGTGCCAGCCAATCCAGGTCCCTTTAGCGCGAGCCGGGAAGATTCGCGCTCAAAAGCTGTTCCCTTCCAGATCCGCCGCAATTTTTTTTTCCCTCTCCCCCAAAAACCTTCCACCCCCCGTCGGCGCAAGAATTTATTTGCTCGACTTCCTTCTCTTCCATCCGTATCTTCCTTTCCTCTTCCATCTCTCCTCAATCTCCCCTCACTTCTTTCTTTTCAAGGGAAAGTTTGCACAGCCGTCACCATGTCTGCTGAACAGAAGCCCACCGTCCTGGGCATGCCGGTAAGCTAAGCTCCCAACTCCCGAGCATCATGAAATGCCGCGTTCGGCCGTCGCGATAAGCACCTTCTCATCGACGTACCAATTCTTGGAGCCTTGGAACGGCTCAATTGGCCTTCCAACGCCCATTGAAGACGTTGCAATCACCTCCTGAGCGAATACCGCGTCGAGATGGCCACTATCGCTTCGTCGCCGTTCTGCCGAAGACTTTTCAGCTCGCGTTTGCATTCCCGAGTCAATGGCTAACGTGTCTTCCACTTCAGCCCTTCTTGGCCGACTTCCTGATGGGTGGTGTCTCCGCCGCCGTCTCGAAGACTGCTGCCGCTCCCATCGAGCGTGTCAAGCTTCTTATCCAGAACCAGGTTAGTCTAGCCATAATTCACTGCCATCGATCGCACACGTCTAGATGCATCAACCTCGCAACCCTTTCGCCAGGATTTATGCACTAGATACATCGATGGTAGTCCCCCGACTATGGTCGAACGGTAATTGACAATTATATCAGGATGAGATGCTTAAGACCGGTCGTCTCGACCGTAAGTACAACGGTATCACCGACTGCTTCAAGCGCACCATGGCCGATGAGGGTGTCATGTCCTTGTGGCGAGGCAACACTGCCAACGTCATCCGATACTTCCCTACCCAGGCCCTGAACTTCGCTTTCCGCGACAAGTTCAAGGCCATGTTCGGCTACAAGAAGGAGCGTGATGGTTACGCCCTGTGGATGGCTGGTAACCTTGCCTCCGGTGGTGTAAGTTTTCGATAACCTCAGATCTCTCAAACCACATTGGCTAATTGACTATTCAGGCTGCTGGTGCCACCTCGCTCCTCTTCGTCTACTCTCTGGACTACGCCCGTACCCGTCTCGCCAACGATGCCAAGAACGCCAAGAAGGGTGGTGACCGTCAGTTCAACGGTCTTGTCGATGTCTACCGCAAGACTCTTGCTTCTGATGGTATTGCCGGTCTCTACCGTGGTTTCATGCCCTCCGTCGCTGGTATCATCGTCTACCGTGGTCTCTACTTCGGCATGTACGACTCTATCAAGCCCGTTGTCCTCACTGGTGCTCTTGCCAACAACTTCCTTGCCTCTTTCATCCTCGGTTGGTGTGTCACCACTGGTGCCGGTATCGCCTCTTACCCTCTTGACACCATCCGACGACGAATGATGATGACCTCTGGTGAGGCCGTCAAGTACAAGAACACCATGGACGCCGCCCGACAGATTGTCGCCAAGGAGGGTGTCAAGTCTCTCTTCAAGGGTGCTGGTGCCAACATTCTCCGTGGTGTCGCCGGTGCTGGTGTCTTGTCCATCTACGATCAGCTCCAGGTCATCCTCTTCGGAAAGGCCTTCAAATAAACAACTAACTCTGTACGTTGGAGGAATGGGGGTCGGGGAGAATTTCGATCCGCGGGCTTACATGGTGCCTGCTGATTGGTAAAAAAGGTCGAGATCGAAGTACAAGAAAGGGATGTTGTGGCAGATACCCAACACGCGGTTTCTGATACAACGGCTCTTCGCGGGTTAGACTGGCATAGGCTTGGCGTCTTTTTTTCAATCTGCTTTGCCGTGCTTTCTAAGTCGCTGTAATTATACACCTAAGCAATTTCCCTTGATATCATATCTGGCTCTTTGTGTCAAAATTTCACCGTGATACATAATGCCTCACCAAATTGGGGTGGTGACGTCTTCACCTCATGTCTTCACAAGCCTTTGTTTAAACCCAATGACGACTTCCCAACAACAGTTAAGTGTGTTGTTGCGATAGAGATTTTAGTACCAAAGCCTAAATTGACTTCAACGGCTTTGAAGCTTTCTCAATGTTCGTGATATGACGGATTACTTTACATGGAATGGACCGCTTTGGATGACTAAGCTTTCTAGTAATTGAAGTTTGTGAACGTGACGCGACGCGACTTCTTTTCACGAGGGCACGTTCAAGTCAGAAGCACGAAAATCAAGATCATTCTTACTCCGAACCATACCGAGAAGATGCCGCCGAAGCAGACATCTGGAGCTGGCCGCGGCCGGCCAAGGGGTAGCACGAATAAGAAACCCGCCAAGGCTCCCGAACCCGAACCCAGCGACCCCTTTGCTTCTTCCGAAGAGGAGCAAGAACCGGCAGCGTCCCGCGAAGTCACGATGATTGAGGACGACGAGTCTGAGCAGGAGAAGACAATCCCGAAGGAGCTGCTCACGCGGGTGCTACACGAGTTCTTCGCTAAGGATGCGACGCGCATGTCGAGAGATGCCAATGCTGCTGTGGGGAAGTACTTCGATGTCTTCGTGAGAGAAGCTATTGCGAGGGCGGCAGTGGAGAAGGAGGGCGGGTTTCTGGAGGTGAATTGGGAAGGAGGGGATTCTTTGGACGTTGACTGACGTGGCGGCAGGTCGAGGATTTGGAGAAGGTTTCGCCGCAGCTTTTGCTGGATCTTTGAGATCGGGGACTTGCAGTTATTGAACTTATTCGTGGTTGAGGGCCGGGCGACTGGATGTGAGTGTCTGGGTAAGTCTGCTCTTTGACTTAAAAAAAAGGTCCCCGATCTAATACTCTACGATTCCAGACTCGAAATCACACCAGTTTTTACGATGAAAGCTCGAGGGAGTAGCGACATTGTTTGATCGGGGCCCGCGGAGTGGGTAAAGCCGCTACACGTACGATGAAGCAAGCCCATAATGAAGACAAACCTGTGAAGCGTTCAGGAGGACGGTTAGAGGACATATGCCGCAGAGCACCTATAGGTATGGAGTTTGCGGCGGTGACTGGGTCGACACGGTGACCTTAAACCAGATGTGTGTTCGATATCCCGGGCTGTGAGCCTGCAGAGGAGGCAACCAATGGACAAGTCGAAGAAATCCATGATATTGGCTTCACAGTGAGCGCTGGGGTTGATTATATGTCGTGCGGCTATGGCACGCCAAGACAATACCATCTGAACTTCCTCTCGGTCGAGCAATCCTAAACAGGTGTACCAATGGCATATATCCCGCGGGAAGCAAGCCGTAAACGACTTATGTCTACCATCATCACCATGCACTATTGTGGTCAATGCTTAGAGTAACTACTGTAGCTTTACGACCCAGGTCTTTCATAGCGGAGTCCTAGGAGCGAGCGCTACGTGATGCTCTGGCTTTCATGGCTCTGTTCCTGAATTGTGAAGGACTCCCGGCCTTGAATTTGGCTGTTTCAACCTACCCTGCGAATAATAATAATAGCCGGTCGGTTGAGTCAGGTTCCGGTCAGTCTACCACATTCCACAACGAAACGGCCGACAAGGAGGTCTGAGAGCGCCACAGGAGATTGTCACCAACCCCCTGACCAGCAACGGATAACTTCGACTCCATGACATCGTGGACCAACAAATTGCGTAAAGATTTTGATCTAGATCTGATATTTCGGCAGGCTGCCGTATAACTCGAGCCAATTGGCCCAATGCAGGCTATAACCCCAGAGTTGTCCGAATTGGCCGGGGTCCCTGCAGTGAAACCAGGGTTGTCTCGCATGTGTCGGAGGCTCAAGACTTGAAGCACATCCGAGCGCGACACTAAACCCCCTGGCCGCTGCGACGTCAACCTTATTTCGGCTTCAACATCGTCCGAACATTGCCACAACGGATAAGTCCCGCCGTTGGACTCGGATATCGGTGATGCGAAATGAGATGCAATGCACTGAATGCAATGAATGCGCAGTCTCTTCAACAGTGAAGGAGAACAATTCCAGACACGAGAAAGGACACTATCGGCCTCTTGATCAAGTGCACTTGGCATTGGTCTACCGCAACTCCCATACAAGCCATTTTATTTTGAGCATCGTCGCTTTGACAATGGACGTCAAGCTGGAGACAGGCGCTTGTTCGGCACCATCTCCAACCGAATGCATCACAAACCCCCCTGCAAGTGCAGGCCCGACGTCTTCAACGCAACGGTCAGAGTTCTGAAGCCGACTATGGACAGTCCAAACGTGTTTCATACTTCCTCTTTTCAGCCTCTTTTTCCCATGACCCTGCGTACGCACCTACGCCGCCTTGCCCTGCACAGCCTAGTTGAGACGGCATCTCCATCTTCCCCTACGCGGCCTCGTGCTTCAGATGTGCAGTCCAGGTTGCATCCGGGTTTTCGGTTTGGACTTGGGATGATCATACCGTTGGCTTAAATTCATGCTGTTTCCTGTTGCTGCTGTTTCTTTCTTCCCCTTCTCTTCAGTTTCTCTGCCTACTTGACCAACCCTTTCCTGTGTTTCCTTTCTCTTTCGTCTTTCCTGTCTCTAATCTTCTTCATTTCCATTCTTTCACAAAGGCTAGTCCTTTAGAGCGCGAGTCGCCTTCCTTCTGCTTCCACACTCTCTAGAAGACTGGTTCTTTTCGTCTTTTCCTTTCGATTTCATCAGATACCCTAAAAGTCGATCAAGATGCATTTCACATCCCTTGCTGTCGCGGCTCTCATGGGCTTTGCTCAAGGTATGGCAACATCCTAATCCATCCAGCCAGCGCCAAATTCAGCTGACCATTTCCAGCCACAAATGTCCAAGTCGTCTCCGTTGGCATGAACTCCGTCAACAATCAGACCGAACTCAAGTTCTTCCCCGAGAAGATCACCGCCGAGCCCGGCACAATGGTGCAGTTCCAATTCTGGGCCGGTAACCACACCGTCACTCAGTCTACCTTCGACAACCCTTGTGTCCCTATCAACAATGTCAACTCCAGCATCCAGGGTATCTACTCGGGCTTCCAACCTGTGGAAGCCAGCAAAGCTATGGGAATGATTCCTGTCTATACGGTTATGATCAAGGACACGAAGCCCTTGTGGTTGTACTGCAGCAAAGCCAAGCATTGCCAGGGCGGTATGTCCTTGGTTATCAACGAGAAGTAAGTCGTCCTATTCCGTCCGAGACCCAAACCAACAGCTAATCGTCTTGCAGCACCCAAGCCAACGCTTCCCGCTCCCTTGAGGGCTATAGGAAACTCGCCGAATCTGCAACCGAGAGCGAGGTGATTCCTAACAACGCTTCTGGCGGAAGTGGTGGTGGAAACGATGGCAGCAACGGTGGTGACAATGGCGGTAACGGTGGCAGCGGCGATGGTAGCAACGGGGGCAGCGACGGGGGCAGTGGCAGTGGCACCACAGCCGAGCCTCCGACCCCCACGACTATTGAGACTCTGGTCCCTACCAACGGAGGCTCCAATGGCGGCTCTAACGCAACGGCAACGGCAACCGGTGGCGGCAGCACTGCGCCAACCGAGAGCACCATCACTGCCGCTGCGCCTAAGTTCTCCATCCCTAGCACAATACTCCTGATTATAGGGGCGGCCTTCTTTCTTCTGTAGGGGATAATGGAGATGCGAAGTGTGTATATCTGGGCAGGCTCGGAAAAGACTAATAATACCTTTCATCTTTATTATACCTGTCGTTGCTTACGACAATTTCATGTACCGGGCGGATTGGGATAGAGATCCATAGGCGGTTGGGTTGGAAAACACCCAGTGTATTGCATATTCTGCATTGTCATTCAAATCAAATTTTATTACCTGGTACACCATCTCTGATATTCCATGAACCCAGTCGTGAAATCCTTATTCCTGATACCGAGTCGATTAAGTGATAAGAACCAAGAACTAACTAAGATTACTTGTCCTACATCTTGATGTTATTAAAATACTTTTCCCATCCATATAACTTCCATCCCAAACCTAACGCAAAGCTCCCAGCCCAAAAATCTAGTTCGAGTTATCACCCTTCGAGTCATCCGTCGGAGGCTTCCTCTTTTCCCTGCCGTTCTGTGCCGGTTTACACAGTGGCTTCAACGGTTCCTTCTCTAACCACCCAGCCTCTCTGACCAGATAACCAACCTTCTTATACTTCTTACTACGAGCAAAGAAGTCAACCCAGTTCTTCAGAGCGTCGTGAACCTGCTTCTTTGCATCCTTGAGCTCCTGGGCCTTGATTTCCGCCAATTCCTCCTCGCTCCAGTGGGAATCGACCTCTGGGTCGTCGAGAGGGAGATACATGTCTTCAACACCACGCATGTCGGCGGTGCGGTCCTCGGAGAAACAGCCTGTGACGTAGGCACGTGCGGCATCACAGCCCGCAAAATAATGGTAGGAGCCGCCAGGGCCGTAGATGCGAGCGCCTGCGGACACGTCGTAGATTGTGCCATTGATGGCGAGATATAGGGGCTTTTCAGCATCAGTGCCGTCGTAGGCGGCGAGCTCATCGAGGGTTAAGTAGATGGGAGGTGGCTGTGATTAACAAACGGGTTAGTTGACTGTTTATGAATAGTAATTGGGTATAACGCACTGGTCCCTGGAGCTTCTCCTTCCAGTAATTGACGGTCATGTAGTCTGGCTTCTGCTTCATCCCCCACCAGAAGGTCTCGCCGCCGCTAACGGTATAGCTCAGGGCACAGGAAGCAAGGAGGAGGAAGGTCAGGACACGCAAGATGTCCAGCCAGGGAGTGTAATCATCTTCCTCTTCTTCGAGTTTCGAGGTAGTAGACTTGGCAGTCTTCTTGACCTTCCTGATCTTCTTTGGAGGCTCCTCCTCGACCTCATCGGCCTCCTGCACGTGTTCCCTTTTTGGTTCGTGATCGCCAGGGAGAGGCTTGCGCTGTCGTAGCTCCGTGTCCGCCATGGCGAGGAGCTGTGGTTTGGAAAGGAGAAGTTTACACGTCGTGTTGAAAAGGAGAAGAAGTCGTGATGAAGCGACTTACAGTCAGAGTGGCGTGCCTTCTTCGGATCTCGAGCTTCACGGACTCCGTTCCGTATTCCGGGTCGTAGGTTGCTTATCGGGAGCCCGGGTTTCTTATCAATCTACACACGCCTCTGCCGCGAGGTCAGCACACTTGGTGGTACATTATTGGACCACATATTCCTATATGAACACCCAGCGTGTGAAGCAGGAAGGCAGGGTAAGCCGATGGCGTCACATGACGTCTCGTAACCGCAGCAACGCACTCCACCACAACCCATATTGGTGGCGGGACGGGTGTAAACAGTAATCAGCAGCACGAGTCGGTCCACTACTGAACATTTGAATCTCTCAAAACCCTAACACCACTACAAACCCCCCAAAAAGAGTGGCCGATCCAGCGGCGTAAAACCACATTCACGACGGAGACGACCAAATTTCTCAAAATGGACCACAGCTCGAGCCTACCCGGCTCACCAAAAACCCCCCTCCAGGCCATAACGGCCGATCGGATGAACCAGCGCGACTCTATCTTCACCCACCTCCGCCAGCAGTCCGAGTCCCGCGACAGCTCAGTGCACGACAAAATCAGCCAGTTCAACAGCCTTAGTCTGACCATGCAGTCGAAGCAACTCGAGCGGAAGACAGCTGATGCGGCGCTGAAGCGCGCAATGCTGGGTCGCGAGGAGGCCGAAGCCGAAATGAGGAGGTATAAGGAGGAGTCAAGGGCTCTGCGAAAGGCTGTTGAAGAGGGCAAAGAGCGTGAGCGAAGGGTTGGTGAGCGGTTGGAGGCGTTAATGGTAAGAGCCCTCGAATAAGGATTACTCTTAAAGATTTATGTGCTAACATACAGATAGGAAAACTACGGCCGCGCCAAGGAGACACACGCACATACCCAAGCCCTCTGGGAGAAAGAGATTCGACGAGCACGAAAAGAAACATTCAAGACACAGTCGTCCATCGTCAAGCTCCAGGAGGAACTCAAGTCCGCCCGCGGGGCCGCTAAGATGACCGATGAGAGCCTGCAACGCGAGAAGGAAAGAAGCAAGGTCCGCGAGCAAGAGGCGTTCACCGCGCGCTATCAGATCGTCGGCGTCCAGGAGCAGCTAGAGCAGGCCCTTGAGAGAATCAAGGTTGTAGAGCAGGAGCGTGATGCGTTCAAGACTGCTGCTAAGAACGAAGAAGTCGCTCGCATTGCCGCCGAGGGACGAATCCCGCTGCCTAGGTCAGAGACTTTTGACGATGAGTTTGCTTCACCAAAGAAGAAGACTTTCAGGGAGCCGCGAGTTTCATTGTCGACGATGGATATTGTTTCATCGGCGGCGAGTGAGGCGGAGATTGAAGAGCTTTCGATCCAACTTCAGTGGGAGCGACAACGAGCTGATCGCGCTCAGGAGATGGTCGAATTCTTGCAAGCTGAGTGTCAGCTTCGATGCTGCCCCTGCTCAAAGTCCAAGCACCGAGCCAGCCTGGGTGCTGGTCGTCAGAAGCGACGAAGCTCTATTGGTCTGGAGGAGCCGGCTGAGAAGGTGATGAAACTCAACGAGTCGAAACACCAAGAAGACATCCCAGAAATTGAAGAGCCTCAACCTGAACCTGAAGTGGCACCGAAACCTGAGCCAGCTGCACCAAAATCGAAGAAAGAGCCCCGAAGGAGCACTATCTTTTGTCCAAAGGAGGGTATCTTCCGCACTGTCTCCGAACAGGAGGCCGCGGTTATGGAGGCTCAAAACAAGGTTGAGGCTGAAGCGGTTCCAGCAGCTGAACCTGAAGCTGCCCACGAGGCCGCCGATGAGGCTGCAGTTGAAGTACTGCCTGCTGCTGCTGCTGCTACCGAGGTTGATGCAGAGACGGAGCCTCCTACGCCCATCGAGCCCGAGAGAAATCACCGCTATGCGCGAACGCCCTCCGTGGACCCTCCTACATTCGCACTCCTTGCTCAGGAGCGCACTTCTCTTCTCTCCCTCCTCAATGCCCCTCATACAGAAGCCCGAACCGCGCCGCTCCCCAACGTGCCCTCTCTGCCGGACGTGGATCCCGTTGATGCCGCGGCCTCCCCGGACACCCGGCCCCACACCTCGGCGGCCTTCTACACCGTCACGACGACCACTTCGGTACCCATTCACGACGACTCCGTCCCGTCTGATGGCTCCTTCGCCGAGCGTCTCCGCACACCTTCACATAACGGCACCGCTAGCTTCGACCTGACCAACCCGGCCCTGACACCAACGATGACACGCGAGCAAGCCCTGGCTAAGATCCGCGAACGCCGCGGTCGCGCTCGCAGCATCGCCCAAGGCACAGCAACCCCTCGAAAGAAGATGGTTGAAGGACTGGACCGTCGAGACATGAGCGCACCCACAGGCAGAGTGACGGGCAAGGGACGATAGGACCGGGCCCTAGGCACCTCGATATGACTTGACGACTTCCCCTGTTCCCCCGATTCCCCGCTCTGGCCCCTCCTTATCTTGGAGCATCTTGAAAAGAATTCTTCTGCCTGGCTTGGATTTCCCTCTCGTCTTTCCTTCTTTATTTGCATTGCTCTGCGTTCGGGGGCTAGGTGAAGGGGCGTTTTCTCCGTGTTTTTTTCCGGCTTGTAGCCGCTCATTTTTGGTTGTTCTTGAGTCTTGGTGACTTGTGTTACGACTTGAGCGGTTGTTTGATGGTTGATGGATGCATGGCATGTATGAAGTTGAAGTTTCCTTGGGTCTAGCTTAATAGACTATGACCCCGTATAATATCGATACTATGAATTTCTTCATAAGCCAAGATTGTCATGGATGTTCTGATCGGATGTTGGTCTGTGAAGGAAGGTGATGTGATGGTATCGATTCGCAATTATATACAGATTCGTAAATCATTCTTATATCCAAGACAGTGTTGACAAATATTTCCCAGCCGCGTATATCTGCCTTCCCCGAACATACAAATATCCTCTGCTCCCCAACCTCATACAGCCTTTCCAAACCTCTCCTTTTAGATCCTAACTCCCAAGGAATCCTCTAGTCTTATTCCTCCCCAACTCGGAGCTCACGGCATCAATCTTGACCGCAACAAGAACACACTCAACCTCGCTCTTCCCGCCCTTCGCGCTCTGCAACTTGAGCCGCCATTGGCCTGTCTTGACCGTCCACACCTCGTCAACAACGCTCCCGTCTGTCCGTCGTCGCTTCCGTGGGTTGGGAATCACTGTCGAGACACTGCTGGCGGGTGAGCCGTGGGCGGAGCTTGTGATGTAGTCTTCGGTGTGGTCCTTGCCGTCGAGGGTGATGGCTGAGTCGGGTTCGAGTATCACCCGCACAAGATCTTCGCTTAGGGGCGTGTTTCCGGGTGTAGCGGGTTGAGATCCTGCGCCGCCGGTGGCCATCAGGAGGCCTAGGGGTTGAGTTGTGGAAGTGAGGTTGAGCTTCGTCGCAATGACCTCAAATAGTCTTGCGATTCTAGCTCTGGTATCCCTGAAGAACTCTGCCCTTGGACTGCCCCCTGAGAAGTGAATCTTGGTGCTCTCCCCACCAATCTCAAGTACCAACTCAGCGGGTTTATCATCAACATATGGCCGCGCATACTGAATCCAACCTACTACCCCTTCTGATGCCTCCTGCGATATGCTAATCCCACTTTTCTGCACATTCTCTATCCTCAACACGATTTCCTCCCGCCTCCTTAGCGAGTTATAGCTAATCGAGTGCGGAATGAGCCTCTGCTCCAACCCCTTGAAATGAAAGTACCGCGCATCCCTCAACAACTCCTGCCGATGGACCTCATCGCGAATATGCACAGGGTACCCCCTGAGCAACTGGATCAAGTCGGCAAAGGTGTCCGCGCTGCGATTCGGCACCGAGGGAGGGAGGATGGACGGCGGTCGGATGAGGCCTTCGCGCTCGAGGCCGGGGAAGAGGTCATCGGGGCGCGAGAAGAAGACGGCGAAGCCGAGGGAGAAGAAGTTGGGGGAGTTGCCTGGGTCTTGGAAGATCTCGCGGGGGATCTGGAATTCGCGGTGGCCGATGGAGATGAAGATGCTCTCTTCGTAGAGCTGAGAGATCAGCTTGGGCACTGCGCATACCTGGTTAGCGAAGTTCCTAGAAATACAGTCGCGAGGATCATACAGCTATAGAACTGCGCATCAGCAAACAACCGAACAAAATGCGTCCCATCCCTCGGCGAAACATGATACCCTTGCAAATGCAACGAGATATCGCTAAAAGTCCCGGGATCACGATCGATATACAGCGTCCGTATCGAGGCGCCACCCTCCTCGCCGTTCTCCTCCGCGTTCTGGAGCTGACAGAGGAAATACTGGGAGAAGTAGCTCGGCGCTACAGCCCGTCAGCAGGGACTCGGCGCATTGCCGTCACGGGGAGCAGACGAACCATCAGACGAAATCGACGCGCCGGAGAGCTTGAACAGCTCGCTACCAATCTGGATGGGGAACACGCGCTCGTGCGGGAGGATGTGCGGAATCTTGGCCACGTTGGACTCGGAGAGCGGCTCGACGGTCAGGCCGTTGCCGGAGGAGGAGCTGACGGTGGTGAGGGCCGGGGTGGCCATGATGGACGTGTTGCGATGGCGATTGGGTTGCTATGGGAGCGAGTGCTGCCTCCGGGTTGCGGGAGACGCCATGCTCTAAAGGTGAGATGGAAGTTCGTTGCGCTCGGCGAGATAAGATCTAAGGTTGTCATGGAACGTGGGCCGAGGTGGATAATGCGACTAGCTTGCGCCACGGTGGCTTGGAATGCGACGGTCCTGTAAGTCCTGTAAGTCGCAGCCTCCAGATGACTTCGCTGAGTTATTCTCATGAAATAAGAAGTTACAGCTACTATAATGTGTTTAGAGTGGGTGTGTATTTATTTCCGCCTGCTAGATGGTTTGCTCAAATATTATTAAACCAGTTCTCTAATCACAATCTTGATGTTCAAGCGGACTTGCGCGCACCTTAAACTCGAGGCTTCGTCTTGTTATAATTTGTCTCATGACATGTGTATCAGTCTATATGGTTGGCCAGTATGGACAGTTAGTCCTGTCTCTCAGTCGTGTACCATTTGTGAGATTTCCTTCCAGTCTGCTCAAAGCAAGCCAGATCTCCCACAGCTCGTTAGACAGCAGGCCTAACCCCTTGTTCCAGAGACTTTGTCGTGCCCAATGGCACCATTGTCTTCTTGCTAGGTGCTTCGTTGAACTTGAATCAGCGTATTCTTAGGCACCCCGTTGCCTGGCATTTCCATCCTTCGATCGAGGAGGCATATTTGAACATCAGTTCGGATCACTCTCATCGAACTCTCATCGACTCATAAGCTCTACGCCTCCCCTCACAACACCCACGACCGCACCCGTCTGAATAGCCTCATTGCCTCCACCAGCAACTCTATGCTCAATATCTGCCAACCCATCCAACCAAGTAATCATGACCTCGGGACTAACCTCCAACTTCATCAACTCCTCCGACAACGAGGTGATGATATCAGCCAAGGCCAGCCCGCGTGATACCTTTAGTGCATTGATTGTGGTTAGACAGCTTGTGACGTCTGATGTGTTGAGCAACGTTGACAGAATCTCTTTGACGGCGTCGGGTGGTGGCGCGGCGATGCAGTTATAGATGGTTTCTGTCGTGATGTTTTCCCGCTGGATCTCGCTGTCTGGTATTTTTGGTGCATCCTTTGCTCTTAATGGTGTACCTTCATTCTGTTAGTGGAAGCATCCAACAAGACGGTTAGTTTACTTACTTGAAGCATGACAAGCCTGCAACACATTCAGCGCCCGTCGCATATCTCCCTTACTCAACTTCACAAGTGCATCCACCGCTTCTCCGCCGATCTGGACATGCTCCTCCTCGACCACCTTCTCCACCAGCACTCTTATATCACCCTCCTTCAAAGGGCTAAACCTGAACCTCGTACATCGACTCAACAACGCAGGACTAAGTTTGTGCGAGTAATTTGCAATGATACAGAAACGTGTATTCACAGTGTACTTCTCCATAATCCTTCGCAGAGCCATCTGCGCCGTACTCGTCATCGCATCTGCCTCATCCAGGATGATAAGTTTGTACCCAGCAATAGAGCCAGCTTTGGCCGATGCACCCATGGTGAAGATTTGCTTCGTGCTCGCGAATGTCTTGATCTGCTCCCGCACGACATCGATGCCACGGTCGTCGGAGGCATTCAGCTCGAGAACCATCTGTCGCATGTTTTGGACACCATAGATACGTCGTGCGAGAGCGAGGATGGTGGACGTCTTGCCCGTGCCTGGTGGGCCGTAGAGGAGGAGGTGGGGGAGGCGGTTTGTGTCGATGAACTTGTTGATAGTTGCGAGGATGTCTTGGTGGCCGGACACGTCGTCGAGAGTGTTGGGGCGGTATTTTTCAACCCTCGAATCAAGTCAGTAACAGCATACGAGTCGTAGGGGAACAGGCTCTATACCATGGTAAGCTGTCTTCTGCCTCTACGGGAAGATTGGCAGCGCTTCGTTTGCCCTTGGTGGCCTCGGACGAGAACGTGATGTCCTTAGAAGGGCCAGGACCATCAACGTCCATCTCATCTTCGAAGTCCGACATGTTGATCAATTGAATGCAGTGGTTCCGATGATAGGGTATTTTAGGCGGTTTTGAAGGTGATTTTGCTTTGGGTGTTGCAAGGGCTGTTTGAAGGTGGAGGTGAGGTCATTCAAAATCATGGGAGACGCGCCTAGAGCGCGTTTGGGCGTGTCAGCCATTAAAGACCCTGCATTTCCCCCCAACCAATCAAGCTACAGGCCCCTGTTCCGTCACTGGGCGCCGATTTCCTAGGAAATCATCCATATCAGAAACTAACACTTTACTACCTAAATTGATGGCCCTTCTTTACTTTCGTTTGCGAATGTTCAATCGCAAATGGTGAGTATTGTTTCGCTATATCTACAAATAGATGAACTGTCCTCTATCACATCACTGCATCTTATATAAGCCTCAGTTTCTTCAACTTAGATCCATATCAACTTCACAACATCAATTCATGACAATTTTATGTCGTAAAGCCCCCTCTCAACCGTCCCATCTCCCGTATCAAACGCCCATTCATGACCCTATATATATGCATTATGAAGAATGTCTAAAAGTGTTGTATCCATGAGCCCGCCCGCTATTAATAATACACTGGCTCCTCAGCTCACATTTTAGCTCAATTGTAGATGATTCGTGCCGAGACCCACGAGCTCGAATATTATAGGAACAAGAGCGACCGCAAACCACGCGATTCCTGAGAGACTATTAGCTGTGACCAAAGGGAGAGCACGAAAGGGCTTACCTGTGTATACTACGAGCTTGGTCACTACCTCCACATCATACCTCACACGAGGCTTCACCAGCTGGGAGAACATCTCCTTCTCCTCCAGCCTCTCCTCTGTAATCCCAGTCACCACGATCTCTGGGTTATGATCCACCTCTACAGGCGAAATGGACACCTCGCCGGTACCCATCATCTTCTCATAGTCTTGAATTCGAGGCGCTTGGGACCCTGAGGCCTGTGCACCCTTACCAGAGTGATCCTCATTCACTGTCCGCAGCTCGGCATTGCTCGACTGGCCCTTCAAGCTGTGGGTGCTTCCAATGCTCTCTCTCCGTCTGCGCTCTCGGTACGCTAGAGTCTCGTATGCGTCTGCCGCACTCTGAGGACCAATGGAAACCGATCGTCCCCGAGTTGTTGGATTACGAATGCTCTCCACCATTCGAGGGAAATCCGAGGCCTGGGGAAACAGAGTGTCGATGCGGGAGCCAGGCGGGACAGACTTGTAATGGCTAGCAGAGGTGAAGAAGCGACGAGGCATGTTCATTCTGAAACGCTCGAGAATACGGAACATATGTGGCAGAAGCTTAAGCATCAGGGGCTTCATCGTTTCGCGCCATGCGAAAATGACGAGAACTCCAAACACGATCCTCGCTATGTTAGTCGGCAACCCCAGGGGTGTAATATCAATAGCACCGCTGCCATGCGCATTCGTCTCCCACGGATCCATGGAGATCTTTCCGTACGTCCAGGTTCCAAACTCGAGGCCAATGACAACGCCGGCAAAGGCGACACTGTCATCATAACAGGGACAGTCATCTGCAGGCTCGGGGTGGATTCGAACCAGGACACAAATAATAAGAGCTGCCACGAACGGCGCAACCCAAGAGCTAGAGTGCATATACTCGTCCAACGGCGGGCCGTAGTAGAACTCGAGCATGGAGATTGCTGCCCCCATGACTGATCCAATAATTACATCCAGGAAGCCATGCATACCACAGTAAAGACGGCCGAAGACGATAGAAGCGGCATAGAAGTAGGCCAGAAACTCGAGGGCTAGCTTGGTAGCCTCGGGGAGGGTATTCTCGGGACTTCGTAAAATGAGCAGTGCATAAACGGCGACGGAGACGGCATTGGCGCTATGGGTGGAAGGAAATCCGTACTCCAAGGCCGCGGAGCCCGACATGGTAATGCGATGAAGGGGGGGAGACAATGGTCGCGGTAACGAGTAAAAGTCCTTGATGAAGCCAGTCCAGAAGACGCCGAGGGCCAAGATATGAACCAGCCTACACGTGGGAATCATTATCAGCATGGCGTCTCACAATCGCGCGCAAGTCGCAAAGAGGAGGAAAGGAGATGACATACCCCTTGCCGAAGGCTGCATATCCACACCAGAAACATATAGGCAAGCCGACCATAAAGAAGGTATGGGTACCGAGGTTTGCAGTAATGGCAAAGTAGCTATCGAGATACGGCGTTCGAAGGTGATCTTGCATCCAAGCGAGGTACGGCGTCTCCCAGCGGATGAGGGGGAGCATCTGCTGTCGCAAAGCATATCTCCATTTAGGCAAAGCTCTCTTGTCTGCGCAGAAGACAGATTTCAGTAACAGGTTCAGCGCAGTAAATGCACACACAGCGACGCGCGCGCGCGCATATGGCGACAGGAGAATACTGACAGTGATCTTGGCTCCTCAATCCCGCATCCGGTACATCTTCGTCCTTGCTCGCAGACATATTGGGCGAGGTGATGGTGGCCGTCATGGTCGTGGTAGCGGAGGATGACGGCGGGGCATCAAGTCGCGTATCGCTCATGGTGGAAAGCGCAGCTGCAGACCACGGGCGGGAGCAGGCGAAGATTCAATGGCGTGTATATCAAGACAGAAAGGCCGCAAGAGAAGTTGAGAGGTGACATCGGACCTTGATTGATTAAGAGCACGGAGCGCTTGTCCACACAGGAGGATTGGAGCGGCGCGGCGACGGCGGCAGCGCTCGCGGCAGCGGCAGCGGCAACTATCTCAAATGAGCCAAATGATCAACAGTAAGCGCAAGAAGAACAAGGATACGAACAGTGACACGGAACAATTATTTAGGTTCTTGACGGTGGAACAGCCTCCCCCGATTTACTTGCTCGCTTGATACTTTTGCTTACTCTGATGCTGCCGCCAACATGCAAATGAGAACCCAAACCTGCAGGCGAGGACGAACGGACTTTTCGACCTCTGCGCCGATTTCGATTCGCTGGGTTCCTGGTGGGCTTTGCAAAGAATCGGGTCCCGCGGACGGGCGCTTCCTGGGTTCTTAGATGCAAGGTTTATTACAGTTAGGAAGTCCAATTACTCGGTGGGTTGAACTAGCAGGGGAGCCCTTCTGGGCCTCCACCTCTCTCCTCTGGAGAGGTGGTCACAAAACCTGTAACGCGCACCCCTCTGTATCTCTAGGTTCCAACTTTACAACACCACAACGCCGTCAATTTATATGATATTATCTTAATGTCTTTCTTCATTTCCATATGTAATTCCGGCAGTTATGTTGATACCAGGATGGCTTTGACATTCATAGGTCCTCCCTTTTTGATCCTGTAGGCATCTTTGAACCCTCCGTAACAGTAGCTTTCTATAACCTGATTCTTTCGTTCGCTTTGTCTATCGGTTGATGGTCAAAATGCAGTACTTTGTCGGTGGTTCAAGCCTCGTAGGGACATAAATCCTTACAAGAATTTGGATATAAAGGTCAGTCCTCTGTCTATAAGTATCTTATTAGGTAATCTATAGGTGCTGACAATGAATTTGTAGAAGACAGAGGCCATTTCTTCGACATTAGTATCTTCCTTATAGGGGATAAATTATGAAACCTTTATGAAACTGTCTATAATAACTAGACAAATTGAACCTCATTAGAGCTCTGGCCTATTCCTGCTGGTCGAGCCATGACAATTGGCACTACCTAACGTAACACCAACCCGCTCATCGTGCGAGCCTGACCTCTCTGTCAAACTAAACCCTTTGCGATACGGTTTATCCCTTGCGAACTCGTTTCGTTACATACAGGCCGAAACCTTTTGCGGCATCTTTTGCCTGAATGGCCATATGAGCTGCCACATTCCTGTGCTTTCTGAAGAGAGGGAAATTAGGTAATCTGCGTCTGCGGCACTGAATCGCTCTAATAAAATGTCTTCGGCGGTTAGTCGTTTCGTCGTATCGCCTCCGATTATTCGAAAGCTTCCATCAAGAGTTGCGCCGCTCGATATCATTTCACCCACAATTTCCTTCCCTTCGGCGTAATCGAAGCCGAGTTGTGCGTACCAATTTGAAGGCTCTTCAAATTTACCAACTGTTTCTATGAGATCTTCCCAGACGCTTTTCAAAGCTCTCTTTGTAGCAAACCCGTTCGGTGATATCCCATGCCTTAACAATGCTTTGACCAAACGGACTGACACTCGTCTATCTCGAAAGGGTGGGTGACTCGGCATTAATGATGCCATAAGTAAGCCAAATCTAACATTTTCGTCATCCCCCTTGATCTCTTTGTCGAGTTGTTCAAGCTTTGCGGAGATGAAGATCGCAAGGCCTCGGGCGGCCATGAACGTCAAGAACGGCAGTTTCCGCAACTTAACGTATTGGTCCTCCCAGATGATGGGCTTTGGAAATAATCGATGGTTCAGAGTTCTAGAGATATCTTCCATAGCATTGAGGATAGTCATCGGGGTCTTGCTTTGCTCAGATTCGATCTTCCACGCGTAGTAAGCGATGTGCTCTATTGCGTACTGAATCTTGTTCCTCTTGAATCGAACCTCCCATCTCATCAGAGCCAGAAATGCAAGTGCAAGACGTTCAAGAGGATCAAAAGAGGGGCGTGCCTTTTGTCCAAGTAACAATTCCAAGTCGTTAGTCGTGAGAAAGTCTCGCACAGGAGATGCAAAAACTCAACACCGGGGCCGTAGAGTGTTTCCTGTCTGGGTCTGATTTCTAGTAGACCCTTTGTGCGGGCATCCAGCCTACGTGCAAGCTGATCTTCCCACACCTCCATTCTCTTCATTGTATTCTCGGGAAGCGAATACTCATGTGCGGTGGCAAACTTTCATCGACCTCATCGAGGATGTAGTATATCAATACTGGAAGCCGTTCGGGGGCATTAATGGTGATGAAGAGCGTTTCGACACTTTGCTGACGATAAAATGGGTCGATAGACTGGATCATGTGCTTGAAGAAGGATTCCAAGTCTATAGGCAGGAACTCAAGCCGTTTTCGAAGGTCGCATAGCCGATCTGCGTGAGTTAGGCCAACCAGCAGTGACCGGACAACCAAATAGACCCAGAGAAACACTCCTTGGGCTCGCTTGACAACTTCTTCTACAAGGTCTATGTAAGCCTCATCCTGTGAATGCGCAAGGAACTGCTTGTGCTTGTTCAGATTGTCTCGCACGAATCGACGAATGTCATCTGTCGTCAAGTCTTCCAACTTCAGAAGATCCTTCTCGTTCTTTCCGAATGCCTCAGCGAATGGGGTCCATGGACGACTAGAAACGCAGAGCTTGACTCCGGTTAATTGGGTCAAGCCTCGTAGAATCTCGATGAGTTCCTCGTGACTTCCGTCAAACTCGTCAAGGCCGTCGATAAAGAAGCAAAATCGAGTTGACAGGCGGCTGTCTTTCAAACTCTCGATGACCATGTGAAGGTCTTCAAAGCTCCACTTATGGTCGGGTTGTATATCCATCTTCTGCTGAACCTTGACGATTTCATCAGGGCACGCACGCAAAAGCTCAAAAATCAGTGTTCGAAATAGACCTTCAAGAGATCTCTGGAAGGGGCTTCCAGCACTCCAGAAGAAATGCTTGGCAATGGCCAAGGTTGAGTCGCCAGCCCATGTTTCTAGGAACCCAGTCGTCGTTGGGTGTTGGACTACAAACTTCATGAGCGTTGATTTTCCCGATCCAGCCTTTCCTCGCACCCAAAAGACGCCTTCCCCATGCATCAGCCACTGGCGAAAATGTTCTGCGATTGAGTCTTGTGTTGACACCTTAAAAATCCACTCGAATGTTTCATGATGGGCCTTTTTAATGTCGGTATGACGTGTCTTCATGCCTATGAAATGAAGAGTTTCCAAGAACGACAGGTCCTGCCCAAGCTTGTTTGTCTGAGCAATGAAGTCGGTCAACATGGTTGACATACTTTGCACGTGTCTAGAAACCGCGAGCAGGAGATCTTGAGGATCTTCATCTTCAGCCATCTTTCTGTACCGGCTTAGAGCCCTCTGTACTGTTGATTCCTTCTCATGTTGTTTCCTCTGTGCTGCGGATAATTGCTCCTCTAAATCCTTTTCTTTGTAGGATTCCAAAACTCTAGTTATTCCCTGCTCACTTTTTGAGATGGCGTCACATATTTGGCTTTTCACTTCATGCAGGAGCTTTCCAGTATGCATCTCCAAACTCATGGATTTTTGGTCAATCCTGCGAATGAAATATGCCACATCATATTGCTTTTCCCTGGAGAAGAAATAATCAACCATGCGCCTGAAGTATTAGAAGGGTAATAACGAGCTTACATGATGGCGACTTGAACTTGGGTAGCCAGAATGCCGTGGAGTCGGAATATGGCCGAGGACAGTTTCTCCACCTTGTTTTTTCCCAAATTTGCATTCAGGGCTGCTTTGAAACTCCCCAGAATTGTTTTATCGCGGCTCTTCATCTTTTCAAGAACACTAAGAAGCTCATCCGCTGTTCTAGTACACTCGTTGGCCGTATCACATATCTTTCTGTTCCCTCCAACGTTAACACCTTCGAAAGCCGAGACTGACTTTGAGACGTCATTCGCGAGGTTGTGAAGTCTGTTGATAACACCTTCTATTGTGGCATTTTCGCTTGTAGCACCATTTGCCGACCTGTAGATAGAGGTTGCCCCGCAGACAAGCGTGAGCATGAAGTCGGCCAGTTGCGTGGCGTTGCTTGCGATGCTGAGAGACGTTATTGGGTCCATTATCGTCAAGAGTGATATCTCATTCGGAATTGTTGATATGTCGGATCATTTTTCAGACGGTAGGCAGAGGACTGAATACTTCTGAAAGTGTCAACGCCTGATCATTGAGCGCATTCATCCTGTTAAAGAGGGCCAACCAACCTTGACTTACGGGGCGTTGAGAGTGAGTCTGCCTGTCTGTATGAATGCCCAATCTAGACCATTATCAGCATCGTTTTGATGAGGCTCTCAATGTCCTGTAATGCTGCCCGATTGGGGCGCAGTATGCCACATAACGCGGGGCAGACTTCTGGTGCTGTAGTCTCAGCCGATTCTAGACACCTAACCCGAGGCTTCAAGGTGTCCCCAGCAAGGCAGCAATGATGGCTCAGTGCTGCGCCTGGATTGGAACCGAAGAAGGAGGGCTTCGTGGATAAAGGTCTCGGGGAGGTCTTGAATAGGTCTTATGGACCTGAGATGATAGCGAGAGGTGAACAGTTCCTTAGTATCGTCTTTCAGTTCAAAAGCCCACAGCTGACGGGACCCTACTCTAATACTACTACTGTACATAGAGTAGCATGTAATTTACTAAACTTGATACGCAACACCCCGAGAGGATAGGGAGAACGAAGGGAAGGCCCTGGGGAAGTCACGGGACTGACCCTGGGAAGACCAGAACCCTGCCCAAGGGAAGACTATAGATACCCAGATAGGAAGAGCCAGGAACCCAAATGCTCTTCATCTATATTCCCCTATTGGACTAGACTTCTGGTTCCCCATAAGATCAGTCTGAGATCCGTTCTATGGTATTCACTCCGTGCTTCCCCAGGAATCCCCTCCTGGCCCCTTACTGCCCTGCCTATATGTATCATAGGCTTAAGATATTGATTTTGAAACTTTAAACTTATATTTAAAAGATTATAGTCTTAAAGCTTAGTACTTGTTATAATTTGTGGGAAGCTACAGCACGCACACACACATAGACTCCACCAAGGAGGGGAAATGAGAGTCTGCAAAGAGCAGGGATTTCCGGGGAATTGAGTAGATAGGCAAACCCAGCCCCAAAAGATCAAATGGTCCGCCGCAAAGAGCAGCTGAATTGAGGGCACAAAGTCCTCTGAAATTGAGTCCTCTTGAGCTGCAAAGAGCTGCACTATTGAGCTTGAATTCACAGCGAAAAATTGTCTTGAAGGATGATTGATTCTTGCTAACTGATTGATCAATTGGGTCTCCTGTTACCCTCCTTGAATGAGTGTTTTAATTGGTCCAATTGCTTGACTCCTTGCCTTATGGTCCTTAGGCCGGTCCTTCTATCCCCAACACAATACGTATAAAAAGTTAAAAAATAGCAAATATAGCTCTTTTTAATAGCAAAAGCACTCTTTTCTATAGAGTAAATATAAGTTATAAAGGTTATCTCTTTTATTTCTATTAAAAGCTTTAAGGCTCCTTTATTATATATTATATAAAAAAGTATATTATATTGATACATTTAAAGTATTAAGTCGATATAATGCAAATTAAAAGAATTATAGTGAATTAAGTTATAAAATGAGGGACATAGGAAGATGCGCGTTATAGGTTTTGTGACCACTTCTCCTCTGGAGAGGTGGGGGCCTAGTTCAACCCACCGAGTAGAGTCTAGGTCCAGGGGCATCATAATGACATGTGAGCCCCAGAATTGGCGGCTTGGCATCGATGAGGAAATGGGCTACTACTTTGGCGTGCAGATATAGATTACAAAATTAGGTATTGCTTCAACGAGAAGGTAATTAAAAGTAGCAGAGTCTTCGTAGGAGAGTTCTTTAAAAGCATTGGTTGGCTTACTATGCAAACGGCTCGATTTGATCCTGTGTGCTGTCAACAAGGTCTCACTCATCTGAAGACACCCTCTTTAAAATCGAGAATCAAAACCCTGTCGATCCATCACCACCACCTCCAATCCGACCCTCTTCATCACAATCACGATCATCATCACGCAACTCTAGACATGGTCCTTCCCCTCGCCGGAAAACACTGCGCCGTCGTGGGAGCCACCGGCATCATCGGCAGCCATATCGCCAAAGCCTTCGCAAGCCAAGGCGCTGTGCTCTCCCTCCTCGGCCGCTCTGCCCTTGACGTCCGCCCCCGGTTGGAGAAGGAGCTCGTTCCCTATTCTGCACCGTCGTCAGGCCACAGTGACGCAGGCAGTCCGTCGGCGCACCAGTTCATTCGCTTAGATGTCTCGCAGCGGGGGAGTATAAAGCATGCTTTCGGTGCGCGGAGTCCGAGTGCCGATAATGTATGTACTCGCTAATCGACCTCAGATATGAGGAAGACTATAAGCGATGGACCTAGTGGGCTAACCTAACTATTAGGGCCCTATAGTTGGACCAGTTGACATCCTCGTCAACTGTGCTGGCATATCGCAAACTTCCTTTCTCAAGAGGACCTCAGAAGATGAACTAAGCAACATCGTTGATACCAATCTGATGGCCACAATGCTTGTTTGTAAACATGCAAAAGTCCGGCCACACGGTTCGTGGAAACTCTCCGAATGCTTTCTTCATCATAAGAAAGTTAACTTGCACAACAGGCTGCATTATCAACGTTTCCAGCCTCATGGCCACCAAGGGCGGGTCAGGAGCCACAGCGTATGCTGCTTCTAAAGCTGGTGTTATTGGTAAGTAAGCTTGTCTTCTTTAAAGATCATAATTTGAATCCTTTTATGTATCCTGTCCGGGACATTATTTTACAAGATCAAACGCTCAATCCAGTTCCTAGGCTTCACTCGTGCCCTTTGCCGTGAACTCGGCCCTCGTTCCATACGCGTCAACGCTCTCCTTCCTGGCTGGATAGCCAGCGATATGTGGGACAGTAAGTCTCTCCGAGCCTCCACTCCCGTTTCCGTCCCTTCGATAGCCCTCTTACGGGAAGGCCTACGCTAATATACAACACGATGTAGACCTGAAGCCAGAATTGCAGGAAGCATTCCTTAAAGATACTCCTCTGCACCGAGTAGGGGCTCCCGAGGAAGTCGCGGAAGCAGCCGTCTTCCTGGCCTCCAACGCCTTTGCTAATAACTGTGTCCTCAACCTTGACGGTGGACTGAGCGCCGCTTGAGCACTTCATCCAATATGCTCTCTTAGTCTGGCTCTTGCTGATCAATCGTCGATGACGATAGCACCGCCAGCATCTTCCACTATTACGATATCTGCAGCGGAATCGGCAACCTTAGCCTTCTTGAAAGGCTGGCCATCATCCTCGGTGTGTGGCCTTTTAACACCCTTAGACGCAGCCTCCGCATCAACATCAAGAGCGTGCTTGCCATTCTGTTGGCCGTTACCATTAAGCTTGGCTGGCTCCGCCTTCTTTGGTTTCCGCGGAATTTGAGGTGCCTCTGTAAATAAGACTTCGATCGGCTTCTTATCAGCCTCGAATACACTAGAGGTGGTTAGCCGTGTTCATTTTCTCCAATCTTGGCGCCTACATACCCTTCTTGGACATTTAAGACCACGTTCACGAACGTGTCGTCGTCATCCTCGTCAATGATTGTCAAGAAAGAATCCTTCTTGATTCCTGTAGTAATATTAGCCACTGTAACATAGATGTATAATATCATGGAGATTCTAACCAAGGTCGCTTAGCTTCTTTGGAAGGTTATCTGCTTCGTCCTCGTCGTCGGCAGATTCGTACAAGATACCAACATCGTTGTTGATAACGAAGTCCTTGTTTGCGAATCCCAACTGGGATTTCATGAAATCCTCAACAAGGTCATTCAATGTTGTTCGAGCCAGGTCCACAACAACACTGGTGTTGAAGACTCCGCAAACAGGACATTCGGGGTTGGGCTCTCGTGACTTATCAGGAGCGAGAAGCCGGCCCTCAGCAAAAGGTGTCAAAAAGACCTAAATGAAGTCAGTTATTGGATCATACTTGAAACAAAAGAACTCACCTCCTTAGACTGCTGGTATTGTCCCTTGAGGACCTTGAACGACTGCAGCACACAAAGACCAGCCACAATAGCATTCGTAGTAGCAATCGCCGGAATGATATTACCAGCCATCTGCTTAATGTCAAACCGAGATTTTCTCTCAATGCCAAATATAGTTGACCGGATGTTTGCACTTGCGGCGACAAAGTCAAGTGTGTCGATGTCGTCCTTGTCGAAGGTAATTATGGGTTCCTGTGCATCTGGCTCCTTCGTCTTCTTAAGCTCGAGAATTCGCTTGCTTAGCCGGTCAAGGCTGTCATTGAAAGCCACCAGACTCTCTTCAAGGGACCACACCCTCTGATCGTCGGTGAGAACAGCATCTTTCGCGGCAAGGGCCTCAGCAGCGTTCGACTTGACCGTCTCATAATTGAGGGCCTCCGGCGCCCTACGTGACTTCCACATGTCTTCAACAGAGCGCAGTCTTTCGATATCGGCGTTGAACACCTTATCGAAAAGCATTTGGGGAAACTCAGGCGTACCCACGGCGGCTCGGATCTTTTTGAGAGCATCCGACTCCCTCTTGAGCTCCTCAATTTCTTGCGCTGTTCCTGGTCAGCGCTCAACTCGAGTGAGAAACACACAAGAAACGTACCGTTTTCAGCATCCGATGAGTGATCAAACGCCGACTGGTCTTCGCTAGCACCGAATATTTCGCTATAGCAATTTCGTCAGCACCTATCTTCGCAAAGCAGTCCTAGGAGCTTACTTCAGTAGATAGCTTTTCCCCCAAACAATGCAATGAATCGGTTGGTTGGGGGTGCTTCGAATTGTGCAAACGGGGAATGACTTAGGTGTTTCCTTGGGGGTACAGTCGTAGCACGCCGTGACGCCCTTTTTGATAACCTGTACCTGGCCGTTGAATCCGGTGGTACCACTTTCGATGAGTGGAACATCGGCAGCCAAGCACATCTTGTTCACGTGCCTTCTCGCGTCCAGGTTGTCGAGGGCATTGAAGGCGATCTTGAAATCGCGGAACCAGGCAACAGTGAATTCTGGATCTTTGATATTTGCGTGGTGCGCGACGATCTTGACTTTGGGATTGAACCTTTGCGCCACTTCTTTGGCGACCTGCATACACGTTAAAAATCATGTTTGCTGCCATTTTTGCGATGCCAACGTACCAAGGCCTTTGACTTCTTAATGTGCTCGTGTCGGAAGAGAAACTGTCGATTCAGATTCGAGAGATCGATAGTGTCGAGATCGACGATGTGAATTTCTCCATAGCCCATCAACACGAGGTTCTTAAGCAACTCACACCCAATGCCACCAGCGCCGACCATAAGCACGCGAGCCTACACATCCACAATTAGTCCCACATAATCTACATCGTTCGCATGAGATGCGTAGTAACGTGAAAGAAATTTTGTACGTTCATAGAAACGAGGCGTCACGGGAGCGGAGGTGTAGCATCGCGGTCGGACTCGATAAATCCTTCGTGTCGCAAACCAGGTGTTCGGGATTCACGTACCTGCTTCACGGCAGAATTGAGCGACCCGCCAAGCGACTGGTGGTTGAATCTATCACGCATCGGTCGTCGTTGAGGTGCGGGTGCGGGTGCTTGATTCGACGCGACGGGCTGTTGGCGCTGCTGTTGTTGTTGCGGTGCTGAGAGAGCACCATCAACTGGCGCAGCCTGGGTATTTCCGTTCGTCGGATCCATCGTCATCGTTACCGCTCGGCGGACGGAAATACCGGGCAAAAAGAGACCGTGGCCGTAGTCGAAGGGCTTTGCATACGGCCGTGGGCAGTACAGGCGAAAAAAGGCGATGTGGTGATGTCGATGCAAAGGTAAGGCTCCGTGGTCCAAGTTGCGATGATGGTGGTGAGAGAGTGAAGGCTCCGAGAGAAGTTGCGACCAATTGCATGAGGTCAGACTCACCAGGGGTCAACTTTCTTGGGGGCGGCAGGGGCGGAAAGGCGGAAAAGGCGGCTCTAATTGGCTGCCTTATTGTCTCAATGTACTGGGCTGGTCGGGTTTGCGGCAGTTGGTCGAGACGGGAAGGAAGAAGCAAGATCGGCAATTTCATCTTTGATTACCATGACGCGACAAATCAATTGACTTTATTCATCCGTGAGTGAGACGCACTATCTACGGGTTCTACCAGGAACCCCCGATGGTCAGCCTTCTCGCTTTTATCCTCTTGAAACGCACCCTAGCGATTGAAGAAGAGGGCGCTGCGATCAAGTTAGCTCCATCGCGGGGTTGTAGGCTTGTCGCTACTGCCCCACGGTGCCTGTAATTCTTTGAACTGGCGCTTTGAAAGGCTTTTCCCAAAATTCACTGACTCGCACTCCATTCAACGTGATTCACTGCCAGGCTCTGTGTTGTCACTCTGCAATCCCCTATCGAAAAAGAGTTCCTCTTGTAGAGCACAGCCTCCAATCATGTCCGACGACGAGGCAGACCCCGAGCTCCTTGAGCTGCTCCGTCAGCACTTCCAGGGGAAACTCACCGTAGAGGATGAGCCCGAAACAGGGGTTCTTGAAAGCGTCGAACACGTCTATGATACCTGTATCGATGTAGCAATAGACATGCGCGCTTCCAAAAATGCCGCCGAGAGTATTTATACGCAGATGCAAGAAAAGAACTACTCAACAGCCACCTGGTCGGAACATGAACTTCATCCTAAGGCCAAGGATGAGAGCACCGTGGACTTTATCTTTACTATGGACTTGCTGAACTTTTCGTTCTGGTCTGAGTTACCGGATGATGAGAGATTTGCGGTGGAATACAAGGGGAAAAGGTGGACAGGTTATTCGAGTTTAGTTGCTTCGCTTCAGAGAGCTCTTGAAGAAGGTCAGTACAGTAGCACCATGTTGCGGTAGCTCTATAGTTGTATAAGTATCTAATACAAGCTTAAAGGTATACCTATCACGGATCCCCATTTCTGGCATGATGAGAATGAGTGCACTTTGGGGTCTCTTAGGCATGTCTTCAGATCTTGTACAGAGGAAGAAATGCCCCTGCTACAAGAACGACTGGATTGCCTGCGAGAAGCTGGCCAAGTTCTTTATGAGGTAATATCCCCAGTGCCTCATTTGTGATAAGAGGTCTGACGCCAATTACCTTCAGCGATACGACTGTTCCATCCCAAACCTCATATCCGCGGCAGATGGTTCCGCAGCTAGGCTAGTCAACCTCCTTGCCCAAGACTTCTCATGTTTCCGAGACGAGCACCGCTACGAAGACGGCAAGATGATTCGGTTCCTCAAGCGAGCCCAGATTTTAGTCGCCGACTTATGGGCTTGTTTCAACGAAGAATCGTATGGCGAGTTCCGGGACATCGACAAGATCACCATGTTCGCCGACTATCGAATACCGCAAATCCTCATCTCTTTGGGTGCCTTGTACTGCAGCCCTAAGATAGCTGCTGCCATCAAAGACAAGAAGATAATAGAGAGCGGAGGAAATTGGGAAATGCAGCTTCGTGGTGAGTCCTTTGTAACAAAGGCAGGGCACCAAGGGCTAACCTGAAGCAGCCTGCAGTATTTGGTGTGTTGAGTTGATCCGGAGGGAGATAATGCGACAGCATCCTGACGCCCATGTAAACGCCATCTTAATTGACTTTTTCCTCTACGATAAGATGAAGGAATTAGAGGCCGCTGGACAAGAGCCGTTTCCGCACCATCGAACGAGAAGTATTTGGTATTAGATGGTTCAGATCCGTCTATTGTTTCGCTGTAAATAATCCTACAAAGAGCCGCTCCCGTCAACACTAACTACTATGGTTTGGCAAGTTCATAGAAGTAAACACAAGCAACACAGTCCGCTAAAAGCAAATAGCCCTCGATTCCCGTGAACACCATACTCCCCAGACCCTGGACTCGAAAACAAATCATATTATGATCCCACGGCGATAGAGTTAAGGATCTCATCCATGTGTGCAGTCTCCATGCCCTTGGCCCCCTTGTTTTGCTCTTTCAAGAGCACCGCAAGAACCTCTACAGGAGGGTTTAGTCCAAGGCGTTCTGCCCTAGTCCATCGCTTCATGCGGTCAATTCCGATGCAAGGCTATTGACGTCAGCAGCTGATACAACGCTCCGGTGAGGTCACAAAGCCAACAGCAGTGGTTTCACTTACCCCGTATTGTGAGCTCACATCGAAGTATCTCAAGACTTTCTCGTTCAAGGATAAGCCCTGCTGATGTACTCGTGGGGCCTTCCGCTGGTTCTCAAGCGATTTCCAGTACTTTCCAATCTGGGCATCCGTGATCTTTTCAGCTCGCAATTCGGCATCGGTCTTCTCTGATACAGCCTCAACTTCAGACTCGGACTCTTCTTCCACTTCCGACTCAACGGTCTCAGGCTCATCGATGACAACCTCCTCTACCTTTTCCTTTTTTGGTTCTTGAGGCAGCTCAACCTTGGCAACAGAAGGAGCATCAACTGCCTTCTTAGTATCCTTAGGCACACTCTTCGTGACTCTGTTCGAGAAGCTCAGGAGGGTCGACTGGCCCTTGGCGGGAGCAGGTCGGCCACGGACGCTGCCTGTTGATCTTCGGGTGGTAGGCATACTGATAGTTTAACTCCTCTTGATTACTGGTGCGAGGCTGGAGAAGGTCAAATAAGAGAGATAACCTCTATAGTCCAAAGATGGAAAAGAGTGGAGATGAAGATTGTTGTTGCGCCAGAAGATGGCCAAAATTGGTGCGCGGGGGTTTATTGATGAGACGATGTCGATTCTGCAATTACAAGGTCTGTGGTCATGTTAATGACGGAAGCGAAACGACCTCTTTGGCGGGGCAACGCGACATTGGAACGAGGTCACGTGCCAAATATTCAGCCCTGCCGTGATCAACCTCATCGGAAATCGGGTCACGTTACCTGCCAACTCTCAGGTCCTGCGACAAGTCGGTACGGTAGGTAATGTAGGCAAGGCAATGAGTTCAATGGATCATGGTTTCTTCTTGTCTAACAGTTGAAATTCATGAATCGCGCTCATCTCGAACTATCAACCGCCTGTAGCCTCTCGGTAGAAAGACAAACTCCTGTTGGCTCCCGCCGTGACAAACATCTCACTTCTTGCTGTCTTGGGCAGCCATTTCACCGTCCACAATGCCTTGTCTGTCTCGCTGTGTGTAGCAACACAGGCATTCCGCTCAATGGACCATACCTTAACCTTCCCATCCATCGAGCCACTGAGCAGAAACTCGCCAGTATCACTCCAGTCCACGGCTGTGACCCACGATGAGTGACCCGTCAGGTTTCCAACATGTTCTCCGTGCTTCATATCGTACAGAGCAATAATTCCAGCGTCGCCTGCAGCAGCCAGTCGAGTATTTCCTGGAGAAAAAGCCACCGATCTTACTGGCTTCGCAAGACCTGCAACGACGATTAATCAAGTTTCAGACGTAGTAAATAATGGAGCTTACCAGATAAAGAGTAGAGGATTCTTCCCGTATCGTTGTTAAAGATGTAGACAGCACCATTTTGGTGACCGCTCGCTGTGAACTTGCCATCCCTACTTAAGTCTACACACATGCCAAAGCTACCAGAGCCAGGGCTTCCTGTCTCGTACTCGCGAATCTTGGGCTTGTTTTCAGCCACGGTATCCCAGACGTTGATTCTTCCGTCGTTTGTCGTGGTAGCGAGGTAGCTGCCATCCTCGCTGAGGGCTAATGCCCATGCCTCGCCAGGCTTGGACGACGACCCGGTGATCTCACCACTGAGACTCCATTCTCCAGTATCTTTGTTTAGCACCCAAAGCTTTACTTCGCCGCCAAAGCCAGCAGTTGCGGCAACGTTGCCATTGCGCGAGGTGCAAACATGGTGGCAGCCTAGTTTATGGGCATCTGAGATCGACTGCTTCAGGGGAAATGACGGATCGGTAGAGTCGTGAACGAGTAGCGTCGACGACCCACTGCCTGATATCACCGACCTTGGAGTTGTTGCCACAGAGAAAATGTCAGTTATGTGGGCTGCGAGTCGTCAGTATTTCACCGTTCTTTCAGGCGCTCAGATGCGACCGTGGGGTATACAGGCATAACTAACCGATATCCACCGTATGTAGGGTTAAATATTGCTTCGACTAGAAGTGTTAATGAGATGAGAGACACAGAAAGGGAATCCAAGAGGTTTACCATGGTCAACACCGCATGAGGTCGTTGTGATATGACGTTATGTTGTTGAAGTGAGAAGGCCTACGAATGCGACTAACTCTTTGGTGGGGTTTTTTGAGGTCACCACTCATGACAGAGGTGTTCAAAGAGCATGCACCTCCCATCCAGCATAGAACATGCTGCTTGCCTTGGATTAAGGAAATAAATATCGCATCTTATTTCAAGGGATCTCTAAATTCCCCGATATAAAAACCCATACCACTTAGGAAGCATGGATACCACGAGTAAAAATTGCCTGGAGTTTACATGTAAATAGATGTCACTATTGCGCACAAGTAGAGTCATATCGTCGATTCAGGGTCCAATTCATGTCGTTTATTTATTTAGCAATATTCATACAAGGCCCAGATGAGCCCAAACGCCCATGGTATGCTTGATCCCGTGGAGATTATACAGACAGTTTAATACAAGTTTCGGTAGATCCACAGCATCGGTCGTCCTCCTCTACAACCTCCGACTTTAAAAAGGCTTCTCGGAGGGATAATCCTCGCGCCAGATCCTCTTCATTTCTGTAACTTGTGTCAGCATCTCAATCGATAGCCAAGGTCGAATTCCCATTGCGTACGTTCCAAGCAGGTCTGGCATAACCTGTGCGTCCTCTTGATCTCTCCACAGCCGGGGCACCTGCAGAGGTGGTTCACATCCTTCAATGCCTTGCCAGCCATCTGCCTGCTTCGCTTCTTCGAGTGTGAGACCTTGTTCTTCGGCACTGCCCGCAATAGTCCCTCCCAGATATCATCGAGCGTAGGGAGGTTGATGGAGAGGCCGGGAATTGCGATCGCTAGCGAAGGAAAGAGTTTCTGGGTGAAGTGCCGGAAGGTGAGCGTCGTCCGCCGCACTGATGGGAAGATGCTCGGGGTAGAGAGTCGAGGGAAGAAGGAAGCTGATACTGCGGCAGCCATGTCGACGGTTTGGAGGAAACACGCTGGTTTCCTTCTGATTTGACGGGTCTAGAATCGATTCGTAACGTGCTCGTAGGTGCGTAAGCAAGCCTTGGGGTTATAAGTAAGCCTCGGTGCCGCAGAATCAGGCCCTCAGTCAGCAATTGCGTGAGGCGTCGACTGTTCCCTCAATGCTATCAAGTTCCGGTGATCAGTTGGCGTGAGGCTTTCCAAATCTCAAAAGTCTGCAGGGCTGTCTTTCCCCAAAGTGCCGGTGGGCCAATCATGAGCTAGCTAACGCACGGGCGGAGTCTAGCCAATTGGAAGCTTCATCGACTCTTTCCCCCTTTATTCGGCCCCTGGCACTCCCTTCTAGCACGGAAATTATTGCTGGTGGTGGCAGGAACAGACCAAATGTGCCCGAAAAGTTCCCCCTAGAACCTGTCCAACGCAATCTAAACCTCCAACTCCCCAGCTCGCTGCCATCGCCAACTTCGACGACTTCGTGCAACTCGCCTGCGCGTCTCTCCCGCATCAGCTGCCAGTCTTTCTTGGAATAGACAAAACGCATTCTCATACACGCTTCACCACCACTTACACCCCCTACACCGACCAACGCGTCCCAACCTGTTCAAGATGGCAAGCATGCCCGCAAGCACCATCTTCCCCAAGAGCCATGTTGGTTTCGATAGCATCACCTCCCAGATCGAGCGCAAGCTCCTGAAGCGTGGTTTCCAGTTCAACGTCATCTGCGTTGGTACGTCTAACACCCTCTCCCTTCCATTGCCATCACCCCATCAGCAAACTGCCGCGTGTCCACAGCAGTTACTGACCTCGTTGTGTTCCAGGCCAGACTGGGCTCGGCAAGTCGACCTTGATCAACACCATCTTTGCTTCGCACTTGATCGACTCCAAGGGTCGATTGCAGCCTGAGGAGCCCATCCGCTCCACCACCGAGATTCAGGGTGTCTCTCACATCATCGAAGAGAACGGCGTCCGACTTCGACTCAACATCGTTGACACCCCTGGCTATGGCGACCTGGTCAACAACGACCGCTGCTGGGACCCCATCGTCAAGTATATCAAGGATCAGCACTCCGCGTACTTGCGCAAGGAGCTCACTGCACAGCGGGAGCGCTACATCCAGGATACCCGCATTCACTGCTGTCTCTTCTTCATCCAGCCTTCTGGTCACTCGCTGAAGCCCATCGATATCGTCGTCCTGAAGAAGCTATCAGACGTTGTCAATGTTGTGCCCGTCATTGCCAAGGCCGACTCCCTGACTGTTGAGGAACGACAGGCTTTCAAGGAGCGAATCAAGGAGGAGTTCGCTTTCCACAACCTCAAGATGTTCCCGTACGATAACGAGGAGTTTGACGACGAGGAGCGAGCCTTGAACGGGCAAATCAAGGTATGTCAGCCTAGTTCGTCTGTGAAGTGCAATGCTAACTTGCAACAGAGCCTGGTTCCCTTCGCCGTCGTTGGATCTGAGAAGTCGATCATTGTCAACGGAAAGCAAGTTCGAGGTCGACAGAACCGATGGGGTGTCATCAATGTCGAGGATGAGACTCACTGCGAATTCGTCTACCTACGCAACTTCCTCCTCCGAACCCACCTCCAGGATCTCATCGAGACCACGTCCCAGATCCACTACGAGACTTTCCGTGCCAAACAGCTTTTGGCCCTCAAGGAGAGCAGCGCGCATGGTGGTCCTAGCAGCAGACCCATCAGCCCTGCTGCTGACCGTGAGATGAGCCGGAGCTCGCAACGAATGACAATGAACGGCTACTAGGTCGACATTTGTGCTTGAACTTGTTCTGGCGAGGGAGCAATGGCGTCTTTGGGCAGCGAGGCAGCCCGCGATTTTTACGACTCTCCACATCACTCACGGTGTCATGTACAACAAAAGGACATTGCTTTTTGTTGGGGAATAATGCGGCTGTCTCTAACAAGACAGCCCGACTGAAAAAGCCTTTCTTATTTATTGAGGATGTAGGCAGGCGGGGACACAGCAGGAGCACACTATCGAAATAGAAAAGCGATTGAGTGGTGGTTCCGGCGAAATGATACCCATCCGTCTGACGGTAGCCGGGCTGACCGTTCTGGACCTCGCGAGCTTGCTACATAACGACCTCGTTTCAGCTACACACCGTTTTACACGCTTTTCATTTCCTTAGCATTACCCCGAGAGCTCATTTACCATTTTCTATGCTTTAATCAGATCGGTTACCCCATACTCTAGTAGAGAGTTAGTTTCGTTGCCTTATGAAAATGCGATGGTTGCAATAGTGGTCTTTAATTCTCATTCGTATGCTTTGGGTGCTCTGGATATGTGCATGCTTATTTTCTAATCTATCTCGCATAAGGGATCGTCTTGGCCTGGGCTAGGTCAATTGCCTTCGACCTTCGTCTCATAGACACAACCGCACTTGACCTCTAGTCCCGGACTTCGACCCCTGAAACAGATCGCGAACTCACTCGGTTCCTATAATACTGTTGTCCTCCGCTCTTGACAACCATCTGGTGGTGGACGTCAACCCTAGGACCAGTTGAGGGTGCTTGGATGCTCTACTCGTTGCTCTATTCTACGAGGTTTTGATATGTAATGGATTTCTGACGATAAATTGTGTACTCGGCATAGTTCATTGATAAACCTGTTGCCCACCATTCCACAGAGTTACCCTTCAGAACCCATTGCTGCATACTACGTAAACTCGCAGTGAGCATAGCAAGCCGATTCTTGCATCATTCCCAAATTTAGTACGTCAAGGTTTAACTCGATACTTGCCTTTTCCGCATGATTATCGGTGGAGGTATAGGGTAGTAGACGTCTGGAGACTCGTGCGACTATCGGTATTCGATTCTGGCCAAGACATCAAACACAGGGAGTACAGTATATTTGGATGTCGTGTGGGCAACGCTTGTCCGGTTCTTCTGTGTTGGGCTTATAGCAACGGCAGTATGTGGCGGTTTGCCTCGAAATAGAGAGACGGAAACTTTCCCAGGCTACCTGGCCGAGAGCAAGCTGCAAAATAGTGCACGAAGCTAAAGCTCATAGACAACATACACGATAGCAAGTTCAGCCTAAGTAACTTGACCAGACCGAGCCATGCTACTGTGATTTCACCCTCCTCGTTTCTACAGTACGACCACGTGCAATCTCTGGAGCTCGACTAAGGTATGGAGATGTAAAGTGGTGTGGGTCTAGCTAGAATCATTCTAACTGATACTCAAGCAAGCTCTAAGTCGGAGATTTGACATTGACAAGCAAGGCTACCTGGGGGTTGAACCAGGCATCCGGTTAGAATCCACAGCTTGTTTCGATGCATTTCACAGACACGAATCTCCGTAGAAATCCGCCGATGCTATCTTTCCCAGAACAAAGTAATGGAGTTGACCTGACTCTCGGATCCGAGACGGAATGACGGAACGTCTCCCATATCAACGGTTGAATCACTCGGCTGTAGCCGTTCGAAACGGAACGTTAGAGTGGGACCAGGGACGACAGATTCTGGGTCGAAACGCAGGGACTCCTGTCAGGGACCTGGGAGGACCCTTGCAACGAGTCTAACCTGAACGTTAAATTACCCCTAGCGGAAGCCAAGCGCAGTCATCTATTGGGGGCTTTTCTGTTGCATCACGAGGCCGTCGACTTTGGAAACAGAAACGATGGCCATTTCGGGGGCGCACTTCGTGGCACCATTGCAGGCACAGGCATGGAGTGGAAGCATGAATCAAGGGGATGATAATACTAACCTAGCCCTTATAGGATGTTCCATTCCGTCTCCCAAGCATCAATCTCACCCCTTCGCCTCGTCTAGGAACGTACGAAAGAATAGTTCTTGCGCGCTTTTTGGATCGAGACCTCCGGGTTTCGATACTCTGGGTGGAACGTCATTTCTGGTCAGGGGGGCTATCTCCCCGGATCAAGCTCGTTGCTTAGTCTGGTGAGGAGGAGTGGGCTTTTCTTCCCTATGAAAGAAGGGGGTCATCGGCCGTTAGTCGGTGAAGCGAATAAGCGCCTCAGTTGTTAGCAACTTCTTGGGCTACCGGGAGCAATCTTATGGGTATTTCGGCCCTGGTGGAGGAAGAACGGCAGGAAGATTAAGCTCAAGGTTGGACGGGGCGATCTGCAGTGGTTACGTGGGCGCCGAGGATGGCGCAGCTGCGGTGAAGCTCTAGGCGACGTAATGGGAAGTAAATCTATCTGTCTTGGAGATGTCTTGGGGAAGTCTTGGAGTCTTGGGAGGCGCAAGAGAAGCCCAAAAGTGGTGGATGGCATTGCCCAGTGAAATTAGCCCAAGCGACCTCTGCAGCACAGGGACCATCAGGGAGTGGCTCCAGCGGGTCCAAGGCCGCCAATGGCTCGCTCAACGGTGATCAGTCACTGGTCGGATCTCACTGGTCCATTGTAGTCTAACGGGAAGAGGGCAAGGTTAAAGGTGGATGGAGTTTAAGGTAGCGTGCCTCGTCCCTGGACTCCGGGCCTGCGACTCGCTGTGAGTGGCCGAGAAGGTGGTGTCAGGTACAGGAGAGGAAGGACGGCTCGGTCGTTGTATCATAGGCGCATGGGCGCTACCTTACCTCACTTACTCGTCTAGGGGAGGCCAAGCCCTCTGGAAGGCCAGGCGCATGAGGAAAACGGCCGGGTGGAAGGTGCGTCCTAGCATGGTCGCATCGTATTTGATCTAGATCCCAGCCAAACCACCTCGTCCAGTCTCGCCGCTCCTTCTCTCACTCTCTCCTCACTCTCGTTTTTTGCCTTGCTGCTGCTTCGCTCGGGTCGTTCGGGCGATTCGGCCTTCACAGTCTTGTTCGTTTCTCGTCGCTCCTTCTGACACAAACACGTCTCTTTCCGCGCAGCATTTTCGACTTTGTTTTTAAAGCCTTACCGTGGTGCTAAGCCGAGGCGCGCTCTTTGTCGCATTACAAACACTCTCCATTACAACATTCTGGAACTGCACCGCAACAACTTGGAATACAGTTTTACTATCTCGACTCTGCAGCTTGGACCGCTTTCGACGCATAAATAATTACGATATTCGCCATGCTTGTAAGTCGCATATCAGAATGATATCGTTATCGTTCGTGGCTTTACTTGAGAGCCCTCAGCCCTACTAGGATGCCACTCAACGTGGCTGCAGCTGTCGGGCATGCTCTGACATCCTGGGTTATCCCATGTTTCCCCGCCATGACCGTCAACGCTCCTCGCGAGCAGCCCATTGCCTATAGCAGTATCTCCTTTGGTATTGCCTTCAGTCACTAACATGCCTAACCCAGATTAACGCTGCTCTCATGGCCCTTGCGGCCACGGCCGTCAGTGCTGTCCAGCCCCTCGAGGTCAAGGGCAACAATTTTGTCAACCCCGACTCTGGCAAGAAGTTCCAGATTGTCGGCATGGCCTATCAACCTGGTGGCAGCGCCGGGTACGATCCCGAGAAAGGAAAGGATCCTCTCAGCCACAAGGACGAGTGTATGCGAGATGCCGCTCTGATGCAGGTACTCGGTATCAATGCCATCCGTGTCTACAACCTCGACCCCAATCTGAACCACGATGAATGTGCCAGCATCTTCAATGCGGTATGACGCTACCCCAACATGCGAAAGACAACAACCCCGACGAGTGGGACACTGACGAATGTCTAGGCTGGCATGTACATGATGATTGATGTCAACTCTCCTCTCCCCGGCGAGGCTCTTCAATCCTACAAACCTTGGGAGAGTTACTATATGGAGTACCTCAACCGCACCTTTGCTATCGTCGAAGCCTTTAGCAGCTATCCCAACACCCTCCTGTTCTTCTCCGGCAACGAAGTCATCAACGATATCGAATCTGCCGAGTTTGTCCCAATGTACCTCCGTGCCGTCACCCGTGATATCAAGAACTACATCAAGAACAACATCAAGCGCCAGATTCCTGTTGGCTACTCCGCCGCCGATGTTCGAGAAGTTCTCTGGGACACCTGGAACTACATGCAGTGTTCCGAGCCTGACGACGACGACAACATGAGCCGCGCCGATATCTTCGCCTTGAACTCGTACAGTTGGTGTGGTCCCGACGCCACTTACGAGAGCTCTTCATTCAACGACCTTACTGATGGTTTTGAGTCTTCCTCCGTTCCCGTATTTTTTAGTGAATACGGCTGCAACAAGCCCCAGCCCCGCTACTGGAACGAAACCCAGGCCATGTACGGCGAGAAGATGACCCCTGTTTTCTCTGGTGGCGTTGTCTACGAGTATACCGAGGAGGACAACAACTACGGTCTTGTTAGCATTAAGGATGACACCTTGAGCATCCTCGGTGACTTCAACCGTCTTAAGAACCAGTTCGCTAAGATTGACTGGGACCAGGTTCAGTCGCAGTCTCCTAGCAAGAACACCCCCAAGTCACCCAGCTGCAAGACCAGCCTCATCAAAGAGAAGGGTTTCGACAGCAACTTCACTCTTCCCGATGTTCCCCCTGGCGCTGGAAAGCTTATCAAGAACGGCATCAAGCCCAAGCCTAGTGGCAAGATTATCAAGATCTCGGACTACAACGTCAAGCTCACTGTCATGGACGCCGACGGCAAGGAGATGAAGGGCCTCAAGGTTGTTCCTCTTAAGGACGACGAGTCCAACCACGCAGGCAAGAACGAGGCCGACACCGGAAGCGAAACCACCGGCAACTCCACCTCGGGCAACAGCACCAGCACTGATGGTGATGAGGAGGATGCCGCTGTCTTGACTAGACCTATGATGTGGCTTGGAGTTGTTCCTCTGGTCGCGATGATGTTTGCGTTGTAAGATGTGTTATGAAGATACCACGGAAGAGAAGAGGCTTGCATGACTAGCGGAGGGATTATTTGGAGTGTAGATGGTCCTTGTTAACACCAGATGTAGTCTTTCAACTGAGCAATTCTAGCTACAAGTCTTCTCGCCAATCAGCCTGTGACTATGCGACCTACTTGTACATATGCCCACAGTCAACCCGTGACTATATCTTTCGCACATTCCACTCCGCCCCTTTCCCCTTTATTTTCCGCGTACATAGTTCATTTGTGCTTACTTGCCACCAGTATCAGTGGAAGGCTTCTCGTTCTTGATCTTGACTCTCTCCTTCTGAACCGAAGAACAGTAGGGGGAGGTCTCACATGGGAGACAGTAGTCGTGAGTGCCAAGGTCAGCCGCCTGGCAACAGCTCGGGCAGCACATGTCGACGAGCAAAGGAGGGTGGTATCCTTTGAAACAGCTATTACTACAGGTCGTGTAAGTGAATTTCCTTGAGAGTCTTTGTCTAGAACCTACTTGTGACTTGAAAAGAGGTCTGTATTGAGATGATGCTTTGCAGTTTGATACTCTGCAGGATGTTTAGTTGCGACACTCAACTCGGCTGAGGGGTTGGTTTACCTGGGCTGGTCTTGTAAATGGTGAGCTGGGGACAAGATTGGCTGCTTGTGCCTTGCTTGGATCGACGTGGCAGATCACCAGGATTGGTCAAGGAGTATTGTGCATTTGTGGTACGGACGTAAGATGCTTTGGGAAAGACGAGAAGATAGTGAAGATGATGGAGAAGATGGGTTTTATACCAACTTGACAATCCGGCGTCAAACACTCTGCTTGAATGAATGAGTTGGTCGACCAACAAACGAGTTTAAAGTGTAAGTGGACAGAATGCGAGGCTGAGATCAAACGAGCCAACGTCAATAACAACACCATCTACGTTGTTCAAAGTAAATGACCAACCCAAGAAAGACGCTTGACCGCAGGTATTCTTCGTAGACATGTCAATACGGCAGGCGCCAAACGCAGAGCTCGCCAATATCGGGGCTGAACACTCTCCCGAGCAGCTCGTGAAGCCATAAGGGTTGCGATATCGCAACTGAGTCGTTTCATGGTGGGAGGTGAGTAGGGAAAGGGAAGGAGTGAGTTTGGAGCGTGACGTCAAGGGAGCTTGTCGTGGGTTGAATGATTGGAGGTAGGGCTGTAGGATGCATAAGGCTGGGGGTTGCGAGGAAGGAGGTCACAAGGTAGGAGTCACTGTAGGTGATTTCTGGAAGTATGGCGTGGTTGGCTGATCAGAGCGGATGGTTTGGTCGTGGAGTCATCGGCTGATATGAGGCTGTCCGGTAGCCGGCGGGGGTAGTTGTTGAGGCGGTGCAGGTACGAAGGAGGATAGACTCCACCAACTACACAATCGAAATAGAAGGCGTAGAATAAGAGAGCTGCGGGACCTGGATGATTAAATAAAGTTCATGGAACGATAACGTTCCTGTGGGGGTAGAAATGTAATAGTAGGGTTGAACGACGTGCAAGAAAATGGACCAGAAATGGATCAGTTTAAATGTCATCAGTGTTCTAATTATCTTTCTCTGTAACCTATCCTCCCCCACCATAAATAGCTGAAATACCATACACAGCTTCTATGTCAGCTCAACAATAGAAAGCCTTGGATAATCATTCCACAAAGTCTAACTTGCAAAAGTACAAGAAAGTATGGTTATCTCCAGGTATCCTGCCTATACCTGCACCTTACTTGTCCTCCTCACAACCCCTTTTGTCTGTATTTCATCCTCTAAGCTGTGAACTCCTTGGCGTTGCTCTCCTCCCACTTTCCAGGGACGAGCGCCAGAGGCACGATGCCGGAGACGTGCATCTCGGGGCCGAAGATCTTGGCGCTGAGGCCGAGTTCTTGGGTAGCGGCCTTCAGGTTCTTGAGACCCTCCTGGTAGTTGGGACCAGCACGACGCACCCAGATCTGGACGTTGTGCTCGACCAGCTGGGTGGCGTAGTCTCGGAGCGCTCGAATGACGCCCTTGAATGTGCTGGCGACGTTGGTGAAGTTGGCAATACCACCACCAATGAAGAGGACCTTACCCTTGTCGGACTGGGGTGCCCGGAGCATAAGGTCGAGGACAGTTCGGGCGTAGTGGTAGGTCTGTGACTCGGTGGGAGCTCCCGAGTACTCGCCGTAGTTGGCGAGCTCATCAGCAAAGCCAGCCGAAGCGATGGCATCGGCATAGACAACGGAGGCACCACCACCAGCAACGAGCGTCCAAATACGGCCATTGGGGTTCAGGACGGTAAGCTTGAGAGAGGCACCAGTCTTGGCATCGAGGTCAGCGATGTAAGCCTCCTCCTTGGTGAGCTCACGACCGAAGGGAGCAGGAAACTCCATAGGAGGACCGGCATCGATGTTGACCTTGTCGCCACCAGCAGGGGCAACATTGGTAAGACCTAGAGCAGCGGGAGATCGAGCAATGGCCCACTTGACACCACACTCAAAGTCGGCAGTCTGATCCAACTTGGCAGCAAGATCCAGGAAGTGAACTGCAGCGGAGGTCTTATCCTCGTTGGGGATCACCACCAGGGGGTTAATCTCGAGGTATGTAAACTGGCAGTCAACATAGACGGCATAGAGACGGGTGATGAAATCGACGAGGACATTATGAAGGCCCTTGGGAATCTTCTTAAGGAGAGTAGCAGCGATCTCCTCGTTGGAAGGGTATTCAGCAAGGTCGACGGGAATCAAAAGCTTCTCAGCCTTAGCATCAACGTCGCCAACATCAACACCACCCTCATCAGTGAAGAGAATCCAGTCGCCCTATGCATTACGGATTAGTCAACGTCCAATGAGGAGTAAGATGTAGATGAATATTAGAATCCCCATAGGGCCCTATGCTTGGAGTGAAGTGGATTGGGGAGCGGTCCGGAGGTCCGGACTACCGCGTACGGGTTCGGAGAGTAACGTTGGGAGCTTATCGTGGTATCCGTTCGCCCGGCCGGTAGGAAGAGCATTGCCGACAGAAGCTGAAGAGCCCACAAAATGCACCCAAAGTTCGCTATTCCACACACAACATGATTACATCTGCCCACAGGCCCCTTTTTCTTTCATTTTCCTCTTCTTCATGTTGCGAGCTTGACATTGTCGAACCATCAAGGATGAACTGTGCACGGCTCCGAGTTGCGCCCTAGTGGACTCAACCCAATCAACCAAGACAAAGAAAAGAGGAACAACTTACATCGCGGACTGAGTTGATGTTGATGTAGTACTCAGTGTCTTGAGGGTGAGGAACAAAGGGCTCGACGAGGAATTGTCGCAGGACACCGACTGTGCTCTCAACCTTCTGCTCCTTGCCGGCTCGCTCAGCGACCCAAGCTTTGGCCTCAGCCCAAGGCTTGTTCAGCGCCAAAAGACCGCTCTTCCCTCGTCGCTTGATGAGCTGATCGGGCTTTGCGACGAACTTGGCACCGGGCTGGAGCAGCCAAGGGTAGGTGACCTCAGCCTGGTTCAGGACATCATCAACGTTGGCATCCTCAGGGAAGTACAACGACGCCAATCTGGCGGGAGGGTTGTGCTTGTTGGACGCCGGAAGAGGGCTCGGCTTGATCGTGGGAGCACGAGTGAGGTGGTAGTTGAGGATGGCCTTGCCGTCGGCCTCGAGAATTGACTTGGCGGACATTGTGTGTTGTGTGGTGGATTACGAGGTGAGGCGGGGTGAATGGAGGTGAGTTTAGGACGAGATGGCGAGTGTCTCTTGTCCTTTTTCTTTTTTCAATTCTGGATTCCGGGAGAGGTCAGCAACTGGCGAAAGCGACAAGATTGATTGGCGCAAGCGCGAGGCTACGGAATCTGCAGAGGATTGCGACAAAGACGAGCTCTGTGGTGGTGAAGGTCCAAGTGGACAATTGGGCGCGGGGAGCTCACTCACCACTGCACACAAGCTCAACGGACTGCGACAACGAACTGGAATTGGCGATTGGAAATGCGCGACGACAAGAATCCAAAGGAATTATGGAGGAGTGATTGAGAAGATCTGGACGAGGGGGAGGAAGAGGAGGGAAACGAGGATCTGGGAAGATGGCAGAAAGGGAGACGAGGATGGTCCGTCAGCTCTTCTCAAAAAAATGAAGCTCCAAGGATCTGGCGCACAAGAGGAGGGGCCCTTGGCGCATCGTCCTGGGGCGGGCGGTCAAGGGACGGCCAGGGGCCGAGCACGCGCCAAAAGTTTTGGGGTGATGCAGGCTCACGCAGCAAAAAGCGCTGAGGCGGCGGCGGAGCCTTCCATGGGATGAGGTACCGGTACCTGGCCAGGCGCCACGGCTACCCCAGCTGTTGAGGACCAGGTGGACCAGGGAGCCATGAGAACGAATGGGCGAAACTGCGAATACGACACCACATCCGCCGAAAATCGCTGCGACCATCACACGCTACAAGCACTGGGTCAATTTCCTGGCTTGACTCAATTTCACCATTTTTGGTGCTTTTGGTGTTGGATTTGGGCAGGAGCGGGTATTCGCTGGTGCAACCCATGAGAAACCGTTGAGCCTCGCAGGTGGCAGGCGGGAAGGCTAGAAAGGCTGGGGATTAAGCTCACCTAAGCCCCCTTCCATTGGGGGCGCTTCTGCTGAGCGACAATCCCCCGCACTGCCGCCTCATGCCAGCCTTGTTACAGATCAGCCACAGCGCCGAACCTGCTGAGCTGACAGTGTGCTTCAGTGGGTGGTCAGCGCTTTCGCACCCTCCACTCTAGGGCGCACTGGGCTTGCACCTACTTTTCAGTGGATGCACTCAGTGGACGCCCACAGTGGCTGAATGCCTGGCTCGCTACGGAACCCGGGAGGAGCCTGGAAAACAATAGCGGGAGCTACCATGGAGTTCATCGTCGTTCGGCCGCCGTAGTCCGGTGGAGAGATTCATTGAGAGCACGCGAGAGTTACTTTGGTGGCACAACTAGGAGAAGACAGTGGCTTCATCCCTCAAGTTTCTTTGTTTATTTCCCTCTTGGTACTATTTCAAAGAGTACGTCATCGTGTGCTCTGGATCATCAATGGATGCGAATCCTATAATACATCACGGCAACAATGGCAATTTGTTGGTCCACGTTTGGTTGGACATCCTGTCAGTTCCTCCCGCCTGCGCCGCTCACTGAAAATAGGGGCTTACGAGAGACATTCTTGGGATTACCGGTACAGGAGATCAAAACCTTCTATGGACCAGTTATAGTTCGCCGGCGCTAAGCCGAGGGTCATTCGGGTGCTTTCCCAGCCATGGCCCGAAGCCCCTGGTGGGGATGTATTGCCGGGCGACCAACCGGCCGGACGCCGACCCCAGGTACCAATACATACCTCAATCAGGACGAGGTTCCGCCCACGGGTTCCAGCCGCATTGAATTGATGAATTGGATTCAACAGATCAACGAAAAAACGGATAAGGCCCGAGGGAAGTCCCCAAAATTCTTCCCCAACTCGTTGACCGTCTTTGGGTGGAAGATTTCCCTCCACTTTCTGCCCATCCACTACAACCTTCAATCTGAGCAAACTCAGCACTTTCTAGGCTCACAGAAGAACGCCAATTTTGCATAGGTTTTTCTTGCACTTTTCAGTTCATTTGTCGCCAGATTCAGCTTCAATACCATCTCCGACGGGTAAGTGAGATTCAGCTTCGTCTCCGGCTCCGATTGAGCTCTCTGAAGTGGTGCGGGCGGTGACGCACGGGGGCATCATCCCCTGGGACATGGGGTCCGCATGGGCGCTGCAGGGCTCCCGACCCCACTAATTGTTTTTGGCGTGGCCCCCTAGCTTAGTAGCTGCCGATGGATGGGTGGTACCAGCTACAGCGCACTCTCAGCACCTGTTGACGCACGGCCAAGCCCAGGGCCAGCAGTCCAGGGCAGCCTCGTCAATCAACCAACTCAGCTCGCCCGCCCACCATAGACATTCCTCCTGAAATCTTACAACCCTCCTCCCCGCCTTCGACTCTTTCATCCTCCTCCGTTATCCTGTTCAACTCTGTTTCGTTCTTTGAGCGACTCTGTTGATTCAGTCTTCCTTTTCCTCTTACATCTTCACACTCTGCCTAATTTCTCTGCAACTCAATTCGAGGTCAGAGCGTCTGATTCGACCTGCTGACACTTTTTGTCCGGCAATTCTAGCTCTTCTTTCGCACCTCACACTCTCCTCCTGCAAATTGACGAGCGAGCTCGCAACCTCACAATGGCTCCCAACACCACAAACGGCCAGCTTTCGGCCAACGACAAGATCCAGCGATTCCCTGCTCCTAGCCGACCGCTGAGCCCTCTTCCTGAGCATGCGCTCTTCACCGAAAAGACGAGATGCTTGGTCTACGGTCTTCAGCCCAGAGCCGTCCAGGGCATGCTGGATTTTGACTTCATCTGCAAGCGCAAGAAGCCCTCCGTCGCCGGTATCATCTATACCTTCGGTGGCCAGTTCGTCAGCAAGATGTACTGGGGTACCAGCGAGACCCTGCTTCCCGTTTACCAGGAGGTGGAGAAGGCCATGGGCAAGCACCCCGACGTTGATGTTGTCGTCAACTTCGCCTCGTCGCGAAGTGTCTACAGCTCCACCATGGAGCTGATGGAGTTCCCCCAGATCAAGACAATTGCCATTATTGCGGAAGGTGTTCCTGAGCGAGTAAGTCTTCAATTGATTGACAGCATGCGATTCCGACAATAGCTAATGACTTTATACAGCGAGCTCGAGAGATCGCTCATGTCGCTCAGAAGAAGGGTGTTACCATTATTGGTCCTGCCACTGTCGGTGGCATTAAGCCTGGCAGCTTCAAGATCGGTAACACTGGTGGTATGATGGACAACATTGTTGCCTCCAAGCTCTACCGCAAGGGTTCTGTTGGCTACGTCTCCAAGTCTGGTGGCATGTCCAACGAACTCAACAATATCATCTCCCAGAACACCGACGGTGTGTATGAGGGTATTGCCATTGGTGGTGACAGATATCCTGGAACTACCTTCATTGACCACATGCTGCGATACCAAGCCGACCCCGAGTGCAAGATTCTTGTCCTCCTCGGTGAGGTCGGTGGTGTTGAGGAGTACAAGGTGATCGATGCTGTTAAGCAGGGTATCATCACCAAGCCTATTGTTGCCTGGGCTATTGGTACTTGTGCCAGCATGTTCAAGACTGAAGTTCAATTCGGTCATGCTGGTTCTTTTGCCAACTCTCAGCTCGAGACGGCTGCCAAGAAGAACGAGTCGATGCGTGAGGCTGGTTTCCATGTCCCCAACACCTTCGAAGACATGCCCGCTGTTCTCAAGGAGGTCTACGATAAGCTTGTGTCCGAGAAGACTATTATTCCCCAGCCCGAGCCTGTTGTTCCTAAGATCCCCATTGATTACTCTTGGGCTCAGGAGCTTGGCCTCATCCGAAAGCCTGCTGCTTTCATCTCCACTATTTCCGATGACCGTGGCCAAGAGCTTCTCTATGCTGGCATGCCCATCTCAGACGTATTCAAGGAGGATATCGGTATCGGTGGTGTCATGTCTCTTCTGTGGTTCCGCCGAAGACTGCCCAACTACGCTTCCAAGTTCCTTGAGATGGTTCTCATGCTTACTGCTGACCACGGTCCCGCCGTGTCTGGTGCCATGAACACTATCATCACTACACGAGCTGGCAAGGACCTCATTAGCGCTCTGGTCTCCGGTCTATTGACCATTGGCTCGCGATTTGGTGGTGCCCTTGACGGCGCTGCTGAGGAGTTCACTAAGGCCTTCGACAAGGGTCTCAGCCCCCGTGAGTTCGTTGACAGCATGCGCAAGGCAAACAAGCTCATCCCTGGCATTGGTCACCGCATCAAGTCGCGGAACAACCCTGACTTGCGTGTTGAGCTGGTTAAGGAGTATGTCCTTGCCAAATTCCCCAGCCACAAGCTTCTTGATTACGCCCTGGCTGTTGAGTCTGTCACTACCTCCAAGAAGGACAACCTAATCCTTAACGTCGATGGCTGCATCGCTGTGTGCTTCGTTGATCTCATGCGCAACTGCGGTGCCTTCTCATCTGAGGAGGCTGAGGACTATCTCAAGATGGGTGTTCTGAACGGTCTTTTCGTCCTTGGCCGCAGCATCGGTTTGATTGCCCACTATCTCGATCAGAAGCGCCTGCGCACTGGCCTCTACCGTCATCCTTGGGATGACATCACCTACCTCCTCCCCAACCTTCGGGAAGCTGGCGCGCCAGGTGGTGAGGGCCGAGTGGAGGTTACTCTGTAAAGATGCAAGGAGGGTAATGCAATTGAAGATGATACTAGATTTGGCGATATGGAACTTATGATTTAGAAGATCGGCCTGGCGGCGGAGGAAAATGGGGGCCTGTATGAGAATTCCCAACATATTGTAGTGATAGGGGGCATAATAAAGCTCTCAAAATTTACATGTTTGATCACACTAATCGTGCAGTATAATGTGATTTGGTTGTCCTCTTTCTCCTCAATGGCCTCATACATGTAGCCTTGCCCCTCTTACTGAGTATTAGGCTGCTGAAGGCGGCACTAAGAGTCTAATTGTCAAACACTCCTGGCCCGCGATACGTCGCAAGTCGTTGTACCAATACCTCGAACTGATTGAGTAGGGTTTGTAGCGGTCAACAGTTTGTCTCATAACTTATGAGGAGTCATAATTTGATAACACGTTCGGCTGCCGAAGTGTCATGATCATCGGCCTCCGAATCTATTCCAACAAGGCTCATGCCTCTCCAATACCAATCGGCATGTGCTCCTCATTCTAGCAAGGAATAGATTGTCTGATGTTCTCACATGAAGATGTTTGATAAACCATTACACGTGCTCGTCCTCGAAACCTGGGCGCTTAGACTTGCCGTTTGTAGGGATGCTGTGAACGGGTCTGAGGTGGAGATCACATGACGGCGCGACGGGGCGGGATTCTCCGCGCTTGGAGGCTTGGCATTTGGAGATTTTGAACTTCGGCTCATGATTCTGGAGGACGACGAAGACATTGAAGCGGGTGTTTCTTACTGCACAACTACGAGGCGGCTTTGAGCGTAAGACAGAACACCAATTGAATTGAGAAGAAGAGCAGCGCTCATTATATATTTTTTTTTCAGGTTTTCTATTTCCGCACGATTCTCCATCGAACCGAGCCCCCGGCATCTACCTGGAAACCTCACCACCACAGCAAGCCTCACATCGCAACAATGTCCTACTTCCGCATCACTCTCCACCGCTCCGCAATCGGCCTCCCCGAGCGTACGCGTGGTGTGCTCGCCGCCCTCGGCCTGCGCCGCCGCATGCAGACCGTCTTCCACCCCGTGCACCCGCAGTTCGCGGGTATGATCCTCAAGGTCAAGGAGCTGGTGCGCGTGCAAGAGGTGGATAAACCGCTGAGCAAGCAGCAGGTCAAGGCAGAACGGACGCCGGATAAGGGATACTTTGTTGAGAAGGCTGTGCCGAGGATAAACATATGAGAAGGCGGATCCGGTTGGGCAAGGAAGCAAGGAGCAGAGAGAATGAAGGAAAGGCTGGCTGTACTATATTGTAATGACAACTGTACAAAAGACGTGTTGGCGGCGCTGCAGAGGAGGATAGAACAATCACAATAAGTCAAACATATGCTTCACGGGCGCATCACGAACGGTCATGCTCAATCAATGAGTTCAATTCCGTACTCCTGAATTAGAAAAGCTAACTTAACACCCGTCCCTCAGATTTCCTGGGGCCAGACCCCCATGTTTATGTTACAGGTAAACAAGGGACGAAGAACCAATAGGCGTCACGTGTTCGTCTGATAGGACCTCGGGGCTGGCAAACTCCAAGGGCGAGAAGTGGTGTCCAATGCGTAGCCTCAGGGAGACCACGATGGTAGACTTGTTTACGATCTTTTTGATCGCCGTGATCCGACTGTCGAGGAGCCAGGTTGTTCCAACTAGAAACCGCGAGCCTTATCGATGTAGTCCTGGGACGGTGTCTCGTACTCGCTGACGAAATACGTTGCGCTATTCCTGCCTAGCCAGACGTTGAACTTGCCGATTTCCTCCCTAAGGCGTGAGACGGACTGTTGGTCCATGTTCGTCTGGGCGAGGAGCTCAGGCAGCGATACTATCGAGAGTCAGATTACGCAAGCATGTGGTATGGTGGAGGTTACGTACCGATAAGGCGAGCGAGGTGCTCTGCGCCGTAAACATCAGAGACGCTCTTGATTTTCGACTTGTCGTCTGCGTTCTCCCAAAGCTTCTTCACCTCGCCAAGTTGCAGACGCTCAAACCTAAGTAGAGGTTAGTTTCCATGATGCGCAAGGACAAGTCAAGAGGATCGTACTTATAAAGCAGTATTCTGCTGAGAGCCTTCTCAAAATACTCGCGAAATCCTGCAATCACCTCCTCCAGAATATCCATACTTGCAGTGCCTTCCTCCCGACGAGGTCGCTCGTGGGCAAGGTAGTCCTCGAGAATCTTCGAGACTGGCTTCGCGTGTGGGAGAGGAACAAGTTGGTTGTTCTTCGTTATGTTCTCCCAGTCGTCTACCAACATCGCTTGGATGTGGTCTGGGACCGAAATGTTGATCATTGGCTTGTTGTGAAAGGTATCCTCCTGGTGATATGTTAGAAGATCCGTGAGATTTGCAAAATAAGCTCGTCATTGCGGCTAACGAGTAATGAGAGATAACTAGAAAGCCACTTGGCCTGCGAAAGCAACAATACAGAACTGAGTGGGTCTTGGTTTCGTAACTGTTTACAACTCATAAGAAAGCGGGAAACGAGCTCTGCCCAAACAACCTTCTATTTGGCCTCAGTGGGAAAATTATCTACCTCCTGTTTGGCCTCAAGCGGAAGATATTCTTCGTTCTGCTCAAGCTCCAACGGGGAGTGTTCTCCGGCTTGTTTAGCATCAGCTAGATAAAGGCGAGCCTTGCGCAAACGCTCAGTTGAGACAGATACAGTCTGCTGCTTTGGGCTGCGCTTTTTGGCAACGCGAGAGGGGGCAGGCTTCATGTGTGCAAATCGAGGGTTGCGGAGATGATTCAACTTGACGTTTTTGGGTGGCAGTTGCAAGAGATTATCTTTGACTGGTTTGATGCGTGCAAGGTTCTTAAAGTTGACCGTCTTCAAGCCCGACCAAAGACGAACCTCCTCGTCAGGAGCCCCTCGCACGTTGGATGTAGGAGCTTGTGTCCAGGGCTTCAAGGAGAATGGGGTAGGCATTTCGTTGAGCTGATCTGCCATCGGGAAGTGCGTTCAGTGGGCTATGACGTGGGGGTAGATGTGATGAAGTAGGGGACAGAGTTGGGAGCCGATATGAGGTTTGACGGTGTGCTTGGCTGAATTCGAAGCAGCTGGCCGCCGTTGAAGAAGAGAAGGTTTCAAGAAGGTTGATCACCCCAAGGCACCACGTTGCTGTTCGCGTGAATGTTCTGCAGTGGCAGTCGTTGAGAAGGAACGCAAGTCTTCAGTACTGGATGAAAGCCAGCGCTGCTCTTGTCAGGGGCTGTGAGAAGCAGCTGAGCACACCTCACAGTTCCGGAAGTCATGAATTTTCCACGACTTCGCGGGTGAATTGGAACGACCGGGCAGTTGAGCAGATGCCAGTTGTTTTCTTGCAAAGGCCTTCACAGCGCTACGTCGCTGGAAACTGAAGTTGGTTCTTTGACCCGAAACCCGCAAGACAACAAAAGGCAAATACTGCATGAAGCCCAAAAAAGGCACAAAATACAAAAGAAATATCGCATGCCTTACCTGCTCAAGCTCCCAGTCCTTGCCTCGCCGTCCTCCTCTGCCGCCCTGGACAGTTGCGGATCCGCCTCGCTCCTCGCTCACTCTCGTTGACTCGGCACCGCTCCGTAATCCTTTCTTGGGCTGTTTTGAGTTCTTCTGCAGGTTGTGCTTCAGTTGCGCGTGCAGTTGCGCCGCTAGCTCCTTGTGCTCATCGTCAAAAGGACGGATACGGTCCACCAGAACCCAGTCATCCCAAGTGTTCTTCCAGCCTTTGTAGTGAACTTTATACCGGAAGCCCTCCCCCGGCTTTTCCACAGGCTGAACATCCATGATTTTAGCTTCGTAGAGCATGTCCATATGGAAGCATAGGACCTTCTCATCCTTGCTAAATGGCGGAGCAGCCGGTTGTTGCCGTGATGGAGCCATTCTGACAACTCGGCGCGATTGAGTAGGGGATGAGAAAATTCAGAACAAATCAGGAGGCTTGTTCCTCTGCAGGCTGATGTGGATTGACAGATGCAATAGCTTATGAGTGACTAGTATAGACGTGAGGAGTTTGATGATGACAAGCTGCTTGATGTTGATAAAGTTGATATTTGCACTTATTGGGGGATGTGTTGGGAGAGTTTAGATGGTACAGTGTTCCAAATGCTAGGACACAGTGAAGCGCGTTAATGGCTTCCAATGTCGCGACGCGATCCTGCTGGCAGCTGCGATAAGGTATCGATAAGATAACATGTGCTAAGTCGAGACCACCTACAAGCCAAAGTGTTTGCAGCGGTTTGCTCGGTAAATCTCGCTGTCATTACAGGCCAATCCCCTGTAACGCATAGGCCTGTTAGGCGGGAGCTACCCCGCGGTCCGCCCGCTGAGCCGATTTCGCAAACAACCGGTGAGTCAATTGGCTCTCAGCAAAAAGTTTTTGGCTGTCTTAAAAAGAACGATTGCATTTGCAGAACCTTCAATCTCATCTGAGTTGGTACCAGAGCAATTGCAATCCATCAATCTATCGCTCAGGCCGTTCTCGATCATGGCTCAACTACCGGATCCTACCATTGACCTGGATTGGTCTGGATACATCGGTGCAATTCAAGACCATTTCGCCGAGAACGCAAAGAAGCACCCGGATCGCACATGTGTTGTTGAGACCAAGTCATCAGAATCGCCAGAGAGAGTATTCACATACAGACAAATCTATGAGGCGTCAAATATACTAGCTCATCACCTACATGATGCTGGTGTGACCAATGGAGATGTTGTCATGATCTGGGCTCATCGCTCGGTGGATTTGGTTGTAGCCATCATGGGCACGCTTGTAGGTCATGAAAACTCATGGCCCAATTGATATCTGCTGACTTTGTTCACCCTGCTTGAAGGCATCTGGTGCTACTATGAGTGTTCTAGACCCTCTATACCCACCAACCAGGCAACAGATCTATCTCGAGGTCGCACAGCCTTGTGCCTTGGTTAACATCACCAGGGCGACGGATGAGGCCGGGCCATTGGCCCCTCTCGTGCGGAGGTACATCGACGAGGAGCTCACACTCAAGACCGAGGTTCCCTCCCTACGTATTGGCGATGACGGAATTTTATCTGGAGGTGAGATCAACGGTGTCGACGTCTTTGCCCAAGTTCGCAGCAAGGCGTCTTCTGGTCCGGATGTTCTCGTCGGCCCCGACAGCAACCCGACACTGTCCTTTACCTCGGGCTCAGAAGGACGACCAAAAGGTGTCCTAGGCCGCCACTACAGCCTTTGTAGATACTTCCCCTGGATGGCCGAGACGTTCAATCTCTCCGAGCAGAGCAAGTTTACTCTCTTGTCCGGTATTGCCCATGACCCGGTGCAGAGAGATATTTTTACCCCCCTCTTTCTAGGAGCTCAATTACTAGTACCCTCCAAGGAAGATATTCAACACGAGAAGCTCGCTGAATGGTTCAGAGATCACAAGCCAACCGTCACTCACCTGACGCCTGCAATGGGACAGATTCTAGTCGGCGGAGCGACTGCCGAATTTCCTTCTCTGTCCTCGGCGTTCTTTGTCGGCGATGTTCTCACCACCAGGGATTGCAGGAGATTACGAAGGCTAGCTGCGAACACAACCATCGTGAACATGTATGGAACTACAGAAACTCAGGTCGGGACCCTTTCATCTCCTTTACCAGCTCCTCATACTAATGAAAACAGAGATCAGTGAGTTATTACAAGATCCCGAGCCGGGCGGAGGAACCAGACTATCTGGAAAAGCTCAAGGACACCGTGCCCGCTGGTAAGGGTATGCAGAATGTTCAACTCCTAGTAGTTGACCGACAGGACCGAACTAAGATCTGCGGCCTCGGGGAGGTTGGAGAAATCTACGTTCGAGCCGCTGGTCTTGCTGAAGGTTATAGGGGTGACCCGGCCATGAATCAACAGAAGTTTGTCGACAGCTGGTTCGTAGACAACAAGCAGTGGATCGAGGCCGATCAGCAGAGCGGCAAGAATGAACCCTGGCGCAAATACTACAAGGGTCCTAGAGATAGGCTCTATCGAACAGGAGACTTGGGCCGCTACCTGGAGTCTGGCGATGTAGAGTGCACTGGACGTGCCGACGATCAAGTCAAGATCAGGGGTTTCAGGATCGAGCTCAACGACATCGATAGTAACCTGAACCAGAGCCCTTTGATTCGGGACTGCAAGACTCTAGTAAGACGTGACAAGGTAGAAGAACCCCGACTCGTCAGCTACATCGTCCCAGAACTTGACGAGTGGCCCAAGTTCCTCAAGAACAACGGACTTGAGGAAATCGATGATGACGGAACCGACATCGGACCTACAAAGGTTTATTTCAAGCGATTTCGACGTATGCAAATGGAAGTGCGAGAACATCTAAAGGGTCGCTTGCCTGTCTATGCAGTCCCTAGTATCTACATTGTTCTGGAGAAGCTGCCCCTAAATCCCAACGGAAAGGTTGACAAGCCAAACTTGCCATTCCCTGATATTGCAGAACAGACGGGAGACGCATCGGCAGAGGACCTACAAAGATGGGAATCGTTGTCAGAGACTGAGCGGACTGTCGCCTCGCGCTGGGGTGAGCTCATTCCCGGGTTGAACGCGAAGACCATCACACCCAAGAACGACTTCTTCGATCTGGGTGGTCACAGTCTCTTGGCTCAGCAGATGTTACTCGTCATCCGAAAGACTATGGGAGCCAATGTTTCCATCAATACTCTCTACGAGTATCCTGCCCTAGCAGACTTCAGCGCTCAAGTTGACAAGCAGCTACAGTCAAAGAATGGTACCAACGGCAAGTCTACCGCAGAGGATGAGGACCCCGAGTATGCTCGATCATTGGACAAGCTGCTTCAGCAGCTTCCCGCTTCATACCAATCGGCTGATCCATCCACTATTCGAGCCAAGGCTAAGCCAACTGTTTTCCTGACGGGTGCCACTGGATTCCTGGGCGCGTATCTTATCAAGGATGTCTTGGAACGCACAAGCCGCGAAATCAGGTTGATCGCCCACGTTCGAAGCGTCAAGGACCCTAAGGGAGCACTTGCCCGACTTCGACGCTCCCTCGAAGCCTACGGCCTTTGGCGGGATGAGTGGTCGGCGCGACTGAGCTGTGTTGTTGGCGACTTATCCAAGCCGCAACTGGGCATTGAGCCCGAGGTGTGGAAGACCCTGTCTCAGGAGGTAGATGTCGTAATCCACAACGGTGCCACTGTCCACTGGGTCAAGAGGTATTCGGACATGATGACTGCCAATGTCATTTCTACTCTCGATGCCATGAGACTCTGCAACGAGGGCCGGCCAAAGACCTTCACCTTCGTTAGCTCCACCAGTGTCCTCGACAATGACCACTACGTCAACCTCTCAGATAAGCAGATTAGCACCGGCGAAGGTGCTGTGCTCGAAGAGGATGACTTGATGGGCAGTCGAACTGGCCTTGGAACTGGCTATGGTCAGACGAAGTGGGTTTCTGAGCAGCTCGTGCGTGAGGCCGGCAAGAGGGGTCTCCGTGGTACTGTGGTTCGACCCGGCTACATCCTGGGTGATATCGAAACTGGAGTTTGCAATACCGATGATTTCTTGGTTCGTATGTTGAAGGGATGCATTCAACTTGGAGTTCGGCCACACATCGTCAACACGGTTAACTCGGTTCCCGTCAATCATGTCTCCCGGGTGGTAGTTGCCTGTGCTCTCAACCCTCTTCCTGAGGGTGTGCACGTCGCCCACGTAACCGGCCACCCCCGCATGCGAATGAACGAATACCTCTCCGTTCTGGAGTACTATGGCTACAAGATCCCAGAAGTCAGCTACGATAGCTGGAAGGACGAGATGGAGAAGTACGTATCTGCTGGTGGCCAGGAGAAGGATGAGGAGCAACATGCGCTCATGCCTCTTTACCACTTCTGCGTCAACGATCTCCCTGCCAACACCCGTGCTCCTGAGCTAGACGACAGGAACACAGTGAGGATCCTGAAGGACGACGCCGAGCACTGGACCAACGTTGACGAGAGCTCTGGCTACGGAGTCGGAAGGGAAGATATCGGACGATTCTTGCGATACTTAGCCGAGACCCAATTTGTGACCTGGCCTACAGGCAGAGGAAGAGCCCTTCCTGAAGTCCACCTGGGCCCTGCACAACTCAAAGCGGTTGGTGCTGTTGGTGGTCGTGGTGGTGCTACCAAGTAAAAGATGCGATGACGACTAGGTATTTGAGGGAGCAGCCAATATGTTCCTCGCTGTGTGTACTCAAGGATATATGAGATAGGGAAAAGCGATTAGATTTGTGTTTTAAAACTGGATAGTTTTGGATATTTAGTCTCTACTAGGAAAATACATTCTCAATGCCCTGATTAACCCGGAAGTTGCTGTACAGTTGCTGTATGTTGTATTTATACTGTGCATCCGCTTCACGCGCCTCAACGCGTGCCTACCTGATATAAATTCTAGAGCATCACTCACAAACTCCAAAACCGGGCAATACAAACTCTCTGGCTCACAGGCCCAATCATCACAATGGCACCTACTGAATCCGAGATCCTGACAACATACCTCATTCAGCCATCCAGCCTCACCTCCATCACAACGTTTGCCCAATTCCAAGCCCTTTTCCCACGGCCACTCCAATCCTCTCACCAGGTCCGCTCCTTGTTTCGCGACCTACAAGCCCAGCGCAATGCGGTGTTAGATAAAGTCGCGAGCAACATTGCCGCTGAGGTGAAGCGCGGGAATGCGATGCGAAGGGAGGTTATCAGGGCGAGGAGGGAGGCGGAGAGGGAGGAGGTGGATGGGGAGATTGAGATGGAGAGGGTGGTAGGTTGACTTGCCCTTACGTTTCGGCTTATAGATTGAGGCTGTTTACTAATTCGACTGAGTGTAGCTCTTCGGGGAGAGGTCTGGCGCGAGGAGCGCGAAACACACCCTGAACTCCATCATCCCTGAGTTAGACGGGGCAGTAGGTGCGCTTGAAGCAGAGATCGAAAAGCTCAAGGAAGAGGAAGCTACGCTCCTCGACTCGGTCAAGCAAACAATCGGAGGGTTGAGCGACCTACGATATGGCAAATTTTCCAACAGTCAAATCAGAGACGAGATTGTAGATGGCCTCAAGACCGTGCAAGAGGCCTGTGAGGGCAAGTCATGATTAAACTACTACGACGCTTTTCCTACAGCGCGTGCATTACGGAAACTATATACGAAGGACATAACCAAAAAAGTTCACGGTCCTCTCATATTCGAATTCCATGGATCCGAACATATTCATCCGTTCATTTCAAACAGCCACCGGCAACCCAAGCAACGAAGTTCTGTTAGATCTTGAGCTCAGAACCCCTTGATACTGAAGATATGATACCCTGGGGACTTATCGGGGTTGCGCAGCGGGGGCACCGCCCTGGGGGCGGTTCATGCCTTGCATGCGGTTGGACCTGGTCGTTATTAGCATTGGAGTATATCGCATTTAGTGTCGTAAGACTCACATCATGGATCGACTGGCGAAGGAAACAACCAGCATGAATAGCCAGTTGGGGATGAGGCCGAAAGCCCACATGAGGTATCCGAAGGGAACAGACAGACCCAACTCAGCGGCCTTGCCGTTAAAGGGGTGGAACCAGCCATCGACAACGCTGAACTGCTCCTTGCTGCCAGAGGCTTGCAAAGCAACCAGATCGTCAGAGGTGGTGGTGGTGAAGTTCAATCTCTTCCTGTAAATATCGATGGGCGCTGGGGGAGGGAGCATCTCGAAGATGTAAAGCAGTCCAGTAGCCGTAGACCAGGCATTGCAGAGGATAGGCTGGTCGTCACAGTTCACATAGCCCATATGAGGAGTATCAGGCAAGAGCGCAAACTTGGCAGCGGTCTCGTTGAAAGCCTGTTCAATCTTGGTGCAGTGCCCTGTCATCACATATTAGCTACAATGTCCAGGTTCAAGTCGCAGTTCTAGTCCAGGCAAGGAACCATACCAAAGCAAGTCCTGTTGCTCCCGGAAACCAACACCCACCACTCCTCAGGCTTCGTCGCGCCGGCAGAGACGGGCTCGTACAAGGTTTCTTTCCAGTTGTCGAGGGTCAAGATCGACAGCTTCAAAGAACCAGCCTTAGCCTCAGCGGCGGCAACGGGATCGTGAGTAGCCGGGTTAGGGATGTACGAGCCAATCTGTCCAAGGACATCCTGGAATTGAGCCTTGTATTGCTCAAAGTCTTGCGCCGCGGCAAGGGCGGGCAGGGCCGCGACGATGGCAGAAGCTGAGAAGCGCATTGCGACGAGAGTTCAGGCGTCCGTTGATGATGTCAACAAATCTTTTTATCGCCAGCGAAGAGAATGATGGAATGTCGCGTGGAGCAAAACTGAAAGCTAACGGAATTAAAATGCAGCGAGGAGCTGATGGAGAAGTTGATAGGAGAGTGTTGAAGAAAGAGATGCGGGTGGAGATGGAATGAAATTGGGAGAGAGACGGCCCCTTGCAATGTTGGGGAAGCTTCGACGGGCTTGGATATCCGCAGTTTGCTGACTTATACTCCCGTGCCTCGAATCAAAGGGCCAATTCTATTACAGGGAGTCTCACACAGTATCTAGGAGTCTACAAGACAGCCGCAATAAACGAAACATGGATATTAGAGGCAGCCAATGGGTGGCCGTGAATTCCGCATGTTTGTTGAGATGAATTGTCCAGGGTAGCTCTCGATGAGCTTTTCGAAGACGAACTGAAGCCGAAGATGATGCAAGCAACTGAAGCCACCTATTTCGTAAGGGTCCCCCTCCCCTGCACATGCAGTCCCCGCAAACAGGATGCGTGCGCCGGGCCGAAGATGTTCCGTGATCGCGACTTCATGCTTCAGCACGCGCATGGGTTAGCAACCTTAATTAAATCGCAAACCTACTGCCAGTGTCTTTGTCATAGCCTTGTGATAAGCTTTGCCAAATTGGCGTTATAAAGGCTTCGTTCACCCATATCCCTCTGTTGTCATATATTGTCAACCTCCAGTGGTTGCTCCTCACTCTGTGCCGATCCTGCTGCAAGTGGTGACCAATTCGACGTTCCTTCTCTATCAACCATGAATACCCAGATGGGCCAGGCCCAACCGGGCCAGCAACAACCGCAGCAACGTGCACCCCCGATGTATCAGCCTGCTCAAATTCGAAACCTACCGACTCTTACCGATGACGAAAAGAACAAATACGAGCAGGGGCTGCAGGGGCTATGGGGCAAGGCCAACTCCCACGCTCCCAATACCCAGGAACATCAGGCAGCCAAGCAGAAGATTATCGAGTTCTCCAAGATGTTGATAAATAAGATTCAACAGCGGAGAGCTCAGCAACAGCAACATCTTCAACAACAACAGCTTCAGCAACAGCAGCTCCAACAACAGCAACAACTCCAGCAGCAACAAGCTCAGCAGCCCCAACAAGCGCAGCAAGCAGCGCCTCGACAGATGCCAGTGCAACAGAACAACACCGCTCAAGGCACAAACCAGGCTCAGCCTCAACAGCAGGTCGCCGGAAATGCAGCTGCCCAAGGGGCGAACGGTGCCGCGGCCGCCGGAGGTGTTCCGAGACCGAACCCGCAGGCCGCCGCGGCGCAACGCCCGAAGATTCCGGATCATATTCTGAATCATGTCAACAAGATGACCTTCCGGGCACCGGCTCAACTCGTCGAGAAGTCTGGTCAAGAAGCTAATAAGTGGGTGGATGAGATCAAAGATCGATATGGACGGGCCCTTATGACCATGGAAGGCAGCAAGCAAAAGGTTGCGCAGATTGACAAGCTCATTAATGACCGAGCACAAGCGGGCAACCCCTTTAAAGAGGAGGAGCTGCGACAACTGGGGATTCGAAAAGAGCAGCAGCTCAAGCTTCATCAAGATGCCCATAAGTGGGTGGATAGTGTCCGAAAACAACAGGGCAATATCCAAGGGACCGGACCAGCGGCTCAGAATAACAATATCTCTACACCACAAGGTAGCCAGCAAGTTGCCCAGGGGAATGCTACTCAGGCGGCCGCCACATCGGCACAGACCAACGCACAAAACAACACACAGAACAACAATCAGAATGCACCAGCACCTGTCAACGCCGCTGTCGACGCTGCGAAGCAAGCACAGCTAGCAGCAGCGGGTAGAGCCTCTCCTGCTAATGGCACACCAGCTACAACGCAACCACAGCAACAACCGCGCCCAACCCCGAGCGTTCAACAACCAGCGCAACAGCCTCAAATCAAAACCGAGCCGCACACTGGCCCCGCTAATCCTGCAATCGCAGCGGCTGGTGGTCAAGCACAGACCGGGACTCCCACGCCGGCGAGAGTCCAGACTCCGCAGGCGGCAACTCCTACAACGGCTGCAGGGCCAGCTCGAGCCCTCAGCCATTCCGCTGCCATGACTATCGCCAACCAGAGAGCTGCCGGTACACCAGGGGGTGGACAAGTGCAGCCTCAGCCTAACGCAGGCACACCCGTTTCTGCAGGTGGAGCAGTGAATCAAGGTGTAATGGGCTCGGGTTTACAGCAGCAACAAGGTCACCCGCATGCTCATCCAACACAACCGCAACAACAGCAACAGACTCTCCAATCCAAGATGCCGATTCCCAAGGTACTGCCTGAAAAAGCCACGGTTGTTCCTCAGGGGGTTAATGTTGGTGGAGGCGTCAATACCGGACGACCAACTATATCGCAGGGAAGTGGCACGCTAGGAGGTGTCATGAACCAGCCTGTCATGAACCGGGTTCCTGCCTACAACCACGAGGCTGAAGGCGATCACGTTCTTAGCAAGAAGAAGCTGGATGAGCTCGTGCGACAAGTTTGTGGAGGGTCTGTTGAGGGGCAGGAAGGGAATCTCCTCACACCTGAGGTCGAAGAGGTCAGTGAATCCCCACCGGGAAACCCCACCTGGGGTTAATATGTGATTACTCACATGCTACAGAATGTTTTGAGCATGGCAGATTCATTCGTGGATAACGTCCTTCATGCTGCATGCCGAAATTCAAAGGAGCGTGGGTCCAAGGTTCTGGAAATTCGTGATATTCAATTGGTCCTGGAACGAACGTACAACATTCGCGTACCCGGATACTCATCAGATGAGCTCCGCACTGTCCGCAAGATACAACCTGCCGCTGGCTGGATCGCAAAGATGAGTGCAGTTCAGGCCGCCAAGGTGATGCCAGGCAAGGGTGAATGAAAAGCGGGAAGCGGAAGAAGTTGTTATGAGACGAAATTGTTGAATTGTAACGGTAACATAGGGGCTAAGGGGAATGTTTTTTTTGGGGGCCAGTAGGCGTTAGGGACCATAAAGGGTGGCCACATTTCCAGCAAACGAGCATGAGACTCTACGGAACAAGACAAGGATTGCACTTTTGGCGTTGATGGACGGTTATGGGAGCCTACCTTTACTCATGTCTAGGTGATGATGAGATGTCATCTCATGTTTGGCTTGTCGACATAATTATACGTGTATCCCATGCGAGCACACCCAAAGTGACGATGCATTACAGAGATAATTGCTTAGTGGAAGCTGATTAGTGGAAGCATTGAACATGAACTGTTATCCTAGCAGCGTATCTCTTCATCAACACATGATTTTGGTGTTGATGTTGTCGGTCGACTGAGGTTGAAATAGTGGACACGCGATCAGCATGCGACCAGGCCACATGCAGACAGCGCCCGCGACGACGTAGGCACATGTGTTTGAACGCCTATGGCTCAGACTGCAGACGCGCTTGAAATAAGTACTTATGGAGTTGGAAGCTGAAGGCTTGTACTGATACTTGAGGTATATCCAGGAGGTTTCGAGGAAACTCGATCGTAGATATTGCAATGGTAGCCCTCGTAGTGAGACTTCCCGATACTGCTCGGCTTTTTGGCCAGTTGTAGGCCTGCTGATATGAATGAATCGCAAACACGCACAAGCTCCTTGCAGGCAACATCGAAAACGTCACTGCAAAGACCCACCCTGCAGCGCGGCTTAACATTTCGCCTTGAGACGCCAGGTACCTGCGGCAAGTACCCAGTACCTGACTCCACACATAGCCTGCCGCCTTGAGCTAGGTACCTCTGCTGCCCGTCGTTGTCACCCTGTCGCCTGTGCTCCGTGGCCCAGTCGCCCCAATCTGTGTGAGCTTCGAACCTTCTTGCACCTCAACGCCAACGATCCACTACCTCGCAACATCATCCCAACTCAACGATAACCACCCAGCCGCACATCGCAGCCTCCTCCTCGACTACCACTGCAGCATCGGCAACCTCTCGTTTCCGTCCCTACTCTTCAGCCGTTCCCTGGTCCGCCGCGACGAGCCGAAGCGCGCTCGCCTCACGGGATCTCCTTTGTCATCACCCTTTTGCATCATCCATCTCCATCCTAAGACTCACAGCCCGCCGCCATGCCCGGCAAGACACCACACAGCAACGGGAAGGAGCCCGTCGAGAATGGCATTCGGAAAAACAAGGACGTGGAGATGACGGATGCTTCAAAGACCAAGGGGAAGAAGGCTGCCAAGGACGGTGACGACGAGATGACTGTTGTTGTGCCACCCTCCAAGGCCAAGAAACAGTCTTCGGCACCCGCCCCTGCGGATGCTGAGGGCGACGTAGATATGGGTGATGAGGAGACCACCGATGAAGAGAAGGTTGACCCCGTTGCCCAGACTGTCGCAGGTAAGCATGAACTATGAGCGCCCACGATCCTCAGTGCTTCGACAACTGCTAATCACCATGCCTTCGCGCAGATATCAAGAGCAATTTTGCATTGTTAGACCGTGCAGTCGCCCTCTTCGATGCCAGATTCTCTCTACGCGCTTTGCGGTCGATCTCGACTATCCGCAAGCGCCTAACGCCCGATATCCTCGCTCAAGTCATCGTCGATACCTTCCCAGCAACAGTTATATCAGGGAACATTGCCAAGCAGCTTCTCATTGCCCTCAACCGCGAGAACCTGCCATTGGGACGGCCTAGCGGATCCGATATGGAGGTCGATAACGAAGCAAAGACACCTGCTAAGAACGGATCGAAGAAGGAGAACAAGGAAATCATTGCCGAGATTGACATCTTCTTGGGCATCCTTGTCCAAGTATATCTCTTTGACTCCAAGCAGTTCCAGCGCGGTGCCGATTTCTCGCACTATCTCTCCGAGCGCATCCAGACCCTGAACCGCCGAACGCTAGACTCTCTCTCCGCCAAGGTTTACTTCTACTACTCGCTCTTTTGCGAACACATCGCTCCCCTGCCCCCATCCCCACAATCTCCCGTTGTTGCTATCCGACCAACTCTGCTTGCCGCCCTGCGAACGGCCGTATTAAGAAAGGATATTGACACCCAGGCTTCCGTTATTGTTCTGCTGCTACGAAACTATCTCTCGACTTCCCATATCAGCCAGGCCGACCTCCTAGTTTCCCACACGCAATTCCCCGAGAATGCTGTCAACAACCAGGTGGCGCGCTTCCTCTACTACCTGGGTAGGATTCGGGCTATTCAGTTGCGCTACACTGAGGCACATGAGCATCTTACCGCTGCCACTCGCAAGGCCCCTTCAAGCAGCTGTGCCGTCGGCTTCTCGCAAACTGCAACTAAGCTCTTGTTCGTGGTTGAGCTCCTGATGGGTGATATTCCGGACCGGGCTACTTTCCGGCAACCAACCATGGAGGCTTCCCTCCACCCTTATTTCCTACTCGTCCAGGCCGTCCGGGTTGGCAACTTGGAGGACTTTGAGACCGCGATCGCCGAGCACGCCGACATTTTCCGACGAGACGGTACTTATACCCTCATCCTCCGTCTACGACAGAACGTCATCAAGACCGGCATCCGGATGATGTCTCTCTCTTACTCCCGTATCTCGTTGCGAGACATTTGCATCCGTCTCCAGCTCGGAAGCGAGGAGTCAGCAGAGTACATCGTTGCCAAGGCGATCCGAGACGGTGTAATTGAGGCCACTCTAGATCGCGAGCGCGGCTTCATGAAGAGCAAGGAGGTTGGGGATGTATATGCTACTCGGGAGCCGGGTGAGGCGTTCCACGACCGAATCCGAGCTTGTCTCGCCCTGCATGATGAGAGTGTCAAGGTTTGTTACCACGAGTTCAATTACTTGTAGACGATAACTAACCTGTTTTGCGTCCCAGGCCATGCGATTCCCTATGAACCAACACCGCCTCGAGTTGAAGAATGCACAGGAAGCTCGAGAACGCGAGCGTGAGATGGCAAAGGAGATACAGGAAGGGGACTTGGACGAGGATGATCTCGGCGGGGACTTTGATGGCATGTAAATTCTTCCTTGTGTCACTACTACAACTTTTGGAAGCTTCTCCAGAACGCTCTCCGCGAATCTGCTGCATGCTTCGGTGCTGAAAGATCGAGGTCTCTTTGACTGTAAGTTCTACTAATCATCCCATGGGGGCGCCCAGAGTATATCGGATGTCTTTTTGGGAGGAATTGGGGGGTGGGCGATAGAGGGTTGGCTCGGGGGCCGCAATAGCTTAATCGGGTCTCCGAGGTGTACTAGATACAACGAAGATTGACGAGGGAGTGTATTGAAGTGAGAGCATAAATTCGCATCTGTTGCTTCAATTCTATCCATTGCTTTACGAGTGACTCGTATATCGCCGTGGGCATGACTACCTTTATTAAAGGTCCCGAACTCGGATGAAGCCGTTGATGAGATAGTTGGGTCTATCAAGAATCTAGATAACCACCTCCTGACTGTGCCTCCTTCGAGGTCTTGTTTCTTATGGGTGGACGGAATCTGCATCAACCAACGAGACGACTACGAGAAACCGGGTCAAGTTTCTAGAGATGCTTCCTGGCTTGATGAAGGCCTATGAGCTGCGTTGCATGTACGTCACTGGTGAGAATATCAGCAATAAGCCTTTTCCTCCGGAGGACCTAGACATAATACAATTAGAGTGTCAATTGCTTCTCCTGCGCGTCCATCACATCTTTGGCATCGCTCTCAATTTCACCCTCGCCTTACGACCATTCATTGCGAGGTCTAGTTGGATAGGCATGTTGCCCGTGAGCACAGAGCCGGGTGACGAGATTTTCTTGCCTCCAAGGTCTCCGTCTCCCTTTATCATCAGCGCTGCTAAGGATGGATGGCAATTGAAAGGCGACTGCTATGTGGAGGAGATTCGGAATAGGGAGCTATTTGAGAGACACCTATTTGATCTGTAGATAGAGGAGGACATCAAGCTAGTATTAGGCGTGTCGCATTTCACTGTTTCGTACCCTCCGGATGCTATGGTCTCCTGCTTGGTTTGCAGAAGCATGTCATATGTCATCTTAGAAGTTGGTGTTAAGTTGGTTGAGTGAACTAACGACTGATATAAGAGGCCCTGACGCATCTCCAATACGATGTCAATTCAAGGCTGAGCCAAACTCAGTACACTACGGTGCACTACTTAAGCTGGGAACTTAAGAAGAGTCAGTCCTAATGATTGTTTCATACCAGTGTGATGGCGTCTCGAAGGTATTGCTGGCGGTCGAAAGCTACCCTGGAGCTACGAGCCTTATGCTACAATGCTACAAGTTATGTTTTCTCGTAAATTTCTATAAGTCTTAACTAGAACGTTGAAGGGCCTTCAAATCTCGCTGTTGTCTTCGATCATGGCTTGGTTTAAATTCCCCAATGCCGTCAGAGAGCTGTCGGGGAGATGCCGCTAGTATACAGATCTATATTGCGGAGAGAAACCACACATTTGCGACACGACAGGCAAGTAGCGATAGGAGAAGATGTTAGATGGGGAGGTTCTTTCCTTAAATCGGATATAGGGTTAATACCATTGCTACTGTCTTGCTTATTCCGACGTTTACAAAGTCCCATGATGTTGTGGGATAAACTTGGTTCTGGGGAACCATACCTGATTCACTATTCACGTTCGGGAGCAAGACGAAGGTTAATCAACCCGGGTTTCAATCTCACTCGATCTTGTATACCCTTAGCTCGTTAAAGGGACACTACCATAAGAACCGTTCGAGAACAAGACAAGACAAAAGAGCAGCTCATCCCTCCCTCTACCAACTCGACAATGGGTCAAAAGTCAAGGCTCAATTTCAACCCTCCGCCCTCAATGAAACCAACGCAGAGCCACGCACTTGTCAATATTAAAACCACCCTACGCCCTTCACTTGATGGCCTCCCCCTAGCGCGATCGCTGCCTTAAATCTAAGATCCAGCCCGGCGCCTACACAGCCCCCTTAGGACGCAGTCAGCCTTGAGCCTTGTCAAGCGTCCACTTTATATCTCCGTTTTACGGGGGTCGCCAAGCTTGCGGCGTGGGATATCCATGTTTTGCTGGAACGTCTTGGAAGATGTTAAGGGCGAAGTTTGACTCATTCGTCACGTTGTTGATTTTATGTTTGGTTGTCGTGCGCCCTGCAATTGACAGGGGATTGACATGCTGCATGGATGCATGCAGGCAGACCGCGGGATCTAATGTTAGTCCGTATGACTCCACCCGTAGGGCTGGGTTATATATAAGAGCGCAATAATGTGTAGACCTCTTCTATTCATCTCAAGTAAAGCTAAATAGATAGGAATCGATTCTAGAGATATCCTTGAATCCAAGCAGACAGCATGGCTACCGCAACACAGTTACTGCCGACAGAGGCATCCATCACCATCCGCACCGGCACACCTGCGGATACTGTCAACATAGATGAAGCCATCCACCTCGCTAAACTCTGTAAACAGAGCCTCAACGACTTATCCTCCCATCTGCCAAACATCAACCACTCCCACCCTTACACCGCAGACGAGATCCTCGCCCTGCCCTTGTCAAAACACCGCATCGACGACGCCCTCCATGACCTGCCTCGTCGAAAATCCCAGCGTCACCAGCTTGCCGTGGCTATTGCCTCACTGCTCTATCCCGTGCACGAAGGCTCTCTGACCTCCATTATTCGCTACGAGGCCGATCGTGTCCGACTTCGTGGCTGGGCTGCCCTGCAGCGTAAATACGACTTGCTCGAGGCTACCAAAAGGAATGGCCATTCCACGCTGGGAATGAGCGGCGGCGCAGCTCCAGGTGTGCAGGCTCCGGTCTGGGCTGGTCGTATCGCCGCCCAGGGCCCTTGGGATCCAGCTAAACACCCCATCTCGCTCGATGGCGTGCAAGCGATCCCCATGCCTGTGCATGTCGCACTGGAGGAGGATCTCGCCCCGTTCTTGGCCCATCTACACAACGGCGGCACCCACGAGCTGAAAGGCGACGAGCAAGGCTCTGAGCTTGACGGTGGACGCGGAGAGCCCTACTACGGTGTGAAAGGTGCTGAGTTTCGCAAAGGGGTCGTCTATGAGGATGGCCGCATGGATCTCTGCAAAATGGTCGTTGGGCCGGACCACATCGGAAAACTGATGGATAGCCTGCGGCCGAATGAGTTTGTTCGACACTTCCTGTTGGGGAATAATATCATTGGCCCCGTCGGTGCCCGTGAGGTCGCAAACTTCATCGAGGACTTGCCCGATCGCATGGATACTTGGTACCTTGCTGGAAATTGCATCGACGGACCTAGCTTTAAACTTCTCGTTGACGCCATGGTGAAATCCGATACCATCACCAATGTCTGGCTGAAACGCAATCCCCTAGGCACTGACGCCTCGGAGGATGTCTTCCGCCTCATCACCGGCGTGAAGAACTTGCGGACTCTGGATCTCGACCAGACTCAGCTGGGTGACCGTGGCGTTGCAAACCTGTTCAACCGACTGGCTGCATATACCACTTCCGAGGGTACCAAACTTCCGCTGGAGAACGTCTATCTTAATGGGGACGGTGTCTCAACCAAGGCCGCCCAAGCAATAGCATCGTTCCTCACATCACCACATTGCGGGTTGCGCTCACTCTACATGTCATCAAACCCACTCGGGGATGATGGCGCGGAGGCTCTGGCAGCTGCATTGCCCAAGGCACCGTATCTGGCTCGACTGTTCTTACAATCGGTTGGAGTCAGCACCAAAGGTGCCATTGCGCTCTGCAAAGCCGCCACCGGCCACCCAAGCCTCCAGGCCTTCGATTTGGGACAGGCATACACCACCCAGGATCTCGGCCAGGCATACAATTACATCGAGGATGATGCGGTGCCGGCCATTGCCAAGCTGCTCATGACAAAAAGCCCTCTGGCGTACTTCAATCTGGGTCACTGCGCCATCACGCCTCCCGCGATCATCGAGCTCTCTGTCGCGACTTGCCAGAGCCCATCGCTGGTGTACTACACCGCGACCTCGATCCTGCCGGACCCAACTCTTGCCGCCGCAACATTCACGCCATCGCGCGACCTGCATCTCGCCAACCCAGTCGAGCGCACTCGGCCGCAAATCGCCTCTGACCGGGCTATCCGCGAGCACCTCGAGGCCAATGTACGATCCCGCTACGGCGCGGACGTGACATACACGCGGTTCCTGGAGGAGGAGAAACGCTGGATCGTCAACGATCGCACCGACGTGCGCAAAATCGACAGCGTGTACCGCAACCGCGATGCGGGCCTTGCGAGACGCCGCCTCATGACGCTTGTCAAAGACTGGGAGGAGGGTGATGATACTCTGGAGCGGGTTATGAAAGCCCAGGGAGCGCCGAGCTGCTCCTTGCACCCCCGTTAACCAAGAGCACTTGCTCGCACGCCTCACATTCTTGATTCGCAAAGTATGAAGTGAGTGCTGACGATTGAGCTGGATTTAAGAGAGATTCTGTTTATTCTTTTAGTGTGTCGTGGCTTGTAGTTACCTAGTCCGTATCGCATTGAGTAAATCCAATATTGTTGCAGAAACACCATTCTCAGGTTCAACTGCGCTTGCCGTTTATATAATGGCCCAACACGTGACGCCATGGAACGCATGGTCAACAGAGCCGCGCCAGTGCAACTTCTCCTACGTTACTCCCTCGTTACTCCCTTGCTTCTCAATGCCATTGAATTCCGTATATCAAAATATCACAGTCTTTCGCAGCCCAAACCTTCTACATCATCCACGAGCATGAAATTACATTATAAAACTTTCTTCTGACACAAATGCTATCGCTACGCCTGGCCTTGCTCTGTGCTAGGTGCTCAGTCTCTAGGGCAGGCGACTGCTTCTCTTCTAGAATCAGTCTTTGTGACCTGTTATATCGCGCTCGTGTCACTCTCTTGAGGACACGGCTATGCCTCCAAAGCGCAAACAACCCTCAGACCCCGCCGACGCCTCGCACGACCCCAATCCCACTGCGCAACCCACCAAAACGCGTCGAACAACGCGTCACACAGCGCTCCAACCGCCAACATCCACCACACCGATCCGTCCTCCAACACCACCTTCACTGTCGGCCTACCCTCCGAAGCGGAGCCGCGGACGACTCGCGAATAATCAACCCCAACCACCGCCTGGCGAAGCATCACCCCAAATCGTTTCCCCGCAGGTCCTACGATGGGCCCCGCCTGAAGTCCCCAACCAGCCGCTGACGAACAAACCCACTACCGCTATGAGTAGCATCGCGACGAAATACAACGCCCGCCCGTCGGACCTGGTGGCGCCGGAGATCACATATCATGTTCCCCAAGCTGCACACCCGTCGCACCGGACATCCGCGCTCGTGAGACCGCATGGTCCGACGGCGCAGCCCCCGAGACTCGGCGGCGCACCACCTCCCCCAGTCGTAACGCCCGTGTTCCCCCCCAAACCCCCTGCGAGTGCGCCTGATAGAGCGCCATTACGGACGGATCGGAATATCGATAAAGTTGTGCTGGGGAACATCTGCTTCCGAACCTGGTATCCGAGCTACTATGGCAAGGAGGTTCTAGGCGATTCCTCCGGACCTGCCAAGAGTGGAAGCAAAGATGGTGGCAAGGACCTCGGCGGCAAGTCATCGTCCAAAGGCAAAGACCGCGAACACCAACCCATGCTAGAGCGTCTTTATGTCTGTCCCAGCTGCTTCAAGTACTCCAAGGAGCTCGTAGCATGGTGGGGCCATGTCCGGGTCTGCGAGAGGCAGGGCTACGTGCCTGGCCGGAAGATCTACACGCATCCGCGAGGCAGACGGAAGATTCTGGTGCCGTACGACAACAAAGGACCTGGACCTAAGAGAAGACGTGGAGATGGCGGAGTAAGGTACGTGGAAGAGATTGTTACGGATGAGGGGGAATGGAGTATATGGGAGGTGGACGGGGAGAAGGATGGGGTAAGTTCAGCAAATGGTCCCATCCTACGGTCACGGCATCGTAAAGCTAACTTTGAGATCTAGCTCTTCTGCCAGAACCTCTCTCTCTTTGCAAAGCTCTTCCTCGACAACAAATCCGTCTTCTTCGATGTCACGGGCTTCAATTACTTCCTCCTCGTCTACACGCCTCCTACGAAACCACCTACCACTGCCGCAGCGACCGCCGAGGTCGCTAAGCCCCCGACGCCTCAGATTGTGGGATTCTTCTCTAAGGAAAAAATGTCCTGGGATAACAACAACCTCGCATGCATCCTAGTGTTCCCGCCCTGGCAGCGCAAGGGCCTTGGGGCGCTGCTGATGGGGGCTTCGTACGAAATCTCAAGACGGGAGGGTATCATGGGCGGCCCAGAGAAGCCTATATCAGACCTGGGCAAGAAGGGGTATAAGCGGTATTGGGCTGGCGAGATTGCACGGTGGTTGTTGAGTCTCGACCTCGATGGAAATGCTGGGCAAGAAGTACTGGTTGATGTAAACGATTGCAGCAAGGCAACGTGGATCTCCCTTGACGACTGCCTCCAGGTGCTGCGGGAGATGGGCGTCGTTGAGGAAGCGGGCATGGGTCCCGGAAAACCCGACGACAAGGACAACGAAAAAGCGGAGGAAGAGAAGCCGGCCGGCAGCGAGGAGCAAGAGAAAGTAATTAAGATGTTGCCGCGGGTGCGGGTGGACAAGCAGGCGGTCCGGGCCTATGTCACGGAGCACCGGATCAGCCTGGAGCGGGCGTGCGATCCCACAGGGTTTGAAGAGGGATATGCTATCAAAGCTCTGGAGGTGGAGGATGGGGGAGAAGAATGAGCTTGAAAGGATGTGGAGTTTTTTTATGGGATGGTGATGTTTCTCTTATATTTGATAGTCTATGATACCCCCGTGTGAATTGAGCTCGACCTGTCATGATATGCTGCATAGCTGCTTGCTACGATTCTCTTGCCCCTTCGTCTCGCCCTAGCTTCGCTCGGGGCAGGCAACTATAGACTAGGTCCTACACTCTGCAAGACCTAAAGACTGTATTCACACCTTATCAAGCAATAAACTGGTGAAACTCGGTCGATGGTATCTCAACTAGATGGACTCTTGACAATTCTCATGATGCCGCGGTTAAGGATCTGAACGTGCTCATCGCTCAAGTGCCCAATCTAAGCCATTGACCTCTCGGAGCTGGGCGAACAGAGTGGTATCAGCTTCTTCTAAGCTCACCATGATCATTGACAGTTTACTGCTACCCGAGAACGACCTCTGATCTCGGATAGCTGTTCCATCTATTCATCTCACCATGAACCATCTCTCCTTCTACCGAATGCCGAACTCTCAAGCTCGCCCAAAGCGGAAAGGAGCTTGGACCACTGTAACTTTTTCACCCATTCTTGACCAGACTCGTCGTCCGCCAACCCGAAATTGCCCTTTCCGCACGCCCCCCCTTACGCCGAAAATTTTTCGCCTGGAATCTCGCTCTCCCGCAGACCGTCGACTGCAGACCACGGAAGAGCAATGCCAATCTCGGCAGCTTCTGGCAGGCCCGGGCGCCACCAAGACCTCAAAAGCGTCAGGAGGAGGCGCCAGCAGGGTGGTTCAGGTAGTTTGGGGTGTGGCTGAATCAACGTAACTAGTACAGTGCACAGATCTGCAGATCGCACATGTCCATTGCTTGGTCCCGTTGGAATGGTTGCGGATGCGGGAGCCTAAGGCAACTTCACCTCTTCACGAGCTTGATAGCCCATGGTCAACTGGTACCTCGGCGACTCAATGGGCAGGTAGGGGGGCCAATGCAATAGGTATAAGATCATTCGAGCAGCCATCCGACCATTGGCTATGTCTGGCATTGATTCTTGGCTCCTGGAGGGTTGTGCATGGCAATCTGGCTGAGTCATGCTGGCAGCTGGCTGGCAGATAGCTTTCCACCCACCGCGACCTTTGCTGGTGTGGCTGCGTCATTTGAGGCTCTAAGGCATCACTTTAACAGAGTGTCCTGTGGCTGTGACATTTGTCGCACTGTCCGCCTACCAAGGACCGCGCCTGTGGAAAAATTTTCGTTCCCGAACGTCCGACCCACTGTCATTTCCCACCGTTCTGATGGACGCCCTCAAGCTGTATAGCCCGAGGCTTTCAGTGTGATTGGCTAAGGGATTACCTTTGAAGGGAGATCTGGCTAGATTTGTTGCTGGATGGGCTTAAGCGAAATGCTATCTTGAAGCAGTGAGAGCATCGTCATCTAAAGCAATACGGGATAGCAGCATGTTCGATATGCGTCTGACTTCGCCGGTGCATTGCCAGGCCGGCACGTACGAGTTGCACTGTGCGCAACACCATCTTAGATCTGGTGGATGGATCGCGGTCCATGGATGCCTCTGGCTGGCCGGTTAGATCATGCTCGCCGCTGTTCGGAGGACGAAAGGGAGTCCTCAACATCGTGATGCTAGGTTTGCCCTGCTGAGAGCTGCTCCGGCGATCCACCCACGTGGAAGATTCCGCGGCTGATTCGTTGCATTGCATTGTGAAGCCGCCAAGTGGGGGTTAGGAAACACGCCCGTGGGGGTGTTAGCAAGAGACGCTACACTCTCCGAAAGCCAATCAAAGCGCCTCAACGTCCTTGGCTCAAGTCCCCGTGGGTTTATCTGATATCGAGCCTGATAAATTTTCTCAGCCTTGGACAGCGACTTGCAATCCAAGAAACCTGCCAGCTTCCTCGGGGCTACTTTTTCGACTTGTGAAACCGTCTGTGCTCGCCGTGTAGCAACCATATGTTTCTTTTCTGATTTTCTATCAGAAAACCGGTGGTGCAATGCATGTAGTCGGGTTGTTGGGCCTGGCTCAGTAGGGGTCGTCAAAGATTCCGACTTTGTCCTCCCCCGTACCGAGATCGTTCTGAATTTGCGCGTTCCATCGTCGGCCATCCCCTAGCTGGCGTCAATCCTGGCCTTTTTCCATGATTCATGGTCCACCCGCCAAACTCGTAAAAGCCTCAGGCTTTGAGATGTCGCAGGAGCAATCACGTCCCAGTATTTTCGCAATCGCATCCACCCGATTTCCTCCGACGGCCTAACAGCCCGTGTTAGACCTCACCCCCAGTCAGATTCGCACCACGTCCTGGTCTCAGCGTTGCTGTTGACTTCAGGCCTCGTCGTCTTTTTCACCTGGTCCCATCTCCCCCGTAAAATGTCTCGCCCCGATTGATCACTGTTCCCTTTCTTCTTCCACCGTTGCCCCGGCTGACTCTCTCACCCCCCTGGTATATCCACTCAAGTGGGCCCACCTATCCTCACTTTCCTCCCGGCTCCAGGCGTTTTCTTTCTTCCCTTTTCCTCCTTCCACTGCCGTCCTGTCTCGTGCTTGAGCTCCGAATCTCTTTTCTTTAAACCTCCAGTCAGCCTCTTCTTCCCATCACTCTTCAACCATCTCCCCTCACACAACCATCACAATGGCCTCCACCCGTGTCTTCGCTTCCCGCCTGGCCTCCCAGATGGCCGTCAAGGCCGCTCGCCCTGCTGTGCGTGCTCCCGTCGCTGCCGCCAGCAAGCGAACCATCTCTGGTAAGTTCTTGATGCGGTAAAAATTTTCCTTGAGCTCAATTGAGCTTCCTTGAATTCCGCCACGACGACCTCGACAATGGGATCAATTCGCTCACAATCGATTCAAGGCTCTGCCAGCCCTCTCCAGACCCTCAAGCGCCAGCAGGCTTCCAGCCTCCTGAAGGCTACCTCCCGCAACGCCTTCCAGGTCCAGAAGCGAGCCTACTCTTCCGAGATCGCCCAGGCCATGGTTGAGGTCTCTAAGAACTTGGGTATGGGTTCTGCCGCCATCGGTCTGACTGGTGCTGGTATCGGTATCGGTCTCGTCTTCGCTGCCCTCCTTAACGGTGTTGCCCGCAACCCCGCCCTCCGAGGCCAGCTCTTCTCCTATGCCATTCTCGGTTTCGCTTTCGTCGAGGCCATTGGTCTTTTCGACCTGATGGTTGCCCTCATGGCCAAGTTCGTACGTCAACCCCTGAAAATTCCCTCACTTCTCGATATCGAAACTGACATTCTTTTCCGCGCAGACTTAAGTTATATCCCGGCCAATTGGGACAGCTCGTGCCGAATGATCGAGCTAGAGAGATGGGGAGGCTGCTGAGCATGCATTGTGCGGCGTTATTCACGGCTTGTCACAGCTGCACTTGCTTCCAGCTTGCACGATATAGAGGAGGTTGCATTGTAATAGACGGGATAGAGAACTGGGAGGGACGTTGTTCATGGGAACGTCTTTGTGATAGAGTTGGGGAAATTCTGCACACTTCCTTCCGGGGACCGACTTGTAAAATAAAAAGCCTCATTCATCCCGATTCTTCCACAGCACCAAAGAAATTTCATTTTTCATCTAAAGACGTGTTTGCCAACTTGACAGTGATGACTTTCTGATGATATCTTATCGATTGAGATCTCAATCGCATCTCAATCGATGACATCTTGAACGGCTTTCAGGTATCTTGAGCTGACAACTTTGAGGCAATTGCTCTTAAGCTCCCGTGGGCCGGGGCCGGGGAAGTTGGCGCCTTAGCCGAGCTGGCCGACACGGGCCTGCAGACACTCGTCTGCAATTCGTAGCCGAGCATTTCCGGCCACCTGACAACATTCTGCTCAGCAGCTGTACTTTGGCGGTCTATCAGGGCCCGCTGCCAATGCCTATCAGTGCCTGTGTTTCCAGGCAAGATATCGCAATCTCTGTTTGTTTGGGACCAAGGAAAATGCTCCACACGGTGTCAAACTGGCGCCCGCCTATCGTGGGTCTCTGGCTCCAGGGCCTCACCTAGGCCAATGGGGCGATATGGTAGGGTGAAGTCGGGAGAGCGAAGGTGGATCGAAGGAGTCATTCATGAGCCAAGGGGTAGAAGTGTGGAGCTGCTGAGAGGTATGTAAGGGAAGGGCGATCCGCCAAGTGGGAGAAGAGCATATGAGTCTGAGGGTCGTCCAAAGATCGAGCGTGGTGTAAATACCCTCTCGAAGATAGACCGAGCAGCTTCAGGAATTCCATCTATGACGTGCGACTTATGAACAGTTACCGATATTATCTCCGAGATGCTAGGTTGACCGGAAACGCAATGTGAAATACATACCGACATGAGGGACGACATCAACATGCCTTGATCGAGGTTCTTGCATTATACGACAGCAAGCCCCAGGCGGCCGAGTTTGCAAATGAGGTGCTTTTTTCGCCTTTCATGTTGGGCTACTTCCAAGATCTTCAGAGGACGTGAGCTTGCTTCCTTTGGGGTGGATCACGAAGATGAATCGAGAGGTATGGCGATGAGACATCGAAGTGAATTACGGCGACCAACCAGATGCGGATACGCCAGGACAGAAGAAAACAACCACCACCAAACGTCGAGATAAGGAGCTGAAACATGACGGACCGAGTTGAACGAAACCACGGAGGGAGGGAGTTGCTACCCGGGTCGAAGGAGGGACAGACATTAGGGAAGGTTGTCTAACGTCTTAAGGAAACCTAAAGTCAGACTGCCTTGGAATCTGATTGGGGGACGATGTCGACGAGATGAAGCCGTTCGAGTGAAGGGCTACGCCAAGGAAGATAATATCCAGATGGAGTTGATCAGGCCACGGGTCCCTATGCCGATATGCGTCGAGCTAGGTTGATTGATGTTGTCGGTCATTGTGACTCACAGCATCTTAGGACGTAACCATTGAAGGAAGAGAGATGCTTTTGGGCAAAGCCAGCACAATGGTCGAGTAGGGACGCTCAACTTCCCCAGGAAATTCAAATGACGTCCGGGAGTCCGGCAGATTGAAGGACAACTCCTTTCAAGTGAAGGATAGGTGAGAGAAAAAAAAGAAACGTCCCAGCGCAGTTCAGGACATATGAGTCTTTGCTATGAGGATATCGACCCTTGGCCTGATCGTGATTGTTGATCAATGTTGGTTCTCACGAACTTCCGGGGACGCTAAGGCCACCGGGTCCACTTGAGGCTTCAAACAAGCGATGAGGCTCAAGAGGTCTTGATCTCCTGTGGAATAGTGTTTGATGAGGAAAGCCTTGTGATCGACTACCTTCTTGTCACCCAGGACGCGTTCTTCTAGAACTAGGTTAGCATCAGCGGCTTCAGAGTTTGGTCCCGGAAGTCTATACTCACGGACAGTCGCGTGCCACGAGGTCCACCCCGCTCCACCAGTTCGTGATCGACGACATGGCGTTCGAGGACTTCTCAGCGCTATGGAACAGCGAGCTCGACGAGGAATACCTCAATTGACTTGGTTTTGACGAAGGGAAATGAGAAAAAAGGGAATTGAGTTGTGTCGCTGGGTTTCATCCCCCCCTCTTTCCCCTCAATTGGGTCACGTGTGCCGTGCCTGCCACCCCAACAGTTAGTTGTGTAGCATCGACAAGGGGATCGGGAAAGAACGGCCCTAGTAGGAGATGACTTACCGTCCAGGTACTGCAGGGCGCTCGGGATGACGATGGGAGGGTGAGACGGGACGCACGGGGATTGGTCTGTTCTCAAGCAGGAGGGAAGCATTGCATCTGCCGTCTGGCCATGACGGCGACATCGAATGAGTTGAGGACGGTGTCGGCTGATGAGTGCCTGACAGAATCCTCAAGAGTTGAAGGAGAACGCCGGTAGCTGGCATCGGCAAGTCTTGAGAAATGTTTGTTGACAGGTCACGGTTTGTAGCTGGAGGGAGACGGCTCGCGGTGCCTGATCCGTCGTCTCCGTGGCGGGCTGTAATGTGCCATTGCAGCGTTAAATGAAACGGCGAGAACGCGACTCAGCCCTCGGGGTAATGCCCTCGACGGCCGGTCGCCTATTCTTGCCGTTGCCAAAAGGCCGTGGATGCCATTGGATGCTGTCGTTAGGGCAGCGCGGAAAAGCCTTGTTGATGTGTCAAGAACCAGGGAATCCAATGTCAGCTTCGAGACAAGAGGAAGCATGGTGAGCATCTCGTCTCAGATGCTCCAATGATACTCTGTTGATTTGTTTGATTTGAATGGACCCAATGCCTCCATCACCGTCTAACGCCGGTAGATGCGTTGAAGGCGGGGAAAATCCGGGGTAGTGCGACAAAACCCCTGTTCTTGTGGGTTTCGGCGTACCTTGAGCCGATTCACGGGTTGATTTAGCCGAAGGACCTTCCATGAAAAGGAAGTGATTAAACCACCTCCCTTGTATGAAATTACGAATGGCGTTAAATAACGCATACACTTCCCAAGATTCTAGCGCATTTAGTAACAAGAGATTCGTCTTGGAAGTGTGGGGGACGGCCCTCGGAGGCAGGCGAACAACAAAATCCCTAAGCTGCATGTCTCACCCTTTCAGCACTCGTGGGAGTGAGTGAAATTATCATCCGCCTCCTCTACCGCGCTGCTCCAAGGCTCTGGAGGCAAGAGCCCCGTTGAACACAATTTGTTTAAAGAAAGAAAAACCAGGAGTGACGCGACAGCTCAAGTCTTTAATGTTTGAATTGCTGGAGTGACTCTTAACATCCTCCCAAGTTGTCAAATGGATAAGAAAACAGGAATGGAGGCGGAGGCACATTAATCACATTACTGGCACGCTCCGAGACACCCCCAATGCTGTTTGACCCTGTATTTCGTAATGCTAGTCATTATCTGTACATTGATTGTACAACAAGCCTCTCCCCAACCACCTTACTTCTTGAAGGTTGCGCTGCGCTCTCCCCGGATCGGGGGCGCTTTCCGTCCTCCTTTGAGCGCGTCATCCCCTATCTTCGAGTATGGATCAAACGTCTTCTTCTTTCCTTGTTGCTCTGCGCCATTGGGACCCCGATTTGCGTGCAGCACAGAGCTTGCCTTGCTGTAATCGAAAGGCACTGCGTCGAACTTCTTCCCCTTCTCCTCTTCGTCCTCCTTCCGCTTCTGCCGCTTCTCTAGTTTTCTGGCTCGGCGGGCCTTCTTTGCCTCTTCTTTCTGTTCAAGAGCTGCTTGCTTGCCTTGCTTTTCCCTGGCCTTGCGTTCCCTCTTGAGCTCCCTCTTGGATCTCTTCTTAGGCTGCTCTTCTATAGAAATGACTCCTTCGTCGTCTTGCATATCCTCGTCACTATCAAGGTCTGGCTGCTCATCGTTTGAGCTCAGGTCTTCTTCTTCTTCTTCTTCCTCCTCCTCTGATCCTCCCGACCTCCGCTTCTGGCCTCTCTTTAACGTGAACTCTTGATCCATATCTTCCTCAGGCTCAGCACTGCCCGCCGCAGCTTCCACTTCCATAGGTTGTCCCTCATTGGCTGCAGCCTCCTCGGCGGTTGCGTCGTATTGAAGGTCTCCCTCAGTCGAATCTTGTTGAACAAACCGCTGCCAGGGAAAGGGAATGATATCATCCGGGTTATGGGATGCGGGCTTCGACTCTTCCCAACGAGTACTGATAGGCATATCTCCAAATAACTGTGACCGGGTCAGTCTGGTGACCGTCACCTCTCCATCAAGGTCTGGTAACTTGGTAGTTTCTCTGGCTACTATCGGCAGACCCTTCTTACGTAGAACATCCGGTGCCATCGATGTAAAGAAGTGAAGTAAGCTTGGTCCACCTTGAACTTTAGCCTTCTTGATTCTGTCCCAAATCTCGGCGGCTCGTGGTCTTGCCAGTGGTGCATTCCCGGGTAGCAGACTATGAAGTGCTTTCGCGTCTGGTGGGTTGATGCGGGCGATCTCGGCAATGTTGGTTGTGGACAGCACAAAGTTAGGACTCTCATCCTTTTCCCTTGCCGTGTCATCTCTCCATTTCCAGACGGCTTTGAAAACAGAAAATTGCTCGCTGTCGAAAGCTAGGTGAGAGTGTTTGAAGACATAACCATACCAACCCCTTGATCCTTCTCCGGTATCCTCATTGTAGCCCGGATGTTCATGGCGGGAGAGTGACAATTCTCTGGACTTTTTAAGAGCTCCATCTAGGTAGTTGGTCTCTGAATTTGAGGAAGCGATTAGGTCATTCCGAACTCGATCGTAGATGTATAGTAAGTAGTGGGTGTCGGACCGGGCATAATATAGCATTTCTTCTTGAAGGGGCCTGAGCAAGTGTTAGTTGAATGAAACAACATTCGAATTCACAGACAGATGTACCGCATTCGCCAGTCTGCAAGCTGGTATTGCTTATCGGCATCGAAGTTAACAAACTTGGATAAAAGGAAGGCTAGACTTCGCCCAGAATACAGCATATCGCAGGCGAAGAATGTGTCGAAAAGCCCGTTGACATAAAGACCCAAGTCTCGCTGGAGCCACACCATATCCATGTATGCACCGTGGAAGACCTGAAATGATTAGTGGTGAAACTAGGATATTTGAGCGGAAGGTTACCTTAACGATGCTAGGATCGGCAAAGACTTCGTTAAGAATCTCAAGCTTATGCCTCCATGGTTGCAATGTGTCGACAATCCAGTCCTTTTCGCGAGTGCTGATTTGCATCAGACAGACCAACCCAACGTAGGTCCTGAAATCGTGGTGTTCTAAATCCACTGCAATTTCTTTTGCTTCCTTGAGTTCCTCTAGCATTTCGAGAACACCTTCGTATGTATCAACATAAGTGGCCTGTGTTGTGTCCACAGGTTGGTACATTATCGGGTCGTCGTTCTGGTATACTCGTTGGGGATATGTCATTGTGTTGATCTCGGCCTCGTACGGGTGTCTGAACCTATTGTCATGGTAACCGGTTAGCGACAAGTCTTTATACGCCAAAAAGAAGCATTTGCACGGCGTTGGAAGATGGGAAGGGTATTTGGGTGGGCCATCGTACTGTAACACGCCATTCTCGTTTTTCGCCGTAACAAGGCTCTCATCTAGAGGCACCTTCGCATGTGGTTTCGCGGTAAGGATGGGCTTCCAAGGACCGGTAGGGAAGTTGTCGGGCTGAACTTCGAATTGAACTTGGGGTTTACTGATGTTGGCGTTCCGAACAACTTTGTTTGTCGACTTGGCTTTCTTGGCTTTGGATGCCTGGTGATGATTAGCAACGATGGCATGAAGGACGCCGGTTTCTCTCACAGATTCAGCCGTTGGAGGCTCCTTTCGCTTCACTAGGCCGGTGTATTCATCCAGGGCAGTATCGGCCTTCTCCAAGACGGTATCAACCACATCGACCACCCCCCGCCAATTCATATCGATATCCTCGGCATCCTCCAACTTGGGCGCGGCTTTGATGCCGCAGGCTTTCGCAGCGGATTGAAGGAGTCGAGTCGATAGCTCGAGAATGCGCGAGGTTCTATCCTCGAGCTGCTGTCCAACCTGGGGGTTCACGGTGCGCTGGAAGCCAAGATCCTCAGCAGCGATGCGATTAACGGTCTTGACGGTCGAGATGAGCGATTTCTGCACACCCTCTTGAAGCGACTTGAAGTCCTGGGTTGGCTCCATGGTGGCGACGTCGGAGAGGCGCGGGGAGATGTTTGGATGGAGGTGGTGATTGTTTCGAGGCTCAAAAAAATCCCAGTGACTAGCGCTGCTGAGCTTATCGATAAGCTACCGCAACGCCTTTCCAAGATCCAGATACTCTGAACAGGGATGAGCTTTGTTTCATGATTGAACCAGCCAGTACGGGACAAAACGGAGAAGTGAGTCGATGATAGCGAGGTACTGAATCTATACGTGCTATTGAGGCTAAGAGTGAGTTCTACGTCTTTTTGCATTCTCATGGTATATCGGGAGATCATCTAGTATCGGGATACGTTTCTGGAACTTGACTTCAGCTGTGGCAGTTAGTAGTCACTGAATCAAGAATTGCCAGTGACCGTTTAAGTAAACTATCTAGATGGCCAGGTTCTAGAAGCTTCAGCCCTGACGATCATGGAAGAAATCACCGGCCTGTAATACGCCGCCGGCCTACCGGGGATAATGAGTGAGGGAATTCAGGTCAAGAAGCCTGTCCACACGCGCGCAAACGCAAGGCCATCTTGATCATTGGTTGGCCCAATTGAGGCTAAGACGTGCCAAACCACGGGCAAGCAATTGGATCGGCACTAGAGGAAACTTTGGTCCGGCCCATGTTGGCTGACACGGCTGCTTATTTCTTTTGGGAGGCTCCAACGAGGCTTTTAAGAAGGGCCAGCACCTTCAAACAACCGGTTGCAACATGGCCTCGTTCTTGAAATCGATTGGCCCAGTTGGCCCACCTCTTTTCTCCTCGCTACGACGGGGATGGATCTCTGCTACTTTTGGGAGCTTGCGAGATAGCCAAGGCCCTGGCCCGTTGGCACGCAGTGGGAGACGGGATGATGTAGCGCTGTCGTCACAAAGTGTCTGTTCTTCAAGCAAGGGTTAGTTGGATTGCAGGTGCCTTTTCATTATGACGGCATTAGAGTCAAAACTTCCATCTACTCCAGAGGAGAAATCAATCTCATGATGCTGAAAGAGCCGGCCCTAATCTGGTTACCTCCACCCACCGGCCTGAACTCCGAGATCCATTGACAGATAGAAACATGGGCGTCCTGCAGGCTGCTGCCGCGGCCGCAGGAGGTACTGTAGGGTACTCTATCAGCTGCACCTAGGCATTGTTCCGGACGAGTCTACGTTGACCAAGCGAATTGCATGATATATCGAGTACCTCTACGAAGAGGTACAAGGCTCGCTGTTGCACCCGCCCACTTGCAAGAAAACGGGCCGGGACGGAATGTCGTCGGTTGAGGTATATTGATACCTTGGAGATAAAGGCCCAGTGCTACCAGTTATTGTGTTCGCCTCGTTTTTAGGTTGCCAGTGAAGAAGGCTTCATCATCATTACCGGTTTTACAGCCTGCCCCCTCTGCTAAGACTTCGCACTTGCTGGCGCCGACTCGCCGCTACAGACTGTTAGCTTCCGTTTTTGTTTCCCCCAATTGTGCCCCTCTCTGCTCCCCCCCGCCAATACTTGCCACTCCTCCCCCAATCCCTAAACTACCACCCTCTCTTCTTCCTTTTCATGCCTCCTGCTCAAAGTCGATAACAATCTCTTCCTGAATGCCCTTGCTATCAAATCTCTTGCTCGACATCTCCTGACCTTGCGCCTCACTAGCCGCATTGTCACTGTCATTGCCGTCTAAAGATCCAAGCTCCTTGCGCTAACTCCACCACTGGGGTGATTGACAACTTGCCAGTTCCTTACCGATTGCCTCTCAGAGTCTACGGTGTAAGCTCCTGAGACCCGAGCCTCGTCTCGATCCTGCCCCTTTCGACCCTGCATATCCAAAAGGAGCCCAGACGCTCTTAGATATCGAAACGCGTACGCGATCACAATGCCCGGCACTGTCAACGAAAACGACCAAGCCGTCCCAGGCCGACTGCTATTACTCTCCAACCGACTTCCCATCACCATCAAGCGCTCCGAAGATGGAAGCTACTCCTTCTCCATGTCATCCGGTGGCCTCGTCACTGGCCTAAGCGGCTTGAGCAAGACCACAAGCTTCCAGTGGTATGGCTGGCCGGGCCTCGAGGTTCCTGAGAACGAAGTTGATGGTATGACGCAACGTCTCAAGGACGAGTACGACGCACACCCTGTCTTCATCGACGACGAGCTGGCCGACCGACATTACAATGGCTTTGCGAGTAAGTTGCAGCATACTCATGTCTAAAAGCAATACTAACCATGCGAAACTATGTAGACTCGATCCTGTGGCCACTCTTCCACTACCACCCCGGTGAGATCACATTCGACGAGTCCGCCTGGGCTGCTTATCAGGAGGTCAACCGTCTTTTCGCTAAGGCGGTCATCAAGGATGTTCAGGACGGTGACCTTATTTGGGTCCATGACTACCATCTGATGCTCCTCCCCCAGATGCTGCGCGAAGAAATTGGCGACTCCAAAAAGAACGTCAAGATTGGTTTCTTCCTCCACACTCCTTTTCCCAGCAGCGAGATCTACCGTATCCTGCCTGTCCGAGAATCCCTTCTCACTGGTCTCCTTGATTGCGACCTGATCGGATTCCATACATATGATTATGCTCGTCATTTCCTCAGCAGCTGCTCCCGAATTCTGGAGACTCCCACAACACCTAACGGTGTCGACTGGAATGGTCGCTTCGTTACCGTCGGCGCTTTCCCGATCGGCATCGACCCCGAGAAGTTCGTCGAAGGCCTCAAAAAGCCCAAGGTTCAGGAGCGCATAGCTTCGCTGAGGCGTAAATTTGACGGCGTCAAGCTTATCGTTGGTGTTGATCGACTGGACTACATCAAGGGTGTCCCTCAGAAGCTCCACGCACTTGAGGTCTTCTTGACTGAACACCCTGAGTGGATTGGCAAGATTGTTCTGGTGCAAGTTGCTGTCCCCTCAAGACAAGATGTCGAGGAGTATCAGAATCTCCGTGCCGTCGTGAACGAGCTTGTTGGTCGTATCAATGGAAAGTTTGGTACCATCGAGTTCATGCCTATTCACTTCCTCCACCAGTCTGTTTCATTCGACGAGCTCACGGCCTTGTATGCCGTCTCGGACATCTGTTTAGTGTCGTCAACGCGAGATGGCATGAACCTCGTATCCTATGAGTACATCGCCACACAAAGGGATAACCATGGTGTCATGATTCTCAGCGAGTTCACCGGTGCCGCGCAATCCCTCAACGGCAGCCTTATCGTTAACCCTTGGAACACCGAGGAGCTTGCCAACGCCCTGCATGACGCTGTCACCATGAGCCCGGAGCAGCGCGAAGCTAATTACAAGAAGCTCGAGCGCTACGTCTTCAAGTACACCAGCGCCTGGTGGGGAGCCAGCTTCGTTGCTGAGATGACTCGTCTCAGCGCCGAGACCTCCCAGCCCAAGACCCTGCGCAACGTCTCTGGCGCAGTTGTCAGCCTGGGCCAGAAGGTCCAACAAGCCGCTGAGGATGTCGGGAAAAAGATTGAGCAAGTGGTCGGCGCCAACATTCCCGAGGAGGTTCCAACTCAAGAACCTGCTCCTGCCACCGAGTAGGAACGGACACAACGAGAGAGACGATTTTTACGAGATTAGGTTATAACGGCCATGCTATGGGACTTAAATTTGGTCAAGGGATATTCGCACACGAAGCTACTGGGCTGTCACTTATTCATTGCATGCGGAGTCTGGGAATCGCGACAACTTTGCCGCATATGAAATTTATCACAACAAACCTCTCGGGGTGATTTGTAATACTACCTCTTGCTATTTTTCCTACGTAGTATAGGTAGGTACTAAGCTAAGCTATCTTAGAATCAATATAAGGGCGTTGTTAGACCCTGAAACGTTGTTTCCCCATTGTGCAAGTCAAAGTCCGAATTATGAAACTTCTGAGGGATTGCGACTCCAGATGAGACACTAAAAGCTATCATCCAATATCAACAATAGAGATGGCAAAATGAGGGACAACTGAGCCAAAAAGTTCCAACTAAATGAAATTTCTTGTGAAGGAAACCCTAACGCTTCGCTGCAGCGCAAATTGCTCCCCTCGCAGCAGGTATCTAAGTAAAAAAGACAAAACAGTTTCCACAAATATGCCCCGACCAGACAGAAGAACCAGCCAAACAGAACTCTTAACTCCATCCTCCAATCGACCTCAGGTCATGGTATATGTATGACCCGTTCCTATTCGTGCCCAAACTGACCAACTACCACCGAAAGTCCACACAATCAGCCTCTCAATGCAGCGTTTGGCGATCAATAAGGTGAGTCCACGATATCATCCCTGCCAAGTTTATATCGCCCGCTCTCACGGTTGCCGATACGTCCAGATACCCTCCGTCCACCGCTGAGTCGAATATCGCCAATAATGCTCTCTCGAGTAGGCTTCTTGAGACTTTGCTTGGCAACCATATTGACTTCGTTGGGGAGTGCAACAATGACGTTCTTATCCGAACCAAACTTGAAGTCGTCGGCCTTAACCTCCTCTTCGTACCTCTTGATTTTGTATGGTGCCTTCATTCCGCGGAGCACTCTCTTCAGGTTCCACTCGATGATGTAAGGACCTGTAGCAGTAATAATGCTAGTCTCTTCAGTACCCTCTCCAGTATTAAACTTGGCAGGCGTGAACGAGACGGGTTTGCCAGTCTCATGGTAGAACTGGGCGACATGCTCAGGAGTTAAAGCTAGTCGGCGGGGGTGAGGCTTCGAGTCAGAAGCAAAGGACTTCTCAAATCCGAGCTTGCCCTCATTCTTGCCGGACTTTTGCTGAGCATCGATAAGCAGAATGTAGTTCTTGGTGGTACCCAGAATCCAGCGGCCATCTGCAGACACATCCATACCACTGATAGGGTCACCGAGAGCTGGAAGTTGGGTCTTAGCTCGGATACCGAGACGGTCGAAGAGTCGAATGTCGCCCTTGTTGCTGGCAACCGCGATAAAGCCCTTCTCAGTTGTGGCAAGAGCCGAGAAGTCGTTCTTGGAAGCATACTGCTTCATGTCCTTGTCAACGAGCTTGTTTCCTGATAGTCGAGGATCTACACGATAGAGTGCATTGTGGGAAACACCCAAGAAGGTCTGTTCCGCTGTCATCTGAGCGAATTTGTTCTCAGGTGCAAAGGTGACGACGGGGATATCATCATGGACGTTCCACTCGTCGACGACCTTACCGTACTCCAGATCCATGCGGTAGAGTTTATTAGGATCAATCTCATTCTGTAGAATGAGATCACGATCCTCGCTGTGCAACATGACCTTCTTGGGATTCATAAGCTTGCCACTAGGCGTAGTGACCTTGGAAATGTTCGTGGAGAACTCGAGGTGGTTGTTAGGAGTATGCTTGAAAACACCGATCTTGGATCCGCGAACAACAAATGAGCGATCGTGCTTGTAGCCAACAGCCAGCTGGGAGTTGACCTCCCCATCAGCGTTCTTGGGCATGGAGCTCTCGTCGTCCTCATCGGAGTCATACTCTTCTTCTTGAGCACGATCGTCTTCAAGCTCTTCATCTTCATCTTCCTCCTCCTCCTCTTCAGGTGGAGCGTCTTCCATAGTCAGATCGTTAAAGGCGTCAAGGACGTACTCACGATCCCGCTCTTGAATCTTGGCCCACTTGGTCTCGTTGAGCTTCTCCCAAATAGCTTGCATGATGGCCTCCTGAAACTTCTCTAGAGTCTTCTGGTCCTTGAACCGAAGAAGCCAGGATCGCGCAGTTCCGTCATTGCTGAAGTGGTTGAAAACGAAGGAGAGGTATTCGAAATCAAATACCGGATTAAAATCAGCTGTAACCTGCGACCCCAGCCAAGACTTGGTCTTCCCATCAATCTGCAACCAATACTCCCATTTGCCAACTTCCGAGATGGTGGCAATGACACTATCATCAACCATGGCAAAGTGTCCCGGCTGAGGATCGAATAGATGAAGCTCGGCCGAAACGGCAGCATAGATATCAAGCGCCTCGGGGGGGTTGTCGGCATCGGGACCGGTCAAAACGGGAGCCTCAATCTCTGCCTCGGGGACCACAGCTGGCTCGCGCCTGGCGGCTGAGTTCGCGGTGTTCTTCTTTGAAAACATTTCATCAACCGATTCAATGGATCTCGCCAGCGTCGGGCTGTGGATTGGACTCGCGGGCGGAATAGGTTCCTCTTCGTGAAACTGAAATTGGTCGAGGTCCTCGTATGTGGCGGTAGTGTGTGGTTTGCGATACTTGCGTTCGTATTGACACTCCTGTGATACTCGGACGAACTGCTCGACTTGCGCAATCGAAACTGAGTTGTCACAAACAAATTGATAGACGTCCCCAGTATCCCCACTTAGATCCCTCCAAGCAAGTACCTTATCACCGCCTTCTCTGATCTCGACACGGAGGTGTAGTGCCTCGTCAAGAAGGAAAGTCTTCTCGTCACGCTCTGAAGCAAGGGCGTCGATCTCGGCGTCTTCACCTTCCTCTTCTGCAAGAAGCTCGGCTTCACCCTCTTCGAAGACCCGTTGGACGACGAGCTGGTATTGGAAGTCTTGGTTGGTTCGGCGGATGCGGATGGCAGAGTCTTTGAAGATGAGTTCGGAGTAGCCCTTGGGCGATAACGGTCGGACGAGGTAGAGTTGGCCTTGTGGTAATTCGGTTAAGGCTTCTTGGGTGCTGGAGCCGAAGATGAGCTTTCCGACTGTGGGAGAGGAGAGTTAGCTTTGAACCCTAATAGCGATAGTAAATCAGATCGCCAACGGAGACCACGTGAAAGGAAATGTGGCAGAAAGGTGAGGCAACCCGTTGGCTGACCAAAGGAGACCTGAAAGAAGACCCAGTTCTGGGATCAGGGTCGTCCTGGGCGTTGTAGGTGATGCGGGGCACTACTTACCATTTCGGAGAACAAACATGCTGGCAGGCGTGTGTAAGCGATGACGTTTATCGCGGCGTGTGGAAAGAGAGCTGTTGGTGATCTCAAAGAGTCGTACCAACGTTGATGTTCATGAGGAGAGAAAGAATGAAATGGGTGGGGATGTTGATTTTGTCAAGAGCGACGAGATGTAAAGGCAGGTACGATGGTCGTTAAAGTAGTACTTCGGTACCTTCCAAGGTTCTTGTTGGGCAGGCAGGTGCCAGGCTGGGAAACGTGAATGTTAATGGTTTAGCCAGGCGCCAGAGACAGGGTGCGTCATAACAAAAGCTGCTGCTGCCTTTTTGCTCGTTTCCTCCAGCTTTCTTTGGCTGGCTCCCGTTGGAGGGGTGACTTTGGGTTGGGTGGGGGAAATGGAGGGGTCTGGGTTTTGCCACATATGACGTGTGGCGCTTCATGCGACTACGCCACACCCGGAAGTTGATCTTGTGAGTGCAATATCAACGACTTCTTCAATGTCAACTGATCTGACTGATCGCATTTAGCTCGAAACAACTCCATTCTTTCCTATGATGCTAGTGCGGACGTTTAATAATGTAAACTAACTAGCACCTGCCTTAGGCTATTCTGAATCATTCATTGAAGCGCTCGACATGAAGCTGATGTAGAACTTAAACGCGCCTCCGAACCTGAAGAACCGACATCTCAAGCCAGACAGCGACCGACCGATCGCCCAATCAAAGCTCTTCAGGCTCCTGAATCCTGATCTCCGGCTCTTCCTCTTTCACTTTCTCAGCCGTACCAGTGTACGAAGTCTCAGGCTCATCCCGGGAGATGCCCGCAAAGTCATCGGCAATGAGCCTAGCAACATTCTTCCCCATCAGAGCGCTCGTTTCCATCGTAGAGATGAAACTTTCAATCCCAGAAGTGTAGTATAGGCCCTGACCAACAATGGGATCTTGGAATGTGACTCTGGGTAGTTCGATAGGGTATGAATAGAACCACCAAGGATAGAACCATGAGATGGGCTCGAAAGCCACTTCCTCATCATCATTGCCATCGCCCTTTCTAGAGACATAGGTATCGGGGATATCTGTTCCCAAAATCTTTGACAAGAATGCCGATGTGACGGCCTCTGGGGAAAAGATCTTGTAAACATATTCGCGCTTGCCGGTCTTTGGGTTAACCGCCGTCTTAAGCGTGCTGATAGAGTAGAATCCAGCACTGCCGACGCCCTCAGCACCTTGTTTGGGCTCATCGTCGTCGCCAAGCGTTGTATACACACTGCTAGGCACCTTTACGCCGGGTTCTAGCCCAAAAAACTCGCCGTGAAGCTTTAGCGGCGATGTGAACAAGGTGACGTGAAGCTTCGTGTACGGGATCTCATCGATGGTGTGCTGAAGAACTCCCTCGCCAGCGCTGATATGGCTGAACTGCCAAGGTGCAGTAATGACAACATTGTCAAACTCCACTCCTTGGTCCTCCGAATAGATGGCTTTAGACTGAGAGTTTTTCGTGGAGATGAGATACTTCGTCTCACCCTCCTTCTCGGCTAGGGAGATGGATGTGACTGATGTATTGAGGTTCACAGACGCACCACTGTTCCGCACCATCCGTTCGAAGATTTGCCAATTGCCACCCTTCACCGCAACAGCTCCGTCAGTAGCAAACGACACCTAGCTATGTGTTAGTCGCTATTCGACAGTCATTTGAGCGGCTGGCTTACCATAGCCTCTAGCCCATGGATGTACGCTAAGTTGGAAGCATAGTTGACTCTCGTCGCCGCCTGAATAATATCATGAGAAAACCGGGCATCGATCTATGAGACGTTTAGTGCAATTCACCTAGTCACCAAGACGAACACACCTTGTTCTCATTCAGGAACTGCTCCCCAGTCACTGCGGTCACCTTTTCCAACCCCAACTCAAACGCTCTTTGCGTAAGCGACCGGAAGGGAAAATACGGCGGCTCATACAGTTGCAAGAACTTGCCGACGACACTTTGGACGAGTTTGACTGCTCTGTACGGCGACGTCCCGTACCTCCACCACAATTTGGCCACATCCCACCAGAATGAGGAACCCTCAGACGTCTGATAAACGAACTTCTGGCCGTCCCAAATGGCGGTTATATCACCTTTCTCAAGATCGTGGGGTTCGCTTATTGGCAGCTCGAACTCTAAGCTTGAGTTATAGAGAATGTGGTTGATGGTGACGAAGATGGATGCCCCGAGCTCGATGGGCTGGAATGGGTCATCAAAGGCTTGGACAGTGAGCGACCGGCCACCAATACGACCACTCCTCTCGAAAATCGTGATATTTAAATCTAGGCCTTCCTCTTCGGCATACTTTTGTAAGTGATATGCCGCTGAGGATCCTGCCGCTCCAGCTCCTGGTGTTTATGTTAGCTGTGTTTGATTACGTGGTAGAACAATCGCGTTAGTTGATTCGCAACCCGGCTTGGCAAGTGATTTCTCATATGCTTCGATATATATAGACCTTGCGCAAAGTTGAAATGCCTGGAAAGGAGCAATACTCACCAATTATAGCGACATTCTTCACCTCACGCCCCTCAGTAGCCTCGGCACACCTGAGAGCTCCAAGCAGCGCAACTCCGGCGCTCCATGAAAAGCGCATGTTTACAAAAAGAGACAAACTAGGGCAATACGCTAGATTGAAGCTCGACAAGACGTCGATGAAAGCTTCAAACAAGTAAACATTCGATGCTTACTGTTTACGAGTTTGGAATGATGACGCGGGCCGGGCAATTGGTGAGGTGATGCAGCATCACGTGATGGTAATCCATGTCATTGAAATATCGATATGCCTTGTGTAGAGGGCTGCGTTTGGGAGAGTAGACTTTTAATGGTATTGTCAATGGAACGTATTTTATCAGACTAAGTGCTCTTAATGTAAAATTAGTGGTTAGGATGGGAACTGACAGATGAGAACTATTGGTCTCCGTAGTTCTCGGCGTAGCATCAAGAGGATAATATAAAGGGATCAAAGTCCTGAGTTGCAAACTCACCTGAAGTCCAATCCTCAATGTAGACGATGATAGATTGCACCAGAGCACCAAAATCTTACTTGATCTCGGTTCCTGCAGATCGGTAACTGTTCTCGAAACTCATCGCCATCACCAACTCATTGATTACCCGATGCCGCACGCGTAGTTGTCTCGAAAAATCACCAAGAATTCACGGTTACAGAGGTTAGACTGCTTTCATGTCAACCTATTTCATTTCTCATAATACCAGGTATCTAAGCTTCCCGCCCCATCCCACCATAGCTCAACCAGAACAGATAACTAAACCGCTTTTTGTCAAAACATTGGGAAATCTTTATAAAAAAAGATTCATCCCAGGGAATCATAAATTATTCTCCTCCCTGAAACGCCGTGCCAATGCAATGGAGCCTTTGTCGCTCCTCCTGATACCAAACTCTATAATATAAAAAGAAAAAAAAAACCATGAAGAAGATAAGCAGTGAGAAGATGAACCCGAAATTTCTGGGCATGTAACAAATTAAGGTGTTATAAAACAAGATCGTCGTGGAACGGAGAGAAAATGGTGCACAATTTAGGTGCTATCCTCCTCACTGCTGCTGTACCCGCTTCCGACACCTCCAGCGGTAGCAACAGAACTTCTGTCGGTTGTTCGAGCCGTCATTTCAGCATTGATGCTCTTGTTCCCTAATGGTGTTCCAGCTGATGCTGCGGCACTAATGGATCGACATGAGCCTTGCCGCCCTCGGCTGGGTAGAACTTGGGGTTGCTCATCTCCTTGAACATCGTACATATGATGCCCAGGGGAATCATCTGGGTCGTCGCCGTCTTCATCAGCGCTGCTGAGATCGACACCGTCGGGATAACCATCAGATTGGTGCGGATTCGCCAGTCGACTTCTGAACTCCGCAGACGACTCAGTATCGTCTTCATCCTCAGATCCATACTCATAGTCATCTAGCATGGAGTCATCAGTGCTGAGGGGTGGGAAGAAAATGGCAGGGGGAGGGAGTGGGACCGGTGCCAGGCGTTTGATACGACCTGACAGATATTCGATCTCAATTTGAGGGGTACCACTCCGGGTCGCATGTTTCGCAGCGCGAAGCACTGGCGAGCTAGTTGACATTGTTGCAAGGCGACGGACGATGCTGTCTGTAGACTCCTCCGGCATTGCTCGCTCGATTAACGGGTGCTTGACTGGAGGAGTCTCATCTTTCGGCCGCTTTGTAGTGACAACAACCACGAAATGGTCGTCGGGAAGAACGCCCCCGAGCCCGCAGGGTTCGAGCGGGTGAAGATCCATATATTGTTGCTCATCTGACCAGGTGAAGTCGAGTTCTACGTCACTGACATCGTCGCTGTCATCTCTTGTTAAATCAGGTGGACTATCAATGCTGTCGATATCCATGCTGGAGCTGGATCGTAGTAGAGGACCTCTCTCCGTTAAAGGTCTATAATTGAGTGAGGACCCAGAGTTCGACCGGCGGAGAGGGGAAGGAGCGAAGCGAGGTCCTCTGCCTTGGGCGCTAGACATCATATAAGCGGCTGGCGACACATCACCGGGATCGCCAGACAAATCTGTGCAGAAAGGCGCTCCGCTGTAATATATGATGGCGCCATCGTGGCGACGCTTCTTGCGACTTGATGTATTGCCAGATCCGCTCAAATCCCATCGGGAGCCATCAACATTGCTGTCCTCTACAGGACCGAATGACGACACCGTTTCATCCACTGAAGTTTGTCCGTTATACGAATCTTGACGAAAGAAGAGAGGTTTGTAGTGAAAATTTTCCGAAAGATCAGAGGCCTGCTGACCGGTTCTGGACGCGTTCTTAGAGCCTGCTGACTTAAGTTCATCGCCTGTCGAACGACCCGTTTTCTGGCGTTTGCGCATCTCCTTGTTGGAACTATCGGTGTCGTCGGCCGATGGGCTTTTCTGCGAGTTATAGCCCGAGCTATCGCTGCTGAACCTGGTACCTTCCGTTCCACCTCGCCATCGGATTTTGCGGCCATCAGAGGACAGTTGAAATTTGGTGCTAATTTCGGATACGGCCAAGCGAACGAAATCGGGGGTGACATTGATCATATGCAACTGGGCCAAGTTACAGAGGAGGTTAAGATAGACCCATCCGTCAGCATCAGGATGGAAGTCCGTCGGTGATGCCTTATGCTGCTCCGCCAACAGCTCTGGAGGAATCAAGCCAAGGTGTCGGATATAATCCATATTTTCCGATGGAACCTGCACACGATCCGGGTCAAGATCCTTAGGTCTGGTTGGGCGTTGCTCTGGCGGCGGCGGCATCAGTGGTGATGGGTTGGTACCAGAACTAGTGCTATTGCCATTGCCTCCGGATTCTGTCTGATCCCCGTGAGAGTTAGAGGCAGATCCATGATCACCAGAGCCGCTCTTCTTGGCGGAGGTGCCAGACTGCTGCTCAACAGGAAGGATCCTGGCTTCTCGCGAGGGCTCAGTGTGGGTCTGCAGGACTGGCGGTTGGAGCACTGTGCCTCGGGTTTCTGATTGCGCGTCGATTATCACAGGTGCCAGTGCATTAGTTCCAATCGGTGGAGGCGGCTGTTTCTTCTGCGCCTGTCGGCCACCAATCTTGCCAGTGAATATCTGCTCAAGTCGGCGAACGACAAGTTTCTTTTTCTCCTTATCCGTCATTATCATGTGTCGAGGATACAAGCCCTCCGGGATGTCTCGCAAATAATTCTCGACTTTCTGCTCCGATGATTTCGCGCGCGCACTCGCCGAAGGGCCACCAAGGGATGGGCCAGAGGAAGTAGCGCCCGTCGACATTGACGCATATGCTGAATCGGTTGGTCTGAAATTGGAACCCGACGAAGAAGATGCATGTTTGGACATAGAACCTGAGGTCGAGTAGATACGATCACGGGTGTTATGTCGTGACGATTTGGTCTTCCTTTGTGTCGACGATGTATCCGGCGAACCTTGCAGGCTGGCAGTAAAGTCCCTCAGCGTTGCTTCAAGCTCTCTCTTCTTTCTATTAGTCAACCCGTGGACCTTGACCTCGAAAAGCTTCTCTTTTCGGAGCATATCAGGACCCAATTGCTTGTACTTCTTCAGCTCCTCCTTCAGTCTCTGGATCTCGACCGTTAAGTCGTCGATTACGCTTCGGTAGTCATCTGCACTGCTACTCTGCGCTGTCATGTGCTTGGGAGGTGCCAAGTGGTCGTAAGGATAGGCCTTTTCTTCATTCGAAGAATCTGATTCCTTTTGGAAAAAGGGAGGGTCAACTAGGAGGGTCAGCGGTCTTCGGGCTTTTAAAATCCATGAAGAGTTAGGCATACCATCCATTGCGCCATTGTCAAATGTTGCTGTGGGGTTCTCGTTCGACTGGTCAAACCACGTTTTAGGATCGCTCTGACCGGTGTTGTGACTTTCTCCCGAAGAGTCTCGACGAGGGGAGGATATTGGATCTGTCTGATTCGTCGGGGTAGAGCCCGAACTGGCGCGAAGGGAAGCATCGCGGGCTAATCGATGGTGACGAAGAGTCACGGAGTTTGCTGGTGAAGCTCGTCGGGGAAGTGGGTGCCCAGTGGCGGAGGGTGGTGGCTGGGTTCCATGCGATTTATCTTCGATTGGAGGCATGGTCTGTCATGTATGTGCAATTTGAAGAAAATTGTATGTTAAATGACATGTCCCACAGCTCTAGTCGAGCATGTCGAGAGAGCCGCTTTCGCGAGCCGTTGCTTGTGTATAAAGCTAGGGGTCCGATGCTGTGACGTAAGGGTTGGTGATGCCTCGTAACAGCAATACTTTCTGCTAAGCGAAAACCAATGTTAGCATCGGGGGGATCATGAACTTAGTGAATGTATTAAGTCGACCGGGTGAGAGGGTGCCGCGAGAACGTATGGGTCAAAAGGTGTGTGATTGGCCAAATGGGAGTCATCGATCGATCGATCGAATCGTTGTAGACGTAACAGTGGTTTGGAGTACAGGCATTGGGTTCACTCACTGGAGGGGAATCAGTAGGGTCTGATGCTGGTTGATGTCGAATAATTGCTTCCAGTCTTGGGTTGGACCGTTTGCTTCTTATGCCGTTTTGGCGAAGGCGAATCCGACTTTGGCGGTGCTGGTTTGAAGGATAACAAGACGTTGCCCTGTACCTCCGTACTCAGGTAAAGAGTGGACAGCAACCCAGTGCGCGATGTCGTTGCGCGCTACTCGTGTTGAATCTCGATTGAACCGTTCGATCTTTGAGGATTTGGACTTCTTCCTCAGGTTCGAAGGCCTGGTTCTTTGCAAGTAGTTGTTGGGCGTTTTTTCCTAGATAGGGTGCCCAGCGCAGTCTGGTGATGCTAATTTTGGTTGTGGTTCAGTCGCGCGCTGAGTGCGATTGTATTTGTCGGCTCGTTGGAGAAGTCGAGTCGTCGAGGCGATGCGTCAGAACGAAGTGATGGGTCGGTCGCAGTGAGTGAAACGTGGGCGCGATCGTATACTTCGCTTTCCTCGTAGCTCAAACTGGAACAAGATGATGGTTGAGGGTAGTGAGGAGTGAAGATGCGGATGGAAGATAGAAGATGGGAGACGGAGCCAGGCGGACGGGGCCTGTCTGGGATGCCGACAGCGTTCCTTGGGATTGGTGCAGCGGTGGTGTGTAAGGTAGCACACGAAGCAAGCCGGGGCGTGCGTGTCTGATGTGTGCGATGTGTGCCACTTTTCGAGCCACTCAAAAAGAAGGTGGTCAAGATGAGGGAAAAGAGGAGAATGGAATTCAGTCAGAGAGGTCTTATTCAGGAGCAGTCACAAGGTGCAGGATAGATGGAAGAAAAAAGAGAACAGACGAGCCACCAGGCCCTGGAACGAGGGCATTCACAAGCCGTGGCAACGAAATGGGCCCTGGATTCGCCGACAAGCCACTGGGAAGAGAGGGGAAGAGAAATTTGTCCCTCTGCCAGGGAGCTACAAGCCATTGGACTCGGAATTCCTGCACTGTAAATGCTAGCAAAGGCTGGCTGCTCTGCCGGCGAGTTGTGTTCCCGGGGCGGCGGTGGCATCGCCAGTGTGGGATTGAAAGTTAGATTGACCACTGATTGCCTCGATTTCGATGACCAGCCAGGACATCGAGGGATCAGAAGCGCATCGAAGAAGGGTCCTCACTAACGGGCTTTAGCGGCTGTAGTCGCTCATGGGAAGACCCAGTAGGGTGGCTCCAGCTCGGTCGGTTTTAGTGATATCTGAGGAGTCCGAAGGTGCTGGATGAGCAGCAGTCGACATTATCGACATCACTCGTATCTAGATACACCCCCACTAATAAGCACCCCACCCCACAGCCACCTTTGCCATCCAGTCACCTGTCGGGGAGACTCACTGGTCCAGGTCCAAGCGCAGAACGCAGGGCCTTGCCGATCTTGGATTTGGCGCTTCATCGGGACCCCTTGACCCCTAAACCTTTCCAGGCGCATTATCGCTTTCAGTAGAACCAAAGCAGCATACTCTTTGCGCATTAAATACTGTGGGCGATGCACTCCAGCCCATATATTCTTGGACTTTGACAACGATACAGTGCGATTGCTGCCCCGGTTTCTGGTAGAGGTAATACCATAGTCTCGCGCGTTTTCATGCTGTGGAGTTAGTAACATAAGCCAAAATGTCTAGACTTGTCTCTGCCAGGGAACCGTCTCAACCCACCTCCCCCAAATGGCCCCATTCTTACGTCAAGCCACAGCTCCCAACCAGGGCGCATCCTTACCCCTCCGCGTCGGGGAGCCGGACCCTCGCTTAACACACCTGACCCTGTTCGTGATACTACCCTGACTTGTTGCCTGTCAGCCTGTAACATGGCGGCTGGCCCCTTGGCTGCTTTTCACAACAACACCCCACTCAACCTGTCAGCCAGGAATTGTTTCTGGGGAGTGCTGGCTCCGGCTGGTGACTATGAGCTTGGCCGAGCCAAAGACATCTCACCACCAGCAAACTGACATCACAGGGTCTGGCAGCACGCAGCAAACTCACCCAGCCCGACCCGATGCACTTACCGCTCTCCGCCGCTGGGTTTGATTGCCTGATTTCTCTTCTGATCAATGGGAAGTGATGCTATCCTGCCGTAGGCTTGCATCTTTCCCTACCATTAAAGATGCATTGTCGTCAGTGTGGAGGATCTCAACAGAGTGGAGGTGGGTACGGTAACATCATCTCAAGAGCCCGTTGCCGCTATCCCTTGCTAATTCAGGGCCAACATGAACCTGCGGCTCTACAATCTGGTGATCACTTCCTCAACGACTAGAGCAATGACGTCACTTCACCAGGAGGGATCAACAGGGTCCGCAGACATGCGAACATGGGTCCTTGATCAGCTCCTACTACATATACCGAATATCCCTTATCTTCAGAAACCGTTAATTGCATTAGACGGACATGCTCAGGATACAGCTTCGAATTTGATAGTCTTCTGGCTAGTTGCCGCTACAGAAAAATGGCCGATGATGGAATTCCCTTGGGGCCCGCTATCCCACGGAGTGCCACGAGGATTCGGGAACTATGCAAGTGCTGGTGCTCTGTTCTTGGGTCCGAATGAACTCTGAGGCTTTGATGAATCTGACTCCATCGCCGGTGGCAAACGTCATTTTGCCAGGGGAACCTGTCACTCTGGAACTGACTAGGTTGCGACTAGGACCGGTTTTGATTGGACCGCCGGAACATTAAGCATCCCTCGATCTTCATGAGCCGCAGTAATAGCTTCGATCAGGGGGACCCTTCGTGCAGCTGTGGCTGAGCAGCGAAGTACTGGCAAATCTTGGACGATTTGCAGTCCTCATAGACAACTCGACACCATCATGTAGCTCTTCAGCCTTACAACCCGAGACGCTTTTGTCATTTTCCATCTAGAAGCTTTACATCATTCCAGATCTGTGTCAGTCGTTTATTGAAGCCCTAGCGGCGCCGGGAACCAGGATCGGCGTCCGTCTTCGTGTCTAGCAACCGCTGGTTTCTCCTGGAAAATTCGATGGTGGTGGATACCTGAAAATGTTCCCGTCCTCCTTTCAAGACTTGTCATCGGGAGGATGTGCTCCTTGAGGATATGGCCTGAGTGGATTTCAACAGGTGTCGAACTATCGCCGCGAAGCTGGTGTCGAAGTAGTAGAGTGGACTTTTCCTCGGTCCCGTCCAAGTGGACATGACATTGCCCGCGATCTCGGCATCACAAAGCTAGAGCTGGTATCAGGTTGCTGCAAGCTAGGGCTAGTTGGGCTCGAATCAGCCTTCACCTTCACATGAAGCTCCAAGGCTGGCGTTTCACGACATTATTTGCCCTTCTCCCGCTGCGGGATATCTTCTGCGCTCTAGCTTGGCCTAGGCTTGCAACAATAACGATGGAGAGGACATTGCAAGCCCGTCGCAACGCTTCTGGTCTCGGCCGCTAGTGTTAGCACAAGAGACTGAAGTACAATGCTCTGGTTTTATCTTCTGATCTCGGCGTGCTAACCTTGACACTCGGAGAATCAGGGAACACCAGGGCACATCACCTCAGACTCGTGGCCCCGCAGGTCTATGAGGGCCGAGACCACGCCATCTCATCGAGGACGGGGTGTGCCCAGCTTCCCTACCAAGTTTGCTATGACGATGAGACGGTCTAGACCAGGCTGTGCTATCCTTTCCATCTTACCGTTACATACGTTACGTAGTAGTAATTATTCATCTACCTAGATGCGCAGCTTGACTTTCTCAATTATGACAAAGCCATCTCAGGTAGTCCCTCAACAATCCCCCACTCAAAATTTAGCTGAGTCGACTCCTGGGACCTCGTATCGAATCTTGAATTTGTTGTTCCGCTAGGCCCAAACCTACCCATCCCTTAGCTCCCGCACATTAGCGGAACAGATCTCCCCATTTAAGTAGCGAAACAACGTCGGAGATCTCGTTCCGGGCCGCCAGGGGCGTTGTTAAGTTCTCTCGTTCTCGAACACCCAACCACGTGGGGGGGCTGTCGATGTGGATGCGTCCCGCAAACGGTTGAGATCGCAACCCCGAAGGCCGAGGGTGAGTTGTTCTTGGCCACTTGGGTCTTGTTTGCGTGGTTGTTTGAAGCAACTGCTGGCTAGCGTTGCTTGATACCTGGACGGCCCCGCCTAGGAAGTTTGAGCTATCATCCATCACAGCTGACAAGTGAGCCTTTTCTGTTTCATGCCGAGAATATTCGGACGTGATCTATTCATGCTGAAGTATTCAGCTTTCGTATATAGTTCCGGAGAAGCGTTAGTCGCCTATGAAGCTCTGCATTTTGATCTGGACTCAATGTTGACAGTCATCTAGCTAAAGCTACGGTAGGTGAGCTTTTTGTTTGGTGTACACTCTCACAAGTAGACTAATATCATGAGCTCTGCGAAGAGCAATTCGTGCTGTAGGTATGGCAAGGTATTTGTAGGTCTATTCATCAAGAACTTTTTTCGTAGTCTCTATCCTTTCAGGTCAAGTCATTGCTCATCTCATCCATAACCACTACCCAGTCACCACAACTCCAAACCCACTACCGCCAACAACCAACAATCAACGACAACGGCTGTCTACTTCTACAACTACTAAACATCGTTTGCTTTCTGCAACGCACTTTAAGCCTTCTCAAGAAGAGACTTGCCTGTCATCTCTTCGGGTTGGGGCAGACCCATGGCAGCAAGGATCGTGGGAGCGACATCACCCAGCACGCCGTCAGCCTTCTGAAGGCTCCAGCCCTCGGGGGCGTTGGCCATGATGAAGGGGACCTTGTTGGTGGTGTGGCTGGTCTTGGGCTTGCCGTCGGGGAACTTCATCTCCTCGGCGTTGCCGTGATCGGCGGTAATGAAGAGGATGTAGCCCTGTTCCTTGCAGGCCTCAAGGATCTTTCCAATGGCCTTGTCGGTAGTTTCGCAGCCAATGATGGCGGCATCGTAGACACCAGTGTGGCCGACCATATCTGGAGGAGCGAAGTTGTTCATGACGAAGGGGAAGCGCTGCTCGCCAAGACGCTTAACGACTTGGTCGGCAACACCGGCGGCAGACATCTCAGGGGCCAAGTCGTAGGTAGCGACGGACTTGTTGGAGGGGACAAGATCCTGGCTCTGGTCTCGGACTTCAAGAGGGAAGACCTTCTCAACACCGCCGTTGAAGAAGAAAGTGACGTGGGCGTACTTCTCGGTCTCAGCAATGTGGACCTGCTCAACGCCCTGCTTGCCGAGCCACTCGGCCAGAACATTGTCCATGCGCTGGGGCTCGAAAGCGACCTCGAAGGGGTAGTCGCCCTTGTATTGGGTCATGGTAACCAGCTTGGCGATGTTGGGGTAGGGGAAGTCGGGGAGGACAGATCGGTCAACGTCACCGAGGACCTGGGTGATCTGACGGACACGGTCGGATCGGTAGTTGAAGAAGAAGACGGTATCATCGTCTAGAATTACGTGTTAGCGTGCTCAGTGGTCAAGTCTGTACCACAAGAAACTCACCCTTAATACGGCTCTCATCGCCACCAACAATGATGGGGGTCAAGAACTCATCCTTATCCTTGTCGCCGCCACGCTCATATCGAGCTCTAACAGAAGCGACAGGGTCCTCGCTCTCCTCACCCTCACCAAGGACCATACCCTTCAAGGCAATCTCGACTCGCTCCCAGCGCTTATCACGGTCCATGGCATAGTATCGGCCAACAACGGTGGCGATTTGTCCAACACCAATCTCCTGGAGGTTCTCAACGAGCTCCTGCATGTAGTCGGCACCGGACTTGGGGTCGGTGTCTCGGCCGTCACCGAAGAAGTGAATGAAGACCTTGGGGACGCCATACTCCTTGGCAGCCTTGAGGAGGGCGTAGAGGTGGGTTTGCTTAGAGTGCTATGAATGTCGGTGTAAGTGAAGATTCGGTCCAATATTAGAGGGGCAGAACTTACGACACCACCGTGAGAGACGAGACCACAGAGATGTAATCGGCCATTGCCAGCGGCAGCGCCCTGGAAAGTCTTCTTGATAACCTCGTTCTGGCTCAACTCGCCCTTCTTGATGGTAAGATCGATTCGGACAACATCCTGCCAGACGACCCGGCCCGCTCCGATATTCAAGTGTCCAACCTCGGAATTGCCCATCAAACCCTCGGGCAACCCCACCGCCAGCGACGAGGCATCGAGTTCGGTAAAGCCATTGGCATCGGCGGAAAGCTCGTCCATAACGGGAGTCTGAGCGGCGGCGATGGCATCGCCATTCTTAGGGCTCTCCTCGGAGGGGATACCCCAGCCATCAATGACGACTATACGAGTGCAACAGCAGCAAAATTAGCCATGCCGCCTCCAGGTAGATGAGAATGAAACAGAAGACGAGGATGTAATCCGGCCGCCGGGGAGCTTGTGACTGTGACGTCTGAGCCGCTGCGGGCGCCGTTTTAGAGCGCCCTGGGGTGGCACGTAACTTTGGCATTGCCTTTGGGAGGGGCATGTCATGATGGATGTGGGCATGAGGATGGCGGGGTACGTTTGGAGGGGAAGAGGGACGTGGTGGGGTTTTGGACGTACTCAGGCAGGCCTTGTGGTCGGTTTTAGACATGGTGGGCGTGTTGTTTGTTCTAGTGAAAGATACAATGGAAAAAGAAAGAAAAAGAAGAAGAAATGGCTAGGAGAAAGTAAATAAACGGGAGAGAAAAAGTGTAGGTGTAGTCAGGGAAATGATGCGTGATTTGTCGTACCAGCAGCACCACGGATGATTTCGTTGAGAAACACGTTAGGTTATGTCATCGCCTGATAGGCGTTTTGGTCGGAACATGTAGATTTGGTGGATTCGCACTGTCATAATGTCGGTGTGTCAGAGATAGAGCACAGTATGATCACAGTCTGACGCTAGACTCTGGACTGTTTAGTTGCGGCGGATTGTCGGCCAATCGACTTTCACCCTTTGCTGCATTTCGATAACGCTCCCTGCAAGGCTGACACTATTCACCACCTCCCCCACCTCTTTTTCTACTCCTAGCAGGCTAGCACAAAGGCAGGCAGGCAATCCACCACTTCCATCAGCAACCACCATCATCATGTCTACACCACACCCTCTCGCCCTCCCGCCGACCTTCTCCCCCGACACCCTCGATGCCCTCACCGAGCTATCTATCGTGCTCGCCAAAGTCCGCGCCGGTATTCAATCCTCCACAGGCATCACAACAGGTGCAACCCCCGGGGGACCTAGCAGCAATGGCCAGACGCTGAGCTTCAAGGAGGTGCCTGGCGCGACGGATGGGTTGAAACACAAGTTGCAGCGAGCGAGGGCGCAGGTGCGTGTGTTGCCAGACATGGGGCGGACGATTGAGGAGCAGACGGAAGAGATGAGGGAACTGGAGAAGAAGATTGAGCTGCAACGTGCGTTGCTACAGAGGCTGCGAGATGAGGCTGGGAACAAGGACGGGAAGGATGAGGCCATGGCCGGAGGTGTTTAAATGACCGTTCAATGGGATTCACGTGAAGCTGGTGTTTACGGGCATAGGTTATGGGAATTGGGCAGCCAAGGGTACTGCAACATAAGGCGTTTTTTGGTTCTTCATTCTGCGATACAAATCAGAGGGGCTATTGCACATGGTATTCACAAATTCCCATCCCAAAACACCATCCGCCGAACCGACACCGAATTCGAAATCTCCATACTATTATTGCCGTGGAATCCCGACTTTCTTCAACGTCTCCTCCACACTTACGCCTGGCTGGCCGGGCACAACCTTCTCCCATATCTCGTCACTGAGTCTCTTCTCTTCCGATAAAATGGTCCAGTTGGGGCTCTGACCGACCTTGAGCCACTTGAAATCGTCTACTTGATCCCACTGGTTTTCGGTTGAGTTCTCGGCTTCCGTTACCTATTCGACAGTTAGCAATTACGGTTGACGGACAGCAGCCTAGAGTCACTCACATAGGCGGCTGGAAGGGGCGCAAATCGCATGCCAGAGCAGTCTTCGATAATTGGGTGGCTGCCGCAGTGGAGATAGATATCAACGTTGCTGCATTCGTGGATGCGGACTTGTCTTGCGACTACCACAAGGATACTGTCAGAAACACCTGTGATGTGAACGGGGCCAGAAACCCGACCAGCGACGATAAGGCTCTTGCTGATATTCTTCATGACTAGACCAGGGAATGGTGCCCCTGCTGCGGTGGGGATGGACATGTCAACAATACACCCGCTCAGATCGGTCAAGCTCCCGGCAGCCGTAGCCCGCGCCGCGGAGGAGGGAAGAATGATATGAAGGCCGGAGTGGTTTGAAATACCAATGTTCTTAGCGGCCGAGAAGCTAGGTTTACGGAGGGGCGAATTGCTGGGTCGAGCCATCTCTTCATTGTAGTTCTTCATTTTAGGCGGGAGGTCGGTGAGAATATCCTCTTTGATCTCGTCTTCCTGGATCTTCTGCTTCACGGCGTTGTCTCCAGTCATTCTTCTCGCTAAGCTGCCGGGGTTGAGACGGGGGTCGTTCTCTGGAGCTCCCATATCGATGTGTTCTCTAGTGTTGCGTCTAAACTGGAAGCGGGACTTGGGGGTAATCTTGGTGATGGTCTCATTGAGCTTATCCTGTAATGTTTTGATAGCCTATTCGAACAAGTTAGACATCAATGCCTCTGAAATGGAGAATAGTGGTGAGCCGACCTCTGAATACTGTTTACGGTCGTAAGATGGCGTGAAAGCGGCCGCATCAGCCACCTCATTCTGTAGCTTAGCGATGCCGGCGAGGATGTGGTCGATAGAATCCTGGCGTTCACCCGCGACATTGGCGACAGAGGGAAGCTCGTCAACCTCATCCTGGAGAGCTGGGTAGCCATTAGAAGATTATTCAGTTAGGATATGTGGAAGTATGGCGGGGAATTACCTGTCACGCTCTCGAGGAAGTGGTGATAGAATCGCTGCTTGGGATCTAGAGTCATTTTGCGGAACAAAATCTCGCTGGCAGCCCACTGGGTTTGGGTGAGAGTCTGGGCTTGCATCGCGGCCATTGTTAACACGAAATCCTCGGCCTTGTTCTCGTGGAGGGGAGGTAGGCAGGTAGGCAGGTAGGCAGGTAGGCGGGTAGGCAGATGTTCAAGTGATACACAATGACAAGGGTGGATATTTATCTCTCAGGCAACGATGAGTTCCTTGCAATAACAAGGGAAACGTAGTGGTGATATTCACATAAACTCACAAAGCAAAATATTTAAGCTGGCGGCCAGTCTCAGCTCTGGCGACTCTGCCTTCCAACGTCCGCGCGCACGCGGGCAACGGGCACCTTTTCTACCAACGGCACGACTCTCTCGCGTCTCGAAAGCTCCGGCGGGTGACGTCAAGGCCACCTGATGGACAACGATAGAAGGCCGTAATTGGAACCGAGGTCAGACCGTAATGATGGAGGGAGGAAGGGGGGGAGGCGATGCGTGCTGCGGGCGTCGAGCGCGAATGCTGAGGTGGTGAGGTCTGTCGATGGTTTCCTTGTCACGGCATCGCATGGCACCACTGCATCGGCGCATCCACGTCCCGTATGCGGAGAGCGCCAGCTCTGGAGCAGTTCTGGACCCTTGTGGAGACGGGGAGTCCAATGGTCATGGACAAAGACCCTTGCCCTGGATTGATCTTCACTCAGATGCGAGAAGTGCAAAAATGGAGGGGGGTCATTGACTCGTCCAAGTCGTCGTTATAGTTTCTGGCGCCTTTAGCGCTCTGTCGGGAGTTGAGCAACGTCTATCAGGGGCCCTCGGGGACCCTGAGGCTTCAGGCTAAGCCGCCGGTGTGACACTTAAATCCTGGGGGTGGTGGCTGTGATTGACGTCGTGTAGCGTTGGCGATCCAGGCTAGTCGGCTAGTTTGCATCATCACATACGCCTTCTCTGCAGCACGACACGCACGAATACCCCGTCGTCCCCCTCAGAAAGATCGATCATCGATCCCGATGGACGAAGAGGCGCGGGGGCGGGAAGATTGGGCGGAGCAAGGACTAGGATGGCGGGGGAGAGGAATTGTCAGCGAGAAGTGAGAACTGCATGCCTCTCGCCATGTTGGAGCATCACGAGACTCGCGAGGGCACTGGGTTGAGACCGAAACGGGGTTTGTTGGTGTCTTCTTTGCTTCTTTTTACACGTTGGAGAATGTCACTGGATTGATGCCGACGACGTGGTCAATGAGGCGGCCCGAGCCTGTCTGGGGGCGGTCCGTCATGTAGGCTCTTGGCCGCCATCCTATTGGTTTCCCGTCATTTGCTGCCACGCGGTATTACATTTGAGTTTGAAGCTGCCTCTGGGGGGATGGGGTTCATATTATTCATTCTATTGACACTGAAGAAAGTCTTGAGACGGAGCGCTAAGGTAGTTGACTGGCTACTACCTACCTGCATAGGAACCTTTATTCCGTCCCTAGCAGCTGTGGCCGTCAAGGTGACCTACACTCACCGAACCCTGAAACTGCTATACCCAGGAACAAACATGGCACAATTGAAATAGGAACAGGTATCGACCTCCACTAGACTCTTGGAATAGATACCAGATTGGTCATCTATCTCCTTTCATCCTTGAATCTGGCTTCAGCATGACATACACTCACACTCCACCTATTCAGGTATCACCGCCTTGAGTCACTGTAAACTTGGGATGAAAGGCAGCTCTGGTCAATCACTTTTCTTTTCGCCCTCTAAATGACAATCAAGAAGACTAGACTAATGAACACTCAACTCCCAGTCCCACAAAAGAGCCAATTCTCGGGCATATCTCCGTGTAGCACGTCGTCTACCACCCTCCATTAAAAAGGTCCCTTAACCGAGTTCTCGAAATGACACAATATTGCTTGTTCATGTGTCAAACCCATATCTACCGCCCCTTCTTATTTTTTCCATGTTCTCTTCATCCCCAAGTTTGACGCCCATCCGGATTGAGACTGGAGCCAAGCTGTGTTCTTCCTTGCTACCCTCGCCATCGCTTTCCGATTGATCTTCCTCTGCGCTTCCGCATCGACTGGTTTCAGCGGGCTGAGCTTTCTGGTCTTGCGCCATTTCCGTTCACGCCGCATCGACTCTTGGGTTCTTCTGATTCGGCGCCAGGGTGGCATCTCATCGAGGGGCTTAACAAATCCCATTGGGGAAGTGACGATAATACTTGGTGGGTCGGTAGGTCTGCGTGCCGATCGTTGTAGATAGTTCCTTGAGGCCGTTGTAATAGAGGTAAGTGATGAAAGACCACTAGCAGTGATGTTATAGTATTGTAGAGAGGTAAGGAACTTGGCAGTCGTGGGAAAAGACGAATTGCTGACAGCACCAACTCGTCTCGGAGCCTCGAAGATCCTCACAGTCGTATCCCGCACGCTGCGTGCAAATTTGTACACCTTCGATACACCAGCAGCGTGAGTTCCTAGCGGTGCTTTTGCGATGCGTTTGCTCATGTTGGCGCGAGCAGGCGTTTGCGCCTTTATTGACAACCAGCGGTGCGATGCCATAGTATCGGGGCACTAGTTGTGAATATTGTCCAGGGAGAGAGATTGTTCGTGATGACGTTGTTGAAGGAAAATGACAGTTTCATGAAGCATGAGTCCGGAAACTTCTTGCCCGAAGAGGTGAGAGGAAGGAGAGTAGTTGGCAGTGTTCGTTTCTGAGCTGCCAGGTGCGAACAGACTATACTGCCCGTTTGAATGCAAGTGACCGTATATTGGCTGAACTACTAACTACTAGGTAGTATTACCTTAGTAATTGTTAAAGTGTGTACATAAAAATCAAGGTAGCGCCGCCTATACAGCTTGGAACTGTTGAATGTATCACAAAACTGGATGTTCCTTCTTGCGCAGAACAGTGACTGATTTGTGTTTGACCATATCTCTTGAATGTATCCGGTAGACTTGTTCATCGTAATGACGGGTTGGATGCACTCGCATGCAACGGTGTCGTTATATACATACAAGCTTTTCATTTGTTAGCAATCATGAATCAGTATAGAACAGTGAATCTGTACTCTCGATTGTTGCCTCCTTGGTCTTCTAATGGTGTTCTAACTCTAGGGTTTTAGTGAATTAATTCAGGCACACTCTACTGTTGCAGGATGACAGACGTAACAATGGATCGCTTGTCTAAATTTGAATCTATTCTCTAATCATGCTCATTACCTCCGCTCGTCACCACTATCGTACTCTACCATTCGCGAGGGCTCTTCTCCCCCCGTTTGGCAATGATGGGATGAAAGGCATTTGAAATCGCTTCGCCGGGCGTGTTTCGAAATTTACAGCCCGCCACATCTCCCATACCGTCGCTCTTCGAGCTGGCAGCATACTGTACTGCAGGCTGTAGAGATTCTTCCTATTAATCGGTGGAACAAACATGCCAGTGAGGAGACAAAACAAGACACGAGGTGACAAGTAGTGTTTTCGTATGCGATGGGCCATCTGAAAATACTGGTGGAACATAGCTCTAAAAGTCAAGGGGATTGACTAAAGAGAGTTAGTACAATTATCTTGTCCATACCGCAGGGCATTTAAGACTAACCTTGAGATATATGACGGAAGTCGGGGGTTCATTAGAAATATTAGTGTTGGTAGCTCTATAATCATGGGTATCTCGAAGCTCAAACCGAATGCCGCCTATCGTAGTTAGTCTATTATCCCTACCAGAGTCAATGTTATCTTACCAGGTAGTCTCCTCGGGTCTTTTATTCTCAACATGAGCGCGAAGAGCGGAAAGTGATTTAAGCAAGATAGCATTGTGTCGAACCCAGCCTTCAGTGAGATGATGACCATTCTGGCAATGGCAAAGTTGAGATAGAAAACAACAACTGTTGGCAAGAGGAAAAAGAGAAGGGTAAAGAGGATAGTGCCGACGAGAAGTTGGTCCAAATCGTAATCGCATGAATCGATACGGTTGCGGAGAACGTTGTGTTTCTTCCCACGGAAGAGATGGAACAGGGACTGCAGTATCGTGAGCTGCCAGTGATATATCCGTCCGGATGCGAGGTAAAATGAGTAGATGTGGATAGTCAGAGCAGATAACATGTCGGAGAACATGGCGATAGGCATGCTGGCACCTGCAAAAGACGAGAAGCCGATGAACCACACCATCTTTGGAAGCGCTGGGCTAAGAGTCTCGATGCAGCCTACTTGTGTTAGCCATTAACGCAATAAATTTCCATCAAGCAAGACTTACTTGACCAGTAGTCAATGACCCAGAGGAACAAGTCACCTAGAAATGCCGCCAATTCGCCGTTGAGCTTGAGACCCGCTGGCCATCCCATGAGCCATGAAATGCTCCTTTGCAGAGCTTCGACCGTATAAGTTCGAAGTAGATCACTGATCTGCGCTGCTGTCCACTCTGCATTCTCGATAATGTACGATCCCAGCGCAATCCCAATGATCACATCATTAGCCACAAGCCATAAGCTATTATAAAACCGAATATAGTCAGGGTGGCTTGTAGTGACACTCGCCCAATTGCTTTTCCTTTGCCGGAGTGTCATGTACTGCATCGGCCAGTAACAAAACTGTTGTAGACGAATCTCGACCTGTTGTGCTGTTGCTGATATGTCCTTCAGAGCAGCAGAGCCTGGCTTGAGTCGAAATTCCAGAACGGTGAGCAGTATCTCAGCCATCATCCGGTGGCCCAAAAGCAGCAAAATGAATGCCCTGCGTATGATGGGGAATAGGTATAAGGTAAAAATATCCCATAGCTGCATTATAACATAGTTTCTCATAGTGGCGGCTGACTCGACAACCCGCTCAGAAACACTAAGGCTTCGCTTTGGTCTCGTCCCAATCCGCCCGACGTTTTTCTGGAGTGTCTTCTCAAGTTCCCATGACCAATTAACCTGATTGACAATCTTGGTTAACGCCTTGTCCCGGGGTGAAGGTGTTCGCTTGATGATGGTGTGCTGTTTGAGCTTCTCAACAAGTTTACGTCTGTTCTCCTTCAGCTCTCGCTCCTGCCTCTCCTCCTCTCCTTCTGGACCATCGACCTTAGTATCTTCCAGTAAGGAACCCTTGTCCCCAAGGGCCAGTGCAATGGGATTCAGAGATATGTACTGCATGCCCTTGGGGTGCGGCCTGTCGTAGAGGATGAGCTGGACGCTGGCCGCTTTGGCGCATGTAATTCGGGGTACTGGCTGGCTGGGGGTCGCGACGGCGCAGAACCATGAAGGATCCGCGGCACTTGTATCGAGGGCGTTCGAGAGGCCTAGGACATGCATCGAGGAATGGCCGCACATCTCGTATATCCGATTCGGGGTATGAGGTTCGCTCCGGAAGAAAGTGCCCGCCCTGAGGTGGAACTCGACGTTGCGAGCCTACACATTGTTAGCTCATGCATACACGCGACGAAAGAGCGCACGACTAACATCGACATCTTCCAAAATGGTCACGACAAACACATCGAGAGTCGAGTTCCTCCACCCCACCACAACCCCAGAACGATCAGACCTACGAATGTCCGTCGGCCAGAACACTCTCATCAACCCATCATGCTCTACCATGACAAGCAATAGTATTACCGGTCGAAAGAGTCGCGCTTAGAAAGAACCTCGTCGTCGCAGCTGCTCTCTGGCAGAAATACTAGTTCCTGGCGTTCGTGGATGCTAAGAGACAATTAACCAGGGCCCGCCCAACAAACCAACTCCGTGTCCGTACCAAATGCGTCTCTTTCCTGGTCAACAGTACGGTCGGGAAGAAGACGGCGAGGAAAAGGAGAGTCAAAGCAGCAAAGGCTTTTGCCGCGCGCGTCTGCATAAGGTAACAGAATTAGTTAAGGTTTTCGAGCTGCAGAGTCGTCGCAAGCATGCGCGATGACAGGTGGAGGGCCACATACAACAACTCCGTATTCCCAGGCAAAGATAGCAAGCTCATAGAGGCGGGTGACGAGATCCCAACGCGCAGTGATGTAGCCAGCTACGAAGATGCCAAGAGTGAGGACAGAGAAGGGGTGCATAAGATCGCTATTCCTCGTGGCAGAGCATGCCGTTCTGCAGAAGAGAGTTCGTACAGAGATGGGCGGACACGCCAAGAAGATGGAGGAGTGGGTTGCAGGCGGGATGATATAAGGCCAGTGCAAGTGTCTTGGCCGCAGAGCCAAACAAGGAAGGAAGAAGTCAACGTCGTCAGCGATGCGCAAGTTCTTGAGATGCGTTCAATCGAAACTGCCAGCCAAGCAACTCCAACTCAACTGGAGCAGAAAACGAAGTTGGATTGGTGGTTTCTGTCTCCCCCTGCATCTGGCATTGCGCATCCTGGCAGACTGGCAATTCGCTAGCTCCAACGTCAACGACTGAAAGTGGGCCATTGACCCCCAATCCCGATGCATCACGTGGGTGGACCGACATTCCGCCTTTGGCTGAAGTGTATTTCACAAACAGGATGGCGGAAGTAGTAGATGGGAAGCTTCAAGAAATATCTTGTCTATTTTGCTGAAGGAGTTGAATCTTCCATAATGTGGTGTATAGCATGCGTAATGTACAAGTAGGGTCGAATTTTCTAAACCATGTCTCTAAAGTGCCATATTGTACAACAACTCGCAAATCTCCAGGTCAGGAACGCCACGTTCACCAAGGAGTGACGGTATTACTCTGAGAAGGTGGTTAGTGCGTCTGAAACTAGTTTGGTAGTAGGACATCTTACTCTTTGTTCCCATGTGTTTCAGATCGTTATCCTTGTTGTCTTCTCGAGCGTCGTCGAGGAGCTTGTCGATACCTCGATCCTTCAGAGCAACCTATGCTGGATGAGACTTGACCGCTGAACCCGGTGCGGTTGCGTTGGACTCACATTAAGACACTTCTGGTAATCTTTAAACAGGTCGGCGCATTCTTTGTTGTCCCGTTCTTGCCCCCTAAGGTACTCTGCGTCCATCAGTCTCAACGCCAGCAAATCTGGGAAACTCGGAAGCGTCTTACTCTCGCTATACCATTTCAAAAAGCAGGTATCATAGCGTCTAGTATTTCTGTCAGTGAATCCACGTGTTGAGAACCTGGTCTGACGTACTCTTTCACCTCGTTGCACTCGGGCGCAAGTGATGCTGACATGGTGGCGGCGATGTAGATGAAACTATGAGAAATCCTAGCGTGGAGCACTCCCGAAGAAGATGCAACGCCAAGGCCGCCACTCCACTACTTTAAATCTGACGACGGGGATGTTGACCGTTTAGACTTGGCAGACGGCACAAGGATGAATGTTTAAAGATTAGAGAATCTCAAAGCAATGTTCACAAGAGATGAATTGCAGTTGAAAGACAATCAAGGCTCACTAACAGCTAGGCCAAGTCAGTGCCTACTCTCTTCGGATCCACCAACCGGTGGAAAATTCGTAATTGTGACTTTCGAGCGCCTCTTTGGTGTCATTCGCTGAACTTACTGCATCTGTAATTGGCTGAAGCTCTGCTTCCCCGCTATCTGCAGGTAGCTCCACCACCTCCGCTGCAGGGTCATTCCGAGGCGCGTCAGAAACGCGACGTTCAACGACGACATTGTTTCGCATGCACGAATTTTGCCTACCATGCGTATGCCCGCAATTGAGTCGAGGATATTTCGGAAGACGCCGAACTACCTGATAAGATTTTATCAACAACCTACTGTACTTTTTTACCCTACTAGTTTTGTCTAGAATGGCGCTTTCAGCTAAGAAACTGGAAGAGGCCTTGCTTCGAGGGACCTACGAAATCTACTGCCTAGATCCGGAAGCAACTACGGTCAACAAAGTACGGAAACATGTCGAAGAGGATTTGGGTCTGGAGGATGGTTTCTTCTCCAATGGACAATGGAAATCAAAGAGCAAGACACTAATAAAGGAGCGCGTTGTAAGTTGCGACAGGGCGAGCAAATCCTCTCCAAATCTGACACTATCGTTCTTAGGGAAAGCTCTTCGATGGATGGGTCCCGGAAACTAAGAAAGAGTCCAAACTCAACCTTGGAACCAAGCGCTCTACATCCGACACCGAATCGCCTGAATCAAAACCGAAGCGACAGAACCGAGGCTCCAAGGCGAAGAAACCTGTGAAGAAAGAAGTTAAGCTTAGCGACGTAAGCGAGGAAGATAAGCCTCACAAGAGGAAGAGAATGGCGTCAGCAGGAGGCAAAGCTAAGATCGTGGACTCGGAAGATGAGAAGGACGTTAAATCTGACGCATCGTCTCCCAGCCGGAAGAATAAAGCTAAGGACCCCTTAGATGAAGAGGAAGTGAAGGGTGACCAGAGCGAGGAGAAGGTGAGGGAGAGCGATACAGAAGAAACCCAGGCGCCAATAAAGAAGCAAGATGCTGCGAGCGATGAGAAAAAGCCAGCAACCGAAGAAGATATCGAGGATGAGGTGAAGGTCCGAACTGACTACGAAGTCACCATCGCTACTGTTGATGAGGAAGATGAATACTCTGACGTCCTCGACGAGCCACCGAAACTTAAACGCAAAAAGAAGTCAAAAGGCGAACCCTCGAGCAAGAAACCGTCAACCAAATCATTAGATGATACGGAGGATGAGGTGAAGGTTGCGACTAAGAGCGAAGACACCATAACAGCCGTGGGCAAAGAAGAGGAATACTCTGATGTTATCGACGAACCTCCAAAACCTAAGCGCAAAAGAAAGTCAAAAGGCGAGCCCTCCAGCAAGCCCGCGAAAACCCCCAAAGCGGCTAGCAAGAAAGCTCCAGAGCCTGACGACCCCAACGAAGCCGAGATCAAGAAGCTCCAATCCCAACTCATCAAGTGTGGAATTCGCAAGCTTTGGCATAACGAACTCAAGAAATACGGCGACGACTCGCGGGCAAAGATCCGCCACCTTAAGAAAATGCTCACCGATGTTGGCATGGATGGACGGTTCTCTGAGGCCAAAGCACGTGAGATCAAGGAAATGAGAGAGCTGGCGGCGGAGGCAGAAGCCGCTCAAGAGATGAATGCTCTATGGGGGACGGGAGGAAGCGGCAAGGCGAGTCGGAGCAAAGCCAAGACTGTGAAGGAGGAGGTGAAGGGCGAGGGGAGCGACGGCGGTAACGAAGAAGATGATGAGGAAGAGGTCAGCTCCTTCGCGGCAAGGCGACGGAGAGCGCATGCCGAGTTGGCATTTTTGGGAGATGATAGCGATTCCGACTAGGTATGAGCTTAGGAGTTCTAGGTCATGAGCTGCTGATCATTGCGTGGTTATTTGGCACTTGCTGGGGGAAAACAAGGACGAGCATGATAGTTTTGTACAATATGATACCAATCTGGACGATGCCGCTCATGATAAACGTAACGGCCTCTTTTCCCTCAATTCTATTAAAAATCTCTCAGTCCGCCCACGCCTTATAAACTATCCGAGCCCCATATGTCTCCCCCTTCCTCAATACCACCATGTTCTTCCACTCCGGCACATTGATGGCATTGACCCAGCGACCAGGCTCGCAGCAGAACCCACTCCTTGGTCCCCTCTCCGGCGCACCCTCAACGGCCGGCACGTTGATGAATTTGCCCGTGTAGAACTGGAAGCACGGCTCCGTGCTGAGGACTTCGAGGTGGATGCCCGTCTTGGGGTGGTGCGCCCTGAGATTGAGACCAAGAGGCTCGTTGCGGGTGTCGATGGGGACTGAGCTGGGGTCCGTTGTGGTGGTGAAGCAGTGGTCCACGTCGGGCTCCTTCTCCCCCAAGGTGAATGGCTTGTTGCCTTCGATGCCAGGGTAGGGCACTGGGCCGCCGGTTGGGATGCTATTGGTGTCAAAGGGAAGGTGGCTGTTCGTGGGAAGGGTGATGGTAGTGTCGGCGATATTGGCGCTGTGGTCGCCAGAAAGATTGAAATAGGAGTGGTTCGTCAAGTTGATAACGGTTTCATCCGCACCGCCAACGAGCTTAACCTCATAGTCCATACCCAGCACAATAGCCTCTTTGCCATCAACCTCCTGCGTACCGGTCGTATACACGATCTTTACCTCCACAGTCCCAGGGTAACCCTGATCGCCGTCCTCACTCACGAGCGTAAACTCCACGCTCTCGCCGCCCTTCAGACCGTCAACGCCGGGAATCTCCCGTACGCCCACCGGCTTAGGTCCATCCCAGATACGCTTGCCCCAGCCAACCTTGCCTCCATGGAGCGCGTTGGTTCCGTTGTTGGCCAGTAGCTTGTAAGACTGCCCATTGAGGTCGTTGATCTTGGCGCCAGCAATGCGGTTGGCGACACGACCGACTGTTTCACCAAAGTAAGGGGTGTTGTATTTTGGGTAGTCATCTTGGGTTGCAAAGCCTTGCACGATGTTGACCCCGTTGATGGTGAAAGATTGGATTATAGCTCCAAGCGGAAGAAACGAGAACCCGTCGTTAGCCATAGTTGTTCTTCTACGAGGTAACCTTCACAATAGGCTTGAATAAGAAAAGGATAGAATGGGATGACATCAATTAGGAAGGCGAAATTTGTGTGATCTTATAGACGCAACCAGTCAGTGGAACTACTACGACTTCAGGCTAATAGGTATGCTACCCAATACAGTATCCCCGAGCGTAGCACGATATTGCGGCGGTGACGATCCAACTGCGGGGTCATGGCGGGGTCAAATCGGAGAACACGGTCTCGGTAATGGGGTTCTCATCATCATCTATGGATCGTGGGATTCTGGAAATTTCGGTGAATGGTGCGTTTAAACTTGAATTGCATGGTTATTTGATCTAACGTAGCGTCTTGCCGGATGTCGGGGAGTGTCGGCCGGTATTGGGGCGAGTGTGACATGTTAAGGCCGTCGACTATCGCCAGATGTGGTGGCTTGTGTTTTAGCCGCTGAGGCCCACTTCTAACGGACGGTGGATAGCCTGTACCCGCCTGCTTCGATGAGATGTTTAGACGCATCAACTAGTAGTTCATAATTTTCCAGTCAAGAAAGAGCGTAGAGAGCTATTGGTACTTCATATCTGAAGCAGCCATTATGCAGGATGCACGCTCTTGATATCCTGACAAAATGCTGGCTTCTCGCTTGCGAAGTCAATATCTTGGGCTGAGGTATAAAATCGGAACATCCAAACCCATCTTGTCCCTTCTGTTAACTTTAAGGGAACTCTTGCAATTCATACAATCACGGAACGCTAGTCCAGCAGAAGTCTGCCATGACTAGGTACTCTTTCAAAATTCAGGAACATCCTCATTCAGTAATACATTAGCTCGGAGTTTGGTTCGAAGGTTCGAATGCGGCTCGAGCAGGATCAATGTGTGGAAATCTGCACAACGCGAACAAGCAAGGTTTCCAAAGTCTAGCGAATATGCAAAGGGGGCGACTTTCCGGAAGGCTAACATAGTAGGCTGGCCGTACAGAGCAGAAGTTATCGTGATTTAGGGAGTGGCCTAATTTCCCCAATCTTCCGCTCTTGACATTTAACAAAGCGATATTGTCTCCATTGCATTATATTTTTCCAATCATAAGAATTGCTAACTTAGAATGTTTACTATACTAGGATATCCATGGTTGTTTTCAAATCACAATTGCGGAGCGTTTGAAATACGAAGAGGAAGTCGTCCTCGTATAATATCCAATGGTTGGTGCGGAGCGGCGAGCTGTTGCAGGGTACAGCTGGGGGCCAGAACTCATTTTCGCCTAGGATTTGTAGAAAAAAGATACCACCCTAGAATTCTAGGTGCATTTTGGCGTTCAGCTAACGTCCAGCCGGCCTATCAACAATGGGCTCAAGAACTAGGATGAGGCTCTCAGGGAGAAAACGGAGGGATAGGGCGGAAAGACGGAGAAAAGAACAGCGGAAAATCAGGCTGAGAGTCGAGTTAAATGCTTAAAGTTCTACGGGTCTCTGCTGGTGTTAAACTCTCCCCCAACACTTCAGATTAGACGAAAATACAAAGTTGTGGTATGTATTCGCTTTTAAACGTGCTTCTTTTCCTCCTTTTACCTCCCTCACTCGCCCTATCCTCGTGCTATTTCCCAAATGGCGACCAGGCAGAAAACGATTTCCCCTGTACAGACGACCAGCAGGACTCATTTTGCTGCGGTCGAGGTGCCACCTGCTTCGCTGGTCGGCTCTGCAAACCAGCACCTGGAACAAACAATGACCCTTACGTGAGAGGGTCATGTACGGACCATACCTGGCGCAGCAATGCCTGTCCGGGATTTTGCCTCTCGAACAATCCTCGGGGAGGGGCCGGTATGGGTATATGTCGTGATCCTGATCAAGATATTGATGATTCGGAAATGAAGCTGTTTTGTACGACTGGGAATCAAGAAGATGATGAAAAGCAATGTGTGCCTGGAGCCGGCATGCTCTTTCCTGGTTAGTGGAGTCTGAATGAACCCGAAGCCCATGAACTGACCCAAAAAAAACAGCGGATCCGAAAGTAATGACGACCATTGGAGTAGTAGGAACGTCAACATCGTCAACATCAACATCATCGACAACAACAATACAGTCTTCAACCTCCTCGTCTGAGCCTTCTGCGTCGAGCTCTGATGCTCCGAGCTCTTCCTCTGAAGACATCCCCTCGAGCTCATCAACCTCTTCGTCTAGTTCTTCCGACTCAACTGCCCTCCCCGAAGTAGACCAGTCAAACGGCTCGAGTCATGATAAGTTAGCCATTGGCCTTGGTGTTGGACTTGGAGTAGGCGGTGCTTTATTGCTTGCTGGCTTAGGCTTCTGGCTCTGGCGTCGCAAAAGACGAGATCCGAACTTAGTGAACCAACCCGTAACCGAAGAGCCCAAAGATGCACCTCCTTATCAGCAAGCTTATTATCCACCGGGGGCAGAATTACACGCAGAGGAAAGGCAGAGGTATGAACTAGAGGCGAGAGAGAGAAATCAGGAGCTAAGCGCCTGATCTGGGTCTTTGAAAATAAAGTCAGACTCATCTACTGTTATATAAACACGTACTTCTCATTCGCCAGGTATCTTGAGCAGACTGAAAAATCATATGCACCTCTTTCCATTCTCATTACCACTCCAACCTATCATCACATACAAGACCAACATCAAATCGTTCCTCACCTGCCCATACCTTGCTCCCCGAGTTGCAGCCCGCAATAATTGTCCGTAGATCACTAATCATCCCTCCCGGGCCGCTGGCAAACACCGTCGTGGGGCCCCGGATCGTGTTCGCGACGAAATCGTTGATGAGATTAGGTAAGTTCGGGTGCCTCTCCTCGTCTACAGTGCCACCTCCTATCCTCTGAACAGGCACGTCTGTACCGCAGTCGCAACCATCTTCCAGGGATGACGACGACGACGACGAGCCGACTTGCTTAGCTTCGTGGCTAGGCCCATGCTCCTTCTCATGCAACTGGGAATTGTTTCCAGTGTCTCTCGTTGCGTACACTTTGATCTTAAGGTTTAGAGCCTTTCGAGCTTGTCGTAAGATATCCATTTCCTCCCTTACCCATTCTGCATCATCGGCATGTCGAATGGCCCAGATAAGTTCAATTTTCCGATCTTGCGATAGGGGTAGTCGAGCTAGGTTCAGAAGAACGGGCATCACGTAAGTGATTCCTGTGCCGCCGGCAACACAAATGATATTTGTATCTGCGTCGACCCTTTCCATGATATTCTCGCCGTATGCGCCAGTCAGGATGACGGGAGTCATCGCCTTCACGCCCTCCTGTTTTTTCAATGCAAGCTCAGCAATTCTCCTAGTCTCGCCCTTCTTAGCTCGCATGATATATGAATGCTTCACTGTGCCCTTTTCGACAATGGGTGTATTGAGGGGTGTAAAGGGGTGTGACTGCCATATACTGCCCTCAGTGAAGCAGAGGTAGTAGTGTTGTCCAATAGCCCAAGGGTCCTGGTCGTTCTCGAGATCGAAGCGAAGGACATCTCCTCGCTCAGAGTCTGGGAACCGGGTGATGGTAGCTTCTATCGAGCGGAATCCCATTCCACCAGATGGTAGGTGGTGATAGTGAAGGTAAGCTGTTCGAAGGAGGCGAAGACCGCGGTCTAGGAACCAGAAGATAAGAGAAGGGATGAGGAAGCACTTCAGTTGCTTCCAATGACCCCAGCAGGCACCGACGTAGACCATGGCGAGGACGTAATGGCTCTTACGGAAGAATTCGTATCCCGTCAGTCTGATACCCCAAGGGGTACTGAGCCCAACAAGTAGAGTAAGCAAAATCATCGCAACTACGCCCCAGACGATATACGTCTGTACAATCCATTCTAGTGAAACTGTCGGCTGAGGCTGGTATAACCGGATCTCAACAATACACCATGCGATGGTATGTAGAGCGCTCTGGGCGAAGATAACATAGCCCAGCCAGCGATGGAGGAAGTTGAAGCTCTGGTAAGGGACACCGGTGATCAGCGACAAGATCGATTCTCTACTACTGAGCATGACAGACAGGGGTGTCAGAGCGTAAGCCAGTACCCCGATTCGGTCGGACCAGGGTCCAAGGGTAGTGCGAGTGTTGTAGACGCCGGGCATCTTCTTGACGGGGGTTACCCATTTTCTGTAACCCATCCCGACGAAGCTCCATATCGTAAGGTACGCCACCAAGGCCGTTAGAATAACGACTTGTAGACGAGTTGTTCGTCCAAAGATGGATCGGACCGAGTCTGGGAGGAGGTACCGGCGAGTTGTGGCCCCGATAGTTCGGCGGATCTTGCCGAGTCCGCCCAGATGTCTCTGTTCTGTAGAGAGGGACGGAGAAGAGGGCCGGCTCATCTGCCGGTATAGGATCCATATGAGGAGAATGCTGCCGATTGTTGCCCATAGGATTCCGGAATATAGCATGCTCAAGTCATGGGCATGGTAGACGAGGTCGAGGTAAGCACATGAGCCTGGGTCGTTTGTGCAAGGAATTGCTCGGTCGACATATCCCCAGTGTGGTTCGAGGCTTGTGGCGTCGCTCATGTTCTGGATGTGACGAGCATCCAGCTCGTGAATTGAAGCCATCATGATGCAAAGTTGATGCGATCCAGCCGCAAATTAGAATCTCCTGGCCAGTCCTTAATGCTGGCAATGAGAAGTTGAGATAGGGACAACAAAAGGACCTAGAGAGTGGCCAAAGACTAGGGTCTACCTCTCCTCAGCATCCAGGAACGAAGCACAAGATCAGCGCAACGCAATTGTCATCATTTCCAACAATCGTGAGGCCATCCGTTCTATAAGAATCTCCATCTCCCCCCTCCAGCCGGACACTACCTCCATGACACGCCGAACAACGCCACCCCGGGACGGGAGCCACGCCGGATCGGGGATTAAACCCTCGATACTTGCTCACGCACGCAAACTCCGGCATGATCAACGGCCGTGAGGACCCGCTGAGCATAAATGAGCACGTTTTCCCGGGGTCTGCCGTGGGGCTTCGGCTCCGCTTGTTGCCAAGATTGAGGCCATGCGAACGGCAGATGGAGTCATGGCGAGTTCGCGTGAGGCGATTAATAAGGTTAACAGAGCCCCATATTACATTATTCCCCGATATCCAACTCAAAGAGGTGCACTGGCTGCAGGTTTCGTCTACTGTTTGCTCCCTTTTTGAGCTTGTTCGGTGGAAAATACCCTCGATTGCCCTCAAGAGTTGGATCTGCATCCTTGGGGCTAAATCAGTTCGCCGGCTAGCTTGGCGTCGGCCCTCTCCACACGTTGGGTGTTATAAGTTAAGAAGGCTATTTGGACCTAGTATCAACGGGGTCCATTAATAACCATATCCACGGAACTGATATTTGGTCGGATTGACCTTTAACTTTTCTCGTCACTTCTCTCCTCTCTTAAATAGAATCGTCGCAAGACGATACAACTTTGGTCAAGATGGATCACGACATGGGCGGGTCAGAAGAAGCAGCGTGCAAGATCTCGGTTTGTATTCCGTGTCTACAATATACTCTAGAATCACTACTAATTCAACACTAGATGCTCTGGAACTGGTATACTATCGATGCCTGCTTCCTCTCCACATCATGGCATATAAAGAACGACGGCATGTTCGCTGCCACCTGTATCGGCGTGATATTGCTAGTCGTAATGGTCGAGCTTCTCCGCCGTGTCGGCAAAGAATACGACGCCCTAATCCAACGACAATTTCAGCGCCAAGCAACCGCTCATGGTGTTGCTCTTGCGGCGAAGGGTTGCACCGGCGAAGTAGTTCCTGTGCGGCAGACCATCACCTTCCGGGCGACACCACTACAGCAGTTCATCAGGGCTGTGATTCATGCGATGACATTTGGCGCGGCGTACATTGTCATGTTGTTGGCGATGTACTTCAACGGGTATGTGATTATTTGTATCTTCATTGGGAGTGGCCTGGGCAAGTTTCTCTGCGATTGGTTGGTTGTGAAAATCGACTTGGACGCTCTTGAAGTAAACAAGAACGGGGTCAAAGGGATCGAGGAGGCAACGGTGTGCTGCGGTTAGCTGATTATGGTTCCTAATATTATGGCCTTGAGTTTGATCGTGGTCGACGGCAACGTAGTGTTGAATGCAGGTGATGAATTTACGGAGGTACCCCTGAGTCGCAGACTAGAGAACTACAACGACACCCTGATGGCTGAGATAAATTGCAGCCTCATCTCGTTCGGAGTGCAACAAACAGCCACTTCAGATTCGGAACTAGGTGAGAGTTTACAGGAAAGTAATGTTCTCCATCCTTAGGTACACGTAGAAAGCCGGTGTATGATTGATCGGGCCAGTTCTGATCCCCGCCAATCTGTCCAATCGATTATTAGAAAGTCAACCCTTATACATCAGATCAAGGAAGGAAAAGAAGGTTTAAAGGGCTGGACATCCAATCAAGATAGGTTTCATCCTCTAAAAATGTATGGTATCTTATCTACTTGTAGTGATTGACCATCTCCTTTCTCAGAAGCGACGTACGTGTGTGTCGGCAAAACCTACCTATAATCACGAGATCTCACATAAGGGATGGAAGTAGGCAGATGAAACCCTTCCTTCAGGAGCTAACGTTAAGTTGTGTAAAGAAATTGAGTGCTGTAGAACGGTTGCTCGCAGTTGTATGTAGGAGCAGAGATAAACTTGCTCATATCCACTCGCTGCCACCGTGTGACTACCCACCGGCTCCATGCACCATAGGGAATAGACTGTCAGCAGCTAGGAAGTTTGACATCTAAGGAAGAGTATTAAGAAATATGAATAACCTTTATTAAGCAAACCAGCAATCAATGGTTACTCTAGTTGCACCTCCCTACTCGTATATTCGCATGTTACGATGAGGGAAACAAAGCGAATACAATGGGAAGCGACGATGTTTTTGTTGGGGCAGTGCGAGTGTAACTGTAGCTTACTGATTCAGCTTGACCTACTGCAGCTTGAGAATGTACTACATGATAATATGCTCAATTATGCTCCTCCACGCACTTCTCTCTGTAAGCGCGTTGTTTGAGGCCGCCTCTAGCTTCTACAACCTCACCACACCATAATCCAGAGTGAAGCAGCTGACTAGGCCTCTGGATGGTATCAGAAGACATTGTCTTGCGGTTTTATCTCAAGCTGTAATTCTAGCCATCATGTCATTCCTTGCCTCCTCATCAACGCCTATCGTTAAGGCATCAAGTACCTCATGCTCGCCAATGCAGCTCAAAGAACTCCAGGTTGCCGATGACAGAATAGGGGATGAATTGCAAATCATACAAACCTGGTTCACGGTGCTCAGCGACTCTGAGAGAACAAAAGCTTTCGACTCGATCGCCAATATAACGTTAATAAGGGAGATAGAACCCCTAATCCAGACTTTGAAGAACCGCAAACGCAAGCTCTGGCGACAGCAGGAAGAGCTCCTTGTGCAACAAGGGTACAAGGAGAAGTATATCATGCCCACTTTTCCTCGAGACTCGAGAGATCCAAGATGGCTGCCCAAATGGCTGAGGGCCTTGAGGCTGCACAAGTATGAAAAGTGTCTTGCCGGAATGTCGCCAGCGAGTGTGGCGCATTTAACGGACGAGGACTTGCAAGAGTTGGGAGTTGATACTGTCGGCGCGAGGACAAAGATCCTTCGGGTGAGTTGTCACCATGTAGCATTTCTAGCGAGCAGGAATTATACGTAGCTGACCGGTAATAGGCAATCAAGATTCAATGAATCATGGCTAAAGTCTCTCGACTAATACGAACGGAATCGGTCACACCTAATATAGACGGAATATGATCAACCCTTTCATGTTCGCGGATGATTCCCAGTTCTGTTATCTAACCTCGTTCTCGGTGTTTGGACATAGTGAGAAGCTAAGATATTGCTGGCAAACAGAATCAAAGAATTAAGTATTCAAGTAGGCGGTCCACCTGTCGTCTGTAACCGGGTGAAGGGGGTTTTGAATGGTATATGTTTGGACGGGTGAGGGAAGCGTACCTGGATATGGTTGTATCTTTGCAGTTCAGGAAAAGAAGTAGACTAAGTGAGTGAGCACATGTTGCCGTCTATGATAGATTGTAAAATGCTGAAACACAATTATCGTTCGAAAGTAAGTTGAATTTTCATCACTCAGACAGTGATCTCGAAATAGCTAGAGATGCTAGGAGTACAAAATTTGTAAGGAGATCCAATTCAGCAGTGATTGGATGTAAAGTTCTAGGTTCTTTCTTCGTAACTACTGGAATATTGAGGTGGCACTTATAGGTACGGAAATAGCAAAGTGCCTGCCGTAGTCCCACTCGTCCATCGGCTCATGTGTGGGTGGGTGTAGGGTCACAGGTCACTCTGTAGGTAACCGATAGGTGCTGGCTCATGACCCTACTCAGCCTGGCCACCTCTGATGCGTTTGCAATCCCGCAACTCCAAACCACCATGTTGGAAACGCCTCTAAAAAGCACCCCGAAGCGCAAAAGGGGCGAGGAAACGACTCTCTCCCCCATAAAATTCTCCTTTGAGCTTTCAGCAGCTCCCCCGAGCTCAGAAGATGGGAATAGCAGTCCACGATCAAGGGTCGCCCACAAGTTCCGCGGTCTTGCCTTGGAAGGTGGGGGCGGGGCAGCAAGCGACGACAGCGATATCGCCGAGTCTATGCGAAAACGTCACCGACCAGACGAGATGGTGCGAGATGATGATATTCCTGAGGCTACCCGAGTTGATACCGCCAAGGTTGAGGAGGAGAGGCAGATGGTAGTGGCCGTTCCCCTCCCCGAGCCGGAGGTTGCACTGGGGGAGGCTAAGATAAGCCTGACACCGGCGGCGCCTCAGCCGGTAGACTCTGGTCTGCATCGATCATATCCTTCCATAAACCGCCTTTCAGATTCCAAATCAAGAGTCAAGAAGAGGTCCGGATCGCCACCGCTGCGTCTGAAAAAGACACCGAGGCGGGACCATAATGACGACGACGACAACGAAGAGATGGAGATCGTTGACCCGGTGCGAGCAGCTTTAACGTGGCACGAGGACGAGATCACAATCTACGACCCGGAGGACGAGGATGACGACGGAACAGGGCTCAATGGTATCGGTTTCAAGCCTACATCAGCCCTAGCAGCTTCTCGGGCAATGAAGAGGAGGCAACAAATGGCCGAATACCGGAAGCGGGAGGAAAGTGACGCAAGAGCAAAGCGAAGCCAACGACGGCGAGGAGCAAACATGACCATTGGACCAGAGCAGACGTCGCCGACGAGGAAAGTCAGGTTCACAGATGGAGATGCTCCTAAAGATGCTCCTAAAGTCGCTGTCACAGCAGGATTTGATTGGTGATCCGGAATCGGTTTCAGGGGCGCATTCAAGGACGGCAGGATTCAGCTGGCGAACTGCTTAATGGCGTTTCTTTTCGAATTTGGGGTTCATCTCTTTCTTTTGCAAGATCTTACTTTGGCGGCTTGGTGTTACTTGGCTGGATTTCATATTTTGGGAGCAAGGCGGCTATAGGGAACTGAATACCCAATTCATAAAAAATCGGAACCGCCTTTGGGTATCAATATCAATTCTTTATCTGGATACAAATGACATATGAGTTTGACTGGTTTGGTACTAATTCTACAGTGAGTCTAATCATTTCTCGGCCAAAGCCTGGATATCACACATACTCGCACATGTTTATACAAGAGCCGCCCAGCGCAGAGAATTCTACCAAAACTTATACCAAGGCCTCTCTGCCGCTTTTCGCTCCTGTTCTAACCGCAGTTGCTCTCTCTTCGCCTCCGCTAGCTTCTTGGATTGTTCTTTCCGGTTCTCCGTCACCACTTCGATATGTCGCTTCATCTGGATTCGCTCGGCTCGTCGTAGGTACTGGCAGTATTCGTAGGATGCCACGCTCCCAAGAACGAAGAAGCCGACCGCCCAGTTCGTGGCCTTTGCCACAGTTCCTGTTTGTGTTAGGATGCTCTCTGAGAACTTGGTGGATGGCAGCAAGGCATAAACGAACCATTGAGCACAAACTTAAGTCCACCGATACCAGCCCCAGATGCAATTCCGGTAAGAAGCCCTTGCCGCGCACAGGGCGTATTGGGGATATTCGTAAAGTCTTCCTTCTTGATCATGCCCACTGCTTCTGAAAGGGTTGGTCGCTGGTTGCTCGGGGTCGCCCCATCGCCTTTCTCGCCATTCTCCGGTTGCTCTATGGGCTTTGCCCAAACGTGCAGAGCTTTCTCCCCGGGCTTAAGTTGTCCATCTTCCTGGTTTGGCGCCATTTCTGGCTACCTTGTTGGCGCAATGGGTGTCATGAAGTTCTTCAAAGCCGTTTTGAAGATTGAGTCTCGAATCGGCCGACCCATGACGCTCAGAAAGGCTTGCCGATCCGAGGTGGCCCGTGCGCGACACACGCTGTGGCTCTGCGGGACGGGAATCCATTAAACTTTAGCGGGGCAGGTGCGTGTCGCGCTGGACGCGTCTGAGCGCGTCTTCCAATATTGGTCAAGACTTTGGAGGCCCTGCCCTTGGCTTCGTAATTGGATTCTCCAGACGCTTCGTTAACACAAATCACTATTGACCTTTGGTCCCGTTCAATTCTACGTGGATGTTTTTCTGAGCTTTTTTCTTGGTCAGTTTGTTTTCTCATGAAGATTGCTGTCTCCCAAACTCGAGTATCCTGGGTGCAATAACTCGAACTTCTGCTCCGACTCAGGAGCTACCTCCACAATGCCCAACACAAGCCTCCGCCGCCCACAGAAGGGGTTTCGACGAGGAGGGAAGTCTGCCTATCATGGCCCTCGATCAACACGAACCTTCGCGGCGTCCTCAAGAGCTGAGGGTACCTCAGCAGATGAGAAATGGGAACGTACTCGGCTGGCGCATAGCATCGACGAGAACATGGGCTTTGGGCGCTACGATAGCGGCAAGAGGCGGGAAGGCTGGATGGTAAACGTTCAGCCTACTTCGATCGAGGATGAAAGGATACCCGGCGGTCGAGCCGCGCTTGATTGCTACTTCATCGAAGAGGACGGTTCGACATTCAAGGCGACGGTCGAATACGATCCTTATTTCTTAATCGCTGTCAAGAAGGGTCACGAATCTGAGGTGGAAGAATGGGTGAAGAGAGTCCCCGGAGATGGTGCCGTAAAGGGACTTCGAAGACTTGAGAAGGACGACCTGAATATGCCAAACCACCTGTTAGGGTATCGGCGGACGTTCCTGGAACTCAAGTTCGCAAACGTCAGTGATTTATTGGCTGCGAGGAGGGACATCATGCCCATCGCGGAGAAGAATAAGAAGAACATGAATGCAATGGATGCATATGCCGAAGTCGCAACGTAAGTTGGTCGTCTGGAATCCCATAGCACAAAACTAACGTGATCATAGTACTGCCAATGGCACTTTTGACCTTTTTGATGATTTACGAGATGACGAAAGACACACGAATACGTCGTTTGCCGATGCAAGCGATTTTATTGTCGACATACGAGAATACGATGTTCCATACCATGTAAGAGTAATGATAGACTTAGGTGAGTTTTATTGTTCGCAAGCCTCGAAACCCCACTGATAAGTGGTAGATATAAGAGTCGGAAACTGGTACCTTGTAGAAGCAAAGCACGGCGTTACGAAGATATTACCTCACCCAGAAAGAACACTCCCAGCAGATCCTGTGGTTATGGCATACGATATAGAGACGACGAAACTGCCTCTGAAATTCCCTGATGCCGCGATCGATCAGATCATGATGGTTTCGTACATGATTGATGGTCAGGGGTTCCTAATAACCAACCGTGAGATCATCTCGGAAGATATTGGCGACTTTGACTACACGCCAAAACCCGAGTACCCCGGTCCCTTCATGATCTTTAATGAGCCTGACGAGAAAGCTCTCATTGAGAGGTTCTTCCTGCACATCAAAGAAGCTCGACCAACAGTCATCGCAACTTACAACGGTGACTTTTTCGATTGGCCTTTCGTTGAAGCTAGAGCGAGCGTCAATGGAATCGATATGTACCATGAGATCGGCTGGAAAAAGGATAGCGAGGACCAGTACAAGTGCAATTACAGCGTACACATGGATTGCTTTCACTGGGTCAATCGAGATTCATACTTACCACAAGGATCTCGAGGTTTGAAAGCCGTCACTGTTGCCAAGCTAGGGTATGATCCCGATGAGCTTGACCCAGAACTGATGACGCCGTATGCGATCGAGAGACCTCAGACTCTGGCAGAGTACTCCGTTTCCGATGCCGTTGCTACATACTACCTGTACATGAAATATGTACACCCCTTCATCTTCTCATTATGTACCATTCTTCCATTAGGAGGTGATGACGTTCTGAGAAAGGGAACGGGTACTCTATGCGAGATGTTGCTCATGGTGCAGGCGTATCAGAAAGGGATTGTACTTCCGAATAAATACATGTCTCCGAAAGAGGCGTTCTGGGATGGTCATCTACTTGACTCGGAGACCTATGTTGGTGGTCACGTCGAAAGTATTGAAGCTGGTGTCTTTCGAGCAGATATACCTGTCGACTTTGCTGTTGAGCCCTCCGCCATTGATGAGCTCCTAAAAGACCTGGATTCGGCTTTACGATTCGTCATCGAAGTGGAAGAAAAGAAGAACTTTGATGATGTCGAAAACTACGAGGAGGTCAAAGAGCAGATTGTCGCCCGGTTATTGAAGTTGAAGGAGACGCCAAACCGTCACGAGCGACCCCTGATTTACCATCTTGATGTCGCTTCCATGTACCCCAACATCATGACGACCAACCGACTGCAACCCGACTCAATGATCAAGGAGTCCGACTGCGCCGCTTGTGATTTCAATCGGCCCGGCAAAACCTGCGACAGGAGAATGCCTTGGGCTTGGAGAGGCGAGTATATCCCAGCGAAACGAGACGAGTACAACATGATCAGAAACGCCCTGGAAAACGAGAAGTTCCCTGGGAAATACCCCAACTCTCCAGCGCGGACGTTCCAGGATTTGAGCGCAGATGAACAAGCAGGCCTTATAAGGAAACGCCTGCAACTGTACTCACAAAAGGTATACCACAAGATTCACGACTCAACAACCATTGTGCGAGAGGCCATCATCTGTCAACGAGAGAACCCTTTCTACATTAACACCGTCCGAGATTTCCGTGACCGTCGATACGACTACAAGGGCAAGGCCAAGGTATGGAAGGGCAAGACGTCAGCATTGCAGTCGGCCGGCGCAGCGTCTAATGAGGTCGATGCCGCGAAGAAGATGATTATCTTGTACGACTCGCTTCAGCTTGCCCACAAGGTCATTCTCAACTCCTTCTACGGCTATGTCATGAGAAAGGGCTCCCGTTGGTATTCCTTGGAAATGGCGGGTGTGACCTGTCTTACTGGAGCCCATATTATTCAGATGGCGCGACAGCTTGTCGAACGTCTGGGCAGACCTTTAGAACTGGACACGGATGGTATCTGGTGTATGCTTCCAGCAACATTCCCGGAGAACTATTCCTTCAAGCTCAAGAACGGGAAAAAATTGGCCATATCTTATCCTTGTGTGATGCTTAACCACCTGGTCCACGCCAAATTCACCAACCATCAATACCAGACTTTAGTCGACGAAAAAACTCACAAGTATGCAACCCACAGCGACAATTCCATCTTTTTCGAAGTGGATGGTCCTTACAAGGCCATGGTTCTGCCTACGTCCAAGGAGGAAGACAAGAACTTGAAAAAGCGATACGCTGTGTTCAACGACGATGGCAGTCTAGCTGAGTTAAAGGGTTTCGAGGTCAAGCGTCGTGGCGAGCTCAAACTCATCAAGATCTTCCAGCAGCAAATCTTTAAGTTCTTCCTGGAAGGTGAAACATTAGCTGAGTGCTACACTGCTGTGGCTAAAGTTGCGAATCGCTGGCTAGATGTCTTGCATAGCAAGGGTTCAACGCTAGCAGATGAGGAGCTCATGGAACTGATTTCAGAGAACCGAAGCATGTCCAAAACGCTTGAGGAATATGGCTCACAAAAGTCAACGAGTATCACCACCGCAAAACGGTTGGCGGATTTCTTAGGCGAGCAGATGGTCAAAGACAAGGGCTTGAACTGTAAGTTCATTATCTGTGCTCGGCCAAAAAATGCGCCAGTTACAGAAAGAGCTGTGCCTGTTGCCATCTTCTCCGCAGAAGAGACGGTCAAGCGAACGTATCTCAAGAAATGGCTCAAAGAGGAGCCCGAAGACACTGATCCTCGGGCACTCCTTGACTGGGATTACTACCTGGAGCGATTGGGCTCTGTTATTCAAAAGCTCATCACTATTCCTGCTGCTCTGCAGAAAGTCCGGAACCCAGTGCCGCGAGTACCACACCCTGACTGGCTGCAAAGGAGAATTAACATCAAGGATGACAAGATGAAGCAGAAGAAGATGACAGATATGTTCACCTCCAAGGGCCCACTGGAGGATATAACAAATCTCAATGTTCCTCGAATGGAGGACTTGGAGGACTTTGGCAACAAACTCCTGAAGCCCAAGCTGGTCAGCTCGGCAGTAGCTGCTTCGCAGCCTGTGCCAACAGTTCAGAAGCGCAAGTCTCCTGAGCCTGCCGAGAACCTCGATCCCATGGCTGCATTGCCGAAGGTGATGCCCAGTGCATCAGAGGATTACGAAGGGTTCTTGATGTACCAAAAGCAAAAGTGGAAGATTCAGAAACAAGCACGCATCCGGAGAAGGCAGTTGTTCGGTGACCGACGAGGTCATGCTGGAGGCAACCTCCAGCAGACGTTCATGAAGCAGGCCCATCTGACCTATATGAACACATGGCAAGTACTTCACCTCAAGGCCACAGATACTCCAGGCATCGTCACAGCACATGTCTTGATTGACGCAAAGGTACACACATTAAAGATCAACGTACCTCGCCAAGTCTTCCTCAACCTCAAAGGCAAGGACCTTCCAGATGTTGAGGTTGATGGCTGTGAAGTCGAGCAAGTCAATTACACCCTGCCCAATGGTCACCCGTCCAGCCATCTCTTCAAGCTGACCGTGCCGGAGAGTGTGTACTTCAATGAGAGTGGGAAGTTTTCACTCTTGTTCAATCATCCCAGTGTGGAAGGAGTCTACGAGAAAGAGGTACCTCTGAATATCCGGGCGGTGCTCCGTCTCGGAAATCTATGCACCATCGACGAAAAGCAGCACGCAGTCCTGGGAAAAGGTTTGGAGCAGGGCTTCGATCTCGCCGGCCTAAAGCGTCCGGTCAAGTCCAGAACTTACCTTGAGTCATCTCCGCTAGCTTACATCTACATCTCACACATTACGGCAGGCGAACGCCAGATCTTTGGTATCTTTTCGACGACAAGCGAGCAAGCTCACATCATCATCCTGCAGAAGAACAAAGATTCCGGCTCAGACCTCCCAAATGTCACGAGGATGTACTCTGATATGCTAGCGAAGCATGCCGAGGAGGCAGCCGGGACGAATTGGCAGGATTGCTTCTCGTACCAGGAGAAGGTTAACATTAAGATCACTCAGGTGACCACTCGCCGAAAAACGCACCTCGAGATTGGCGATATTGTCAAAAAGATGCGAAAGGATGAGGCACGGCCGCAGATGATGGTCATCCAGTCATCGCAGCGTAGGCTTCTTATTGCCGACGTTCCTATCCTGGGCGAGTTCCCCATCTTGCCCCTGAAGTATGATACTGCGGATAGCTCGCTGCCTCCCCTGGGTTGGCAATCTGTCGTTGCGAGACGTCTTCTTGGACACTACCTCGGCCTGGGGTCTTGGATTCTGCACCTAACGGCTTTAGCACGATATGGAGACGTGCCGCTCTGCAACCTTGAGCGAGATGATCCAAGATTTTTAATCGATATTGCATACGCTCGCCGACTGCAAGCCAACGGAGTAGTCCTCTGGTGGTCCGCTGGTCCCCGTCCAGATCATGCCGGCTATGAGAGAGACGATATCGCCGGACCTCTGGACACGGTGAAGATGCCTAACATCAACAACCCCGGCACCTTCTCTTCTGTCTGTATCGACCTAGACGTCCGAAACCTTGCCATCAACACCATTCTCACATCTTCTCTTATAAACGAACTCGAGGGCGCCGACTCCGTCTCCTTCAACCCAGCAGGAGACGACTCTGAAATGCTCGCCTCAGAAAACGCCTTCGCCAACGCAGGCGTCCTTGTCCTCCGTGAGATGGTCAAGGCATGGTGGGCAGAAGCCTGCAAGGGCAGCCCCATGGCGGACGTGCTAGTACAACACTTGGTTCGCTGGGTGGAGAACCCGGACTCGTTCATGTATGATCGTGCGTTGCATTACTACGTGCAGATGATGTCCCGCAAGGCGTTCCAGCAGCTCATGGCGGACTTCCGCCGTGTAGGCTCACAAGTCGTCTTCGCGAATGCAAATCGCCTCATTCTGCAGACTACGAAGGCAGAGGTTGGCAATGCGTATGCGTACAGTCAGTACATCATCAAGTCAATCAAAAGCAAGCCCTTATTCCACTTCATCGACTTGGAGATTAAGGAGTACTGGGATTACCTGGTATGGTACGACGAGTTCAATTACGGTGGCAAGGCGTGTCAGGAGGTTATAGAGGCTGAGGAACAGAACCTCGAGACGATTATGAACTGGCAGATGGCCACATTTCTACCGACGCGGTTACAGCCGACATTCCAGGACTGGGTCATTGAGTTCATCCAGCTCATGCATAAACTCAAGCGGCCAGAGAACAACGACCCAGATTCCACGCCGCGCCTGACACAGCTTCCTAGTCGCAGCTTGGAGGACCGCGAGGGCCATATCATCCTTGGCAAGGCTTTCGAGAAGCCCCTTAAGAAGAAGATCCTCAGCCTCATCAACCAGCAAAAGCGTGAACTGCTTCATCCCGAGCTCGCAGAAGACTACTCCTTCCCCAAACTCCCTGGCTCACACCTTAACCCTCGCAACCCCATCCTCGAGCTAGTCAAATCCCTCATGCAGGTCCTCTCCCTAGACAAGAACATCACGCTTGAAGCCCGGTTACTCCGCAAAGAGCTCCTCGCGCTCTTCGACATCCGCGAGTTCTCCAAGGAGGGCACCTTTGCCAACCCGTCGGAGAGCCTCAAACTCACTCAGCTGTCATGTGACAGCTGCACTATGGCGCGTGACCTGGACTTCTGCCGGGACGAAGACCTATTCAGCGAGGGTGCGGGTTGGCGGTGCACCTTCTGCCAAACAGAGTACGACAGGGTAGCCATTGAGGAGCGGCTGTTGAGTTTGGTGGAGGGATGGGTCGTTGAGTGGTCGACACAAGATCTGAAGTGTGTAAGGTGTGGTGCATTGAGGTTGAATGACTTTATGGAGCATTGCACGTGTAGTGGGGAGTGGAAGGAGATTGTGTCTAGGGGAGATGTGAGTAAGAAGCTGGGGGTTATGAGGAAAGTAGCCAAGTTTTATGGATTAAGGATGTTGGGGGATGTTGTCGAAGGTCTATGTCAGGGTTTGTAAGGAGTTAATGGGAGCATAGTAAGGGAGTTCGGGTTTTGGAAGTATCATAGGATATAGAGAATGGCAGACAATCATCGTGTTTTACTTCCTCCGTTTTGTCTCGTCGATTCTGGTCAGACAAGGCCATTCTGCCAATTGAGACTTCATAGCACCCTCTACCATACAATGAGGCCTCAATGACCCAGCAGAATTCCACTCGCGATATTGGCGGCGATCAACAATGGGTTCAGAGGCAGAATCCATGTCCGAGTCGACGTTTGGGGGCCAAAAGGTGTTGCTGAAAATAGCCCAGATTTGAGCGGCAGCCATTGGATGTCCGCGAGGCAACCACGCTTGGAGGCCGTCGTGGCTGCCTATATTCTAGGACTCGCCCGCCCTTGGCACGTCTCAGGCCCTTAAGGCGCATCTTTCTCCAAGCCCCCATCTCAGCACAGACAGACAAAGATTCGCCAAAATTTGCGGATTCGGTTTTTCTTTGCTGCTGCTAATACCATCCGTTTACTGTCGGAACGCCACCGGCAGCGCACAATCCAATCGCCCAGACAGATGGCTTCCCACGGCCGGCACCGCGCTCCGGGCGGCCCCACAAAGCCCCGTCGCCGTTGTGCTCCGCGACCTCAGCCGGCATCCTACATGGGCGCAGTTGCCTCGTCTCCTTGTAACAAAGCGGACACGGACAGCGGCTTTATCCAGTCGGAGGCGTTTGACTTTGATTTTCAGGCGTTCCCTGAGGCATCGACCTTTGCGGTCCCGAGCCTATACCTCAGCAATGTCGACGAGCCATACTCCATCCCCCCGCCAAGGGCAGCCAGCACCATCAGCTCAGAGGCTTCCTCGGCCGGGTCACTGCTCTCTCCGATCCAGACGGACAACGACACGTTGACGGCGCGCAGTGGATGGTCCAGGGGACCGAGCCCTTTGGCAGTCACCAGCGTCACTGACCACTCACCCAAGGCGCTCTCACTGGTTTGCCTCGGGCGACAATGTCAGCAGACATTCACTTGCGAGGACGACCTGAAAGCGCATGTAAAGGCCGTTCACACACACACCTGTAACTGGGCCGGGTGTGATCAGCCGAGTTTCGCCTCTCGCGACGGACTGATCTGGCACGTCAAAGCCGAGCACCTCCTGGTCTGCCCCTCTCCTGGCTGTACCGAGACGTCCTTCCAGAGCACCCGGGTTCTGCATTCGCATATTTCTGTGGCTCACCCGGAGGCTGGAAAGAACGGTATCAAGGAGTGGCAGCTCTCGCCAACAGTCATCGAAGAGGTGCCGGAAATGAACCTTCCCGATCCAGCACAGAGCGTCGCAGAGAGCACCCCGAAACACGGCAAGACCACTGACGAAAAAGGAGAAGCTATTCTCAAAGAACTTCTCGCCGTTACGCTGGCCAAGAGGAAGTGTCAGGACCAGCTTCGGAGCGTGGTGGAGAAGAAGGCAAAGAAGAATGCCGGTGAGTTCCCACCCCACTCCATCATAAAGACACAACCCATTAGAAGAAAGGAGTATAACTTTATCTCCGCCATTACTGCAAGCTTAATTTCAGTCTGACTATGAAGCTGACTCCAAAAGGCACACCACGGTCCGCAGACAGCCCAACAGACTTGGTTCGAGGTAAGGCCTTGAGACTCGTCGACACGGCAAGCTTTCCTCTCGTCTTCGAACATGCCATCCTGCCCTTTCTCTCTGAGTTTCTCCCCAAGTGGGCTGGCTTACGGCATGTTGTAAGTGTCACCAGAGGGAAAACACTTTCACACAAACGAATTTGCATCATGACCCAGCGCAAAATCTCCCGCGCTCGCAAGATCATCATCGCCGGCCACGTCCAAGACCTCCTCCCAGAGAAATTTCGATCTCTCGTCACATTCGTCTTCTCCGTAGGTCGGGTAAACCGCATGACGTGGGCTAGAGGCCTGAGCAAGGATCATCCCGACGACATATGTGCGCCACGCAATCCCTATTTCTTTCGAAGCCCGTGTATGGGGGATAGCATTGGCATCACTGGCAACGGGCCCTATGAGGACAGCACTGCCACGTTAGGCCCCTGTCTCATCGTTGGCGGCGGGTGCTTTTGGCTGGCCAATTTTCATCCTTTCCTTGATGCTTATCAACATTCCGGCACTGTCGAGGTAGAGCATCCATCGCGAGAGGACCGCACTCGCTGCATCGAAGAAGGCCACGATGCCATGGCGCAAGAGCACACTTTCAAACTCGGCGACCTCGAAGTCACCTCTGGGCTAAACCTACAAACGACACGCGTGTCCCACGACCCATATTGGGAGGAAGTGGACAAGGAGCAGCCCCTTGTTGTCACCGATTGGGCTCTCATTGCTTCCCGTACCTCGCTCGCCAACATGCTCCGACGCTACCCCTCTGAAACCCAACCCCTACTCAAGGAAGCTCTTGTCAAGTCTACGACTAGAATCGTCCCTGGTGCAGATGTCGTCTCTAGTGGTCGCACGTCCAGTTATCAACGGGGCCAGATATGCGAGATACCCGCATATGTGAGCGGTGATGAGAATGGTACTCAGAAGGCAACGAGGGAATGGTTCATTGAGGAGCCGTACAATTGCGACGATGAAGATGCTTGGATCCGCGGCGGCATCGGTGTCGAAGGCGATAGCGGTGCAGCAGTCGTTGACGCCAGTTCAAATGCCCTCATCGGACATCTCTGGGGCCGGAATCGCTACTGGGGCCCCGGTCCCCGACAGACCTTCTTCACTCCCATCGCCGACGTCTTCGATGACATTCAGGAGAAGTGCGGGCAGCAGACTCGTCCGCAGCTCCCGCAGTTCCGCGATGAAGCTGACCGTTATCCTGTCCATCCCACCTGTCGCCAATGTTACGACCTACGCACATACCTGGACAGTCGGCGAAGTTCACGCATGTCACTACAGAGCATGATCATGGGCAGGGGCGACGGTGACCAGGACCTCACCTCTATTGAGGCTGTCTCAGAGCTAGCTACGCCGCGGGACTCCAATCGCTTCGTGGGTATCGAGGAGGCCGGTGCCTCCTTTAACAGCATCCCCTCTCCGGCGCATATGCCAAACACCTGCCCAGGTACGCCAGCAATAGTTGATGCCAAAAGCCCGTATGCTATGACGCTAGACGTCGGGGATCTCTATGATACAGCATTTCCTTTACCGGAATCGTCAAGAAAGCGTACCGCGGTGTTTGCACCCAGTCCATACACGGACGGGACGAAGAGACACAGGGCTTGTGAGTGAGATCAGCCGGCGAAGCCACCACGAGCCATCTTTTTAGCGCGAGCATCGCGGCGGTTGTGGTTTGCTCGGGATCCCTTGTTGGCTTCCTTGTTCTTCCTGGCCACCTCGGTCCCCTTCTCACCTGTTGGGCCAGCGACGTTAGCTCCTCCTCTGCCACCGCCCCGGCCTCCGCCTCGTCCCCGTCCACGGCCCCCTCTTCCGCCTCTGAACGAGCCACCGTCGGGATCGCTCTCGTCTGCCCCTGACCCAGTGGGAGTGGCCTTCCATGACGTGCGCTCCAATTGCGCTTGATGTCCGCTGAAAGCATACTTGGATTCCAACCTCCGTTTCTGTTGCGGATTCCTTGCCAGCATGACTGCCCATCCCTCAATAGCCTCATCAGTCATGCCAGTCTCCTCTCTCAACTTCGCTCGCTGAACGCCCCTCCTTGTTTGGGCATCTCGATCGAATACCTTTCCATCCGTCTGGTACGCTCGGAACAAGGCCTCCTCGTTGCCGTCACTCACTGCATCAGCCTCGTTGTTTGCCGCATCGACAGTACCACCAACGTCCGCAGCATCGTACGTATCATCTCGCTCATCATCGTCAGAGTCGAATGCTGCAAGGGCAGAGAGAATAGCAGCTTTGTTGGGGGCGGTGGACTTGTCCTGCAGGATATCATCTGCGGTTTTTCCGGGCTTCTTGCCAAATGAGATTTTGGAAACATCCACTGCGAGACGATCAAACTCGTCATCGTCGAAAACATTGTGCCGAGCGGAAACTTGGGGCGGTGTCGAATGAGGTGCCAGTTCTGTATGGCGTTGTACACCATGTTGTGAGGATCTAGACGGCGTTAGTAGTGTAAACAGGGATGAACGGTTGAGAACAATAGTAACTTACAATTGCTCGGTGCGATCCGCGTTAGCGAGGTGAGGCGGTAGACTTTCACCCAACAGATTGGCAACCACCTGTTCCACATCCTCTCCATATTCTTCAAGACACCTCGACACGAATCCAGCCCCTAAGTCCGGAAATAGATCTTGAACTTGCGTAATCTGACTCATTCGGTGGACGTGCATTTCTGCTTCCACATCTTGTCGTGTCGCCTTGCCCTTGCCCTTGTCCAACTTCCTCCGCACAAGGCGTTTCGGTCGCACCATGACACCCTGTTTAAACTCCTGCAGTGCCGTAATTCTCTTCTTTAAGCTATCTGTTGCAGTTTCGGACGTTTCTGCTCTCCGTGACAAGACCTTGAGCAGTGGTGTATTGGTGACAAGCTCCGGAACCAGAGAGTCATTCACATTCAGGGGGCCTGCCTTGTGCGCATCTGCCGCTGACTTCAGCGCATAAAGCTGGTCACTCAACATGGACCATTTTGGAGGTTCGGCTTCGACCAAGCCCACTAGGCATAGATATATCGCCGTGATGATGGTTTTCCGTAAGGGCGGGTTCATGACCCGGAAGCAGGTAACCAGGCCGTCGAAGAAGTCGGAGCCTGCGAGGAAGAGTGTGCAGGCATCGGATGAGACGTGGAGTAGCGGATTAAGGCGTAGAAGTTGCGATTCGACAAGCTTCAGGTCGCCTTTGATGCCGGAGTCGAGGTGTGGAATGAGAAGCTTTTTCAGGGAAGATAGTGAGGATTCGAGAGCGGTGGTGTGTGTCTGGAAGAGTTGTGAGATGAGGGGTGTAGTGAGTTTCCTCGGGAATATTTTTGCAACATCCGCAATAAACGGAAAGCTCAAGATTTCAGCAGGGGGAGAAGTCGTAAGTATCCGAGATGTGAGCTGAAATACAGCTTTCATTAGCTGAACTGAGTGAGATCCCAAGCTCGCAGTCCCAGACTTGGCCGTCTCCTCCACGAAACTCGACAGAAACGTCGTCACAGACTCATCGTGCGCAAGAACCGCCCGTAATTCCTTATCCGGGAGGTTTAGTAGAGCATAGCAAAGCGCAATCCAGGCTTCAACGAGGGCATCCCAGTCCTGGGAGGTGAGACGTGGTCGCCATGCTGACTTGGGGAAGGGTGCGAAGGGGGGTAAAGTGGCCATGATGTTCAACCACAATTTGGCGGCCACTTTGGCAAATTGAAGAGGGAAACTCTCGGAAGGAGGTGAATAGTTCGTCTCATAAAACGTCAGCCATGCTTTCTTATATTTCAGCCGTTGAAACTATATCGTTTGCATCGCCGGATGAATCATCAAAGTGGATTGCTCCCAGGCTGAGCAGGGCAGGTACGAAGGTACTTCTGCTTGTCACTCCGCCACCAATCAGCAGTGACTACCCCAAGGGAAGGCTTTACCAGTCTAGGTCTAGCGCCTACCTCTGCAAAGCCCTACCTTTCAAAACCCCCCACCAAAAAGTTCGCGATAATTGAAACTTGCTATTCTCAACCAAACCCGCCTTCATCACTTTGCCGAAACGTCAGTTCCCACGTTCGAGTCGTGAAGGTTGCCCATCATGTCTTACCAGAAGCCCGAGAAGGACCACGGAGAGGCTCCCGTACGTGCTCACCTTGCCCTTGTCCGGGGAATTATTTTCGTGGAATATTGCGACTGACTTAAATTGCGTCCACAGAAGAGCCACAAGATCCGCATCACCCTCACCTCCCGCAAGGTCCAGGTCCTCGAGAAGGTCTGCACTGAGATCATCGAGCGAGCCAAGAACAAGGACCTCCGCGCCAAGGGCCCCGTCCGTCTGCCCACCAAGACCCTCAAGATCACCACCCGTAAGACCCCTTGCGGTGAGGGTTCCAAGACCTGGGACTGCTACGAGATGCGCATCCACAAGCGATTGATTGAGTACGTACCACTGCGATACCAAACCCGCCCCAAGTCTGCAAACAAACGCGGAGTTGGAGAGTTCCGATCGGAAGAATCTGTTGCTAACAATACGACAGCCTCAACGCCCCCACCGAGGTCGTCAAGCAGATCATCGTCAACATCGACGCCGGTGTTGAGGTTGAGGTCACCATTGCTGCTTAAGCGATCACTTGAGAAGGATGGCGCGGCCGGGAGTGATGTGATAACCCTTTTGTTAGGGTGGGAACGCAGGACCGGCTACGGTAGACAAAAAATAAGAAACGGTACAAACCGAAAGATGCGTCACTTACTCGGACTGATGTGATGTGAAAAATGCATGAAATCCTTAACCACGAGTTGATGACTGGAGATGATTTACAAGTTTTAAATCTCTTACGACCATAGCGGTCTCGTCGTTGAACCCTGTTATATACCTATAATTGGCAGCCCGCTACTAGGTATGGAGCTTCAACCCAGGAAGATCCTTACGACAGTACATCCTATATCATGATACCGTCCTCTCAACGCCAAACAATGCTCCACAGCCGTAACTTATTAAACATAAAACGCCAGTCACTTGTCTCCCCGTCCCTTTCACATATAGGAATCATGCTTAAAAGTCCCATAACGTACATTCTCTAGGGGGTGGCAGCTCTGGCATGAGACCACCCTCGAAAGTCCCCGTCTGCGCAAAGGCTGACCACTGTGCCTTAGATTTCTCATCATACTGCTCAGGGGGAAGTTCTGTCTCCTTGGCGTATCCTGGCGGTCCGTCCGGAAACCAGATCCGCCGCCATGTGCCGTCGAACTCCCTAATCCCAGGATTTCCGTCCTTGTAGATTATTGACTTGCCCTTGAACATGGACAGGCGGCCATCCATGCCCCTTGAAGCATAACTTTCAATAGGTGGGTGCTGCTTCGCACTGCCAGGTGGGTAAGGGTTGCCGGGCTGTCCTGCGGGTTTCGGTGGTTGAGCTGCAGTTCCAGGGTTTGCTTGCTGGTTCATATTGTTCGATGGTTGACCAAAAGGGTTAGAGTTGGAGGGCTGACCGAATGGGTTGGCCTGCTGCTGGTTCTGGGCTGGGAATCCATTTGGCTGCTGTGGTGACTTCTGCGCAAAGGGGTTATTTGCATCAGGGGCAGATGGTTGGTTGGTAGATGCGAAGGGATTCGAGGCTGCAGGGACTGATGGCTGGCTAAAGGGATTTGAGGTTGGCTGTGATGGCTGCCCGAACGGGCTGGAAGAGTTGTTGGTTTGGTTATTGGCAGCAGACGCAAAGGGGTTTGCCGCTGCGTTGTTCTGATTCGAACTCGGAGCTCCGAAGGGGTTTGCTGGAGCATTATTGGTATTGTTTCCAGCCACAGAAAAGGGGCTAGTAGTCGAAGCTGTTGCGTTAGCTGGAGTTCCGAAAGGGTTCGCCTTCTGGCCGAGCTGGCTTGGCTGTCCGAACGCGTTGCCAGGGGCGCTTGGTTGTGAGGGTTGTCCAAAGGCACTGCCAGAAGCACTAGGCTGTGAAGGTTGTCCAAAGGCATTGCCGGGCGCACTTGGCTGCGACGGTTGTCCAAATGCAGGCGCACCAAAAGGGCTCGGCTTCGCGCCTAACGCTGAGGGCTGGCCGAATGCCGACTGAGGCTGTGAGGGCTGACCAAAGGGAGATGCCCCTTGTGACGGTTGTCCGAAGGCGGAGGTCGTGGAAGGCTGGCCAAAAGGTGAGGAAGTAGCGGGTTGCGAAGGTTGTCCAAAGGATGAGGTACCAAAAGCACTGGGCTTTTGACCCAAAGCCGAAGGCTGTCCAAAGGCACTAGTTGTGGTTGTAGAAGTTCCTGCTCCAAACGGAGATGAGGTATTGTTGTTCGATCCAAAAGGATTGGGCTGAGTTGACGTCTCCGGCACCAGCGACTTGGGTCTCTTTCCAACCAGGAACTCTCCAAAAGGTGCGCCTTGGGTACCCTCCTTGCAAATATCGGCCCTGTTTGGATGGTTGTTCTCGGCTGACACAATGAATTGAAGCGCTTCCTTTGAATTGCGAGCAGCATTGTCCATCTGTTGTTTCGCCTCCTTGTAAAGCTCCTGAGCTTGGTTCAACTACGAATATTAGTATCAGCGGCGGAAGGGCTCTTGATCCAACTTACGGCTTGTTGTTCGTTCCCTGAAGCTTTTGCCATTAAGTGAAGAAGCCGCAACTCCTCGAAACTCTGTTCACGAGGGAATCCTCCAAAGAGCTGTCCTGGAGCGTCCCTCCCCGGAGCATATGCCGAGAAGATCCATTGCGGTGCTTCAGACGTAAGGTCTCGTTCGATGACTTCGGGTGAGATGTTGTACGAGTTGTTCAAGCTGTTCTGGCTTCCTCCGCCAGATGGTGCTCCGAAGGCGCCAAATCGATTCGACGTCTGGTTTCGGTTATTAACCGCGCTAGGGTGCTCGAATCGGCAGTTATCTATTCCAGTTAGCTTCTTCGATTCCCAACTCTAAATACAGATAGCTGGGTGCGTGGGGTACCTACTGCCGTTCCTGCAATAGCCTTGCGCGAAGAATTTACAGATGGTCATATCGGGCGACGCGTGGCTATCGGCCACTTAGGTGAGGGATCGGTTTGTCGCCAAGTAGTTGTACTACTTCATTTCGAAGCAGAAGAGGAGGTCGCCGCAGTGGCGATGCGCACGTCGACGTCCGTATTAATGCGCGGGGAGCAATCAAAGCGAAGGTCCAAGCTGAGACTCGGACGCGAAAAGAATCAACTGCAAGTTCAGCCTTACCAGCCTCGTTGGGTTGGGAGGTTCAGCGAACCAATAGCGCCTACACCCGCTAGAAAATTTAAGTGGTCCCCCTGCTAGCAGAATAACGACAGACTCCCCCAGGTGCCTGGGCGCCCTAGGGTAGGTATCTCTAGAACATCAACGCTCGACAAACAAACTTGCTTCACAGTTCCCCTTCACTGATCGGAATTCTTCAGTAATTCTTGTACAGACACAGATTTCATTTTACCACTTTTTTCTCCCTTCCACTATCTTCAGACCAGCTTCTCAGGACGAGCCAGTCCCGGACATGTCTCTCCACAGTCCAGACTATCGAGTAAACAGCCTCAGCAAGGTGATCCAATGATCACCTATCCCAAGCGGCTTTCAATCATTTCTTTAATTCATTTTGCGATCTCATACGTTCATTATACAAAACGCCGGCCAGATATCCAACAATATCCCATCCGTAGGTGCATTCCGTGATCCCTTTGATTTTGGTTCAATCTAGTTCGTCTCCCAACTTACACCCGGTCTGCCTTCCTGAACTCAATGACAGGACCATTCTTAGCGCTGGTAAAGGTGTCTACAAGCTGGAACTCCGTCGGCCGGTGTCGTCCCCATTCGTTGCCCGGCTTGCCCTCACCAGGGTCTACAACACCAATCGCCTTCCTCATATCATAAAGGAACATTGTTCGAGCCAGGGTGTTGGTCATCTCGACGTAGGCCAAGCCCTTGCCGATGCATCCACGGGGTCCAATGCTAAAGGGGCAGAAGGCGCTCTGAGCGAGGGCAACCTCTTCTTCTGTAGTTGGACGCCCCGAAAGGGGGTTCATGGCGCCTACAATCCATCGCTCGGGTACGTAGTCGAACGGCGACGGGTAGTAGTTGTCGTTGTGGTGGATAGTGTAGTGCGGTGTACCGACGACAGTGCCAGCAGGGATGGTTTGGCCGTCGATGGTCATGCCACCGGGGAGGACTTCACGAGGAAGGATACCGCCCACGGAGGGCGAAAGACGCATGGCTTCATCGATGCAAGCGCGGAGATAAGTACACGAACCCAGCGCAGGGCCATGGGAGATCTCCTCGACGTCGTTGAACTTGGCGCGAATCTCCTCGGTGACCTTCTTCAAGGCATGAGGGCTACGAACGAGGTAAAACAGGGTTGCTGCCATGGCAGTGGACGTGGTATCGGATCCAGCAATGATACTAATCACGGCAATCATTAGCCTCGACACCGAGCCCATCATGTTGCAACACTTACAGCAGGTTTGACTCTCCCCAAAGCTCAGGGGTGCTGAAGCCTTGGCCAGTTTCGGGATCACGAGCGCGAAGCAGGTAGTAGAAGAAGTCTCGACGGTCAGTCTCCTCGCCAAGTTTGGTACGCTCCGTCAGTTGCCCTTTACTATAAGCCATGTATCGGGCGCGGCCGGCAGCGAGACCTGGGAAGAGGATTTTGTCGAGCTTGAGTCTATCCACGATGGGCATAGTTCCACACTATTCTCTGTCAGAAGGTTTGGCTGGTTCAGGGATCCGATTGCGCTTACGATTAGATGTCTTGTCGTCGCAGCCTCAACGAGTCCAAGCGCGAAACGGTTGTCCGGGCTCTCAAGCATATGGAAGGCTTTTCCAAAACTCAAATCTCCAAGAATATCCATGGCGAGGTAGTTACACCAGTCACTCATATTTCTAGGCTTCGACCATCCCTTGGCCTCAACGCCACCATCTTCGCGGCCAATTTGTTCGGTAAAGGTACGGACATTTCCCAGGATGTATCGCTGCATCTCCTTCATGGCACCATCGGAGAAGGCATGGGAGAGGACACGGCGCTTGCGGGCATGCAGTTCCTTATCACGGGTGTTGTGCGTGTTGGCCGCGGGATGGACGAAAGCATTATAGAACTCGGCCTTGCGGACGTTGGAGCGGAAGCCGTAAATCTCCTTCAGAGCGGTATTGGAGTTGAAGCAGACGGAGTTGGGGCCGAAGCGAACAACCTTGCCTGTGACAATCGTCTTAGTGAAGGCGGAAAGACGCGCTGCCTCTATAACCTACCATATTTCTGGTGCATGCGCCAGAATTCAAGATGTCTGTCACCCTTGTAGGCGTGGTAGAGCTGGTAGGCGTCTGTGATCTTGGCGAGGAAGGGCCCGGGATACTTAGCGAGAGGGTGGAAGAAGACCCTGTACACGACGAGACCGACAGTCTATAGTTTGCAAGTTAGCTTCTGAAGCCATGATGATACCGGTGCTCCCGAATTCCATTAACACTTCAATTTCTACCCGATCTCATCACCAAGATAAGAAATGCACGCCAATCTCACTTACATAGGCCAGTCCACCACCAAGCAGCACCGCCGCATAAATCCACAAATGTCCCAGATCAAGCGCCATCTTGGTTGTTCACTTCACAAGTTCAGCACGAGCTTAGGAGGAATTGAAGAGGACACGAAGCTGACATGGAAGCTGCCACTGTAACCTACTTACAACAAAGCCAGCCTTTTTGAACTCTCGAGGATCGGCATATGACGCTGGAGCACGGCTGGACGCGGCACACAAGCTTATCGATTGTGCTCTTGCCTGTTTGGGTGCCGAGGCGGCTAGGTTCGGATTGGAAATCGCGGAATTGTGACGGGGTGGGTGAGATCGCGGGGGGGAGAAGGAATAGTGATTGGAGAATTGTTCGTATTGAGATTGTTTACTTTGATGGGAAAAGTTCTTTTTACGGTGCTGCTGACATCTCAAATATCGAGGGAAGTGAAGACATTCTTTGGATGAACTGGTCAACATCTATCTCATCGAACGTTGCTCTGTAATAGCGAAGACCATAGCTAAATACATACAGCTAATAATAAGTTAGAGTTCACAACCACAGCCATGCCAAAAGGTCATATGCCCTTTTCCACCATTCAGTGTACCCCCAAAACATAAATACTGGCGTCATAGCTCTGTATCTTACAAGCCATCTCACGCCTCCGATTTCCCCTCATCTTACTGTACCTTACTATATCAAGTGACCTCCAACATCTGCTTGAGCCCGCACCATCCGAGGCGCGGTACGCTCCGCCCTGCGGAATGTAAGCTGGCTGGCTGTGTATCACAACCAATTTTGTGTTTCTTCCCGATAGTGTGCGGTCCTTGCCGCGCATTGTGGATATGTCGGCGGTGCATGGAGGTCCATTGTGGAGACTGTGAATGCCGTGCCGAGAACTTGAAGCTCCATTCTTACTCCGAGGTCGATCATTGGTGGATTTAGCATCTTCAGAACTGTCATGTCGTTGTTGCTGTCGGCGTATGGCTTGACTACCGAGTAGGGCCGAGGTTTTCAATGTAACTATGCATGGAATTGGAGCTCTGGCTGAAGATACGGTATGTGCTTGGGAGGTTATGGCCTTCATTCTGGTTAATGGAGACCTCAGTATCAGATTTGGATCATGGGTGTGTGGCTGCCAAAGTGGTGCTTAGCTTTAGCTTGCCCGTGCTCAACCTGTAGTCATGAACGAGCTTGACATACCCAAGCCAGAAATACTGCAAATAAAGATGCAGTAAGCGCCAGCATAATGACACATGTAAACTTAATGACCCTCCCGCGTACCGCCGAGCCAGGTTCTATTTCAAATGGAAGAATCAATCTCACCTCTAATGTAGAGGATTGTTCAATAGGGGACTACCCTAGACTTCCACTTTCGTACATAACCGGCCTTTACCTTCGTTTTGATGGCCAAATCACTATATATCTAATTTCCGGTTGTTAACACATGAAAAATAGAGGGATATATTGTGAAGATAGTAAGATACAGCCATGAAGATCGCGACCTCCCATTACTCATCATAGACACGTCCACGCCAACCCATTACAACACCGCATCCCATGCGATTGCGATCCTCCCAGCCAAAGAAGCAGAACCCTAAATTAAACCTGGGCACATAACTACCTTATCTAGTTAAAGTACCTCGGCTCATCAAAAACGTGGTATCTATGCTCCCTGACGCCGTCGCCACGGAACATTGCTGGGAAGCGCCAGCCCTCTGGGACCTTTTCCTCCTCCACGCGGTGGTTGCGTTCTTCTGCCGTCTGGGCCTCCAGCTTCGCGATCTCCGCTTCAGACTGTGGTATGACGAATTTTGCGACTTGCAGCTCTGTGTCCGTGATAGAGCTGCGGCTGACGCGGGCGTAACCGACGCGCTTGAGACGCTTGAAGAGGATGTACTCGCACCATCGATCCCAGTCTGAGGGGTCCACGTCGTGCATTCCTGACTTCTCGCTCACGTAGGTGTTGTAGTTGCCCTCTAGTGGTTCGGTAACGAGATAGCTGAGCAGGAACGCAGGGCGTGGAGTCGAGCCCATAAGTTCGGCTAGATACAATGACTGGAGGCGTCGGTCTTCGGGGTCTTCTTCTTGTCCAGAATGGAAGACGAACACATCGACGAGTTGTCCGTAGACATCGAGCGTTGCATGAATTGCTGGCGCAAGTTCACCAACTGGACTTGGTAGGAGGTGGTGCTCGGACTTGATGATGGGGAACTTGGAGAGGAGAGCGGCACCCCAAGTGTGCTTGTTGGGGCCTGGACCATAGTCGACGTACATACCGAGCTCTTCTGCCAGGAACTGGCTAGAATCACGGTTGCCCATGATGATGCGCTGATTATCAGACTCGAGGAGGCCGATAACATCCACCTCAAGCTCCTTGATAAGGTCGCGCATGCGGTACTCCGACGACCACATGTCGTTGTCGAGGGAGAAGTGGATAGTCCAGATACCTGCGGTCAGGATGCGGTCTTCTGGGTGATAGGGCTGGTAGTCGTTGGTGGGGAAGCGCATGAATGCAGCGCAGAGGAAGAAGATGTTGATGATGATAGTTGAGATGCCAAAGTACTTCCTCTGCTGAGTCGGGGCAGATCGACTAATGGGCTGGCGTTGTGACCTGGGAGCGTTGATTTCATACACGCCTGCCCCAAGGCAAGCCATCATGGTGATCATAATCCAGTCGGTATGCTCACGTACAAGGTGGCCGCCAGGAACGAAGGCGTAGGCGACGACCCAGACATGGAACAAGACTAGAAAGTTGTAAATGAGGAACCCCAGACCGAATGTCTTTACTGGGCTCTTCCTAGCTGCGTGGGAGAGCATTGGCACAGAAAATGCCATCAAATAAGTAGCGGTCGCCAGGGCACCGTAGTATCCGAACCAGTGACTAAACAAGGTCAAGACCATAGCACCGATGCTGCCAATCGCGAAAACGGGCCAGCTGCTAGCAAGGCTTGGCCTCCAAAGCCCGCCGAAGAGGCCAACAGACATAGCCACGACAGTTAGCCAGCCATGGGTAGAGAAATAGGGGCCACGAATCGGGTAACCCTCCCAACCCCAGAGAATCATGGTGCTAGTGTCAGAAAGTAGAGAGTGAAGGCCGAAAAACAGACCGCCAAGGCCCACAGATGTGAGCAAACTGGACTCGCCCTTCTTGGGGTCAGTATATGTGCCAATGGTCAGGGGCGCTTTTCGTGTAAATCGGAGGGCAGCAAGGATTCCAAGCAAAAGCCCAGTGCCGTTCCACCCGCCGTTTGCGGCGTGCATGATCGCCCAGACGGGGTTATTTGTCCTCCACGCAAACTTGACAGTAGATGACATGATCAAGCCAATCATCCACCCCATAATCTTGGACTCGAGGCGGTTATCATGGACTGACTCCACGTAAAGAGTGCCAGCCCAGCCGAGGCAGGCCATGATGACGCCGAAACCGACCGCGAAGAGACGAAGGGTAGGATCGCTAATGAGGTAGGCCGCAATGCCTAGAAGAGACGAGAGATGGACGACCCGAAGGTTGTTGAGGACCCAGTGTCGCACAGATGGGATACCCAAAAGGAACGGCGAGGTGGTGGTCATGATGAGGACCTCATATCCTGAGATACCCATGTACCAGAGAGGGAAGACTAATCAAGCATTAACGATGGCCAATTGAGGTTGACAGAAGACTTACACCACACTAACACCCCAAGGCTGGTGAGAATCGTCCAGAAGATGAACTAAGATGAGTTAGACATGGAATCGTCGCTTCTATAAGGAGCTCGCATACCCCATGGTAGACATCCGCCGCAATATCGAAAGCTTCAGACCAGGTGAAGCGGATGGCAAAGACACCACCAGTCGCCTTTTCCTTCCTGATGGCATGTCAACGATCGAAGAATTCCGGTTCCAAACACAAGACTTACTCCTTCTCGAGCACGGCAGACGGGATGGAAGATCGGTTTTCACTGCGAAAGACTTAGAAAGATGCCCTTGAACCAGTATATTGTGAACAAGATTTATGGAAAACCAGCACTATCTCGGAAGCCAATGGACGTACCCCTTACTGTATCCCTTGACATCTCGGACATACACTTCAAAAGTGTCGAAGTCGAGAGCTGTCACAGCGTCGAAGGCCACATCGAACAGAATCAGGGACCACTCGAAGAACGCGTAGGTCGTATAGGCTGGTTAACATAATTAGTGGAGATCTCGAGTAATCGTGGGGAAAACATTGTCTTACCTCCTGGAACTCGGTGGACCTTGTGTTGGATGAAGAAGTAGATCAATGGCACAAGAGTACCGAAAAAGGCTGTGGCGATGTATTTGCGATACTTGATAGCACGCGGGTTAGGCGGGCTCAACGCGATGCAACCGGTTGTCCATGGTAGGGTCGCAACAATATACGAGATCATCAATATATCGTGCCAGTCGTGATCATCGGTCGACGTGATGTATGTCCAGCCGCCGCATGTTAAGGTCCGGAGGAATCCCATGATGGCAACGAATGCGGGGAGCTTCTGGCCAGGTTTCCTGGTGAGGAGGTACCATAAGCCAACAAGGGCAAACCGAGGACCTGTCTTCATTAGACGCGAATCTTATCTCCAGGGTTCCCAGACGTCCATACCAGATGTAATTGCGATAAAGATCATAAAGAAGGACCGTTCGGGGTATCGATCGCCAATGGTCGCAGAAACCGAAGGGAACCATTCCTGCGGGTATCCGTAGAACTCGTTCTTGACGATCTTGTGGTAGTGCAGCGAGACGCCGACGACCAAGGCACTCAGAAAGGCAGCTAAACCACCAAACATCAGCTCCCCCCCCCCCGATCAACAACGCGCGCGACTGCGACTTACTGTAGGCGACGGTTGTGTGAGCCCAACTCACCCACTGGCCACCAAAACTCAGGACGACGCCGCCGTCCTTGTCTTTGTACTTGGACGACATTTTGACAAAGAGAACGAAGGAACAAACACTCTACAATCCCATCCGGGAAATCCGGGAGGGAAGTTCGAGGAAGGAGAACGAGGGAAAGGAATAATGAGCACCAAAGTGGTGAGATTTTCGGACCAAGACAACGGACCTCGGAGCTGTCACGTTCCCATCTCGCGACGCAATTGAAATGGTGGAGCTTGGACAAGGATCTCGCACTTAGACTCTAGCGCACGCCCCCCAGAGCCAATCTCACCTTAGCGACGGAACGAGGCTGAAGCCGCCCCGCAAAAATGTTTGACAGCCTCGTGCGAAAACTTCATTCAAGCAACCTTAAAACCCCACGAGTTGCTGACCTCCAGATTTTGCGAATACTCCACGGCACGGTAAAATCATGGCTGGAGTCGCTGACAAGGCGAGGTTTTATCTCGAACGGGCTGTACCCCAACTAAGAGAATGGGAGCAGAAAGAAATATTCTCCAAGGTCAGTTTTTCTGCGAGTTGTGCAATCTTTGGCCCACCGCTGATGTTCGTTAGGACGAGATTCGCACTATTGTCCAAAAACGAAACGATTTCGAGCACAAAGTTTTATCGCCGGGAAACAAGCCATCGGAATGGTCCTCGTACGCACAATGGGAGCAGTCTCTCGAGTCTCTGCGCGGTAAACGATGCAAACGTCTTAAGATCCGTCACCTGAACTCAGCCCACGCCGGTCAAGGTCGTATCCTTGCGATATACGAACGTGGCGTCAACCGACACCCTGGAAGCGGTGAGCTTTGGCGAGAGTATCTGGCATATACCGCCAAGGTCAAGGCCTCGAAGCGCTGGCGCCGGACCATGACCAATGCCCTGCGTATGATGCCCACCGATCCCGAGCTGTGGGTGATGGCCGGTCGACGGTCAGCACGTAATGGCGATATGGCAGCAGCAAGAGGATTCTTCATGAGAGGATGCCGTTTTTGCACCAAAGATGGAAGACTGTGGCTGGAATATGCTAGGAGTGAGATGGAGTGGTTGGAGAAGGTCGATAAGAGGAAGAATGGCAAGAACGGGAATGATGCGCTACGGCCTGACAGAGTCGAGGACAATGACGAACTTCGAATTGTTGATAGCGATGATGACGAAGACGAGGACGGTGTGCTGCTCCCAGAACCGTCAAGAGCGCAGGCCAAAGTCATCGACAGACAAGCTACGCAAAAACTCGAGTCGAATCCAGCCATGGATGGCGCCATTCCCATGGCCATCTTTGACATCTCAAAGAAGCAAGCATTCTTCAATGCCGACGTTGCGGAGCGCTTTTTCGAACTCTTCGCATCTTTCACGGAAGTCTCAGTCCAACCCCGGATATCGCAGCACGTCCTGGATGCTCTGGATCAAGACTATCCCAACCACCCCTCCACTTGCAACTCTCATATTCGCCAGCCAATCATTGGCGTGAGTCCCTTCACAGCGGACTTCCCTAAGAATCTGAGGGAGGTTCTCGCACGGTTAACGAAGTATCTGGACGCTACGACAGATAGGGCGGAGTTGGAGCGGAAGACGGTTTCATGGATTAATGGGGTTTTGGCGTTAGAAAATCTTGACCAGGGCATTCGGGCTGTTTTAGAGCATACTAAAAAGAAGGTGGAAGCTTCGTAGATGAATTTATTCGAGACAGCAAGGGTTTGGACTATTGAATGACAGGGCTTATCATCAGCCTCCACGTGCCGTGTTGACGGTGCCAAAGTCGGTAGCCCCCGCCTCGTAGGGCTACATTCGCCCACTGGGTCGTATCCGTGGGAACATTCGTCAAAGAGGTGACTTTTGAGATTCTGTTGTCACTCTGGAACGAGAGTCTTTCGCATTGTTATCAGGACGAATCTCAATGTTGTGGCACTCATGATATCTTAGGCCATGTTAAGATCTACGTACTATAAGTGCAGCGGGAAGGCTAGGACTGCCATGTTTTGCCAATCACTCGGGTGAAAGAAATAAACGCTCCTCCTCCTCACTTCTTGGGTACAATAAAGTCAGAGGTAAGACCTAAATGAAACTATAAATCGACCTAGCGAGTATCCCAACCACTTTGCAGCCTTGAACAATAGTTTTAGCATTTAAAACCCAAGATTTAATAGAGAAGATGATCTGAGAGATGTCCTCAAGGCAGGCCCATGCGTGGTGATTCTTTCACCCCCTTCCCAGCCAGCCCCGGCCCGGCGTTAGGGTCCCAGGGACTTGGGATGTGGATGTCAAGGAGCCGCAGTGGGGCACTCTATGAGCCTGGACCTCAACCAGGGAAATGACTATAACACCAACATGGGCAGCGCATTTGCAATGAATGCAATTTTAGGGGATAATGATATTGAAGACACAGAGGACAAGAAGGGAAGAAAGTCTCTTGAGAGCGCCCTATGAATCCTAGCGCAGTGTTCATCTGGGAGACGCCACGCGCGGTTGGTCCACATGTCGGGTTGTAGTGCGCACACGCGGGCATGCCTGGCGGATGGCACCATGCGTCATGAACTAACTTATGTATGCACGGGCAAGCACCGAGCTAACTAACACCCACGCCGTTGACATGCAGGCCACGACAAGAAGAGAGGGTGAGTTGGAGGTGTTCGTTGGCGGCGGCAAGACCCGGCGTGGAAAGGGGCCATGTGTGCGTGAGAGCTTTTAATGTGTTTGTAGGTCATCATGTCCCAGCCCAGAATTCCCGGATCCCAGCATGAGCCATGGACGCACGACGAGCTGAGTCCAGTTTCATTAGGATGTCTTGTTAGAACGGCTTGGGAGATGGCCCAGATACTCGCCAGGGCGATTCATGGTTTCGTGGACAAGGCCTCGACCCAACCACCACGCGTTTCCCATTTGTCTCCCGGCTCTGGGGTTCGCCCGATGAGATAAAGGGTCAGCCGGAGATTGCTGGAGGTCCAGAATCTGACATCCCACAACTGGCCTCGGTGGAAGATGGAAGACCACGTCTCATAAGATCTTCTAAGGAACCATTAAAGATGACCGACCGCACAGCCATTGTGGTTGTGTAGCATCAGGAACGAGGGATCAGGGTTAGTCGTGGGGTAATTACTGGATGGTTGGCTCGAAACCCTTGAGTTCCGGCAGCGCGGACTAAGTTAGACAACGCAAATGCTCTACTCCACCAAAGAAGATGAGAAGTCAACAATCTTTTAAGTCTGCCTGGGTGGCAAATCCAGGAGCACCCACCCTGAAGTTTGTCCAATTTGGCTTTCAGCCAGGGAGGAGAACAAGCCGAACCTGTTGAGAGTTCAGAGGCCCATGCCTACGACAGAATGGATCGGTGACAGGGTGAGACGGTGCCTCGGAGCGAGACAGATCTGCAACCACCGGGTCGTCGTTTCAGGGATCAGTGCGTTGCTTTCGTAGGAAGACAGCCAGCGGTCGGGTCTTTCCTTCACATTATCGCTGACAGGCGGTACCACAAAGCATCAATGTAATGTAACTGAGAAGAAAGCTTAGCAGTAAGGTAGGCTTGTAACTCGCCACCAACCAGTGCCTCGTGTGGGGGGAGCAATCAATCGGCAGGGTAGGGCAGGTTGGGCCCGAAGACGCGGTGAGAGGAAGACCGACAGTTGAAGAGGAGGAAGAGGAGAAGGAGGAGCGGTTTGAGGGGAGCTAGTTGGCCCCAGTAGAGGTCATCGAGGCGTGCGAGGCTAGGAGGAAGGAGTTCGAAGGAGGGATGACAGAATACCGAACGAAAAACGATGGGGAAATGGGCTCAAATCCGCCATGACGATGAGTCAAGCAAGGCGTGAATTAGAGGATGGGGAACAAGCCCGTAAGCCATCATCATCACAAGCATATCTCGAGGGGATGGCAAAGGCAAAATATTGGCCGTTTTTGAGGGCCGTAGTACAGGGAACAGGGTCTGCCAAGTCACCCGGGCGGTGGGTGGTGATCTCGGGCCAGATGTGCTGTTGTAATCGTATGGAGTTGGATGGAACGGATGGTAATGCAATCGCATGGAAAGCTCCAGCTATTACGATATTGATGTGTCGCAGACTGAATGAGCAAAGCAGCGTGAATTCGTGCCAATAAACTCCCTAACAAGGCGCGGAAAGAAAGCTTCTTTCACGGCATGTTGGGATGGTGGTGGTAGTGGTGGCAGGTAGGCTGGCAGCAGCCCGCTCCAGCAGCAATAGCGGAGATTTTTTCGTCTCGTTACCTGAACGAAGGTAAGGTATTTCACATAACTACCCCCCTTCCCCCGTTCCTTCTGGCTGCCCATTTCCCTCCCATTTGCACCTCTCGGACGTTTGTCCTCCCCTTTCCATCGCCTGTTCTCGCCTCATTTCCCTCCGTTTTGACGTGCGTTGCTGTTGGGCTCGTTTGTCGCTGTTGCTCACTTACAAGGTCGGTACCCAGATGCTGGATTTGGGGGACCCTGGGTGGGTGTTAGTGAAGAGGGACGATAGTGGGCGCGCAGGTCGACAAGAGCGCCTAACATGGCGACAACACCATCTTTCGATCCAGATTGATTCTGGGCGATGAATAGGCAATCAACACATTCGGTGACAGAATGGCACGCCTCGACATCGTCTCTCTGGATGCACTCGAAACAGCGCTGCTTTGGCCTTGACGGCCTGGCTGACAAGGCCCTGCATCCACTCGGGAAGCCCCAGTGGAGCGGGCGCCACCACAAACAATCCCCGGATTCGACCTGACAAGCATGCATCCTTACCACGATTATCGCCAACAGTATTATCGGCAGTTGGGATTTCAGTTACAAATGGAGCCGAAACATTGACAAACGTGGGATTTATTCTGCGAAAATGGGGGGCCAGGGAGAGGAGACGGGGGGACAATCGGTGTTTGGCACACATGGAGATTTCCATTGACAAGCCCCCGGCATCGTTTGGCGGGGCCGCTGCAGGCGCCATTTTAACAGTGGAAAGTCGCTATCTCTCACATGGGCTTGGATTCCTGGGGAGCCACCAATGTCGACCGATTCCGGCCAAATGATATGGGCCAGCATGAGTGTGCACGAGTGTGCAGAGTGCAAGCACTGTGCCAGCGGATCGGCAATATTGGCTGCGTTTGGGGTTGCCCGACCCATCCAGGGCGTGATCAAGAGTTGGATCGTGGTGTTATTCGCCCAAGAGAAGGGACGGGATACTCGGAGCGCCTATGAATGAGTGACTGGGCCGCAGCGCCGAGGGGATGCTGTCTTGCTGGAACCTGTTTGGCCCTCCCCAGCGAGGCCACATATCGACAAAGCAAATCAGCACGAATGGGGGGAGTCGTCACATCGCTGACGGGCTTATGTTTGGCTGCTGATTCAAACGTCTAGAGTCTCCCAAGATTCAAGTTTAGCAAGCACGACCAGCGCGCTCGTCCTCGCCTTTGTTATGGGGCTTGACTACTATGACCCACCTCTTCCTTGACGGAAGTGATGGTTATCCTGGAAAGGGAGGAATTACTTTGAGGTGTGATACTGGTTGGTGCGTGCTCTGATGCTTTATGGGAGAGGCAGTTCGGAACTTGATGATCAAGACAAGACACGGAATCTTATCGGGCTTGTTGATTGACAAAGAAAAAGCCCCAACAGGTCCTGGTCTGGTCGGCATTCCAGATTGCTTTCGGGGGCGCTGGAGGTGGCCAACAACACGCTTTCGCCTGTTACCGTCTTTCAGGGACACCAGGATCAATCTGATCAGCCAACAAAACCCGACTTCATTTCGATGCGGCTGTCATCTCCGGTGTCATCCAACATCTCAGGCACGGGAAGCCCGGAAAAGGATGGCAGCTTCGATAGGGCTGGGATAAGCCAACCCTGCCCATCTGATAAGGTTATGGGTAGGTTTAGTGGTGTAGTACTAATACCGGTATCGTTACTGCTATGATTGAACTAACTGATAGCTCTGATTGGACAAGGCCCCACCTGATTAGCTGATTCCTAAGTGGCGCTAGACCAGGAGCAGCCAAGCTGGTTGAGGCAAAGGCATTTCACCGTCAGTTTCGAAACCAATGCCAATTCAGACGAGCACCTCGCAGTCATCCACCTTGAGCGTCAACGCGCCTTAGGTAAGACCTGCCTCTCTCCATTCATCCCCTTCTACGTACCTGTACCCGTTCCCGATCCCGTTCATCGCTGCCCCCGGCCGCACACGATAGAGTTGTCGTGTCGTGGACTCTCCTGCTCCCCCCGTCTCGTGACGCCTGTCGATTGCCCCTTGGCCTAGTTAGCGACTGGGTGGTGGATGGTCTCGGCGTTGCGCGCGCGCCTGCTTGTCTGACGCCCTGCTTTGCTTTGCTTGCACTTCGCTGCACTGCTGCACTGTTGCTGATCGGGACGAAAAATTTCTCCCTCACGCTACGTTACCACTACTGCCGACGGAGGGACAGCCCCTAGGCCACAGGCTACCCTTCAGTACAGGCTGTTCAGCTGCTGAAGCCTTGGCTATTGCTGCTGAGAGCGGGCGACGCACTGGCACTCCCTCCCACAGGCTTCCGACTCTCACTGGTGCTCACTTTTCACGCGCTCCAGCCTGTCCTGTCTCTCTCTTCTCTCTCTTTGGCTCTCTCGCACCGACCACTCACGCGCGCAATACCGCACCCACCGACGCCCCCCCAGCGAGAGCCAGTTCAAGTCCTACCGTTTGCCTGCTGCTGGCCTTGGGCCTTGCCTTTTTTTCCCACACCACTCTCCACCAACCCAAGCCGCGACGCGACTTGTCCATCACCACACCCGTTACCCGTGTCACTGCCCATCTCCCATCTCCGATCACCCTTTTGCATCCCTGGCGCTCCGTCCATGGAGGCTGGTCGCGTGCCTGCTGATCGCTAACGTCGTCGCGCACAGCCTGTCGGGCCTATCGCCATGAGCACCTGGATGAACGACGCCGTCCCCAACCACAATGGCAACGGCAACGGCTTCCCTCATATGAACGACCCCAACGCCGCCGCAGCCGCCGGTGTCATGATGGATCCTTCCGCCTTCATGGCCAACTCGGCCCAGGCCCAGGCCCAATTCAATCCTGCCCAGTTCAACAACCAGCAGCAGCAAATGCCTGGCGCCATGTCAAATGGCCCCGGCCCTATGCGCAATGCTTCACCCTCCTTCCAGAACCCCGTCTATCAGACAAACTCCGTAATTCCATCAAAACGACCTCGTCCACGCGAAGATAGTCTCGCCGGGTCTCCGAGACAGAACCCCGGAATGCTACCGACTTCGCGTTCTGAGACGCCACAACAACAATCCTTTCCTGGTTACCAGGCTGGCGCTGTTCCTCAGCAGAACCCCGGCCAGTTCTCCCATCTTCAGCCTAATGGTTCTGCCAACGCGAGCCCGTCCCCCATCATGGGCAATCAACTGCGACCAGGAAGCGTACCCCAGAGAGTCGCGACCGCGTCACCTCATCCGTTCTCTCCCAGCGCGCAACAATTTGGCTCTCAAGCATCGCCGATTCCATCCGAACATGGCACGCCTCAACCAAACCCTTACATGCAGCACATGTCGCAAGGATTCAATCCCAATTTCGCGCCGTCGCCCTCGAATGCACGTCCGTCTCCGAATCCGAACGCGATGGCCAGTCAGATGATGCCTCAGCAGCTAGCTCAAATGCCTCAGCATCTCGCTCAGATGCAGAACAGCATGTATCCTCCTCAGATGCAGCAGCAACAAGCATCGCAACAACAGCAGGCTCAGCAACAACAGCAACAACCGCAACAGCAGCCTTCGACGCAACATGCCCAGCAGCAGCAACAACGTTCGCAAGGCATGACACAGGGCATGACCGAGCAGCAGAAGATGGCTGCCTATCAGATGCGGTTGCAGCAACAGCTTCATGGAAACATGCAAATGCAGGCCCAAATGCAAGCGCAGAACATGGGCCGCGGGATGTTGCCGAAGCAGCAGATGCCTGGGATGGCCAATGGTCAAATGCCACAAGGAGCGATGAGGCCACAGCAAAGGATGATGGCCAATTTGAATCCGGAGCAATTTATGAAGAATCTCACAACCTTGATGAGTGCCAAGGGCCTCCCTCTAGATACCAACCCGATGATTGGCGATCGGCCTGTTAACTTGATGGTGCTGTTCCAAGCAGTGTCATCGAAGGGGGGCTACAAAGCTGTGACTGCTGGTAATGGTTGGCATCATATTGCTCAGCAGCTTGGACTAATGGGCAATGTTCCATATCAGGCATTAAAGCAAATTTACGAACGCAATCTCTATAAGTTCGAGGAAGTTTGGATTGCCCAGCAGAAGCAAAGAATGATGATGCAGCAGCAAGCACAGCAGCAACAGCAACAGCAGCAACAACAACAACAACAACAACAACAACAACAACAACAACAACAACAACAACAGCAGCAGCAGCAGCAGCAGCAGCAGCAACAACAACAACATCAGCAACAGCAACAGCACCAACACCAACAAAATGTAAACATGGGCGGTCAGGCAACTCCACAAAAACAGATGCAGCCTGGACAACAAATGAATCAAGGACAGATGATGCAGCCCGGACAGCCACCGCAGATGCGACAACAGACTCCCATGAAGCAGATGCAGCCTCCCGTCAACGGTTTCTCTACACCTCAGGCTCAAAATCCACCGCAAGCAACTGCGACGCCTGGACACAATCGGAATAGTTTGTCGCAAAGCGTTGAGCCAGCTGTGTCGAATGACTTCGCTGCACCATCTCCAGCTCCAAGAAGAGTTGGCAGTATGGGTCAAAATGAGGCTCGACAAGCTGCGGCTGTACCAGTGCCTGTCCCTGAGCAGAGAATGCCCCGGATAGGGCCTCAGTCCGAAGAATACATTCCCTGCTCACGAGAACTTTCCACATATGGAGGCATCGATCTAAACGCCCTGAGCAAATTGGGTACTGAGCTGGAGAGGTGGAGACCGGATATACCGCCTATTCCAGAGCTTGGTAACATCGATATCAGTGCCCTGATAAGGAGCTTACAGAGCGGTATTCATGGGGAAGTCCGTCTTGCCCTTGATACTCTGGCGGCCATTTCGTGCTCGCCACAGCAGCACCATTTCTTGCAGCTCAGATATTGTGATGATCTGGTTGATGCATTGATCGAATGCGCTGAGGACCAGGTGGATATATTGGCCGAGAACACCGTGGAAGTCTCCGACGAGATTCAGCTTACTCCTTACGAGGATGTCGTTAGGGCTTGCCGCATAGAGCGGTTCGCCATCCGAGACCTACCGGTGTTTGGGACTACCGAGTACGAACTGGATCGAGCGGTCGACCGGTTAATATGCGTTACAACTATTCTACGAAACGTATCGTTCCCAGGCGAGCAGAACGAGAATCACAGCGTCCTCGCTGACGAGCTTGTGATCAAATTTCTGTGTGTTGTTGTTAGGTACTTAGGTACTCGAACAATGCTGCTGCGGTCACACAATAACACCCTCGATTTTATGAAGGACGTCGTTGTCCTTCTCTCAAACATTTCTGGGTCCGTTGAAATCCCCGGCCGAGAACAGGCTCTTTGCCTTGTACAATTCCTTTTAGCATTTGCACCAACTCCTAGCCCGACTGTATCTGACGGAGTACTCTTCTTTACGCCTTACGAACCTAGTGTTCACGCCTACCTTCCACATGCTGTTGATGCCCTGGCAAAACTCCTGGCTCGAGACGAACCAAATAGATCGCACTACAAGACTCTCTTCGCCCTAGATGCATCTGGCACTCCACCTTATGAGCTTCTCACTCGAACCTTTGCTCTGGCAATCTCACCCATACCCGACAAGGCAAAGCAGCAAAGCCGCCCACAAGGTTTCCCATCACTTGTTGACGTCCGTAAACCTTTCTTAATGCAAGGTTTACTAGCTGCCGACATCCTAGCTTCACTTGCTCCTGGCTACGATACTGGGCTTGCTAAGTCCTGGCTATCTTCCGACAATGGCCTGTCTCAGAATCTCTTTAGACTCATACGGGAGCTAAGTCAACTATACGAACAACCGCAACTTCATGGAGGACCTCGAGCTCCGCCTCGGAAGGATCCTGAACTCGTGTACATTGTCATGGTAGCCGTTTCATTACTAAGAAGACTTGCAGAGAAGGGACGGGACCCCGCCGACCCGATATTATCGCTGCCTGCGAACCTCGTCCCCTCGCCTCAAGCTCTCCTTGATGCCATGTCCATGCCGGCTCCTGAATGGGGAAAGGAGAAGGTCTTGCAACAGCTCACAACCGTCTTTAACTTGGGCAAATGAGCTCTTGGCTGATTCACAGGGCTATATTCTGGATATATTTGTTGCGATTACAAGCTTCAAAGCGTGTATGTTATAACTTATTTGAAGAAAAAGGGATTGGCGTGTAGTCATTTGGAGCGTGCGGTTCGCTTTAGACTTTGCATTCTGGAATCGAATGATGGTGTTGGGAGGTGGATGGCTTCATGAAGTTGCTCTGGACCTTGGTGTATATAGCATGTGGATTTAGGACGAACCAAGACACCACCAAAAATTGTCTAATGCGGCTTGAATTACACATATTGTACAATTTCTCGTAACCCAACTGAATGGCAGGTCGTCAAGTATAGTACAGTTTTACAGCCGGCCAATATGTCCGGATATCTCTAATTCTCTTTCACACATATCGCTCCTTGGGTCTTCCCTAGTCTAAAACCCCTTGGCTAGTAACCAGTCCAGAGCCTTCTCAAATTGATTTCCCTGCACGTATTGTTAGTCCTGGAATGAAAGCTTGACCATGCCCTTTGCCATACCTTGATTTCTATGTGTTGTGTTATAGGGTTCAATCGAATATCTGCCTTGTCGAGCTCCAAGGCCTCCGCCAACTCTTCCACTAACCTCCGTCGGTCTCCTTCAACTTTCTTGATTAAGACAAGAATACGGTTGCCTCCAGACATCCATCTCCTGTAGATGGGGAGCTGGGAGTAGGGCGTGCGACGAACGACGTAGGGCATGGTGGCAAGTTCCTCATCAGTCTTGGTCGGCAGGGGGACGAAAGGGCGCTTGATTTGACGTGATCGGTCGGGGATCTTGTTCTTGGAGTTCGGGTTGATAGGCCTTTCGGAGGGGTTCAGCTTGTAACCGGCGTGCGCTTTGAAGGAAGCAGGGGCGGTCTGGATGGTCGGGAGGAGAGAGAAACGCTGGACCAGAGTTGTTTGTGAGGCCGGTGAGCAGAGAGCGCCCTGCCGCCCTGCGGACAGGGCTCGAGTGATGAAGAGGCGCATCGTGAGAACAGAGGAGGTGTGCCGGAGAGGTAGGAGATGAGGACGAAGTGCCGCGGTCTGGGTCGAGTGTCCAAATAATTGGGGGCTCGTTCAATCTGGATATTGAGGCCGGAGAGAATCCAATGTTTTCGAAAAGTCTGATTGCCCAATTGACCGTTCTAACGCTCTCCGTACGTCTTACACTCGCCTGTCGCGTCCTAAGCTGCCAAAAGCTGAAGCTCTCTAAGAAAATCTCGGGATCACATGACATTGACCTTCAACGTCCGGCAAATCCCCGGCCAAGCGCCAAAACCCCACACCACTTGTGCATTGGCGAAATTCACCAAAAATCTGCCCCTCCATCAATCATCGGGTTTGAAGACTTTCACCACCTCCGCGACGAGTCCTTTTTGACGCCAAATTCCCCTCGTCGAAATCCCCCGCCAGACCCGAAAATCTGCCCACGATGGAGGACGTTCTCACCGCCGTTTCGGCCGACGGATCTACGTCTATTATGCCCAAGCTGGCACCGCACCTGAGCCGACACTTGCTATTCCCGCTGATCCAGTTCGAGGGCGACAAGGCAGAGGAGAAGGGCGAGGATGAGAAGGCCAAGAAGATCCTGTCCGGGAAGATCCAGCTGCTCGAGGATACCAACATGACCGACTACGTCGCCTCCTTGTACTGTGAACTGCACGGCGTGGCCGACCCCCCGGCCGAGTACACCAAGAAGAGGCAGGATGTTTTGTCACAGCTGGAGAAGTACGAGCAGGCGACGGAGAAGATTGCCAATCTTTTGACGCAGGATGAGGTCGTCAACGGCCTTCGAAGCGACAAAGTTGCCAACTTGGAGTTCTTGAAGAAGGACCATGGGGTGAGTTGATTCACGCTCTGAGGCCTGAAGTCGGATCGCTAACAGGATATCTTCAGGTCACCATGGAGATGGTCAACGCTCTGTATGACTTTGGCCAGTTTCAGTTCCGATGCGGCCAGTACGGCCCCGCCGCCGATATGCTTTACCAGTTCCGAGTCCTCTCCACAGATAACGACAAGGTGTCGGGCGCCACCTGGGGAAAGCTGGCTTCAGAGATTCTACAGACCAACTGGGACTCTGCCGTCGAGGAGCTTAAGAACGTGAGGGAGAACATCGACACCAGGTTGTTCAACAATCCCCGTGCTCAACTTGACCATCGAACGATGCTTGTCCACTGGTCTCTCTTCCCCCTCTTCAACTTCGATGCCGCCCGCGAGCCCATCTTGGAGATGTTTTTCTCCGCCGCCTACATCAACACCATCCAGACCTCCTGCCCCTGGATCCTGCGGTATCTGATTGCCGCCGTTATCACCGGCCGCACCCGTGCCCGCAACAGCTCCCTCCAGCAGAAGCAGATGAAGGACGTTGTCCGCTACGTCCGCCAAGAGGCCTACGAGTACACCGACCCTATCACCCAGTTCATCAGCGCCCTCTACATCGCCCACGACTTCGACGCTGCGCGCGAGGCTCTCCGTCAGTCCGAGGAGGTTTGCCGAGCCGACTTCTTCCTATCATCTTCCGCAGATGCCTTCGTCGAGGCTGCCCGACACCTCATCTGCGAGAGCTACTGCAAGATCTTTAGCCGGATGAATATCCGGGATCTCAGCGCCAAGCTGGGCCTAAACCCTGACGAGGGTGAGAAGTGGATCGTTAACTTGATCCGGGAGACGAGGTTGGATGCCAAGATTGATAGCCAGGACGGAACCGTGGTGATGAACCACCCCCCAAACAATGTCTACCAACAGGTGATTGAGAAGACCAAGGGCGGCTTCTTCAGGACACAAGTCCTCAACGCTGCCGTTTCGAAGTAGGAAACATGAAATGGTCGTTATGATACCTTAACTGGGCGCAACGCAAACCCAGGGGCTCAAAGAGCTCTTCACCGGAGAACCTTTTTCGCTGGAGAGTCAGCCCTCCGCTGCTTTGAGGAGATTTGCAAGCTTTTATTCGATAGCGCAGAGGCAGAAGCGGGAGCAGCATGAAGAAAGCAGCGTGGCAAAGGGGCGGGTTGGCGGATAGAAAGCCCCTGTATATCCCGGTGATGCGGTTTGCATTGCATGGCGTTCTCGGAAAAAGGGAGAGGCAAAGGGGGGATAATGGAATTTGTGTGATTGTTGAAATATATGATCTATTCGCCTTACGCCATCCTCTGCCTCTCATATATCTTATGAATTTTAATAGTGAAGGTTCACTCTGATGCCGTGCTCCTATCACTAAATTAAGGATGATTTTCCCCTTCATATTTCATTATATCGTAGCTCGTAGACATTTTATACTCGCAGCCTATTCGCCTTGCATGTGTCGCCGCCAATGCCCCCTTTTCACCGTCTCAAACCATCTCCCATTCACCGGCATCACCCAGCCCGATCGGAAAGGCCAGCGACCCCTACTGCTCTCCTTCACGACCGTTCATCCAGACCTTCCCCTTGAGGCTCTCAATCACACTATCCCGCATCCACCAAATCCCCTCCTCGTCCTCCTCATCGCCCCCAGCAAGGGCGTCATGTCCAGTGATGGTTTCTTGACTATCATACACATTCGTTTGTAAGAGCCGGTCTCGAACGGCCCCCCATTCGAAGAGAAGTCGGGCGCCTTCGAGGCGTTCCCTGTCTGTCCCGTCTGTGATACCCTTCTGCATCTCCATTCTTGCGTCGATGGCACTGCCCATTTGTTGGTCTTCGTCGTCCCGCTCGAGGACTACTGCTCGTTCTGCGTAGCTGATTCCGCGGAGAGCATCGAGGCCAAAGACCCACTCCAAGGGGTCTTTGCCCTTCTTGTCGCTGCCGAGGGCTCGAAGTGTTGATGAGAAAGCACCTTCTCGCGGTGGTCGTCTCCGGAGATACAAGCTCTGGTTCTCTGCAAAGGCGGACCTGAGTTTCTCGTTGGAGAAGTCAAGCTGCACATCCCAGTATTGTGGGCCAGAGGCTGTCGACAGACTTGCGATCTGGTCGAGCGGCGGGAGCAAGCAGGGCGTTGTGCGGTTTAGGACGGGTTCGGTAGAAGAATTCTTCTGCATCTTTATCTGTACGGGAACGGAGACGGGCTGGCCAGTCAGAACATCTTTGGCGACGAGACAACGTTGCTCGGTAGCAAGGACCCAAAAGTGTCTAAAGGCTTGTAAGTGGGCGCGGTTATCCATGACATTGCTTGGGAAGATGGGATAGAAGGAGACAAGTAGGGCGGCAATGGCCATGTCGCTTGTACCAAATGTCGTCGTTCCACAGCCGAGGAAGAGGGCTCCGATGGCAAGATGGGCGGCAAGGTGAGATCCATATGGGGTATCTGGGTCGTCTCGACCGTGGAGGGCACGGAGGCGGCGAAGAACTGGAACATCGCCTGTACCTGCCATGACAATGGACACAGATAGAGCAACGGTATCCTGGCACATACGAGCGTAGGATCGAGCTAGTTCCTCGTCATAGGGAGGGGTAGCGTCGGGGTCCTTGGCCGTAGAGGGAATCTTTGTGATGCGCATGAACTGGTCGAGGTAATAGAGGAGTAAGTCCCTAACTTTGGGCGAGGCGCTTCCTGAGAATCTAAGAGCGACTGAGAAGCAGATCCCAGCAAGGATGCTGAAGAAAGGGAGATCGGTGGACTTCAGCTTGGTTGTTCCAGTGAGTTTATGTCGATGGCGGTATGGGCCAGGGAGGCTCCTCTGAATCCAAGAGAAGGTGGGTTCAACCTTGGACCAGAGGATTAAGTTCTTTGCCACTGTTCGGAGGAGAAGGATATCTGGGCGGACGTAGTCGAATTGAAGGATCGAATCGGGGACATCGATCTTTCTAGCAACAATCTGGTCTTCAGACTTCATGAAAATGAAAGCAATGGCCATCACCGCACCCGCCGCAGCGCGGTCGAGAATATGGACCATCTCAACATTCTTCGTTGCCGTCGCATGAGCGATGAGCTTCTCCGTCAGCCTCATATCGTGTAGACCTTTCAGGTCATTGCCTTTACCGAGGTTTATAAAACCAAGGGCGTATCCAGCGGCCAGGCGGTAACATTCACTCCTCAATGGCTCTTCCTCATCCTCTTCATCAACGTGCTCAATCTCTGATAGCATAATCTCGCTCATGCGCCGGTGCTGACTATTCGCATACAGCAGACCAATGCCCATTATGCCGGAGGTCTGTGTTAGAGGCGATAGATTCAGCTCTGCAGCTCCACGCGGTAGCATTCGTGTGGCGTGAACGGAAAGGAGGCGTGTAATGAGTGAGTCCATAGTACCCATGTATGAAGCAGCCAGGCCTAAGAGGAGACCGATTGAGGTCATTGTATGCTTCGGAGTCAGGTATTTGAACGCAACCCATTTTGCAACGTCTTTCAGGTGACCATTGAGGCCGAGAGCAAGGAGGAAGCCGGCATGTCGGTTGTTAAGCTCCTGTCCTGGCTTGTTGTATAAAATCCAAGACGTGTCAATGCCTTTCGCCTGGGGTGAAATGGCCAAGCCGGCCGCAACGCCTTGGTGGAAGAAACCCCAGCAGACCTTTTCTTCTGTGAATAGTGACTTGTCCACCCCAACTGTGACATTAGTTGGTTTGACGATGCAATTCAAATTAAAGCCGCCGATATGGAATTTTTGCGTAATCAGCGGGTAGCGGAGATTGTAGTATAGCAGGGCTCGCCCTGCCGGAATGGCCAGGGTGCCTATAGCAATCCTTGATACGAGCTCCTTTTGCTTTTCTAGATATTCGCTTTCCGGCCAGCTGGGATTCGGATCAAGCCGAATAAGCCTTGATTTGTGTGTAGAAAGAAGGTCCTGTGCTTCGTTAAGACGACGGTCCTCCTTGAACAAAGCCCGGATGACAGCTTGACGTTCAGTTCCTTCTCCTTCATCGTAGCCAACATTGTTGCTTTCTTCCAAGCTTTGGCAAAGCATTTTAAAGTCCCACGTAGCAGCATGTGTTGGAGTCTAACTCAGAGTCAGCAGTGAAGGCAAAGTTGATCAGCGCTCTTACAATAATCTTCGAGGCCGTGGGTCTCGGCCGTTTGCCCGGGGTGAGGATCTGGCTGATATCGCTTCGGTTAACTAGCTCGAGAAGCTCTCTCGACCAAGTAGTTGGTGGGTGTGGTTGACACAGAGAAATTGCGTCCTGGAGCGGCACTAGCACGGCTTCTGGGAGCGTCTGTAGGACAAGGGTCGTAAAACCAGCATCTCGCATAGCCTCAACCATTTGGACTGCAGTTGATTTCGCTCTAATAAACCTGAAGAACTGCTTGAACATAAGAGTCCTTGGAAATATTGGATCCCAGCGCCTATCACGAGCTTTCTCTCCATCGGATAACCGCGAGCTAGAGTAGTAAATATCTGCTGAGGTGAGATAGTGTTGTTTTCGTCCCCCAACCAGGCGAGACTGAATCCAGCTGAAGACATCAGGACGTAAAGGTGGCTGAGGTATTGCAGGCTTTAGGTTCATATCTGATTGGGTGTTAGTTGTTTCCGAGGCTGAGAATTATTTACTCACCAGAATCATGGCGCTGGTCGACATCTTCCTGAATTCCTAACTCATAAAATGATGCAAATTCATACCATCTCAACCACCTTGAAATCTGGCACAATATAACTCGAAGATCGGCACGACCAGGAGAAGTGAACTCAGGGGTCATGACATCGAGCTTATCTTCTTCCAGTAGCAGATGTAGACCCATAAAGACATCAACTGCAACTTTTCTTCGGCTTTCAACTGGTTTTCCCAGCGATGTAGGCATATATCCAGTCGTCCCGAAGGCAACCTCGCCATAAGTAGACGACATGTATTCCTTCGCAAATGTGATATGTCGCGAGATAAACTTGGAAGAGCTCACATTCGCATCAGATGACACGGCATCATCTGTGTCCTGGTCCAAAGCCCATTCCCAACCTCTGCTCATCATCCAAGGAGGGCAGCCTAGAGAGTTAGCAGTTTCCGCTGCCTCCAAAGCTTTCCAGTCCTCGGAGTCTCTCATTGAACCGAAGGAGCCGGAAGCGGGCCGCCTTTTACGAGTTGGTAAGCGAGCTGTTGGCAGTGTCTTTGTGTCGACTCGGCCAAGGTTGAGATATAGTGCAAGAAGTAAGATTGCTATCGCGGACCACTCCACATCGGCGACTGATTCATCATGAGCCCCAATCCATTGCATGCAGTGGAGCCAGCCAGCAGATATACGTTCACCTAGGGAATGAGGAAGAATGCTTCTGCAGACACCTAAAACCCTGCGAACCTGGGGAGATCTTGGCTGAAGCTGGATACGGAGTTGATGGAGTCGTCCTTCAGTATCAACAACATCGACTACGCCCTTTGGTCGCGGGTGACGAATTCCCACTATACTGCCATTCGTGAGATCAATGATCTCTGACTTTCTCTGCTTGACATCACGGTCGACTGCTCTCCCGCGGTACTGTAGACTTCTCGTGTTGTCTGCAAAGAGTAGATTTAGTGAAATCTTAGTCAACTCGCTCCAGGGCGCTTGAGTGCTGAGCTCGTGTCGTCCATCCATAGACTCGGAGAGAATCAGGATTGCTGACTGATCTCCATCGACCAGCTTGCAAGAGTCAACCACATTTTGTGCCCGCCGAAGATCCCCCAATGTAACAGTTAAAGTAGTTTCTTTAGGGGGCTCACTCCTCCCTACTTTAGTGGCTAAGTCGAACTTATGCAGTGCTTTTATATGCAGCGTTATTAACTGGAGACGCTTTTCAGTTGGATCTTGGATTCCGATAAGTAGTTGACCACGATTGTACTCATCGATCGCGAAAGGCGGTGCCGTGAGGATGAAAACTTTGGTTTGGTTTCGAGCCGGTTGATCTGATGTTGAATAGCGAACATTTGAGTTGTCCAAAGGCACAGTGTGGATTCTAGTGAAAACAATCTCATGTTGCAGTCCATCAAAGTCATGGTCGTCAAGCCCCATATTGTTGAATCCTTCATCGAGCCCAATGTCAAAAGGTGCCTCCAACAGACTGCTCAAACTAGGATGAATCTGTTGATTATAATTTGCACTAAGACGAGGGTGGTTGCCTTGAGAATCGTGCCGTTTAGCTCCCGCATGGCCGGAGAGAAGAGGTTGATCAGCAAAAACTGATCGTTCGTGAGACGCAGACAGATCAGCTCTTGCCAACATGGAACTGACGCGGCGAGAGCTTCTGCGCGTTACCCCATTGCCTTCTTTGTCTTGTTGCTCTAACGAAGAGACCAGGTCCATAGGCTTTTCTACTTTCTCGCTTTTCCTTTGCCGCTTGCCAGGCAGTGGTGCACCAAAGCTGTCACGAACGTTGGCTGGAACAGGGGTTGTCGCGCCGCTGGTGAAGCCTGGTGCCATTGAACTCCGTCGTCGAGCAGCATGCTTTTTGCCGTTCTTGTGTCGTCCTACGAAAGGGTCTTCATGTTTCAAGTAGTTTAGTCGCCATACGGTGTAAGTGCACGTTTCTCGGTTGATTGTAACGGCAATAATCAACGGATCGGCTACCAATTCAGACGAGGATCCAGGCATCTTGATCTGTTCAACGTGCAGCATTTCCTCTGCAGCGTTAAGAAAGGATGGTTTCGTTGTGGCATTTCTCCTTAGGCCTTTGGTAGTCTGCGGATCGGCGTCCGTAACCACCAATCCAAGCTCTAGCAATGGATCTGTTAAGGAAACAAGTCTAGGCCACCGTGAGCCTGGCTGCTCCAACGGTGCATCCCAGAGCTTATCTAGCGTTGAACCCAGGGTGAAAGGGAGTGTCTTCGGATTCCCTAAGCCTTCCACGGAAAAGGTGGTTTGTTGAGAGCTGGTAAAAGCCGTAAGTTGGGACGAGACGAAGGAATTGGGCGGAACCTGAGGGAACTTGAGAGATATGGGTCCTAAATTTTCGGATCGTTGCTTTCGTTGGATGATGACTCCGACAGGGCCTGCGCAGGCAGATTCAACTTCGAAGGGCATGTGGACTATGTGACTGGCTCCCGATAGAAAGTAGATATGCGCTTGTGTCTTAAGGAAGACAACCAAGGCCTTTGCCAGCGCTGGTTCCTTGTCGGATCTGGTGCTGGCGTCACGATTCTCGGCATTCTCATCTTCGGAAGCTGGAAAGTATGCTAGGAGAGCTTGCGTGATAGGTTCTTTCTCAAGGTCGAACTTGAACGACTTTCGGTATATTCCCCCTCGACACCAAATAACACAGTAATCAGTAGTCAGAAGCTCGTCCTCGAGGTCTTCGCCTTCTTTATCACCCGTCAAGATATCCCACGTATATTTGTTCGCCGACGGGTTTGCGGGGAGTAATTGCTCTTCGATCGCATGTTGAAGCCCTGATGGGTGATGCAGCCCCAGGGACTTCACCGAAGCCATGTTTGAGGGGCTCCATAAGCCGCTCGAAGCTTGGGCGACTCGCGATGGTCCGTATTTGGACCAATATGTTGTCAGCTTGTCGCCTTGTAAAGTCAATTATTCGTCTATCGAGCTCCAAAAGTCGAGTCGGAATCCAGTATTTGGTTGTGGTCGCGCCGCGTGAAGACGCGGTTTGGAGTCGAAATGTACGGTGGGATGTGGATGGTGGGGCGCGATTGTATGTCTTGGCCTATGTGGAGCCGGGCTCGTGACGTAGCTGCAAGGTACCAGGCGCGAGCCGAGAGCTGTCATAGCTTCGACATAGCTCCCCCAACGTTCTTCAACAACGATCCAACACTACATTCGAGGGCCCTTACTATCCCAGCATGACCCCAATGCAGCTGGCGCAATGACGGACCAGTCGCCCCAGCTGGGTGAGAAGAAGGAACACCAACCCGAGGTCGAAAACCCCCAGCCCAACGCATCGCGCGATGAGATCGACATATCCTCGGCAGACAAAGGCAAGGAACCTGTCCGCGATGCTCTGAAAGATTCGGAGAGAGATGTGTCTAGTGAAGAGATTTCAGGCACAGACTGCGACGGCAATAAGAAGGGAGAAGCCTTGAATGCCAGCGAGAACGACTCAGAGGATCCCGATACTGTGGACGACGAGGACGAGGATGAGGATGACGAGGGGGACGAGGATGGAGATGAAGACGATGATGAAGAGGAGGAAGATGAGGAGCCGAGGCTGAAATATGCCCGGCTGACCCAACATCTCAATGGTGTATACCGAAATGGCGACGCGACCAGTGCATTCCTAGTGGCTGGTGATAAGATGGTACGACGTTTGAACGCAGATCTAAATCTAATCAATATGCTAACCATGGTCTAGATTGTTGGATCTCACAATGGTAACATCGTAAGTTTCTTTCAGACCAGCATAAACACCTTGTCTAACCATCAGCCAGCATGTGATACAACTCCCTATGTTCCAGTCCATGCGAGTCTACCATGCCCATTCCGCTTCGGTGACGGGCATCTCAATATCTCCTTACCCTCCCCCTCTGCCAACTGACAAGCCGGATACCCCTCAACGTCTCGCGCCAGGTACTCCAAGCAATGCTTCCTCTCGACAAACGGATATGTCTCCTGCTGCTGCGTCGAGAAGACCACGCGAGCCACCCCAGATTCCAAAGACTCCCTCTAATGACATATTCATAGCAACTTCGTCTATGGACGGAAATGTTTGCGTTCAGTCACTTATTGACATGAAAGACGTACAGCTCAGAAACTTTGCTCGACCGGTGCAGGCAGTAGCTTTGTCTCCTGAGTTCAGGACGGATCGAACGTATCTCTCTGGAGGACTGGCCGGCCAGCTTATCCTAACTGTGGGAGGTGGTCCAGGTCGGAGCACTTCCACGACCACTGGTACAGCTGCAGCCGCAGCGTCCGGCTGGCTTGGGAGCATGGGCATCGGAAGCAACACGGGAAAGGACACTATCCTTCACTCCGGCGAGGGAACAATTAGCACCATCAAGTGGTCACTTTCGGGAAAGTACGTCGTCTGGCTGAATGAGCATGGCATCAAGATCATGCGATCGAAGCTACATCTGGATAGTGCGGACGCCGAGGACTCTTGGAAACGAATAGGCCACATTGACCGCCCTCAAACAGATGAATGGGATACCATGGCTAGTGTTTGGAAGGGCCGGGTCGAATGGATTGACGAACGGGCCATAGACTCAGATGATTCGGAGCAACAGAGTTCACACAATTTGACGATGTCGCCCGCTGCTGAAAGATTAAAGGAGCAGGCCGTTTTGGGCAAGAAGAAGATCGAGCGACTTCTTGTGGGATGGGGAGGGACAATTTGGATTATCCATGTTCACCCCGGGGGTATTGGCGTTGGGACAAACGCTGGGGAGAAGACTCTTGGGCGGGCGGAGATTGTTAAGATGTAAGTTTTCCAACAGTCTCACTGTGGCCAGAAATTTCTGTACTGACCTCGTACAGTCTTCGCATGGATTGCATCATTTCCGGCATTTCTTTATATACCCAAAACTTGTTACTGGTCCTTGCATATTGTTTACCGGAGGACGAGGAAGAGGAAGATATGGAGGCAACACAAACATTGCCAGTCAAGGGGCACAAGCCAAATCCTTCCGTAACTTCAACAGGAAGCGAGCCGGCAGGTGGTATTCGCCGTCGCCAAAATAACCAACCACCTGAGCTTAGACTCATTGACCTAAACTCACAAGCCGAAGCCGACAAGGATGGACTCAGCGTCAGCCGCTATGAACGACTTTCTGCGGGCGACTACCATCTGGGGGTATTGCCAGCTCGGAATGCGGCCTCTGCGGTAGCTTCTTCGAGAGGGGCACTCGAGGCCATTGCAGGGCTCGGTTCAGATATGTGGAATGCTGCCATCAACCCGAGGGCGCTCTTCAGCTCCGGAGCATCCATACGCAGCAGAGGGAGTGGTGACGATGCTGGGTCTAGCTTGAAAGGCTCAAGCACAACAGGTACTGTCCGACCTGGGTCAAGTAGAGGAGGGTCGCAAACAGTGCATCCTAGCCTTGTAAAGCCGGGTGTCAAGATTTTCATTCACAGTCCTTACGATTGCATTCTCGCAACTAGAAGAGACTTGGGAGACCATCTCGCGTGGCTTCTGGAGCATCAGCAATATGAACGAGCATGGGAGCTCCTCGATGAGCATCCCGAAATCATGACAACCACCCTTGAAAAGGGCAGCGATACTGTTCCGCCAAGTCCATCTAAGCAGCAAGGAGATGCCGATCAATTTTTCGATGATGAGTCGGTGGCCGACTCAACCTATAGGAATGTGCATTCATCAGCGGAACGGGAGAAGAGGCGTATCGGAGAACTTTGGATCCAAGAGCTCATCGAGGAGAATGACTGGGCCTTGGCTGGCCAGGTTTGTGGGAAAGTCCTCACCACTCCTGACAGATGGGAGAAATGGGTATATACTTTTGCTGGCGCAAAGAGGTTCGATGAGATCGCGAATTACTTGCCCACAGAACCGATGCAACCGCCAATCCCTACTACCATCTACGAGGTTATTCTTGGACACTACATCCAGATTGACAAACCACGATTCAGGGACTTACTGGATCGTTGGCCAACCGACCTTTTTAACATCAAGACCATCACCACAGCTTTAGAAAACCAGCTCAAGTATCGCGATGTCCGTGAGGATAGCATTGATGAGGGTGAGAAGGGGCGAGACTGGCGGATTGTCATGGAGAGCTTGGCAAGGCTCCATGAAGCAAATGGACGCCACCGTGAGGCGCTGAAATGTTACATCAAACTCCATGATGCCGACTCGGCTTTCCGTTTGATCAGGGACAGTCATCTTGCTGAGGCTGTAGCAGATGATATTCCCAGCTTCATTGGACTAAGGGTATCCCCTAACGAGGCGGATCAAATGACGGAGCAAGATCTCGAAGCAGCCACCTCTGAGGCAATCACGTTGTTGGTGGATGAGGCCCAGCATGGGCTTGTGCGGCCGGATGTTGTCGTGGAGCAACTGCTGGCCCATGAAATGAACCTCTACCTGTATTTCTATCTCGCAGGTCTCTGGAGAGGAGAAGGCATCAAGGAACACATGGGCGAAAACATGGATCGGCTCGTTATGGAGAGTCAATCCTTGGTGGACGAGTTCGCGGATCTAGCCGTCCATCTGTTCGCGACCTATGACAGGAAACTGCTAATGCAGTTCTTGAAGTCTTCTGAGTCGTACAACTTCGAAAAGGTAAGCTTTGTTGTTATGACTCGCAAGGTTTCAGGAAAGCTAACTCCATTCAGGCTGTTCAAGAGTGTGAGATATTCTCATACTATGATGAACTTGTGTACCTCTACTCTAAGACCGGGCAGATGAAACGCGCCTTATATCTCATCATTGACCGTCTCAAAAATGTACACAAGGCAATTGAATTTGCCAAAGAGCAAGATGACCCGGAGTTGTGGGAAAATCTGCTCGAATACAGTATGGACAAGCCTAGCTTCATCCGTGGCCTGCTCGAACAAGTTGGCACTGCTATCAACCCGATTACTCTAGTTCGGCGAATTCCTGAAGGCCTGGAGATCGAGGGCCTCAGGGAAGGTCTAACACACATGATGAAGGAGCACGAACTACAGTACAGTATCAGTTCAGGTGTTGCCCGAGTCTTACGCAGCGAGGTAGCTGCGGCCCAGAACGAGCTCCGATCTGGCCAACGCAAGGGAATAAAGTTTGAGGTGGTCGTTCATGACACAGAACACGTCGATGTGGAGGTGAAGGACGTTCCTACAGACCCTGAGAACCCCCTGGTGAACGCTCCTCCAGAACATGACCACCGGAAACCTGAACCTGGGCATTGCGCAAGGTGTCATGAGCCATTCAGCGAATATGAGATGGAGACATTAGTAGGATACGCGTGTGGGCATGTGTTCCATGTGAGCCACTTGCTCGAAATGTTGCATAAGGGCAAGAAGATAGATGTAGATCTAGGAAGTGGTTTTGAGGAGAGCAGTCGATACTCGGTCGGTATGAAGGTAATGAGGGCGAGGCTATTGAAGGACAAGATGAGAGGAGGCTGTCCTCTATGTCATGTGAGCAGCGATTGAGCCAGCCTGCGGTTTGTTTTGGGCAATTCTTGCAGAGGCCTTAGAAGACAAGCGCCTGAACAATAGAAGCATATATCAACAGCGTACCTAATTTGGGCCACTTGATCTTCATTAACAGAGTATTAACATTCATCAACTCTTTTTATTGCAAAGTGTACCTAGAAGACCACAAGTTCATTATTAAGCCCACCCCTCGGCTTCAGGATGCCAAATGCAAATCAGTCCTGTGTGCTCTCTCTCCAACTAAGCCCTCCAAGTCTCCAGAAACATAGTTCCAAAGTAGTCGTCCCTAACACGTAGCCGTATGCGAGACGCCTCTATGGATAGTATCTTCAGAGGAAGAAAACGATGGCCAAGCCAGCAGCGCCAAGGACGGCGGCAGGGAAGGCATTGAGCATCGCACCAGCTCCAGTAGCACTGGTACCCGGAGCACCAGTAGTGCCGGATGGGACGACACCTTCAGTGCCAGAGGCGGATGGGTTGGCGCTGGAACCGGAGCCGGATCCAGAAGCGCTGGCATAGTGTCCACTGTGAGTGGGGGCGCTGGTGATGGTGGTCGAGATGCCAGCCGAATCAGTGGTAGTGATAAGGGTGGGAGTAGGCTCGCCGGCGGGGACACTGCCGGTGGCAATCTCACCAGGGCCGGTGGCTCCAGGCTCGGTAGTACCAGGCAATGTGTAGCCAGGCTGACCAGGGACAGTGGTACCAGGAGCAGTCTCGCTGGGGTTGCCAGGCTGGCTGCCTCCGGGAAGCGAGGACGCCCCTCCGGAGCTAACAGTCTCGCCCTGAGGAGGAGCGGAAGAAGCACCCGGGGCAGAGGGCACGACGGCAGGGGTCGACGAAGGGACTGGGACCGCGGTGGAAGTGCTGGCCTCGCAGTTGGTCTGGTGGATGATGCTGCAGACGCTCCAGGAGTACAAGACCTGGCCTGGTATTGATTAGTATCGCCGATGTTAACTTCGAAGTAGGAGAGTGGCTTACCATCCGAAGTAGCACTTCCGATCTGCGAGGAAACGGCAGCCTCAGTAGAGCTACAAGCGGCTAACGAGAAGTCAGTGAGGGTAAAGGGGTCCAACATAGGTGAGGAAACTCACTGAGAGGCTCGGTGGCAATGACACTGGGGCCAAAGGCACCCATGAGGGCCAGAGCGCTGGCGAGGATGTTCATCTTGGACGTAGCCATTGTATCGGTCGATCGAATTCTTCTGGCGTTGAAGTTGTTCGGGGCAGAGGACGTCTGCGGTTCTTCAGGTTAGCATCGATGAAGTTAAGGAGGATGAAGTGAAGGTGTGAGGTGATGAAGGACAGGACAGCTGGTGGAGGGTAGTTAGAGCCCCTCATTGTGAAGTGAGTTTGAGATCGATCTGCGAGGCGAAGACACCAAGGGAATGAAAACGTGTCAAACCAAGCTCTCGATCCACTACTGGCTAAACTCGGATCTCCAGAAATACCAGAAACCGGGATAAAGGAGAGCTCACGAACCTTGAGAAGTGACTGTAAACTGCTATTCGCGTGGATGCGTGGTGGAGGTTCGAGAACTTGACCGGCCAGGCGACTAGAGTTTGTTTACGTGCGAAGAAAGAAGAAGAGCGAGGACCGCGGAAGATAAATAGGGCTCGGTAAACAATCTGTATGACGCCAGATCAGTCACTGTTATTTGTTCGTGTGGGGATTGGGTGAAAGGGGGCTTTGGTAAGTGAATGTCTGTGAATCATAGGGCTAGTTCTGTCCGGGAAACCAGAGGCCAAGCGGTCAAAGGAGCTTGCAGCTGGTGATCTTAAGCTAAGGGATATGAGTTTCTAAGAGGCTGTCGCTGCGGGTTTGCACGGCGAGCAGAGGATCCGTCCGTGGTTTGAGCGACCAAATAGCTTCTTGTGAGAGGTTTTATAACTTCCACTCTTTTGTTGTCAGATAGAATAGCCACTGAGCAACTTGTTCGTAGCAGGTGTAGCTTGATGCTAGGTTCTGTCGTTCTTGTTGTTCTTCACTTGAGGTCCTCTCCGGCGTCTCATATTCATGCTGGTCTGCTGTTTGTTGCTGATCGATTTTGACACAAATTTACCCATTCTTCCAACAAGTCTCCACGAACGATCCACAGAAGACGATAGTAAAGGTTTCACAGGTATAAACTCAAGGCGATGAGATTATCAGAGAATATTAGCATACCTTTCCAACTCAGAATCCGATACTCGAACAAATCCTCGATGACGGAGAGAAAGATACTGGTAAGCTTTTTTAGGAAAGGGTATGAATTACACGAAGTGCCCAGCTTCAAGAAATCCAACGGGAATATTCCAATTTTGTTTGTTTCAAGACTCGTCTCCCTCCCGCCTCATACTCCATGACGCACAAGGGGGCTGCAGCTCCCCACGAGCAAGCTACCTTATTCTGAGTGCTCCTTTATTCTACAGGGTGAGGCACTGTGCCACGATGACACAACGGAATCTCGCGTGCAGAAACACTGCATCAGCCGTTGCCGCAAGTTGATTGGCGATGACCCCCGCCACATAGCTTTCATTTTGATCTTGAGCAACCTTGTCTCCTTCAGTCAGAGACAATGTTGTGGAAAATTCATCAGAGTCAGAGATCATGTCGGCTCGAAACCGTGAATACGAGCGCCAACACGTGTCTGGCAGCACCAAATCGCTCCGCAGAGGTAACTTATGCCCAGCTTGCTCGGCCAGGATATCCGGCAGGGGAGGCAAGTTGCATCGGCCAAACCGAGGGTAGCATAAGCGAGGATGCATCTTTCCATGGCAAACTAGCTGTTCCACGGCGGTTCCTGGGGGAATAAAGCTGGTGTGTTACTGGATTGGGGAAGTTGACGTCTAGTTGCGGACACTGGTGAGATGGGAGGAAGTATTGTGGTCCGTGGCGGTCTCGTCTTGACTTGACTTGACTTTTGGTTTCTTCCAGCGAGTGTCCGAGAAAATATTGCCCTATTGGTGGTCCATGCTAGCTACAAAATCAACAGGCTTAGGATGAAGGGAGACTTTCATCAACGAGGACAAGAATGAAGCAGGTCTCGGCCGTTTGTGACGTGTACAAGCTGTATTTGTGTCATGGTCAAACAAACTCAGCCGCATTCGTCCACGCAAGGGAATTAGGACATGGAATACCTTGAGACGCATTGCGGTGAGCTTGGGAATAGCTGGAGTGTAGTAATGTTTTGGGCTAATACATATTCAGGAATTCATAAATTCAAAGAGCCTCAACCCCGGAGTCCAACAAGACATAAAGTCGCTTCGACTAAGAGGCAACAATACAAAACCCGAGGGATGAAATCCATGACTACGAAAAGGACTCTTCAAATCCTGGGGTTTCATAGAGCCATAGACGCTGGTCAAAACTCGGCTTAGCCCGAACCTTGCATATAAGGTAATCACATAGCATACTGGTTTTGTTAAAGCCCATACGCACTGTAGAGGGAGAGAAAATAGGATGTCATATAGATCATCTCTATGGTATTATTAGATGAAGAGATGAGATGAATCTGACGCCAAAAGAAGGGGCATAATTTCAACGTGTCAAAAAATGGCAAAAAGAAGGGATTTGTGATGGAATCAAACCACCGAGTTGGACGAACAGGGAATCGAACCCTGGACCACTCCCAGATTATTCAGACGAATTATGCTAAGGGAGTATTATACCACTAAACCATTCGCCCGTTGGGATGTCAAGATGTTCTGAAAATGAGGCATATATTCCCTAGTAGTGTTGGCAGGGGTGTTATGGCTTGCGGATAGCACGACGAAGTGGGGCAGTCGACTACTATCACCAAGAATATCAGTGAGAATAGGGAAGTTTACACATTTCTGCAATGACCCTTTGTAACGGCACCAATCCAAGGAGATCTTTCAATATGCTTTAATATTAGAATTGTTCATATGAGCTATGAGCTTCATATATTTGGAAGGTGTCGGTTTCAATGTATCCACGACACCAGGCCCAACCTTTCCTCATAGTTGCATCGCTAAGCCGGCCAAAAGGCTTACCCTCAATTCCAAGCTCCGGCGAGAAAAATCATCAGTGAGAGATAGGCGAATACCACACAAAGGCCGTCTGGCCACTTTCCTGATTCCACCAACTTCCCGACCACCCCCGAGTGAAGCAAGGTGAAGAGCGTGAACCCAAGAAACGCCGACACGAGAGTTAATCGAGCAGTGAAGTCCGTAACCATCCTGAAGGTGGACACAGAACCGATGGTGGCAGCGATAACCGCCATGAAAACCCCTCGCAATGGATCCTCTGATAGTAGGACTTGTCCAACGAACGAATCTGAGCTGTCTGGACAACTTGTTCCAGCTTCCGGAGGAGCTGACACAGGATTCACTAAGATCAAGTCTTCAGGGTTGTTGAGAAATGTTGTCTCCGTAGCGACGATGGGTCTTTGAGTAGAGAGGTAGGATATATAGTCGCGTACCTCGCCAATAGTTGGCTTGGGTAGTCCTCGAGCTTCTCCGAATGACTTGATGACATTGTCTAAAGTGACTATTAGTAACAGATCCTGCAGTTGTGCCTCACTGATATTTTCTCACAGTATGCAACCAAATCGGTTGTAATCACTGTCAATAGTTCATGCTTACGGCGTTGTAATTCGATCGAATGGTTATCACAACTCCGTTGAGACGCTGGGTGGACTCCTCCCGGATAACTCCGCAACTGAGTGTCCTGGGCATCATTCTTACACAAGTTTTCTTCAAGCTCGCAGAGACGGTCCTGAAGATATAGAAGTATGCGGTGGTTGAGCACGTCGAACCGACGATATATCGGCTTTGCTCCCTGATCGTTGGAGTCTAAGGCTAACGCTTCCGCTAAGAGCTCATATCCGCTGGAAGGCGGCCTTTCTCCCAAAGGAATGGGCGGCATTAGATTATGGTTGACCGACTGGGGTTGAAGAGTATCTGTGGGGAAGGGATTATACACTTGTTGGAAGGGATAGTTAGGATGGGTTTGCCCAAACCAGGGATACATTACTGGGACGTCAGGCGCTTCTGGAAGCTGGGAATATGGATTTGCGGTCGCTGTCGAGAAATCTGCTGCTGTGTCCTGAATCCCATGACTCGAAGGATGTGAAGTGATGGGCGCGGAACATTTCGACTCCTCTTTTGATTTCTTGGGAGAAGGCTCTTTTTCTACCACCTCCTTTGCCTTTCCCTTGCCCTTGTCGGCAGAGCGTGTTGCTGAATCGCCCTCACTCTTGTACTCCGCGGTCGTAGGGCGAAGTGTCGTTTTTGACCTTTCGTGAGACTTAGACCGGTTCCTTGGCCGATCCCTTGCTCGGGCAGACTCCACAATTGGAGTCTCATCGGGCTTTGATGACTTCTTGTGCTTGGAAGACGGGTCAACCTTCTTCCATTTGTCACTATCCTTAGCCATTATTGCTTTCGGTACCTTCTTGGTTGATCTTTTGACCTTGGTGCTTTTCTTTGACTTCTTGGTTACCTTAGATGGTTTTTCTCGGACCGCAATGCCAATGGAGTCGAGGAAGCCAATATGACCCATCGAAAGCAAACGAGGAACATAGGGATTGCTGGATATTTTAGAGGTTTCCTGGATGTTTGTTAGCATGAGGTACTCAGAGATAGATCGAAGACTAACTGTTGATCAAAATAAAAGGCTGTTCATGGCTGTTTGGAGCAACTCAGTTGAGACTTGCGGTTGAGACAGTTGTAAAGAGAGGCCAATTTTAAGGGGTGTGAAAGTTCATACAACCATGCTTGACACTGAGATAGAACTTAGATGCTCATTTAAGCAGAAAAAAGAAGCAGGCCGACCACGGCATTTTATAGTCGAGCATGTCACGCACGAAGGCCACAGGAAGAGGTGTACCATTGTCCTCATCGTGAGTTGAAGTGATGAGTCCGATGAGTTCTGGCTAGTCTTGAACAACACGAACTGCCTGTGAGGGCGGAGGCGGAGTTGGCTGTTTGTACGGGAGCCAGCATGCGAGTAACATCGCTTCAGACTAGGGATAGGATATGTCCTTGGAATGATGACACTGTTGAAGGACGAAAGGGGAGCCTGACGAATAGTGATGGTGTAGAATTGGCGGTGGGGTGCGTGGCTATGCTAGTCACACTGTTAGACAGCCCAAACTGCATTATAAAATGGCAGTGAATCACTGTCAGTCGGCACCAAATTGCTAGTCTTTGTAAGTCAAGGTCCTCGGTTTATCGCACTGTACGGGCTCTGCGGCGTTTGGACCGTTGCGACGGATATTCTGCGGCCCGGCCCATCGCGAAATCATGGAAGCTCTACTCTACCGGAGCTCTTTACATCCAGGAAAACTTGCTCTTAGGATTGGCACCCGAAGCGCCGAAAAAGACCACCAGGTCGACTGAAAGCCATGACTTTCATTGCGACAACCTAGCCTCACGGAGCGATGCATATTACCTGCTGGTAGACCGCCTGAACTGGTAGTGAATCACTGCTCGAAGCTCTTCGCATTCGTATCACATCTGTTAGGCGAACAGACTAGCAACCTCACGATCGAGCCTCCTCTCGGCTCTCCGATGTTGACTGGCGACGAACTTGCGAAACAACCGTCTATACACCTACGCATTGAGTGGAGTAGTCGATTCGAAAGGACCTTGCGCCACCACCTCGATCGCTAGTTCTGACACCTGATTCTACCTCCGACCGAGCTTCATATCTTGCTAGGGACCTCAGTCTGTGACACGCTATGTCACGAATATCTACTGCAGTGCTCAGTAGATATCTGCTGAGTGGGAAAGTTCCCCGGCGAGGCTGCATCAGTGCTCGTGATGTTGTGAGGCGTCCGGCCCTGACTGGCTCGATCCTGTCGACTCCTTGTCTGTCTAGGCCACTCTACACCGCGACCGAAACTATTGTCCCGCCTTCCCAAGCACAAGCAGTACCTCTACGCAAACAATTAAAAGAGGAAGCAAAGCAGGCTAAGAAACAGGGCAAAAAGAAGTCCAAGGGGGACTCTCAGACTGTTGACGGTTGGGAGCTGACGGTTGGCATCGAGATTCATGCTCAATTGAATACGCCACGGAAGCTATTTTCCCCCGCTATCACCTCGTTTAACGATGAGCCTAATAGCCATGTGGCACTCTTTGACCTGGCCATGCCAGGTAGCCAACCGCTATTCCAGAAGGAGACACTCATTCCTGCCCTTCGGGCGGCGCTGGCCCTAAATTGTGACGTCCAAAGGCTGAGTCGGTTTGACAGGAAGCACTATTTTTGGTGGGATCAACCTTCTGGGTACCAGATTACCCAATACTACGAGCCATTTGCAAAGAATGGCCATATCACTTTGCTAGCCAGGGATGGGATATCCCCGCAAGATGGTGAGAGCGTGACGATTGGAATTCAGCAAGTTCAGCTAGAACAAGATACTGCCAAAACACTTGCTCAGCCGGATAACATCAGCTGCCTTGATTTCAACCGTGTCGGCGTGCCGCTCATAGAGATTATTACTAAGCCAGAGATGCATCACCCACGTACTGCGGCTGTTCTTGTTCGCAAGATTCAGCTACTTCTGAGCACAGCCGATGCTTGCGTCTCTGGTATGGAGACGGGAGGACTGAGAGCCGACGTCAACGTGTCCGTTCGAAGGACCGATTGGACCGACCAGACTCTTGGTACGAGGACGGAAATCAAGAATCTGAGTACCATCAAGGCCGTGGAGGATGCCATCATAGCTGAGCGTGACCGTCAAATTCGCGAACTAGAAGCAGGAGGCAAAATTGCTAGTGAGACTCGAGGTTGGACCATAGGGTCCAAAGAGACCCGTCGCCTACGTGGGAAGGAGGGAGAAGTGGACTACCGTTATATGCCTGACCCTGACATCGCACCTCTCGTCATTGGGGACGACCTTGTGAATCACCTCCGGGCGTCATTGGCTGTGTCTCCAGACACAGAGCTTGATAAGCTGATTGCTCATTTTGGTCTTACACCAAAGGATGCCTTGTCACTCATTAACCTGGAGAACGGCGCGCGTGTCCTTTACTTTTATAGAGTCCTCAATTCCCTGGAGGAAAAGCTGACTGCCGACCTCGCGGAAGCAGAAATGCCAGACTTGAAGACTTACGCTGGTCTTGCCGGCAACTGGATTATTCACGAACTCGGTCGTCTGACAACATACAAAGCTGGCCCCCTTGCCGAAAGGGACCTCACCTTTACACCCGACGGAGAGTGTGTACAAGTTCCCGACCCGGATTTGTCGCAGTTGCTCTACCATCTTTGCCGAAAACAGATTACCGGCAAGGTTGCCAAAGAACTCCTTTTTGCCATTTACCTCAAGGAACTCGAAGGATCTGTCACCGAAGCAATCGTGGAAAACGACCTCTGGTTCAAGGAGATCTCCGAGGAGGAGTATGAATCACTGGCAGAGGAGGCAATAGAGGGCGAAGAGCGAGTGCTGCAAGAGTTTGTCGACTATAAGAAGTTTCCCCAGGGCAAGCTCATGTACCTTGTCGGCAAGATGATGCGACTTGGGTCGACTGAGCGAATTGACCCTGCAACTGCCGAGAAGGTCATGAGGACAAAGGTCGAAACCCTCAAGGAGCAGTGATGCATCTAACTACCGATATGCTCGTCAGCACACGGACGTTCTTGAGAACCTCAGGGAGCAATGTCGTTCACGACTGCCGAGGTGTTCATCAACACACAAACCCCCCTTTGTCATAGCGCCAGCCGCTCAGAGGCATTCGGTGCCGTCGAGTTTGTTCTTCCGTACCCGTGTTTTTTTTTCATGTCTTGGAGTTTCAGGCTGCCGCAGACAACAGCCGGCAGTGATTGTGTTCAGGCATACTGAGCGTGGAACACTCCCCTTTCGACTATATGAATGGGTTAGCAATTAAAGTATTCAAATATATATCCATTCAAAACTTGTCTCCCGCCTGACACAAATTAACCAAAGGCCTGCGTGAAATTGGCATTTCTATTCAATTTCCTGCTTTGATGATTTTGCACGGCCATGGATGGGTTTCAGACGACCAGCACCTTGTATGCTTCCTCGAAGGACCATCCGATCCAGCGTACTGAGGTCACTCAGATCTCCGAGGAAATATTCTCTCACTTTGAGAGCACTGGCTCTCTAGGGTCTGGCACTGCTGCAGGCTTTGGCACGACAACCCTTACTACGACGAAGACCCGAGTAAGGACAGTTTCTCCTATCACTAGTAGTGCGGGCTTGATACCATCAGCATCAAGCACAGCTTCATCAAGTGACACTTCTCCTTCAGGCATGAATACGGTCGTTCCGCTAGGAAACTATGTCGGTTGCAAAAGCCTGCCAGCTGGTGCGATCGCTGGTATCGTAATTGGTACAGTAATATTTGTGGCTCTTTTCGTGGCCCTGTGGTGTGTTCTCAAGCATCGACGAAAACAAAAGCAAAACTGGGAGAATGAACAATCAGAAGAACCATCGATAAGAACTTTCACCGTCTTAAACCAGCCTCGAGTCGCCGAGATGGGTCCTCCCCCCAATCACACTGCCCCTCCTGCCCCCGACCATTCGTTCGTCCCGGACTCTTCCTATGACCCGAGACTATCAGCGTGGACGGGCGTCTCGTCTCCAAGTCCCAGACTCGCAGTCGCCGAGGAGAAGAGCTACACCCGGGTGTGGCAGAAGCCGAAGATACTCCACGTTGGCGGTGGCCCTACTGAGTTGCCAGCAGGAGACGTCTCAGACCATGTAGAACTGGCAGAGCTTGGAGGCAGTCGTGCAGTATAGGAATCCCCAGCGGAAGAGGCACTTGGAAGGCATAGTATTGCATGGCCTACTGCTCAAGCTACTCTGGGCTTACCAGCATGGAGGCAGGGGAGACTGAGGCAGAGTTATGTGACTGGGCCTTAAAGAGTGATGATAGGGTTAGTTGTGGGTATGTGCTTTTACTTTCCCTTAAAACGAAGGGTGAAGTCTCGGATTCTTAATATGAGTGAAGAGTGTCATGGAATACCAAGAGAAACTTTGTAGTATCTCAGGGGTAGGATAACACTCGGTGATTATTCGACCAAGTCACCTTAAGCAAGCTCAATGCGCACCCACTTGCGATTGGAAGAGATCCTTGGTTAGCTGAAGTTCTTAAAAATTTGAGAATGCGTTCTTTCATAATCGATTTTGGTGCCCTTGAGGTATGAATATAAGTTTCACCTCCATCGCCAGTTACCTGTCCTAACCCTCCATCTATTTCGCTCCAATACTTTGAGAGTGCTTCATAATGATTTCAAAGGAGGCGAACACTCTAAAATTCTTTATTTTTGTTCATTGTTGGTGAATAGCTTATATAATATAACAGCGGCTGAAGAACCGCCTATGGTGTTTCTTTTGACAAGTCTCCGTTAGATCAAACAATATCCTTCAGTAATTATATCTTCGCGAACAATGTCTTGCGTAAGTGGGCTCTCTTAACAAAACTCATACAAGGTATAGAGCCACTACTGATCGAGAGGCAAAACACCGCCTTTTGAATTCATTTGTCGGTGTGTATAGTGTAAATACCTTGACGAGACAGACAATTAGCGTGTTCAAGAGCTGGAGACGAAACTCGAGAACACTTGGCATGGTGGCGATAGACGTTGTCCATAACCTGATAGAGTTGTACTAGGAAGAGCATTTGCTAGAACCCCCTCTGGATGTAGCATCGATGAGAGAGATAGTGAGGGATCGGGTAGAGCATTTTTACGTGGAGTAAAAGGGTATCGGGGGTTAGAACGAGCTCTATCTGGGCAAACAATCCGAATATCCACCATCTTAATCAATCTTAATGAATCGAAACGATAGCCCCTCATCAAGGCTTCTCCTGCTCAGAATCCAAGTTCTCGTACCTGCTAGGCACAAACTGATATGTGACGTTCTCGCGCTCCCTTAAAAACGAGTCCACTCGCTCATCCTTGCTCAGGCCAGCACCTGCCATAGTTTTCCTTGCAACTTGCGTCGCAACAGCCTGGTTACTATTATTCACCATCTCCATATACTCAACCCCGGACTCTCCAGCACGATTCATCTGCGCCACCGCCCCAATCATACACAGGACCACCACTAGCGATGCGAACAGCCCGTTGGACATGTACAGCGGGTCAACCGGCTTGCCTTCGCGAGCAGCATACCATTTCTCCCAGTCTTCCCAGGTGGCGTTGTGGGCGGCGTTGCCGGGCTTATGGCGCCAGGAACGGTCGGCCTCGCGCATGGACTCATTGAGTGTCTGGGGTTTGCCGCCGGACCAGCCGACGCCATGCAAGTCGTAGAGGCTGCGCTTAGAGGGATCGCTGAGAAGGTCGTTTGCCGCGACGATGAGGCGGTAGCGCTCGAGGCGGGTTGCGTGGGGGATGTGGTTGATAGCGGTGGAGTGAGAGTGTTTGTCAGGATGGTAGAGCTTGACGAGCTCGAAGAAGCGCTTTTTGGTGTAAGGAGCGTCTTTCTTCATGGCGAAGATCTGGTAGGGGGTCGGATAGGTCGCTTTCGGCCACCCTGTCCCGTCGTGGGCATTATGCGTAAAAGCGCCATGGGCGCGTCGATGATGGTTTACGGAGGCATATCGACGGGTATCATGAGTGTGGTGTCGCGGGGGCTGTCGGCCACTAAACGATGACGTTATGGACGTTATAGACGTGATGGGAGAGACGCCGTGGAGGGAATTGCAGGAGCAGAGGAGGATAGCAGGCTTCTTTAAAGGCATGGTTGACGGGAGGATCGTGGGCGGATGCCTGAGGACGGGGAGGACATGGTCGACAGGGTTAGGTGAAGGTGTCGTGTGAACATGTTGGAGCTAGATTGGATCATGATGCATCGTGGATGATAGGATTCGTCGGAGCCGGCGAATTGACGCATAACTGCTCATGTGCTCTGAGTGGCCAATTCCCCACCTAAGCTCAGAGTAGTTCACCCGATCTCGGGTCTTATCGTAGATTGTTCCGAGGGGCTGGCCTTATCGATAAGACATGGAGTTCAGACGAAGAAGTACCTTGCTTTGTATCTTTCTTCTTAGCTCCCCTAACAACAGACTTCAACTAGTCCTTACTTATGGGCTGATGCATCTCATACCATGCATCAGGCCATGAATATTCCATATTCCGTTTAGGGTTTCAGCAAGACCGTCCGTCTTTCCTATCCCATTGTTTACCGCAGATGTGAAAGTGTTGCCCAGGCACTACCGTCAGCCCTGTCCGTGCATGGCTCCTTTGGCTGAACCATTGAGGAAGACCATTTACTCGGAACCACGTCTCTCTGTTTCAACATCGACTGCAGGCCCCGACACAAGAACACGACCCGTGATAAATCTCGAAAGTAATAGGGGAAGGTTTCATTTTAACAACCACCTCGACTTCTATAACCGAATTTCCATCCGTGCGATCCGTCAATACCGAGGATGATACCCGGAAATAAAACACCGGCACAACCGGACGTTTCGTCATCGGCACCTCTTATCTTCGGATCCGGACCAACCGCCCAATGGCCGGATGTGGCAATTCGATGCTGCTGGGGACGATAGAATTAACAACGAGGTTCTCCTCACTCTTCTCATACTTGGGGTAAAGGTTGGGGGATTCTCCATGGGGTGTGTGAGGGGTGATGGAACCTCGCGTGTCTCGCCATTATGCAGTGACCCACGTTCTCGACCTTGAGGAGTGATGATGGAGTCGATGTGGACCAAGTGGTTTTACCCAGCGGAAAACTTCCGTAGGTGGCAGACTCGTTGCAGCCATTGATGTCAGATCGTGCGCCGCTTGAGAAAAATTTGAGCCTCAAGTTGGAGTCTTGGAGAAGCAAAGTGGTTCATGCCTGACGACATCATGGATGCTAGCTTGGCATGGAGACAGCATAACCGTGCACACTCGCATGGTTCACGAACTTGCAAGACTCCCAAGGTCTGATACCTACTGAAACTGAATTTCTTATTCTTTGGTTTCCGCAATTGAATTCTTGATCACATCTCGGATTCATATCACGGATCCGCAACCCCAACTCAATTCCCCTGAGGGGAACCAACACCCAAACCCACCACATTCTTTGGCCGTCTCGGCCCTCCCCGACCCTCTTGACCCTCATCACTCCACCTTATTTGGACCCTCTTGACTCGAATCACCGATCAACTCCCTGGTTTACTCATCATGACAGGCTCAGATCCCCAACTCGACGTAATGAGGCGCGGGGTCCTCAGTAGGTGATCCCGGCTAATGTCCACGGCTTGCAAGGTCGGCACCGCAACTGGACGAACCACGATGCTTGAATCTTCATCTGCCGTGCCGACATATCCATCTGTCGTGACACTCTAGACCCCTAGAATGACTCTCTCTTCCTCGACTTCCGAGGTTGGAATCCATTCTAGTGGGTCAGTACCAACTTTTCACTTTCGCCATCTCCAGTCTGCCCACCTCCAGCCCAACAACTCCCCGCAGTATCATTCCCGTTTTTTTAGGACGGGGGCAAAGCTCATGGAGGTAATACGATGGGGATTGGGGAGAAGGTTTCTGGGGCTTGGCGGGGTGGATGTGATATAAAGTAAGGACACCCTTTACTCGATGGGTTATAGAAATCTCTTTCCCAAGGGCAATTTTTTTATTCCCTACTTCCTTCTTGTTGTTTGTGATAGCTAAACTTCAAGTCTGCTATCCTCGACAGAGGCCCCGGCCAACAAGATGTCCCACACCCCTGAGTCCAATGGCGAGAGCCACCTCACTTTCACCGACAAACACGAAGAGTTCACCCCCGGCTCCAATGGTCACCATCACCACTACCAGAATGGAGGTCACCACCCGAACGAAGGACGAGCTCCTTCTCTCTCCAAACCCCATCAGTCCATGGTGTCACAAGTCTACAACCCCCCCTTCTACAAGGTTGCCAATCCGGGTCCGCTCGGTCTCATCAGCTTTGCCTTGACCACCTTTGTTCTAGGCCTCTATAACTGTGGAGCCGGGTATGTTGCCTCGATTCCTTATCTACAACAACACACTGACCATGTTGAGCAGTCTCCCCGATAACAACCCCTTCGGTGGTGTTGGTCCCGACCAAGCCGTGTTTGGCCTCGCCGTCTTCTTTGGCGGCGTCGCCCAGTTCTTCGCCGGCCTCATGGAGTTCCGTGTAGGCAACACCTTCGGAACAACTGTACATTGTAGCTACGGGGCGTTTTGGCTGTCGTTTGCAATGTTTCTCGTGCCAGATCTAGGCATTAAGAACGCGTATATGGGCAATGAGAGGGCGTATAGCTTTGCGTTAGGGATCTTCCTGATCCTATGGTGTTTCCTTACGCTCATCTTCTTCATCGCCGCTTTGAAGACCAATCTCGCCATCCTTGGCGTTCTAGGTTTCTTGACGCTGGCGTTCCTATTCCTTAGTATGGCCCAGTTCCTTAGCACAAGCCACCCTAGTGCCGCAATCCGTATAAACAAGGTTGGTGGTGCGTTTTCGTGCATATGCGCGTTTGGGGCTTTCTATGCTGGAGCTGCAGGTATTATGACAGAGGATACAACTTGGGTTCGATTTCCGCTTGGCGAGATCGATGTTAGGCCGAGAAAGACCAACATGGCTTAATTTGGGAATAATTGATGACAATAAAGGGAATAGCTGAAAGAAGATAAGCGTTGGGATAGATTTCATGGGTAGAGGATTGGATAACGAAGCATGTGGCAGGGTGCACAGTTTGGACAGTTAACGGACATCGCTCTTTTGATACCCGGGTGTGGTGAGCGTTGGAAGAGAACTGCATATAAATCGAAGAATAAGGACACTTGAGAATTCCACAGAGAAGATTCCTTAAATGCAAAAATGGTCGAACATTATAATAAACCAAGTATCCTCTGCCCTGATTTACAACCGATATCAAATCATGTGAATACTCGCCCTATTCTTGCTAGAAAGCTAAAATAGTCATAATGTTTCAGACGAAAGACACAGTATTAATGAAGAATTGAAGAATTGCTTCCACGGAACGAATTTAGTTCCCTAACCCCATAATGCAGAGCTCATATCTTACAACAAATCCCAATCTGCTCCAACTTCATGTTTGTGTTACAAAGATTCCTTATTACAACTTGGCCTTCACCTCGTCGGCGGCACCCTTTAACTTGCCCTTGGCCTGCTCAGCAGCACCCTTGGCCTCCCCTTTCAGCTCACTCGCCTTGCCCTTGGCTTCACCCCTCAGCTCAGCAGCCTTCCCGCTCGTCTCACCACTGGAGACCTCGTGGGCTCCCTCCTTGATCTTGCTACCGACCGCAGCTTTAGCATGTTCTAGTTAGCCACAGGGTCTATGTAAGTGGGTGATTCTAAGTGGATCGAATGTAACATACCAGCGGCGTTGATGCCATCGACGAGCTTGTCGCTGACTTTTCGGTCAACGGTCTTGGCGGCGTCTTTCACGGTCTCGGTAGCAGTCTTGTTCAACGCGGTGTAGGTTGTGAATGTTCGGGGAGCTTGGATGGCGATGACGCGGGGCATGACGCGAGGCATGATGGCCATTCGGCGGAAGATGTTTTCGGTGAGGAACGACATGACTGTGGTGATGTGTGTGAATTGAAGAATTCTAGTTTTTCAATTGGATAATTTATTGCCTGAAGAAGTTGAATCTGAAGTCAATTGTATATAGAGGATACAAAAACAAAGCTCCAAGACTTTGCAGAAGGAATTTATGAAACTCCCAAATAACTGACCTCGTCATGATGTCATCGCGGCATGCCGCGGGGCAGAAGCTCCTGTTGCTTGGGCTAGCACGTGCGAGGCTCAATGCAACAATGATGACGCAGAGATGCTGAACGGGGACTCGGGAATTGCTGCTCCCATCGAGATCTTCCTCCGATCGCAGCGAAGTTGAGAAATTGTGGCGCGAGGAAGGTGGGTTTGGACGTTGGTGATGATGTGGGTGGTGGTTGATCCACGGAATACGCTTGGTCATGACATGCGGTAGTTCTGAGGATATGCTGGAGGATGGTGTCAAGCTAAAATTTATGCCTTAAACATCATTGCTAATGCCAGCCTTGTCGCTAGGGTATAATGGAATGAGGCTCAAAATATACAACTTGGCTGAAATCCAACGTTGCTTCCTCCCACAACCGATATCCAATATTCCATCTAGTTATTCACTCCAGAGTATCTACCTAGGAAGAAATCGTGGTATAAGTTATCATCATTCATAAGGCGTTTTGATCATCGGGTTTCGCTATGCTTGCGCGTCCATCTAATTCTTCCCCCTCCTCCTCCCCCTTCTTCGGTTTCCACTTCCCGTGATGCTTGCTCTCTAGGATCCTCAGGTTCATTGTCGGGCACCGGGTCTAGGTCCGGTCGAATAATAGACTCATCAAGTTCGACGGTCTCAGGCTCGTACTTTTCGTCATCTGTTAGAAGCTCATCGTCTACAGCTGTCCCCACTCGGCCGTTAATAACGTTGTCAATCCGCAACCGTGGCGGCCCAGAGTTGAGACGCCTGCCATTCTTGGGTGGCCCAGCTAAGACGTTCGGTTAGTAAAATGGGTAAGTGTGAACAATTCGGGGGACACTTACAGAGTATTAGGTCGAAAAGCTTGACAATAACTGGGCCCCAAACAGTGACTGCAATGATCTGGCCATAGGACCATTTATTAGCGGCAAAGGTCTCAGCGTTGATGACCTGGATCAGGGACACCATATAGAGGATATTGACAACGAGGTAAGAGACCTCCAAAATGCGCCAGATCCACCTCTTTACTCTGAGCCCATGCCGTTTTATTCTTCCGTCCGGCCATCGTCCAACCCGATACCGTCCAAATTGTTTGTGCCGAGTGCGATTGTGACTCCGGAGCGTCCAGGCGAGTTGGTCGAAAATCAGTACTGTGATAGCAATGGTATCCAGAATCAGGAAAACCATCTTATACAGCAGCGGATGAGGAAAGAAGCTGAGTTGCGAACCGTCATAGCTGCGAGTTGCGGCGCAATAGGTCCGTGGGCTTGGGTTCAAGCCGCATGCTGCTATCGGATTCTGTTTTCTGAAAAGCTCAAATGCATCCTTAAAATATATCTTTTGAGTTGTTGCAACGATTGCAAGGATGTATTCAATGGCAAAGCCCAAAAATGTGTGCCAGTTCCTAATGTCTTCATGGTGTAGGCAGATCTGAATCAAAAACATAGGTAAAACACCGTTCTGACTGACATGGAAGGCAATACCATCATTGACAATAATCTCGCCCCAGAAGGTGCCCTCTTGGGAGTTGACGACGATGGCGAGGATAGAGGCAATCTGCACGGCGAAGACAAACCAGGCCTGAGCTTCTTGAAACTCGACAAGTGTCGTGGCGATGGCAATGCTCGTGCGGGACATTGCGTCTGAATCTTCCCAAATCTTGGACTCAATTCGTGTGAGGGTGCGTTTGAGGACAAAGGGCTTCGGCTTCGGCTTTGGCTTAGAACCCTGCGTGTAACGAACCCAGAGGGTGAAGCCTTTAAGTAGGAGATACAGCATCGAGGAGAAGCAGACCTGTAAAACATACGAGATGAGGACCTAGGCAAGATTAGTGACTCCATCTCTTCATTTCTCCTCACAGTTTAATCTTACACCTGGGCCAAAGATATCGGGATTGATCTCAGCCGCCAAATCAGGGCAGAAGGTATCCATCGCGTTAAAGATCTCGACTGTCGATGTCTCATTCGAAAGCGCATCTATGGAATGGTCGCAAGGCGCACTCAACCCATCATGGTCACAAGAGTCCTTAGCGCACGCTATGAAAGAGTTGAGCACCGGTTTCCCATCGAACTCAGCGAGGGTGCCCGAGCCCATGATGCTGCTGGCATTGAACTCGGTCTCCTCACTAACATAGTACGACTTGGCATCTTGAGTCCAGTAGGCAATGGACGCCAAAGCCGCGCAGTTGTAGAAGGTCTCTAGGGAGCCGAAGAAGATCTCGGTGTCGTTGCAGGCACGGGTACAATCGGCAACACCATCTACCTGACAACCTGATTCGAAGAGGATGATCTCCTGGCCACCATCGATACCCGTCTCAAAGAGTTCCTTGAAAGTAAAGCCGCCATCAGAGCTACCGTCGAGAGCGGCAATGTCGTCAAAAGGGTAGAAGTCCGAGGTGCCATCAATTCTCGAGTGCAAGATAATGGTGAGCGGCGTCGGTGAAGCTGGTGGTAGCGAGGAGGAAGATGAGACAAGGCTTAAAGTGGAGGTAGACACAGCCGACTGGACAGTGCTGGCCATGGTTGCTGACCGCCGTGCCAGTGACCGACTGGGCTGCTGCTCTTGGTTAGAGAGAGCGGCCACAGATGGTGAGGCTCATTCTCTGTTCTTTTCGCCGGATTTCTTCGCCGAGAACTCTCCACTCGCCCCGGTGAGATGCAGGTGACGAAGCAAGAAAGCGGGCAGGCTTTCAAGGATGATGGGATTTGTCAATCGGATCTGCAAATCCCCAGCCTGCCGGATTTTTGGTATTTCGGAGCCAGCAGTGGATCTCGGAGCACGTACGTCTTGGCGCCATTCCCAAGAACGGCAATTTGATGCTGTAAGGCTGTAGTTTAGAATTTAAGAGCCATCACCCTATCCCTGTCTTTACGGTTGATTTCCTATGTAGGAAAGGAAAACCGAAGAGCCTCCAACTTCAGCGTAAAGTCCTCGACGTTTGAGACAGAAGGATGTCGGTATCCAATCAGGTCTATGTTCCGGATCCGTTATGTGCGAAGGGGGGCCACAATATGCATGACTTCGAGCTAACCTCTTCGAAGAAATTACGACATAAGAACATATTTAAGTATGAATAAGACAGTTCTATCAAGTAAAATGAGACGAAACCGTTGTCTTTTTAATCAAAGCCATTCGCCATTGAGCTTGTGAGGTGGCTCTAATACAGGATCCGACCAAGGTGGAGAAATTCAGCGCGGGCACTTCAACCTGCACTATTGGGACCCTAAGTCTCTTCTAAGCCTTATGCTCAAAAACAATAAAACCGTAGATAGGGCAAGAATATCAGTTTGGAATTGCTCTATATTCATGTATGGGTTTATTTAGGCCGCCTGCCAGCATTCGTGATTGGTAGAAAGTTTAGATATTGACTGATACCTCACCTACGGTGTTTTGATTCACCAGCTTGCCTAGTTCCTGCCCTGTTGAATGCCGTTACTATCTGGTGAGGTAAGGGTTGTGTTATTGACAACTAACCAAGCGGTGGAGAAAATAAGCTTACCTTTAGATAAGGGATATAAACTCTTATACTGATATCCGCCTGATTCCACAGGAATACGTCATTTTCTGGTCGTCACCCTCAAACCTGTCATATTGGGTTGCCGAGTTCCGGGCTTACAGCCTCTAAGCGACCATTGCCAAGGGTCCTTTTTGGGGCAATGGTGTTGGATATTGATCCGCACAAGGTAAATGGTCAAGGGGCAAGTGAGCAGCTCAAATGTATCGCGGTGAGTCGGGCAATACATCGACTCCGAATGGTGCAGCCCTATCGGCCCAGACGTACCCCGAGCTTACCTTGGGCGTTTTTAAAGTTGACCTCTACACCACAAGACTTAGTAGTTAGAAAATGCAAAGAAAGCCACGTTATGCAAAGGCGTTATGCAAAATAACGTTTGGCGCTTCTGGTGGCAGTGTCTTTGCAAGTTAGCCCGACTCCCATCCTCAACCTTTGTAAGCCAACCTCGGACTGATAAAGAAGTTTGCCCGCCCATCGCACTCCGGTGCATCTCTTTCACAACAGATGCGAGCGGACCAATGATTCCAAACTCAATTTCCGCAGGGAGACTTCTCACAGTCAGCTCCCCGCATTCTATCGCAGAGCCTTGAACTTACACGCGCCACGTACCCGCTCAAGTGCTGACGGTTGAAGCGTACGCCCGCGCTTACATGAGGATGGCTGATGTGAGCATGGCCAACCAAGGCAAGATACATACCAGTAGCTAGCATAGCAATGGAAGGTCACTGCCTCAATAGCTCTTGAATTGCTGTCCTTAAAAGCCATAGATCCTGAGGTTGTTGAATCGAGTAGACTTCACTAAGTTACTCTCCTCTCAATTTTCGCTTCACCTACTATTCCAATTCCACTCAAGTAAAGCAGTCATGGCCTCGGAAAAGTTCCAAGCCCTCCGCAAGGAGCTCAGCAAAGGACGAGTTCTTTTTCCTGGGGATGAAGGGTATGATGCCAGTCTACAAAGATGGAGCGTTACATGTGTCAAGCCTGCAGTGCGTCGTTCACACCCCCAACGAGGCAACACAACTCTGACTTTTAATGCAGGCAGCCGTAGCACAACCTGCAACCGCTGAAGAAGTCAGCGCAGTCGTCAAGTTCGCAACTGCGAACGGCATTGCCTTCAATGTCAAAGGAGGTGGACACAGCACTGCGCAGACCTCCAGCGCGCCGTCGCCTGAAGGGATGGTGCTAGACCTGTCCCTGATGCGGGCTGTTTCTGTGGATCCTGATGCGCAGACCGTGTCGTTTCAGGGAGGCTGTCTTTGGGGAGATGTTGATGATGCTTTGTGGCCTTATGGGCTTGCAACGCCTGGTGGAACTGTCTCGCACACTGGTGTTGGCGGACTCATCTTACACGGAGGCTTTGGTGTCCTGACGGGTATTCATGGTCTCACCATCGATGTGCTGCAGTCATGCCAAGTCGTCCTTGCCGATGGAAGCATTGTGACAACGTCGGAGACAGAGAACTCAGATTTGTTCTGGGCTCTTCGTGGTGCTGGCAGCAGTTTTGGCGTGGTAACCGAGTTCACCAGCAAAGCCTTTCCTCAAGGTGATATCTGGGGCGGTATGATGATCTTCTCGGCGGACAACCTTCCTGCTATTGTGGACTTCATCAACCATTGGGGGGAGACGAACGATGGAAACACGGCTTTTGTATCTGGCTTCACTCATGCTCCTCTCATGCCTGGCATGGACCCTGACTCACCACGGCCCCCGGTCCTGTTCATGCAGCTAGCTCACATTGGTTCTAATGCTGCGGAGGATGGACCAAAATACTTCGAGCCTCTACTGAAGCTGCAGACTTTGATGCAGAAGGTTGGGCCCTTGCCGTATCCTTTGATCAACAAGCTTGGCGATGCAGGCTTCGCGGCGGGTAAACGCTACCTGTTTGGCGGCAGCAACTTCACCATCCCTCTGAAACTTTCCACTGCTGAGGCCATCCGGGACCAGTTTGAGAGCTTCATCGACTCCCACCCGGACACCAAAGGCAGCGTCTGCATGCTCGAGTGCATCCCCAATAAAAAGAGCCGAGAAGTGCCTGCAAGTTCCACCGCGTTCAACAGCCGAGGCAACTACTACAACGTAGCTGCCGGGTGGAAGTGGGAGGACGAAAGCCTCGACCAGACGGTGCGGGACTTCAACCGCCAGCTCCAGAAGGATATCCGGCGATTGGGCTATGATGATGAAGCTCTGAAGGACGGCGTTGGACAGTACATCAATTATGCGAGCACCGATGCTATGACCGCAGAGACCGCATTTGGATCGAACGCTGATCGTCTAAGGGCATTGAAGAAGCAGTATGACCCTCAGAACGTCTTCGATAAGTTGTGGAAGCTGGTTGGCAAGGTCGAGGAGCAATGGGTGGCGTAGATGGGCAAGATATCATTTCCGAACAAGATTTGGGATAAACATAGTACATAATCTAGAAGCCAAACTCTACTCCGTATAGATAACTTGAATAAGTAAGACTGCGATTCAATTGGCTGAAAGTTGCATCACAGGCGGGCATTTTTTATGTGAGGCAGGTGCTGGAGGGGAGGTTTCGCGTTCCGCGTGACTAGTCGTGCCGCGCTTACATTGCAGAGTTCACGTACCTTCACCACCTCACTCTGACATCGCACATTGCAACAGTTGACTTCCAGCCATAAAACTTATCTGATCTCCTGAATTCTCTTTCCAATTGATACCGAATTCTGTCTTGTTTGAGTAAAGATGGCTTCCAATTCTGGGGTCGTCCCGGCGGACAAGATCACCAACGACAAGTTCAATGAGCTTCTGAGCCAGTATCCGGCACTTGTGAAGACCATCTCAGAGTCCAAGGGGGGTAAGTAAACCCTGAATAGCCAGTTATAAAAGGGAAAGTCACGTCATTTATTTGGACACCGCTGATACTAATAGTAGCCAAGAACGGCCAAAAGACGCTTCAGGAATTGGACACCTATCGCTACGGTGACGCTCTGCGGATTTTCGGGTCAATGAAGCCGCAGCACGATATGGAACTCGACGATGTGCAGAAACTTGTCGAGTGGAAGTTGTATGTAATCTCCCAAAATTAGAGTTAGCCAGATTCGGCACGACCTGACAGCTCTACAGACGACATGGAAAGTTTAGGCCAACCCTGATGAAGCTCGTCACGGGCAATGACCCAGCCGTCGCCAAGGAAATCATCCAGCAAGCTCTGGAGGTATATCGGAAGAAGTCGGACGCCCAGGCGGCTCTCGATATCCTGACCAAGTTGAAAGGGATCGGTCCCGCAACCGCATCTCTGTTGCTAACCGTTCATGACCCGGACGAAGTCATTTTCTTCTCTGATGAAGCATTCTACTGGCTATGTTGCGATGGCAAAAAAAGCCCCATCAGGTATAACGCAAAGGAGTACCAGACTCTACGATCCAATGCCAAGGACTTGTCGAAGCGACTCGGCGTGACTGCAACCGATATCGAAAAGGTCGCCTACGTGCTCCTAAAGCAGCAGGAGCCTGTCACGCAATCTAAAACTGCAGCCCCGTCCAAAGCCCCAGCTACATCCAAAGCCCAAGCATCATCCAAGGCCTCAAAACCCAAAGCTGCCCCTGCTCCAGTAAAACGGAAGGCTGAGCCTAAGCTTGAGGTGTCTGAGGCAGGCAACGATGCTGTTCCTCCGCTTAGACGATCGAAGAGGACGAGGACTTAGCTCCTCACCGAATCAGCCGGTGGTTGCCAAACAGCTCTAGATCTAGTCTGGAGCATCATCTTCAAACCAACAATTCAGTTGGACACTTCATAAAACATTTATGCAACCTAACATCTTGGTTCGCGTCACCCTATCATGTCAAACGGACCACAATATGGAACCAGAAAAACCTGGCCCAATCCTCGTTGCCTCGCCTATTCTCATGGATCTACTCAGGAAGGTCGATTGTGAGCTGTAGCGGTGTCAATGGCAAGATCGTTCACTACTACCTTTTCAGAGCCAAAACGGAAGCAAAATCAACCGTGCTGAGGATTGATGGCTAGTAGGGTTACCGTTGCTGGCGGACAAGACTCTGAGGCGAGGGTTTGAGATGACCATCTAATCAGTGGCCCCTGATAGATGTAGCTACTAATGACTAGCACGGCTTCACTGTGCAGTCCTCATGCTAAGAAGTGGCTTTCGCATCATTTGGGAGGTCAAACATCCGGCGGACTGTTTCATATGAGGATAGCATCGTTTGAAGATGTTACGGTCGTTGGTATGATTTATCATGTTATTCAGGTGTGCCGGCTTTTATAGTAATGACAAGAAACCCAAGACATTGACTAACTGTGCTAGTCGAGGCCGATAACACCTATCCATCCTCAATTCCCCCAACCGTGGATCTGGTGACCAGATCTATTCCCTTTTTCCCAAGGTACTATACATGCCAAGCCGCTCATAGAGTCTTGGACATAGTCTAGCCTGTCCAATTTGAGCTTGTTGACCAGAACCTTCGGTTGTGCATATTGCTGTCCACAACCTTAATCCTCCTTCCAATCGTACTTATCATCTCCCATGCAAATGTCCTACATTCCCTTCCTGCCCTCACCATCAATCTGAGTGGCACCGTACTTGTCGGCCAACTCGTCATAAGCCTTGTGAAGCTGCTCACTCTGCTTCTTAAGGGTCTCCAGATCGCGTTCCTTGTGTCGGAGCTCTTCCTTGAGGGAAGAAATCTCACCAGCATTACCAGCAGCGGCAAGCTTCTCGCTCTCCTTGGTGTTCTGCTTGGTACCCTCGTAAGCGCGAAGCTTGTCCTCCAGACGCATCACCTCGATAATCATGACGTAGGTGCGGTTCAAGATCAGGGAAAGGAAGAGGGTGAAGCCACAGAGGTACATGTTGCGCTGGGAGTAGAATTTCCGGGCTTGGACTTCGAGGCGTTCGTGACCCATGACGGCACCGCTGTAAACACAGCCGTTAGTAAATGGTTTGGATCGTGTGGGGAGTTATTGGAGGGACAACGTACGTTCCGTGCTTGGCCTGTTCAGAAGCGTTGAGAAGTTCAAGCTGAACGCGGTAGACGCGATTGACGCTGTCAATGAACAGAATCAGAATGAAGATAAATGTAATCTTCATCCAATACTGTATTTTTGCGACCACCGGGTTCTCGGAGATGAAGCTGTAGTGTCCTCGTTAGGCGCTGCAATGCAGCAGGGTAGTGGGACGGGTGGGCACGTACGTGAAGATCTTTCGCTTGACACCAAACGGCAGAGGAAGGATGAGGAGCATGAACAGCGCCATCTCCAGCACCAGGAGCACAAACACCTATGGAATCAATTAGCCAGCTGTCCCTCTACCCGATACAGCTTCGTCGTTCGGCGAGGAAGCTCGAGGGGCAACGCACGAGAGTGTAGTAGAGCGTCATCGTGACGATGGGAGGGGTAACGAGAACAAAGCGAAGCTGTGATCGTTCTAAAGTAGTTCAGTAGCGGTCCCGAGAGACGAGACAAACAGTCGAGATCGAGGAGGATTATTGCAGAGGGAAAGAGAACAAGAACGGGCGGCGGCGGTTTTGTAGGAAGTTGGTTGGCAAGCTGGAGCTTGGAAGACGGTGGAAAAGGTGGTCAGTTCCAGGTTGGCCAGGCCCAGGCGAGCTGTGGTGCGTCGGTGGCCGATCGTCGTTTGCGGGTTAATCGACAACGTCATCGCTTGTGGCTGGTGTAAAGCGGGCCGGGGAGTGAGTGGGGCGGGGAGAAGAGCTACTCAACTTGCGGACTGTGGCTTGATGGCCATTCCTTGCTCATCATAACATCCTGGTTCATACCGTCGTTTTCATAAATCATGTGAAAACCTCAGGAATTGTCATACTAATGAAGCTACAGTGTCATATCTCAAAAGCCTAAAGGGAAGGCGCTCTCAAGATACCTCTTTCGTAGACTATATTCCCTTTAGCCAATCTGTAGCAACATGTTCATGCCTTACCACTCACACCCTGACCTACTGGGAAGTTCTAAAATGGGCTGGCTGAAGATAGTCTCAAGAGACAGCTGTCCATTTCCCTATCCATGTCGTTTCTTTAATCGGGGGTCACAATGACAGCCCATACACGCGGCCACCAAAACATGACTCACAATCAAGGGGTTGATATCTCAGAATTGCTGCATACGTCCACAGTCTGGACTCCAAAGTAGTATCTAGTTCCTAGGTATTGAATCTGAAGACTTGCTTTGAAACAACTAGGGCTGTCCACACAATGCCGCAAAATATCCTCTCTTCAGCCGATGATAGAAAGCCCAACAAACTCGCAAGGCATCGATAGGATGCACCCATTATTTCCGTTATCCTACACCCCCTCCCGCAATAATTCATTTTCAACTACTGACTCCCAAGAACCCATAGCTCCTCATCCCTGAATTTGGCCGGAGGCCGTCTATTCCTCATTGCCCTGTCTGCGCGCTTTCTGACCACCACGTCCTGATCCTCATCCTCATCCTCATCGTAGTCATATTCTCCATGGTCTGCCGCAAATTCGTGCCTGGCATCTTCGCTATCTCCCACTTCCTCCTGAAAGCCTTGCTGAGCTGGTCTTTGCGGTGTCGGGGTGGTTTCCACGACTGGCGGAGGTGCAGGAGTTGGAGTTATTGGTTCCTCCACCCCGGAAGCGGGCTTCGGCGCCGGGCGCGGGTGCTTTCTAGGTCTGCCACTTCCGGGCCTGGCTCCGCCACGCTTGCCCCGAGTCTTTGGCTGGCTACGAGGTCTTCCCAGTAATGTTTCCGCAGCACTAACTCTTGATCGGCGGGTTCGCTTCCGTAACCTCTCTAAAGACGTGGTCACGAAGGGCTCATCCGAATCAATCGTCTCCGGGGTTTCTGCGCGAGAGCCTGTGGCATCAGTCCCGGTTGGCTGATAATCTTCCTCTTCAGAATCATCTCGTCCTCGTTTGCGTTTTCGAGATGCCTCTGCTGTAGCCCAGTCCGCGGTTGCGATGTGCTCGTTCCTAGTTTCTGGTTGGGGCTCTTTTCGCAAGTTTTTCGCCTTGGCTGGCTTCTTCTTATCTGCTTTTGGCGCTTTCCTGGCAACTTCACCATTTTCGGCCTGGTGTGGACGGCGTCCTCTCTTCTTGCCTACGGGTTTTCCCTCCTTTTTGTCGAGAAGCTTCTTCGTTAGATTTGGGAAGTTCTCGCCGTAGTTGAAGAAGAGTTCTTCCCAAGCTTCGATATCGCGTATAGCTGTAAACTTAATTCGATACTCGCCGTTTACGTAGAAAATACGGGGCGTGATGTTGCATCCACGTGTCTCGCCTTCCTCAGCATGGTTGATATACCGACTCAGATTGCCATAGACCGCCGCGTCAACCCAAATGCCTTCGTTGTCCAAGAGTGTAAAGACGTAAGAAACGCTGCTGCCATCACCAAAAACATCGCCTCGCCGTGCTTCTCGTCGAACTCCTTCGTCATGAGTGATCAATTCTCCCACATACTCGATAACGAAGTCATCTTGTGCGATGTCCACAGCTGTGTAGAGTCCATAACCACAGCCTTCTAGTTGACTTTGGCCCAAAGCAAGGGCCTTTGGAACCCCGCGCTGAAGCACGCAATTTTGACAGCCTGTCGAATGAAGCAACTCGTTTGCAACATTTTCCGGGTCAGCTCTTTCCAGCACCCCACAGCTACCACAAACGTCTGGATCGCACTCGCGGTTCAGCTGATAGCAAATGCAAGGTCTGTCTTTTTGTTTTGCGAGGCAGGTCTTGCCTTGCGAGTGACATGCACAGCCGGTGAACTTGTACGCGCAGCATTCCACGGTGCAGCCACAGAACTTTTCGCAAAGGAGACCTTTCTTCACACAAGTACAATTCTCTTGCGTGCAAGGCCCATCATGAGAGCATGGCTCAGGAGTTTCTCGCCGTTGATGCTCATGGCTGTAAGTGTGATCTTGCCAATCGCCGATCAGGCACTTCTTATACCGATCATACCAAGAGAGGTTCCTGACCTGAGGTTTCTTGGGAGGCTCAACTTGTGGCAGTTGAATTGCAAGCCGCTCGAATTCGCCGAATACATCGGAGCATTCCCGATCAAGAAACTCGGCGACCAGGCACATGGGATCCGTTTTCACCTTGCTGTGGTCAGCCGTGGAAAATACTGATCGGAGAACCATGCGTTCCTCGTCAGACCATAAGCGAGCCTTCACGCCGTTGAGTTCTGTGGAGCTTATCGGTGCAAGGTAACACCTACGGCGGCAGCCAGCCGTGGTCATGTCGCCATTGGCGATGCCATTCATACCGATATGCGCGGCCCTTCTGCGTCTAAGAACATCTGGCAGCCGGGAAGCCATGGAAAAAGTTACCTTCATGTTGTTTATATCGTACTCTCCATGATCGCATGAGTGGCTGAAACATATATTACAACCTAGGTTGCAATATGTTCCTAGGTAGTGGCTTATGCCGCCCTCGTTATCGTTCTGGGGGCCAGAGCCGTCCTTGGCCGTTGGTCTGGAGTCCATGACGCTGTCAACAGACTCATCGAGCATGAGTACAGCTCGTAGCTCAATCTTTTTCAATGGGGGCATCTCTTGGCTAAAAACACGGTGAAAAGCCTCAGTAAACATTCGGGCTGCTTTGCTGGCCTCAAAGGATGCAAAGCCATCAACTTCATAATGTGATTTGAGAATATCGGTCTTTTGCTGAGGAGTCATGGCAGTCTCGTGACTAAGAGCGTATCGAATCAGGGCTGATTTATTGCAACCCGGAATGGAGAGAATCTTTAGCCATTCCTCAAGATAGAGAGAGATAGTGGCGGTAATCTCTGACCGGACCGTATCTAGGACTTTATCTTCTCGATTCATTGGCTTGAACCCGGATTTTCGGTCAATCTCTTCGAGCTCATTAAGCCACAGATTGTATTTCGACTCTTCAGAACCTTCGAGGTCCCGCAAGTGAGGAACAAATGTCAGCATCGTTCCTCGTGTCAAGACATTTTTCTTAATCTCCACATGGTGATTTCTAAAGGGAGGCACACGCTCTTCATTGCTCTGGATGGCAATGACAGCATGGTGCTCTTCCCGATGGTCCTTCTTGTTCTTGATATGTTGCTGCTTCTGGTGTGAATAAGCTAAGGGAGAAGCAAGGGATGAATGTCAACTGACTTTAAATTTGACTCTCATAGTCTTGGCCTTATCTTCAGCAACTGGCTTGTTGCTGATGCTGGCAAAAAGATCGGGTCCTGAGAGAATGCGACGTTCTGGGATCTCAACAGAGTCGATAATGAACGCAGCTAGTTGTGAATGTCTGTCCTTGACTTCCTGGCGGAATGTGGTCAATGACTCGACGAGTTTGGGCATATCCCAGTCCAGATTGGTCGTCGTTTGGCTTTTTGGCGTCGTGGCCTTGTTCTCTTCAATTTTTCGTGAGTGAGATGGCGGAGGGGACTTCAGCGAAGCCCTGGCAGCGAATCCGTCACTGGACAACCTGGCCATATCACGGTCATGGCTGGGAACGTCATTCACAACTGCTGACGCTGGTGCTGGTACAGGTGATTGTCGCGGTCCCGGTATTGTTGCTGATATCGGCGTTGATACGTTAACCGGTGCCGATGGTGCTGGCGGCAAGGCTGCTGGCGAATACTTGACGGATTCGAGGATGTCTCTAGAGGTCCTCCAGATTTGTGGCGGGCTGGTTGGGGCTTTGCTGTCAGTACGATGTGGACTAGCAGGAGAAGCTCGACTGGGCGCAGAATTGTGAGGAGCGGGTGAGGGTCTGCTTCCGATTGAGGGCGATGCTTGGGTGTTCATGAAAACCTCTGAGGAGGAGTCACTTGACTCGAGAGTCAAATCAATATGCTCCACAGCCATGGCAGGAGCCGTTGTCGTGGATTCATAAAGATTGTCAGGATCGTCCCTCTCCTTCGGATCTCGGATCCGTTTCCACCATTCTGCCAGGACGGAGCTTGATGCCAGCGTGATGGCGAAAAGGGGATAATGGTAGGGGGAATGCAGGGGAGAACCAGTTTGGGCTCAATCGCGGGAGGGATAGAGGAATAAAGCTCTGCTCCGCAAACTACAGCGGGCGCGACAAACACCAAGGCAATGCCTGGCCGGAAGAAAGGATCGGCAAGAGGCAGTCAGTAGTCGTAGGAGCCCATGCAGCGACTTGCCCTCCGCTAGATGACCCCGAGGTAGAATGCGCACTAAGAGAATGCTGCGCTGGACGTTAAAATACTGTGGTGAGTGTGAGTGATGAGACGCGTTGAGGAGTGTGCTCCTTGCTCAGGCGTGACTTGGAGCGCGTTAGCGGCAGGGAACAACACTGCGCTTAACCACAAAGGGAGTCCTCCTTAGCTGTCCGATTCGCGAAGTACTCCACAGGAACTGCAGCAACCTTATGCATCCCGATAAAACAGTCACAAATTGACCACGAGAATTATTTAATGAAGTATCAATGTTGCCAATTTTGTGTACTTAGAGCTACTTTCACAGCTCGCCACTCCAGGTAACATAGCTTTGGTGCAATAATGAGCAAGAAGTGAGCAGATTATCAAGGATGAGCAATCACGTGCTCCAAAATATGATCATCCAAGTAAGCAGACAAGGACGCAACAACGATCCGTGGATACAAAGTATCGATGTCGTGAACTGCAAGGGAAAAAGCACCTGAAGCTCTCTGCATAAAATCACAGAAGAGAATAAAGCGATTTCATTAATTCTTATGATGTCCAACCAATGCTTACAAACGTCGGTACCTGATCAACAAGCACGGGCTGGCCCAACAAGTTCTTCTGAAAGCATCGACAAAAGCACCGACAAAATAATCGAGCCCGGAATGCTCGGCAAAAGCTTTAAGGTACGAATTGAATGTAGGAAAGGTGTTGTGCAAGCTACCAGCTCTCTTATCACGAACCTGGAGGCTGCCTTGTTGGGATGGCCATTACTGGGGCATCAAAGTCAGACCCTTCTATTGACATCAACACCAAAAACCGCAAAGGTGATGTGAGTGGCCAATGTAGTCGAATTCCAGCAAACTCCGAGACATTTTGCATAGAACCCTGAAATGGAGGTCTTTGCCTTCCGTCATCAACACGCTTTAGTCGCAAGCTAACGATGCATAGCTCGAAGCTTGTGACTTTTCGACGGAGAGAGTTATCGAGCCGCATCCGGGTAGGGAATGGCCCAGCTGAATCCCCAGTTGAGGATCCCTGGCAACCACATTGTGATGATGCGACATGTCCGACGGAGGAACCTAAGGAACCTGGGGTCTAGGTACCTCGCCGAGGTTTTGCCCTAAATATGACCCTGTAGGAACGTAGCGCTACTTTGTCTCAACCCAGCTCCTTGTACCTGCGTCTTGATGAGCGCACTGCCCACTTTATCGATGTGGACACACGGATGACGTCGGCGACAGGCTGTCCCCCAAAATGTGACGATCTCATTCTCCGCAACAACACCACCAAGTCTTCGAAGGTTCCCAGTTTTCCATATAACATTCGTGATCCCGTCCGACCTTGTTCCACCTTCCTTCACCGTCATCCCCTTAAACAAATCTTCGCATTCCGGCTGTACTAGCAATTCTTATCCGAACTACATTGACTTTCCGCACTCATCCTGTGCCTTCGAATCCTTTTTTGACTCCACCGCTCTCGCAGTCGCATCGTCAATACCAAAATGCATCGCACATATTCTATGCGCCAGACCCGGGCGCCCACTGCGTCCCAGCTCCAGGTATGAAGCATCTTGACGATATTACTCTTAAAGTGTGTATTCAGGACTAACATCAGGCAGAACCCCCCACCACCTCCCTCCTCCACCAAGTCCGGTCGTCTCTTCAAAGGCAGCTTCGGTAAGCTTCTTCGCCCATAGCTTCCACACCTTGCCTAGCCGACACAGGGCGCGCATTCATATCATAGCGCTCGAAACTAACCAGAGTCAATGCAGGGCATGCCCTTCGCCGCAACGCCGGTGGTGCCTTTGGGCCCGACCTAGCCAAGAAACTTTCCCAGCTCGTGAAAATGGAGAAGAACGTCATGCGAAGTCTTGAGACTGTCGCAAGAGAGCGCATGGAAGTTGCGGTATGTTACGATATCACAATGATTTGAGGATCTACAACTAACTCCCGTAAAAGCAACAATTATCTATCTGGGGCGAGGCCGCCGACGAAGATGTCTCTGACGTCACAGATAAACTGGGTGTTTTGTTGTACGAGATTGGCGAGCTGGAGGATCAGTACGTTGATCGCTATGATCAATACCGCATTACCATGAAGAGCATTCGCAACATCGAGGCTTCAGTCCAGCCAAGCCGAGACCGTAAGTTCCCAGCTTACCTCTCTGGTTTTGAAATTAATCTAATATCACAACTATAGGCAAGCAGAAGATCACCGATCAGATCGCGCAGTTGAAGTACAAAGAGCCCAACTCTCCTAAGATCGTCGTCCTTGAACAAGAGCTTGTACGGGCCGAGGCCGAGTCCTTGGTTGCAGAGGCCCAACTTTCCAACATCACTCGTGAGAAGGTTAAAGCTGCCTACACATACCAATTTGATGCCCTTCGCGAGCATTGCGAGAAGGTCGCTATCATCGCTGGTTACGGCAAGCACCTCCTCGAGTTGATCGATGACACTCCCGTCACTCCCGGTGAGACCCGTCAAGCATACGATGGATATGAGGCTAGCAAGGCCATTATTCAAGACTGTGAGGACGCCCTCACGAACTGGGTCACCTCCAATGCCGTCGTTTCTTCCAAGCTCTCGACCCGGGCGCGCACCTTGTCTCAGCGACGCCGCAACCACATTCGAGAGAGGAGCGAGGGTCACGACCTGTCAGGTCAGGATGTGCCTCTCAATGACAGCAGCTCATGGGTGGGCCGGGACCATGATGAAGAGAGCGAAGAGGAGGAGGAGGAAGATGCCCATGATTCGATCTTGGGAAGTGATGGAGGTGTGAACGGTCACACCCGGGGGCGAACCCAAGGACTTAGCCAGGAAGCCCTCGCCGCTTAGGGAGGTTGCATAAAATTCCCAAGGCGAAGGTCACGAACTCGGAAGAGAGGCCGCATCCGTGGATAGGCTATGAATAATACTGGCGCTAACTGACTTGGAAATTCGGCCTCGGGTCGTCGAGGCGTTGAGGTTGGGTCTGGGACGATGCTTCAGAAGGCTTGTTGGGGCTTTTCCTTGGCAGTTCTTCGTGTATTTTTTTTATTCTTTAATATCGTGTACAAGTTCTCTCAAGCGACTGCTTCATTCTTTAACTGGCTGGCGAACATTTCAACCTGCATATTGACAATGTGATGTCCCGGAATAACGACCAGTCCCAAATATCGTGAAGTCATGTTCAGTGTTACGGATTCGTCCGATGCTTTTGCTGCTGCGGCTTCGGCCACCATCTTCGATGACGGCTGGCGATACTCGTACGTATGGGCCAGCACGATATTCCTATCCTATCATCAAGTTCGTTAGTTAAGATGCCATGTTAACCAACGATAGTGGAGTGACGTACAGGATCGGTGCACTTAAGAGACCCCCAGAACAGACGCCCGTCTGTCGTGTGAACGCGGAGGTTCTTGTTCAGAATACCTGAGAGGTACTCTCGAGCCTCATCTTGGTCCATTGCGAAAGTACCGAGGCATTGAGCTTCCGCTTGGAGTAGAAGACGGTTAAATATGCAGGACGTAGGGGAGAATGTCTTCCACCCTACTGTAGACATGCGCTAGTGGTAGCCAATCGATAAGGGGCGATAGGCCCACGCTGACGTTATGAAGCTCCCTGACGCGACAGTTACCATTCTTGGACCGTGAACTCTCGATGGTAGCCTGCATGGCTTCTTCTTAACATCACACTCTCTCATGCGACAGTTCTTCGAGTAAGGGGATGACTGGTGTACCCAGGCTATGACATGGTCGTAGTGATTCTGCGACGAGGGCAACTCCCTTGATCACTATCAACGTTGAGTATAGAGAACTAAGACCGCCAGCATGGGTGTGAACGGCCTCTGGACGGTGATCCAACCTTGCGCCCGTCCCACCAACTTGGCAACGCTCAATCGCAAGCGCCTTGCCGTTGATGCCTCTATCTGGATTTACCAGTTCCTCAAAGCCGTCCGTGACAAGGAGGGAAATGCTTTGCGCAACTCGCATGTTGTGGGCTTCTTCCGTCGTATCTGCAAGCTGCTCTGGTTTGGCATTCAACCAGTCTTCGTATTCGATGGCGGCGCACCTATTTTGAAAAGACAGACTATTCAAGGGCGCAAGCGTAGACGTGAGGGTCGCAGAGAGGATGCTGTCAGAACTGCAGGCAAGTTGTTGGCAGTGCAGATGCAGAGGATCGCGGAGGAGGAGCAAGATAAAAGGAAAAGAGAGAAGCAGCGCGACATTTCCGCCAGAGAAGAAGCACAGCAGGAGGTGATCCCCGATGCAGACAAGTTGGTCTACGTCGACGAAATTGGCATGTCGCAGAAGGAAAAGCAGCAGACAAGGAAGTTCTTCAAGCAAGATGCATACCATTTACCCGAGCTTGATGGCGGAATCGCAAACATGGGAAAGCCAGAAGATCCACGGATTATGAGTGTAGAGGAGTTGGAAGAGTATGCTCGACAATTTCACGACGGAGAGGACATAAACCTTTACGACTTCAGCAAGATCGACTTCGATGGCGAATTCTTCAAAAGTCTGCCGCCTCCGGATAGATACAATATCCTAAATGCAGCACGTTTAAGGAGTCGACTGAGGATGGGCCTTAGTAAGGAACAGCTGGATGACATGTTCCCGGACCGGATGGCCTTCTCGAGGTTCCAAATCGAGAGAGTGAAGGAGAGAAACCATCTCACCCAGCGACTCATGTACGAGGTGGGCATGACAGGTACGGACTTAACTCTAGGAGTCAATGCCCGAGTAGCTGGGGAAAAGAACCGAGAGTATATCCTTGTGAAAAACGAAGGTGTGGAAGGTGGCTGGGCTTTGGGTGTGGTGAGCAAGGAGAAGGATGTGGGAGAAGCACACAAACCCATTGACGTGGATGCCATCGATATCCAATATCAATCCAAGGAGGCTGAGGACGAAGATGAGGACGCTGACTTTGAAGATGTGCCAATCGAAGGCCTGAACCGACTACCGAAGCGCTCTGCCGCTGCAGGCATGCAGACAGCCCAAAGGATTGCGTCTCAACGTCAGCAGCTCTATAACACCCACCAACATGAAGTTGATGGGGACGAAGAAGGATCACTGTTTGTTGGCGGCAATTCAGGAGACGTGGACTGCCTTTTCGAGGAGCAGCCGAAGGAGAGGATCCATCCCGAGGAAGAAGATGACCTCAATCGTGCAATTGCCTTATCTCTACAAGCCCAGCACGGTGTTGGGCTTGAAACAGAGGCTGATGACGAGTTCGAAGATGTCCCAATTGACGAACCTAAGTGGAAACAAAAATCGGTTGAAGCGCCGAAGCCAATCACAGCCAAAGGCGGCTCCATGATTGCTCACATTGTCAACAATAGAGCGAATGCCGCGGTACCGAAACGCAAGGAGAAGGATACAAATACCGACAGCGACAGTGAAGAGGACATGCAGGCCATCCTTGCGAGATCCCGGAAAACAAGAAAACCCCAACCCGCGCTCGTAATGGAGAATAAGAAGAATCCGTTTGACGGACCGTTACCCTTTCCTAAACTCGCGTGGGGATCATCCCTTTTTCCAATAAAGGCGCCGCACAAGGGCAAGGAAATGGTCAAGGAAGCCGGTGGTCAGGAGCCTCAGAATCTCGCCGATGATATGGCTGGTGGCTTTGAAGCCGCTCCCCAGGACCAAGATGCACCGAAGCCTCTACCACCATGGATGATAGATGATACCGATATCCGGGAATCTCTAAAGAAGCAACAAGATGCTGATAGAGAGATTAACGCCGAAGACAGGCTAGCGGCCGAAGAAGAAGAAAGACTCCGCCGTAAGAACTTTCAAGATCGTCTAATTGAGATTGATTCTTCCTCCGACAGTGGCAGCGATACCGAGGTTGTCGAGATTCCTCCCTCGCCCGAAAAGCCGGATGATACTCCTATAATCATTGAAGATGAACAGACCCCGAAGAAGACAACGGAGTCCGAGATATTGAACGCTGCGCAAGCTTCAGAAGCCGAGCCACTGGCAGTATCAAAGAAAATATCACAATCATCACCCGACCCAGAATTTGAGGAAGTACATATACCTGAGACTACAAGCAAGGCCATTACAAGAGAAGGCCAACCATCAGATTCTCCAGAACCATTATTTGAGGACGTTCCAGCACCTGAACCAGTTACCGAATCTGCCCCCTTTGAAGAAGATCCTGAACTAGATGTTCCAGTTTCTATAGAGGCAGAGAAAGCGGCTGCCGCTGAGGATGACGAACTATTCGATGGCTTCGATGATGACGATTTTAGTGATCCTGGTGACGAGGAGCTCATGGCACAAATGGCTGAGGAAGCTGAAGAACACGCTCGATTCGCCAGTGAGCTAAATAACAAATCAGCACAGCAAAACAGGGAGGACTATGAGACGGAGTTACGCGCTCTTCGGAGCCAGCAGAAGAAGGATCGCCGTGATGCAGATGAGGTTACACAGGTGATGATCACAGAATGCCAGGCTCTTCTTCGACTTTTTGGCATTCCTTACATCACGGCTCCAATGGAAGCTGAAGCCCAATGTGCAGAACTGGTTCGGCTTGGCTTAGTTGATGGAATTGTCACCGACGATTCGGATACTTTCCTTTTTGGTGGCACTCGCGTTTACAAGAACATGTTCAACAGCAACAAATTCGTGGAATGCTACCTTGGCGTCGATCTTGAGAAAGAGCTTTCTCTATCTCGTGAGCAGCTTATTTCACTTGCCCAACTTTTGGGATCCGATTACACCGAGGGCTTGCCTGGAGTCGGTCCTGTCACTGCTGTTGAGATTCTCTCGGAATTCCCAGGTAAGACTGGGCTTGAGAATTTTCGAGAGTGGTGGCTTTCCGTACAATCTCATTCACGCCCCAAGGACGCAGATATCTCGACTCCTTTCCGCAAGAAGTTTCGCAAATCCCAAGGCACCAAGCTCTTCCTACCTCCTGGGTTTCCGAACCCTGCTGTTTATGATGCATACCTCAACCCGGAAGTTGATGACAATGCCGAGCCGTTCCAATGGGGTGTACCGGATCTAGAAGGACTCCGACAGTTTCTGATGGCCACTATTGGATGGGGCAAGGAGCGGACGGATGAGGTTCTACTTCCCGTCATCAAAGACATGAATAAGCGGGACAGGGAGGGGACGCAAAGTAACATTACGAGGTTCTTTGGAGGTAGTGTAGGAGTCGGCGCCAAGGAAGCCTTTGCGCCGAGACAGAAGGTGCAGGGTAGTAAGAGGATGGCAGCAGCCGTGGATAGGCTGAGGGCGAACGTGACCGGAGAGGGAACAAGCAATGGCGAGAATGGAGCGGGGAAACGCAAGAGGGCGGCAAGGGTAGATATTGTTGGCGAGGATGATGATTTTATAGGCGATGAAGACGAAGAGGTTGATGCGGCGAATGTTCAAGGTCGTGGCAAAGGAAAACGTTCAAAGGCGTCCTAGGCATTTGACTGAGATATAAATCTTGGACTATATATATTGTATAATATTGAAACAATACGACGTGTGGTATTGTATAAGAATGTTGATCTGGAGACGGCCGACTAGCTCTCATGAATGGATAGCAACCCTGAAAACCGAGCTTGAGAGAGAGGCGACCGAGCTCTCAAACTAGAGCAAGTTCAAGCTCTATCTATAAGGATAAGCCAGGGGTAACAAGGATTCGGGTGCATGGGTCTTGCGAGCTCATGGTTACGTAAGAACGCGAAAAACAACCCAATATGTCTCGATCTTGAACGTCGAATTATTTATAATTGGGAAGGGACATATTACTGTTTAAGACAGACAAAAGAACCGTATAATCCATCGTTCCTGTGGAAAGACTAATCTAAACGGCCATTATCTCCCGGAACTAAGTCCACTACTCAGCGCAGAGTGTAGATACTTTTCCCATGGAACTTCGCAGTTTGATAATAGCCCGGGGAAACTTCGGCAGCATGTTAGGCTGCTACTCACGTGCCGTCGTTACTTACCTTCCAGGCCATCGGATTCATGAACGCCCGATTGCGAACTTGCGATAGACTCTATCTCGACATCATCATTCCCACGATTTATTTCCCCCCGTCCCCTCCTTCGCCGCCATGTCGCCTTCCATGGACCAACGCGAGCTCGAGATGCGCGTCAAAGCGCTGACCAAATGCGTCGCTGCCAATGAGCCCCCGGAGAACGCTATCAAGCTGCTCAAGACATTAAAGGACGATGCGTCCCCCACGGAGGAGATGCTCAGGGTGCGTACGGGATTAGAATAATGCCCAGTCTATTTTTGCGCCTTCTCGATTCATGGCTTTTCCCTCTGGACATGCGTCTGTCCCGCTAGATGAGCGTGTCTTTGTTGGGCACGGATGTGCACTTCAATTTGCGCCCGCGCCTGCACACACCCCGTCGTTATTTCTCTTTCAAATTGAATCATACTAACGGTACAACCTCATTCAAATAGGCGACTCGAGCTGGTGTCTTCGTTGGTAAACTCCGATCAAATCCGAATAAAGAGATCGCGCGCGCAGCCTCCGAATTAGTCATAAAGTGGAAGAAGCTTGTTGAGCAAGAGAAGAACTCGAAACTGCACAAAGCGAAGATGGGATCCCCGGCTCCCGCTCCCGCATCGTCACCTGCTGCACCGCCATCCTCATCCAATAGCGGTACGAAGAAAGCCTTCAAAGGTGACCCCGAGAAGCGCAAGTACGATTCCGACGGTGTTGACATCAAGCGTACCGACTCGAATGTCCGAAACCAGTGCATCGGTCTTATATATAATGGTCTGGCCTACCGTTCAACAGCCCCCGAGGGCGACGTCATCGCGAAGGCTGTTGCTGTGGAACACGCTGCTTTCAAGGAGTTCAAAGGGGAGACTGCAGACTACAAGAAGAAGATCCGATCGCTATTCGCAAATCTCAAGGTCAAGACCAATAAGGAGCTCGGTCGCCAAGTCATGTCCGGGAAAATTGAGCCTCACAGGTTCGTCGTCATGACTGATGAGGAGCTGAAGAGCGAGGAACAACGGAAGAAGGAGGTCCTGTTAGAGAAGGAAAACATGAGGAAGTCGCAGGTTCCCAAGGCAGAGAAGAGTTACAGTCAAGATTTGGAGTGTGGCCGTTGCAAGCAGATGAAGGTCAGCTACACACAAGCTCAAACGCGCAGTGCTGATGAGCCGATGACGACCTTCTGCGAGTGTATGCACTGTGGACATCGGTGGAAGGTATGTGACCTAAGTCCCAGGAAACCCGCGACCCTCAGACTGACATTTGGCGATAGTTCTCTTGATGTTTGGCGGTGGCGTTTCGTTTCGCACGGCAGGATTTGTATTGTACTGCGGCGCGAATATCGGGGAATACATGGAGTTATAGGAAATGGGAGTGGCGACTTGACTTGTACCAAGAACGAAGATTACGGGCGCGCGATACCTCTCTTATTTCTTACAGTAAGAATTAGTGTCTCACAGGGGAGACAGGTTTTTTGGTTTCATCGATACGCTAGATCAGAATTAGACTTTGATGGGCCCCTGTCTTTGAGATGAACTCCGTTTCCACGTCACATGGTTCTATTCCCGTCGTTGTCGATTCATGATTGCTCATATTGTCTCGGATATCCCCAGCTCCTTAAACAGGCTTGCAGCCTCCTCTTCTTCCAGCCCCATCTCCTTGATCTGTTTCCAGAACTTGCTCAAGTGCCGTGTACCAGAGTCGCATAGGATGGTGACGACTTGGCTCCCAGGTGGGAGTGTCATAGCTGTTACGACGGCGGCGACGCAGTTGACGGAGCTGCTGCTGCCGACGAAGATTCCGTCGTTCTCAACCAGCCATCGCGCCATCCTGCAGGCTTGCTCGTCGCTCACCTTGACAGCGTCGTCGATGATTTCCCGCCCGGCTTCGAAATTCTCGGTGATGCGGTTAATGCCGATGCCCTCCACGATAGTGTCGACCTGTTGGCGGCGTCGGGTGCCCTCCCTCTCTGTAGACGAGTACATGACGCCGTGCCTAACCTTATTGTATAATCCGCTCCCCTGCGGATCTGCCAAGACAACCTTCAGTTTGGAGATCTTTGCTTCCTCCTTCAAATACTTGGAAACCCCTGAGATTGTGCCTCCTGTTCCCGCGCCAGCGACGAAGGCGTCTATATCACCGTCCGTCTGTTTCCAGATCTCTGGACCGGTCGCCTCAAAATGCGCTTGCCAATTCGCCGGCGACTCAAACTGATTCGCGAAGAATCCCTTGCTGCCGTCCTTGAACTTGTCGGCATGCTCAATAGCGCGCCGCCGAGCCAAGTTCACGAAATGGTCAGGGCTGGTGATAGGCGCCGGGGTAACACGCTCAACTGTCGCGCCAAGGTGGTGTAGCAAATCCGACTTCTCTAGAGCCTGATCATTAGGCATGCAAATATGCGCCTTGTAGCCCATTGCGCGCGCGAGAGTTGCGAGGGAAATACCCGTACTGCCGACGGTGCCCTCGTAGATGGTGTCGCCTTGGTGGGGAGTCAGGAGGCCTTCTGCTTCTGCTTGGCGGATCATGTTCAGGGCGACACGGTCTTTCGGGCTGTTACCAGCCCCATTGAGAAATTCAGCTTTGGCCAGGATTGTTCGACCCGTTGCTTCGGAGAGGGATCGAATCTTAATGAGGGGAGTGTTGCCAATGCAGGCTTCGATGCCCTCTGACAAGCCTCTTTCCTGTAGCTGAGGTGAAGCGGTCTCGTGGTCTTCCAACTGAACCGGCTGTCCCCAGAATAGACTGCTTCTCCTCGAATCGACTCCTTTCGAGCGCCGCCTCTTGCGCTGATACCGCCTCTCAAGGTCGGGGTAGAAATCCTTCAAACCCAACGTAACGACCATGCCGGCCACGAAGGCCAGCGCCACGGCTGCGGAGCCATAGGCTTTAGGGTGGTCGCTCAAAGACATGCTCTACAGCTGCTGAAAGCTTTTCTTGAATTAGAAATCCATAGCCGCAGGCCAATGTCTGCAAGGCCTAAGATTAGGATACTAAGTGTCAGGTTGGGATGTGTCGCGACTGAACGAAATAATGACTTCGAGATTCAGGAACAGTCTGATGTCATGTGGAGCTTCTTTCACGCTTGCACTTCGACCCTAGCTACACCCCTGCACGGCTGCTTCTCCCACCCGAGATACAACCGGGAGCTCGGGCCATTCATATTCAACATTCCCATCCCGACCATCACGACGAGCAGAACCGCCGATACCTTCAAGATCAGGATGGATTCTCCCATTGTGGCCCAGATCTTTCGCCAACTGTTCCGTCACCGCCCTCGCGGATGCCAGAGCCGGATACCGCATCTGAACAATGGCCTACGCCATGGCTCAGGCCATCAGAGCCGCTCGTACGTTGCTAAACGGTCACTGGACCATGGGATGAAGACGAACGAGAGTCGGTGGCAGCAGAGGACGCATATCCTCCCGCAGGATCGGTCAGCAGAGTTTGCAGAGTATCCGTACATCACGCTTCAGGAGCTGAAGCAGAGGGCGGAACGACCGCGGAAGGTCAAGATGCTGCTTCGGGACTTTATAGACGGTTAGTTTCCTTCCAATCGTTCAAACGCAGAGGACTCAATGGCTAACTTTTTGGCAATATAGATAGTCTATACAATCCACACTATGGTTACTTTTCCAAGCAAGCCGTCATCTTCAGCCCCGGCGAACCCTTCGATTTCAATTCCATGCGCGATGAGCTGGAGTTCCAAGCCGAGCTAGGCAAGCGGTACACTGAATTCGAAGACCTGCTCGACGATCGCGATGGCGAGAATGAGACACGCCAGCTCTGGCACACCCCTACGGAGCTCTTCAGACCGTACTACGGAGAGGCCATCGCTCGCTACTTAGTCTCTAATTACCGCCTTACCACATATCCCTACCATGACCTCCTCATCTACGAGATGGGCGCCGGGCGAGGCACCCTCATGCTCAACATCCTCGATTACATCCGCGAGGTAGATCCGCAAGTCTACGCGCGCACGAAATTCAACATCATCGAAATCTCCTCCTCGCTTGCCGCCCTCCAGAACCGGCATTTGCTTGCCAGCGCCGCATCTCGAGGCCACTCCGACAAGGTCGAGATCATCAACAAGTCCATCTTCGAATGGGGCCAATACGTGCCGTCGCCGTGCTTCTTCCTAGCAATGGAGGTCTTCGATAACTTCTCTCATGATGGCATCCGGTACGACGTCATGACTGAGGAGCCCCTGCAGGGACATGTGCTCATCGATGCCGACGGCGACTTCTACGAGTTCTACGTCCGCGAGCTCGATCCCATTGCGGCTCGATTCTTTCGTGTTCGCCACGCTGCTACGGGAGGAAACTACCCCAAGCCGTACCCTACCAATCCCGTCCTGCGCTACCTATCTACCAAGATGCCCTTTGCAGCTAACTTGTCGGACCCCGAGTTCATCCCAACCCGTCTGATGCAGTTCTTCGACATCCTCGAGAAATACTTCCCTGCTCACCGGCTCTTAACCTCGGACTTTGACTCCTTGCCCCAAGCTGTCAAAGGGCTGAACGCCCCAGTCGTACAGACACGGTTCCGGAGGAGGATGGTGCCGGTGACGACCCCCCTGGTAAGCCATATCACGCTGCATTCGTGGCAAACCCCTACTAACATCGTCCTAGGTCCATCAAGGCTACTTTGATATTCTCTTCCCTACAGACTTTCGAATCACAGAGGCCATCTACCGAGCCATCACAGGGAAATTAACTCGTGTGATGTCACATGGCGATTTCCTTAAGAAGTGGGCGTACGTGGAGGATACGCAGACGCGCAGTGGGGAGAACCCGATGTTATCGTATTATCGCAACGCCGGTGTGTTAGTGACTATATAAGCATGGATGAAACGACTTGTATTAGTAGATATACTGTACTTGTAGAAATCGGAATATACCCCTCTGTGGAGACGGACAACACTCCGTTCTATCAAGTTTAGAGTATCACGAGTAATGACATGCACATTGTGTAAACCATCTATCCCATTCCCCATCAGTTCATACGACCAGATTCTCAAAGTCTTGAAAAGTTACATCATCTCAGTTCCACATGGGTCGAGACTAACAACATTGTTCCGAATATCCTCATCTACAGCTTCAATTTCTCTTCCAACCACTTTGTGGCGGTCTCAACACCATCATCGATCTTCTCAGGCTTAGTACCCTGGCCTTGTCGCGAGGGTTCCTTGCCGCCGGAGCGTCCTCCGATGACCTCCGAAACGGACGCAGCCCATTTCTCGGCGGTGACGCCTTGAGAAGACAGGTGCTGTTAAAGTTGTTAGTACGCATGATCAGAAAACTACGGGTTGGCGTGAGACTTACTGTACCGACGTAGACACCGTGGACGACGCCCTCATCCTGGCTACCACCAAAGATGTAAACTGACTTCTCCTTATCCTTGCCCTGGTAGTGCTTGACAACCTCAGTCAAGGCCTTGGCATTTGCGCCAATTGGCAGCCGTCCAACAAACCACTTGGCATCCTCATTCTTTTCGAAGTGTGCAAGCACCGCCTTGAGCGCAGTCTTAGCCTCCTCCTTCTGTCGCTTCTTTTGCTCCTGCACAACAGCTGTGGCAATCTTCTGGAAGCGCTTATTGAACTCCTCCTTGGTCAACGTTGAGATGACAAGCTGGCTGAGGTCTTGAGACACGGCCTTGACCTGAGCCTCCTTCTCAGCGCCGAAAGGCAGCTTGTCAAGAACGTCGAGTTTCTTGGCGAACTCCTCGGCTTCTCGTTGAACACGGTGCGCTTCTTCGCCAGTGTAGGCGATGATACGACGGATACCCTTGGCGATACCGCTCTCTTCGACGATGATGAGATCCTTGATCAGACCCGTCTGCTCGACGTGGGTGCCGCCGCAGAACTCAACGCTATACTTGCGCCACTCGGGGTTCTTGGGCTCCTCAAGCATTGTGTCGATGTCGACGCCAATAGAGACGACGCGAACAGGGTTAGGGTAGGTCTCGCCGAAGACAGCTCGGACACCCTCGATCTGGCGGGCGAGGTCCAAGTCGACATCCTTAGCAAAGATCTTCGAGTTCTGTCGGATGTACCCATTCGACCGGTCCTCGATCTGCCTCAGCTCCTCGATCTTGACACCGGTCTTGTGGGAGAAGTCAAATCGTAGCTTGTCACTATCGACTAGCGATCCCTTCTGGTTAACTTCGTCGCCGAGGACTTCTCGGAGAGAGTGGTTCAGCACGTGAGTACCAGTGTGGTTGTTGCGGATAGGTGAGCGCCGGAGCTCGTCGTACTCGCAGATGACCTCGTCCCCTGAAGAAAGGGTGCCATACTCAATATATCCGCTGTGAAGTATGTAGCCACCAAAGTTCTGGACGTCCATCACCTTGAATTCCGCAACATCGTCAATGATGAACTTTCCGGTATCAGCGACCTGGCCACCGGACTCGGCATAGAAGTTAGTCTCGTCAATCAAAATTCCTAAAGGAGTCTTCTCGGGAAGGTCCTTGGTCGACTTGACAAAGCTCTTGCCATCGTAAATGTACTGGATTTTGCCTTTGCTATCACCCTTGACGAATTTCGCATCGTCGTTTGTTCGGGGAACTTGCAATTGCTGTTCAAGCTCCGAAATTTGGTGCACATCGAGCTTCGAGAAGGTCTGGACCGACTCCTTGACGGCCTTGCTAGCCTCGCGGGCCTTTATCCGCGCAGCCTCGACCTCAGCCTCATCAATGTCAAGCTTCCGCTCCTCTGCCATCAACTTAGTCAAGTCGACGGGAAACCCAAAGGTATCGTATAGTCGCCACACAACGTCGCCATCCAATCTCTTTTGGCCATCCTTAGCTGCCTTCGCAGCGTACTTCTCAAACTGAGCCTCGCCACGATCGAGAGTTCGCGCAAAGGCCTCCTCTTCCTCGTCAAGGATTTCCTTGATGTCCTGCTGCTTCTTGACCAGCTCAGGAAACTGCTCACCCATCTGGTCAACGAGAGCCGGCAGAATCTTGGAAAAGAAAGAGCCGATATCGGCGTTGAAGTATTTCCTCGCATATCGTACACCTCGTCGAAGGACTCGTCGGACAACGTAACCTCGGCCATCGTTGTTAGGCACCGCACCGTCGGCAATGGAAAATGATAGCGTTCGAATGTGGTCAGCGACGACTCGGTAGGCAGTGTCGATGCCATCTACATCGTCCTCTCCGTACTTGTCGGTATAGGGTCTAGCTCCGGTAACATCCTGGATTTGTTTGAATAGGGGGGTAAAGCAATCGGTGGCGTAGTTGGAGATGGTATTTTGAAGGGCAGAAACTAGTCGCTCGTAGCCCATACCAGTATCAATGTGCTTGGCGGGTAGTGACTTGAGGCTCTTGTCCTTTTGGCGGTCGAACTGGATAAAAACGTTGTTCCAGATCTCCACAACCATGGGATCGTCCATGTTGACCAAGTGGGCAGCATTTCGACCACCAATCTTGTCGTAGTGAATCTCACTGCAAGGGCCGCAAGGACCTTGGTCACCCATCTCCCAGAAGTTATCTTTCATATCGCCCGGCAGGATATGATCCTCCTCCACGCCCAAGGACCTCCACAACTCCTTGGCTTCCAGATCAGGCTCGAGACCCAAATCAGGGTTGCCCTCGAAGTACGTAACGTAGAGGCGCTGAGGGTCGAGGCCGTATACCTTGGTCAAAAGCTCCCAAGAATACGCCACGGCTTCCTTCTTGAAGTAGTCGCCAAAGGACCAGTTGCCCAACATCTCGAAGAAGGTGTGGTGGTAGCTGTCCTTGCCGACATCGTCGAGGTCGTTGTGCTTGCCGCCGGCGCGGATACACTTCTGGCTGTCGACAGCGGCCTTGACACTGGCCAAAGGATCCGTCTTCCCAATAGTACCGAGGAAGATGGGCTTGAACTGGTTCATGCCGGCGTTGGTGAAGAGCAAGGTGGGGTCATTGTGAGGGACGACGGACGAGGAGGGCACTGTAACACGATCGTCAGCATTAATACACGTCGATTCCGAGGAGCAGAGGCTTCTTGGACGAGCCAGAGATAGCACTCCAGCTCATCGTAGGTGGCAAGTTGCCGTGCCCGCACTATCGCATACCTATCGTGTGGCCCCTCTGCTCAAAATATTCGAGGAACGTCTGGCGCACCTTGGCGGCGGGCCACTTGACATCAGCCATTGTCGCGGAGGAATAAGACCGACTCGAGGAGAATAAATCGAAAAGCGCCGTCTTGGAGTTGACGATGCTCGGGCGCAGGGTCGCGGCGGCGGTTGTTCGGTGGAGGAGTTGCAGTGGCGGCGGCTTGTAGAAAGTTCTACAAGAATGAGTCAAGAATACATAAGAAGGTCCAGCGGTCGCTATCGCTCTCCCGCGCCCGGCCGAGCTGCAGCACGTCCACATCCACATTCGGCAATTAACAACCACCTCCCCTTCTTTTTATCATCAGAATTCCCTCGAGACTTTTCGTTGTTCTTTTTTGGCGGTTTTGAATGTCAATGGTTGGGAAAGAGCTGCGTCGCGGGGGAAAATAATTCCATGGCAAGATGATGTTGCACGGAGCGCAATCTCCCTCTGTCTCGCCGGCCCATCCCGCTACCACTGCTGCTGCTGAGGCTTTCAGCCAGACAAGGCGGATGAGGCGAAAGAGGAAAGCCGAATCGCAGGACAACGAGCGTCTGTCCAAGCGACTGAGCCTTCTGAATATCGGTACGTCCTTGAGACAGGATCGCACGTTGATGAGAAAACTTACACGTTCGTAGAGCAGAATGGCCCCAAGCTGTACGTCCCCGTCGAGGCCCCCTCCATCGATGCGAATGCGAACCCGCCAGCTGCCGACACGCCCGTAAAGAAAGATAAAGCTACTATCCCTGATGATGTGATGGAAGTGGACGATTCGAAGCACAAGGTGTATATCTACAACATGGACGACGAGCTCTCTTCCGACAGCGAGAGTGACGATGGAAAGCTGGTCTTCTTGCCGGACATTGAGAAGCACCTGCGGGCGAACAGGATCCCTCCTTCAGTGCTGGCAAACAGTGAGGGCGAATTGGCTGGGATGCAGCTGGTTCTCTACAGTGATCCCAAGTCATTGACAGTTCCGGAGGAGAAGGACAGTGTTCGCAAGGCCATCATCGAGTCACGACATCGGGTAAGAGAGCAGCAACGGCTTGAACGGGAGGGCAGGACGACACCCGCTCTGACGAATGACGCATCTCCAGATGGACAGGTGAGACGCGGAGACAATGTGGCCCCAGAATATGATTCCGATGCGATGGATATCGACTAGAGCACACGTGTATTATACCCAAGGATATGGAGTTCTGGATGCGGTTTGTACAGGCAAGCGAGGCGATAAGGTAAACAAATCGACGGTTATTTATTTCTATTCATGATCTATATAATAGGTTCAAGAGTCCTCTTGTAGAGGTGAATCCGATCCTCGGATAGCAGCCAGTCCATGCCTTTCCAGCGAGTCAATCGTGCCATGTCCCAACACTCTTCCCTTCCAACATCGCCCTCAGTGCTCCTATCTCGTCGCAGGCGGCGGCCCTGGTGGTGGCGCATAGTCTTCCTCTGCAGGCCGTCTCTGGTCCATCCTGCCCTGCACCGGATCTACCTTTGAGCCCCCTTCTGGCGGCCCTTCATACATGGGCGGCCGGGACGGATCATACACCGGCGGGGGCATATTATGCATCGGATACCCATTAGGTTGGTTGTTAGGGTAGTTTGAGTATTGGGGCTGGGGATATGCGTAGCTGGGATCGACTTGCGCAAGGGCTCGTCGGCTCACGAGGCACTGCGAACCGGCTTAGCTCCACGAATGCGATGCAGGGTGGCAGGTTGACTTACTCGGTGATACCTAAGAGGCATTAAGCCCTTCTTGAGTCTCGATTTGGCGTGCAAGTATCCGCCGATGATCCAGCCGAGAAGGATGGTGACGAGGAGGACGAATACGGTCCACTTGACGATGACGCCCGTCTTTCGCAGTCAGCAACCCCTGCATCGCAACTTGGGAGACGACGATACTTACATCGCTGTACCACCAGGGAACAGCATATCCGTCTTCTTCCACGTACCCGATCGGCAGATCATTGCCATCGTCTCTAGGCTCTATTGCCCGCTTCACAAATGCCGCCATTATTGCTGAACAGCGTGTCGCAACTTGGAGGTTGTAAGTAGAGGGTGGACAGAGTTCGGGTCTAGAACGAGCGTTGCCAAGGTGTTTGCAGCCAACACAAGCTTGGCGGCCTCTCGCACCAAGATGCAAAGGGTACGGCTAAAATTTAATGAGAAACTTTGACAGTAAAGAAAAGAAGCTATCTTAAGTCGCGGTCGTCAATAAAGAACGACTAGAGCCTGGTCTCCCAGGGAGGAGCAGCTACGCCGTGTGTGGCATGAGCGTTTCCAGTGTCACCGTCTGCGGCAGTCGTTACGAATATCGTGTTTCAGGAGCTCGACGCCGGGGGAATGTATGACATCCGGGCGGCAAAATACACTCCAGCCCGTACCACTCTTTGTACTCTACTGTTTGGTGGCTTTCAAAGCCTGTGATCCGATGACTCGTCTGTTTCCTCTTGGCGGCATAGCCGCCGCTGTTACTGCATGTGTGCCTATTCATAGTTCGTCTTTGAGTGGCCCTTCCACCTGTATCCCTTCAATGCCGCCCAGATCAGTAGATGGCCATGATGGCTTTCCCGGGCACATTGGATTAACCTGATGCCTAGAGTGTCTCAAAGCCACTGTCGCAGTGTCACGAATGCCCAGAGAGGCCCCGTCCCGCGTCCATTGTTGTACGGAATCCACTAGTACCCAGTGTCTGGTTCTACATGCCAACCACATTCGCAAACATGCCTACCGGTGTTGCTTGGAATACCATAGAAGCAAACAATCGCTACAAGGGCGCAAGACATCGTACCGGTTAACTGGAATCATATTGAATCCGCTCATGCTGTAATATCTTAAATCAAAGACGCCGTCGCTGAAATGCATGCTTCCCATAAGTCTAAACGCCCTCCATGTGTCCAACCATCCATTACAACCCTAGGCCTCCTCCTGCCCATGCTTGGAATCCGTTGCCAACCTCGGGAGGGATGTCAGGTTGCGGGCGTGGTGGTAAACCTTGGTCTCGTCTCCGAGCATTTTCTCTCTCTTGGTGCGCCTGTTGCATTCGCTGCCGGTAATAGAGTAGAAACCCGAGAGCCAAGGTGATGAATATGATTAAGAGACTCTCAATAGCCCCATCGTCTTCATTTAAACCCTCACCGTTGCCCATAGTTCCGTCGAAAATATCATCTGTATAGTATTCTTCATCATAGGCAAGGCCGTCCTCTTTGAAGAAGTTCGCCAGCCACTCAGAGGCAGAGCGATGCTTACGGGGTTCTGTATCTTGTCAGTATTTGCAAGGAAAAGCATCAGACTCTAATTACTTACTAGGTTCGTCCTGGATAGAATGTATTGGGCCATGCGTAATAGTGTTCCAAGCACTTCGTAATCGAAGTTTGAGGAGGCTCAGCGTTACGGGAAGGTATGCTTCCTCGTTAACCTCCAAGGCAAGGTCGTAATACCTCTTCGCGAGGTGGAAGTCCTGATCCAGTCCGATACCGTTCTCATGCATCCATCCCAGATTGAACAGAGCCTGGGCGCTCTGGGAATAGTCGGACGCTCCAGTGTAGCACTGAACAGCCTTTGCAATGCTCGGTTCTGTTCCGATGCCATAGAAGTAGTAGTCGCCCATCTTGACCAGTGAATCAACATTGGATTGCCTTGACGACCGTGTCCAGTAAACAAGGGCAAGCTTAGGGTTCTCCAAGAGACTGGTCTCGTCTCTGGTACTCCGGAACCATGAAGCAAAGGGCATCCGCGATTGGACAGAGTCTAGCATATACGCGACATTGGTTTGGGCCTTTTCGTAACCTTGCTCGGCGGCAAGCAAATACTCAAGAAAAGCCAGCTCGTAGTCGCCAGCTTCGTATGCTTCGTTAGCATCAGCCCAGGAAGATACAAGAGGCTCTGCCTTCTCTGCCACACTCTTGTAGTAGGTGTGAGATGAACTACACAATCTCTCGCGTCCAACACCATGGTAGACCATTTCTGCGATGTAGTAGTGCGCCTCGATGTGACCGTGTCGCCCTGCCAACTCGAAATAGTTATTCGCGATCCTGACGTCTTCCTGACCTCCTTGGTCGAGATATAGCTGCCCCATCTGGACCTGTGCCGGGGCGTAGTCTTGATCGGCAGACGTCCTAAAGAGTTCCATAGCCAGTTTAACATTTGTCCTTACCCCGTAGCCTTTAAGAAGCATCAAGCCGAGGCCATGCTGTGATTGGGCGTCCCCATGAGTGACACCACGTTCGAACCAAATCTTTGCTCTTTCGAAGTTTTGCTTGACACCATCGCCTCTCAAGTATATCCGACCGAGGTAGCCGGCGGCCTTAGATACTATCTTCTCGATCCCCGGCTTATAGTTCTCAAGTACTCGGCCGTCCTTCTTCCAATACCTCGATGCGACAAGGAAGAAGTACCTACGAGCTAGATCAACATTGCGATCAAGGCCACGCTGGCCTTCGTAGTAAATTCTGCCCAAGTTATACGAGGCCTTAGAATCGCCTTTCTGGGACATGAGATCCAGGTACTCGATAACGTCGTCGATAGCCGCATTCGCATCGGAACCGGGACTTGGCTTGTATGCGTTCATACCTGCGCTCGAGGCGCTGGCTCCTTCTCCGTAGATGCCGCCGTTGTCGTCGGAAATGCGCCACCCCTGGTTGACCCAAGCCATGCCCCCAGGGGGTCCAGATTGGTACCATGCGATAGCCTTGTCAGCCACGCTCTTATAGTATTTCACCGCGGTCTCGCAGTTCTTAGTAGCTCCAATCCCGCTATGATGTCGGTATGCTGTCGCCATCTCGGCGCGGGCATCTCCCTGCATGGCTGCAGCAGTATAATACAAGAGCGCTTTAGCCTGATTGCGAGATACCACTTTACCAATCCCCGTTGAGTAATAAACGCCCAGCATATATTGCGCAGTCGAATTGCCATGCACAGAAGCGAGCTGTTGGTAGTAATCGAAGGCGGTCCCCAGGTTCTTTGGATACGTATGGTTGCCAAAGAAATTCATCTCGGCGAGAATGTATAGAGCATCGGAGTTGTTCTGTCGAGCGGCTTCCTCGAGGAGCCCAACAGCGTTCAAGAGTGGGCCACTTGGGCTGTTGTTATTTTGTGATTGTAATGGCGCGGTGACGGGACCGATCGGAATTGCCTTAACAACGTATTTCATGAACAGCCCGACCAAGCCTGACGGCCGTTGTTTTCGACGATGTGGTGACTGCGGTGCTTTACGAAGCTCGCCTATTGCTGCCTCCACGAGATCCGCGCCTATGACTAGTCAACAATGTCAATGCTTCCACTTGATGAGCTTGCGGATGATCCGTACCAGCTTGCGCCTCGTTGTAATGGCTCTGGCCCACCACAACACCTGGGTTTGGGGCTCCCACATGTTTATTTTGCCCGGCTTGATGGGCAAGCTTGTCTTTGTGGCTTTCGTGGTAGTATTTCGCGTTCGTCGAAGTTACTGATGCGGCCTGCCAAAGCACTGTGAGATGATTAGTACTAAGCTCTGACCATGGTCGTGTGCGTCAGGGAGCAACATACGCAAGAGCCAAACTAACGATTGCCTCATGATTGGCAATTACTATGTATTAGAAGAGTAGAGAAGAATGAAGTTCATCATGTAGTTCTTTGTTCAAGAGGCGGGACGCGGTAGGAGTCGCGGGGTGGTGAAGTACAAGCTGTCCAGTTTGACGTCGACATGGTCGGAGCTCTGAGGTAATGCATGGCGTCCGTAAAGGGGTAAGCGCCATTCTTGGGAAGCTTACTAAGACATCTGCCGTTTGAGCTCGAGAATCAGATTCCACTTCATCTTACCAGAAGACTTCCAACTCCACTTTGTCTTCGGTTCTGTCTACTCATAGTATGCTAAAGGGTTACGTTGATATCGATTCATAATGTACAGTCGGGATATAATAGTTGTAGCTTCGATTGAATAGCAGACTTTGCGATGTGAATCGTTTGAGTCGCGGGACAGGAAGTTGCCCGTTGACAAAGCCGCAGCAGGTAAAGCCTAACTTACACATACCTCAGCGGCCGCTGGAGGCAAGCCATGTAATTACATTTGAAAGATTTGGACTCTCGAGCTTTTCATGTTTGCTTTCTTTGAGTTTCAGCACCTAAATTACCTACCCTAGTCTCATTAACAACCCTGGGTTCCGACACGGGAGGGCTGGAACTTTGGTTACGGCCCCACCCGGAGGGAGGCTACGGTCCGCTCTAAGACTGGCACACAGCGTTGTGGCTTGCCCCGTTCTAGGGCTACTCTGGGCTACTTCAGGCTCCTACACCACTGCGACCACTAAAAGCTGCTGCTGGCATGCGTGAACGCGAAAATCACGGGCAGCGCGTTAATGGCTGGCTACAGGGGGACCGCGTCTCCTAACGCGCCTCTCACCTCCCGCCCCCGACCTCGCTAGGGGCTTCTGACTTCCGCCCGACGCCCAAATCATTTCACACAAAAGCCAGTCCCCAGGACTTCCCAGCCCCATTGATCACTCGAGTTTATTTGACACAAAGTCATCCATCAGTTGACACTTTGGTAATTTTGCAAAGTTTTCAAGATTCCTCGGATACGAAGTGTCATACGTCCTCCTTCAATTCGAGGACTCCTTGTGCATCGACCACCTCCACCTCTCCGTCTCCACCGCCAGATATTCACCATGTCGACCCTCAAGCGAAAGGCCAACGGTGCAGCCAACGATACAGGAGCCAAGAAGCCAAAGGCAAATGGCAGCATTGCTTCCTTCTTCGGGGCTACTACCCCTAAGACAACCCCCACCTCAACCTTCAACAAGGACAAATGGGTAGCCAGCCTCACGCCAGAGCAGAAGAAGCTCTTGCAGTTGGAGATTGATACTCTCGACGAGAGCTGGCTGGTCCACCTGAAGGACGACATTACCAGCAAGGAGTTTCTAGAGTTGAAGCGGTTCCTGGAGAGAGAGACGGCTGCAGGAAAGAAGTGGTTCCCTCCCAAGGAGGATGTCTACTCCTGGTAAGGGCTCAGTCCTACGACATCTCACAACACTTTCTAACTTGAGCATGGAAATCAGGTCCCGACACACTCCTTTCCACAATGTCAAGGTTGTCATCGTCGGTCAAGATCCATATCACAACATAAACCAAGCCCATGGCTTAGCCTTCTCCGTCCGACCCCCAACCCCCGCACCCCCTTCCCTCAGGAATATGTACATTGCTCTCAAGAAGGACTATCCCACGTTCGTGCCTCCACCCAACAGAGGTGGCCTCCTCACAACTTGGGCAGACCGCGGTGTCCTCATGCTCAACACTTGTCTGACTGTGCGGGCACACGAAGCCAACTCCCATTCCAATCGAGGTTGGGAACGTTTCACGCAGCGAGTTCTTGATCTTGTTGCACAGAAGCGATCGAGGGGCGTCGTCTTTATGGCGTGGGGTTCGCCAGCTGGAAAGAGAGTGCAGAAGATGGACAAGCAGAAGCACCTAATTCTGCAGAGTGTGCACCCAAGTCCACTGAGTGCGTCTCGAGGATTCTTCGACTGTGGCCATTTCAAGAAGGCCAACGAGTGGTTGGTAACTCGATATGGTGCGGATGGCGAGATTGATTGGGCATTGGCACCGAACAATTCCACAAAGACACCCGTTCTGCCGGTGGAGGTTGTCAAGGAACATAAGGCCGTCGAGAAGAAGGATGACGACAAGGAGAACGATGTGACTGCCGAAGATGAAGAGGCTCTGGAGGAGGCATTGGCGCTTGCTGAGGAAGAAGCCACCAAGAAAAAGGATGAGTGAGGATCTAACGGCTTGGAAACCAGTGTGCTTGTCTAAGGTTGGCGTTTGGATTATCGGCTCTTGAAGGATATAATGGGCTTTTTGTAGCAGGTTAGGGATTACCGGACCAGTGGGATCCGATAGTGTGTATATTAATCTGTACTTCAAGTATTAAGCTGCAGATGGGGCTAGATTCTGCCTTTATGGGTCAATTGCAAAAACCACAATCTGATCGTTCAATTCGTTCCTCTTTTTGACGATTGTACTAAAGTGACAAGAGGTCGAGCTATATCGAATCCACATATACCTACGTGTCTATCACTAGAAGGGAGGCCGGAGTGGAAGGCATTCGTCCGAGCATCCCCACTCTACGGATGGAGCTGTCCAAGCAGGCATCTACCTTTTTCGAACCCACCGTCTGAGAGCTCCAGGATTCATGGGGGCATGATAATGTTTACCGTCAATTGATATGAGGGCTTAAAGCCCAGGCCATGAATATCACAATTGAGAAACCCCGCGTTCATCACCAGGAAAACAAAAATTCCGGATCTCAGACACCAAAATCATGGGCCGCGGGGAATCATGGGGGATGTATTGGAGAATCAACGTGGACAAACAAGAAAATCCATTTGAAACAGCGATCATCATGTTTCGGTCTAGAACAACCAGTAAGATATTTCAGAGCATGGCAGAGAAGCATGCACGTTGTCAGAGGTTGCATGGACAAGGCCGCATCGTGGTTCACTTCAACGCCTCCGGGATGGAGATGAGGCGGCAGCTCAGCAGGACGTACGTCAACCACTCATGAGAATGTCAAGCTCCAGTCAGCTTTGCTACATGACCTGCATTTTCTGTCCGCCATATGACACCAGGTTGCAATGGCAACCTCCCGGACCCAGCAGGAAGCTACAAAAGCTCCGGTCAAGGTGCCAAAGCCATGCCAGCTCACTCGTCGATCAATCGTTGAAGATGTGACCAATAATGGAGCTCCAGACTGCCGGGTTGTTTCCAAGGCCTTGCATGCGAGCTGATGCGCTGGCCATGCCAACTCATGCAGCGGCTTTTCTTTAGTGGGTGGCTATTGGGCGGATGAGGACGGGTGGGCTTTCAAGAGTTTTTTTCTTTTTTGTCTCGGTATTAATCGCAGGGGATGAGCTCTGGGTATCAACTGTAGCGGCGTTTTGAGCTTGATTCTGCGCAGTTCATGAAGGTTTCCGGCACGGAGGCGCAGAAGATTTTCGTGGTAGACCTTGTTCATCATGGTACTAGAGTCACTAGACAAGGTCGTGGCAGGACAATTGAGCAAGAACCGTCGACGAAGATCATCCCGAATTAGCCAGGGGCTGGCCTTTGAGGTCTGGTGGTTACGCGAGGAGCTTGTTCGAGACGCGCCTTCGTGGCCCTATGGAATGTCGTCCCACGTCAAGGAGAAGTTGGTGGGTGTCACAAATTGGAGCCAAAAGACGGGAATTTGTTAAGGCCAATAGGCGGGGCGACTGACTCTGGAACTAATGGCGCTGGAGGGACCCTCTCGTCGTCTTAGCCTTGTGCTATCCAGCCGTTGCGAAACATAGCGTCCTCGGCCCATTCTTGAAAGATGGGACTTGTGAGGCTCTCGTCCATCTTAGACAAAGAATTAAACGCCATGAGCTCACAGAGAGATCCAGTGGGTCTCGATTAATAAGGTGACCATGGCCAACCAAGCCCATGCCAAGGTGACAATCTACACAAGGCGTAGCAAGGACCCGTAGGCTTAATCCAATACCTGCCGCTCGCAATTGAGGGTTTCACGGTGTGTTCATATCGTAAAATAGGGGAAAGAAATACCCGAGACAGAGACGGCGGCTGATTGTGCTATATTGCGTGTCTCCCCGCATATTTCCAATACGCATAATCAGTTCAATGAAAAGAAAGTCCGGGAATGGAGGCAACATCCATGAGTGGTGTTGTGAAATTACACCGCGCCCGCCATGCAATTAAATTTCAGGATTTCAGGGTCGATGGTGCCCCTCTTGTAACTCCTGGACCGCTTTGTCCCTGGCTCCATCCATCTGCTTCCCGCCCACCTCCACCACCACTAAGCCTTTCTTACCTAGTCTCTCGGTGTTGCTGGACGAAAAAGAAGCTCCTCGCTAACAGTTCGATGTTACCGGTGTCCAGCATGAGGGTGGCTCCGGATGCTTCAGCCCGTTTGTCGCGGAAAGAGTACCAATGGCACCCGAGCTGATTGAGATGTCCGGGTGACGTTGGATGCTTGGGCGGCAGTTCCAGCCTAAGAATTGAGCGTCTAGAAAAAAGTACAGCGACCCCCCCCCCCATGTCCCAATCCTAAATTGGTGATCCCAGCTCAAAGCCCAATCTTAGTGCCGTAGGCCGCCGTTGAACCTGGTCGCTTTATGTCCCCGTCGCGCCCCTGAAGCAACCTGGAGTCTCTCAGTCTCATCTCATCCTCGTCCATCGTCACTTTGTTCCTCCTCCTTCCTCACCAGCTTTTAGTTCTGTAACCCTTTGCGGCATCTGGGACCCCTTCACCCCCGTCTGAATCCTTTGTTTTTCTGTCGATACCCCATACCGATACCAATAACGAACAAGTCTCCTGCGAGGTTCCGTCCCGCATATACCCCCAGTCGACTTACACGTCCCAGTGCGATCGCCGTCTCCAGTCTGCGGCTCTACGTCCCGCCTCGATCTGAACCCCCTCGCCCTGCTCAACGCAGTCTCCCGATGCAAATCGTGTCTGTCCTTTGATGGGACATTTCAAAAGTCATCTTGCGACCTGACATTGCTTTTTTGGGTGGTTTCCAAGTACTCGGTCGCCCAGGACGCTACGACCCCAGCATACACGCCCCTTTGTCACATCCGGGCCACCTCCAGCTTTATTTCTACTGCTGCATGAATTTCGACTCCAATCACACCTGATTTTTAACTTCATCCCGACATTCAATACCGCCGCCGTCGCCCGACATGGCTGGTCTCTTTTCCCGCCTCAAGGGCAAGGACAGCGCCAAAGCCAAGAAGAAGGCTCTCGAGGACCAGGCTAATTCGCAACCGCCAAAACCGCAATGGACAGACGCCTGGGCGCGCAAGACGGTCGAGCCGGAGGAGATCCACGAGCTGATTAGATGTTGCACGGAAGAGCTCAAGGCGCGAGGTATGACATCCCTTTGAGCCACCATGCAGCTGTCCTTGATCCCGACGGCGCCAATGCACTGCTAACCTCTGGTCCGACGATAGCCCTCCAACACCCCTTTCTCCTCCTCCCATTCCGGCCTACCTCCGATCCCAGTGCAGTGCGCACTTTCGTTCGCCACTTCTTCGACTCCCACCAAACCTTGCGCGGCGAGAGCTTGCTTCAGGAGTTGCGCATGACCGAGCCAATGGTACGTCCTTGATATAAGTGTCACGCCATGACCACTAACCCGAGGTATAGGTCATTTCGGGTGTCGCAAAATGGTGCTGGAGTCGCATTCAGGGCGGTATCGTCGGCTGGGATGCGTACGAGCTGTTCAAGGTTGGAGAGATTGGTATGTGAAGGCCATTCCATATGGAATCTTCGTGCCAAACACCCAACGGTGTGGCTAACAACCGCTTAGACTCCAATATGGCCCGAGACTCCTTCAAGACATTCATCCCCATCAGCGTGGAGAATGGCGCCCGACAGCGAATTATTTTCGACTTTTTTGACCTCATGGCAGCAATTGCTGCTTATGGCAAGAACAATGGTCTTGGTGGTCGCAAGCTCTCGCGCATGGCGGCTTGGTGGGCCTTCGAGCACAAAGATACCAACAAGGGTTTCGAAGGTGGTTACAATTCTTGGCTGAGGTGAGTCGCTTCGAAGTACGTGTTGAAATTCATGCTCATTAGTCCCTAGCGCTGCCGATGCTACAAGCCATCTCTTCTTTGCGTATCTCAGGTCCTTGTCGCCTGAGCAAAACGTTGGCGGTATCTCACTGCTCCCAATTTCCCTTCAAAAGCTCCTTTCGGAAACCGAATATCCTCCCATGAGGCCTGACTTGATGATGTCGCGGACAAACAAGGTCGTCATGATTGTAGATACTGTGTCACCCACCCCATTTTCCCTTTTGCGCCGGGCAAGAAACTTCCAATACCGCGACGAGGATCGAGCGCTTCAGGAATTCTCCGAGTACGATGACCCTGTGCAGGCGCTGACTGAAGAGTGTCGCCGAGTCTTGAAGGCGATATCGGCAGCCAACCAATCCCAAGTCTCGAGCTCTAAGCATTCGACAAGCTTGCGCGACGCTTCTTGGTCTCGCTTCGAGGATATTGGCTTTGCCAGCGCATTGGAAGAGGATGACGAGGATGACGAGAGCGCTCTCGCCCAGAGGAGACCACCACAAGGCTTGAGAACCACTCCAGCGTCTGGCACCACCAACCTTGGGAGGCCGACAACCCCCTCATGGGCCGACTTTCTCTCATCTGGATTCCTGGATGACAATCCGAACAGATCGAACGTGCTCCTCCCCCCGGACAAAGTGCTACCGCCGATTGACGCCCAGACAAGACAAAGAAGCTCCCAGTCTCACCGACCAAGACTCGAATCCGACCGTAATCTCGAGCCTGGCGAGCTAGCCAGCATCACTACCTTCGATTTGGATGATGCTTTCTGGTGGGTATGGATGAGTAGTCTCGCACCTGAGGAAACTGCCGAGCGAAAGGCAGCTTTCGGTCGATGCGCAGTTATCGAGGCTGCAATTCGCAACGGCCGATGGCTTGTCATGGAGGAGATGGTGGCTGGAGCTGCCCCTGAGCCTGAAGAGGGAGCCTATATCGCGGAGAAGAAGGGATTCTTCAGCTGGACTAGGCGTACGAAGACCTTGGGTCGCAGAAAGTCCACCGGAAAGCGAGCTCTCGATCGTGGAACGAATGGGCAAAACTATGGCGCCAGCAAGACCAGTATTGGTCCTGACACTCACGCCAGGATCCAGGCCAAGGCTGCTCAGCTTCGAGCTGCAGAGCACCAGGAAAAGCAACAGAGCACGCAACACCAATATCAACGCAGGGGCCGAAGTGATCAAGAGCTGATGGCTGAGAAGACTAATAGTGTTTTCACTTTGCAGCCAACCATCATCGGTGAGGCTTCAGCGGCGATGAAGTGGGCGAAGAAGTATGACAAGGGTACCATCAAGGACGCATACTTGGCCAACAGCAGTGCCGGTCGAGGTTTAACTATGTCCCCCGTTCCCTCCGAGCGTACCAATGGTACCAATGGCCATACGGAAACCAACGGAGGTACAAACGAACTCGACTTACCTCCTCAAGTACCAGCAAAGGAGCCTTCTGTTACACCACCAGCCCCATCCCCTCAACCGCCACAAAGCCCCCCTGCTGTGCTTCCCACTCCCTCGCCTGTCCCTAAGAAAGAAACTGAGAGGAAGCCAGTCCCTGCTGCTCCAGTTGAAAAGCCAACAACACTATCTGACAAGGCTCAGGAGGCCGGTGCTCATCCTCTAGAGCGTTCAGAGCCAGAGGCTCCTCTTAGCCCAGTCCCACCTCCCAAGGACGACAAGCCAGCAGAGGAGATTCCGTCTCGCGAAGCCATGATTTCTCCTGAGCCTGCCCCTAGTTCGAGCCCTGAGAGCAAGAAGAAGAAGCTACACAAGGAGCACAGGGAGAACCGTGGTTTCAGGAAGCTTTTCGGTCGCAAGAATCGAAGCTCCAAGCTGCCTGAGAACGCTGCCGCTGATGTGAATGCTATGCTGGCACGAAATCAGCCAACCCCTGATCCTGTCGCTCAGCAACCGACTCCCGCTGCGACCCCCGAGCCTACTTCCGCTCCTGCCCCAGCTCAAGTCACCAAACCTACACCAGCGCAGCCCGAATCGGATCTTCCACCACCCACACCGGCTCAGGAATTTGTCACTCCCATGGAAGAGCCTGCAGAGCCCGCCGCCCTAACTCCTAGGGCCGCCGAGGTTCCTGAACCTACGTACGAACCCACCTATGAGCCTTCTATTGAGGATCATCATCCTCCTGCTGAGCCTAAGGATGCGAATCCCCAAGAGGAGTTCGCTCGGTTCGATCAGGGGCCTCTCGCTGATCAGCCGGCATTCATTCCGGATTCTGACGAAGATGATGCCTCACCGCCACCCATTGCTCGCCCACCCATTCCCGAACCTGCTCCGCAGCAACCCCGGGAGTCTCCCAGGCTGCCAGCGGCGAAGCAGCCCGAGGAAAAGCTCAGCCATAGTGCTAGCCCTGGCGTCCAAGATCGCTGGGCCCGAATCCGCCAGAACGCTGCCGAGAGAGCGGCTGCCCGTCCAAGCGAAGACAGTCGGGTAGCGCACAGTAAGACTACTGATGGTGATGAAGATACCAGTGGAGAAGAGAGTAAGTTTTCTTTCGACTCTTGATCTTACCTTAACGCAACTAACTGTTCTCTTCTAGCCATTGAATCCCGCGTCGCGCGCATCAAGGCTCGTGTTGCTGAATTAACCGGCAACATGGAGGGTACCGCTGCCCCCCAGGCTGCTGCAAATGCACGACGTTGAAGCACTCATATACATCCTGGGCCTCACTATTGAGGCTCTTCAGCAATCGTCATTCTTTTTTTTCCCGCGGATATTTTGATGCAGTTACCGCAACTAAACTCTCGCCACTGATGTGATAGGGTCTCGACCACCCTCGTCCACACTTAATACCAGCTGTCGCTTTTCGTTTCTGTTTCGTGTTTTGACACATATGATACCACTAGAAGGGAAGAAGAAAAAGTCACGCAAGCAATTCCCAGGTCAAGTCTGGGCTTTGTTCCGGTTGTTTATTGTTCTTTTCCCCGGGCGCAAAAGAGAGGGACAAGTCTCAGCTATTCTACTCTACCCCTTTTTTTTGTCTTCTGCGATCTTCCGTTACTTTTTCGAGACTATTTGAGTTCTCCTATCATTCCATGCCATCCTTATGCGGGACTTTTGGACGAGGGTTTTCACTTGCAAGCGACCTCTACCAACATATTCTTTGATGCGGATGGGAAGACAGATGGAAATATTATATGCCTGGACGGTTAGGTCGAGGCTAGAAACAAAATTACTCTACGATCTTGTTCGTTGCTCTTGAGAGATTCGTAGCTGAAACAGAGAATGGGAATGTGTGTTCTTTTAACTTATGATTTGTGCAGCCAGCCCATTCCGTCAACACAATAGATAAATAGTACGAGGCTCATATAATCAATGACAGTGATGCCTCCTCGACCATCCTAGTATCCACGTGCTTTCTTTCAATAGAAATCCTCCCTTGCGTGTTTCTTCACGGACATCTTGCAACTCCTGACAGACATACCTCTATCTAATCGCTATCACTATCATTGTTCACCATCACAATGCCCCCAAACTCCTCATCATCCGTATCGTTCGAGGCCGGTGTCAACGGTCGTCGCACAGGCAAATTCCCCCTGACGTTTTCTGCCGGGTTTCTTGAAAGAGGAGGGCCTCCTCGCTCGGCGAGCTCCGTAGGTCGTCTTGGCAGCTGCGGCTTCTCCTCAACCAATTCTGTGGCACGTCTTGGGGGAGGTGGCATCTCTTCCGTAAGTTCAGTGGTACGTCTTGGGAGCTGTGGCTTCTCCTCTTCTGTAGTTGTAGAAGCAATGGGGCGTCGAGGTATGGTAGGCACTGGCTCTGGCTCGGCAGGCGTGGGACGACCAGGGAGCGGCGGGGTTTCGGTATCAGAAGGTTGAGGTGATGGTTCCAGTCTTGGAGGCTGGGAGGGCGATAAGAGGCCAGGGGGCGAGATGGTTAGACCACGGAGGTCGTCAGCCAGCTTTCCTTTACCCTGCCCTTGAGTCCTCTTTTGCGTCTCATTTGGTGGCTCTTCATCAAAGTTGATCAGATCCCCCTCATCGCCACCACCCCCCTCTTCTTTCATTCTAATAAACTCATCCTTCTCGATATCTGCTCCGGCCTTCACGTCCATAAACCCACACTTACGCAGAATCTCACCTGTTAAGTTCGGATACCTCAAGTGACCACTCACCGACTCGCTCAAGTCTAAGTTTTCTATACCCTCCACATCCTTCACGGACTGAAGCCCTGCGACACCCATGGCGAGGCTATATGCCCGGTAAATGAATCCCAAGACCATGTCGTTTTCGGAGTAGACGTTGAAGATTCTTCCGGACACCACGGTGCGGAGCGTGCGCCAGTGTGAAGCAGCTGATGGTGCGGGTGTGCCAATTATAACAACTGTGTCGACGAGACCAAATGCGTGACGCTCTGCGAGAGATTGAAGACAGGCGTGAATGGCTGTAGCGCCAAGAGAGTACCCTATAAGCGTAACAGGTCTCTCTCCTTGGACTTTATTGATCAGGGCATCCGCTAGAAGTTGGCCCGCTTTGCGAGATCGATTGTGAGCACGGCTGAACGGGTTGTCGATATTAGACGCCGTAGCGAGCATTTGAATAGGCCAGAGCGCTGCGAGTAGAGTGACCAAGACAGTGCGCTTGATGATTTCCAACCTCAGAGTCTTCCAAGCAAACGATTCAACGAGGTCATGCAAGGCTGATCCAAGTGCGAGTAAAGTCTTCATTTCGTAACGCAAGGCAAAGACTTCAGTGTCGTCGCCGATGACTCGCCAGGGTTTTGTAACGTCGTCCTCCGAATTGAGCCAACCGTTGATACCAATGGTAACACGAAGGCGGTGGGTTTGTTGCTCCTCTTTGCCTTCAGCCTTGTAATCTTTGCCCCATTCTTCTTTGAGAGGAATAAAGCGGAAATCTTCGACCTCTTTGGCGTACTGATCCATCATCTCGCCCTGTGATCTAGTTAGATAGGCTACGTTTGAGCACTCTTCACAATTCTTACTGTCATCTTCGCTCCGTAGGCACCAAAGAGGGCTCCAACAAGAGCACCATTCATCCAGAAGATACCCAGAAAGCTGGCTACGCCGCCCAGTCCGACACCTCCCATGATGCCGCCGATTGCTCCCGCTACCACTGGGGCAGCCAAACCGCCCGTGATTCCAATGACAGCGGCTCCGGCAACAGAAGCAAGACCAACTTTCCAGAATCTATTGAGCTTGTTCTCTTGTTTGCGTTTAGCTGTCTCTGCTTCTGCAGACATAGCTTCCTTCTGACTCTCATCTGCAGTGGACGACTCAAGGAGAGATTTAGCAATCTCCGTTTCTTCTTTCATGATAAAAGATTGCGGGACCTCGAGAGCGGATGCAAGGTATAGCGACAAGATTCGGGTGTGAGCAGAGTACTTCCCTGTTGATAGAAGTAGCAGAAGAACACAGCTCACAATCTCCCTTCGGTCTTCCGATGGAATAGTCGTTAACCTCGTAGGGATTGGATGGTACAGCGACTGAAGCGAGGTAACGTCCTCAGTCTTGTCGATTTTGATTTCTCCAAAGCTGATGAGATACTCGCCATCCTCGGGGGTATCGAGCCTCTTCTTGTCCATGGCATCACGTCGCTTCTGCCTCTCGGCTAAAATCTTAGCATCATCATGAACGCGAAGAATCTCCTCTAACTTGGGCATGAATTCATTCTTCCAGTCATTCATGTGTTTAATTGCCGCCTTTTGGATGCCCTTGGCTTGCCTAGAAGATCGCTCTGATCGTCTCTGCTGCTGCTGACGCTTCTGCGCTTCAGCAAGAAGTATCTGGCTTTCGGTCTTGCCTTCGTTGTCCCCTCCTGGACTTTTCGGTCCATCAGGATTGGTTGGCGTGGAGGCAGATGATACGGGACCGAGTTCTTCTTCTGGCGTCTCCAGCTGAGAGATCATGTACGAGGTGATCTCCTTGACGAGTTTGTAAAGGGCCTGCCGCCTCGCCGGGTTTAAGGCGATGACGACTTGGCGAGGGTCTGAACATAGCGGTGCCATGATGCCGTCCTAGCTCGCTCTGTGGTTGAATAAAGAGTTTCAGATAATTGTGTGATGAGGCTACTCGTTCAGGCGAAGAAGAGAGTAACCAGATGCGTAGAGGAGTAGAAATGTGTGACGCAATACGTCATGACGTCAAGACGCCTAGTGCTGCAATCTCAACTCAGCCAGAGTTAGAGGCTTTGAGGTTGGTTTTAGAAACGGTGTTGTCTTCAAAGTACTACAGGCGGTGTTGAGGAAGACAACTCGTTTTATCGTCTGATTCTTGAGATGTCTTGATGTTGGATGGATATTGTGGTGTTGGTTGCCTTGCGGCACAGCACCGCCCCACTGACGTCGTCTTAAGCTACAGTGCTAGAGACGCTGAAACGGCCGCTAATGCAGGGTCTAATTGGACATCCTACAGGCGTGCCCGACTTGCCGATTTGGCCATTCTCGTTCCTGGTCATCATGTTAGAATCTCATCTAGACTACTATAGTTATTTATGGATGCAATTCTTGCTATCACCCGAGATCTCTGGAAAGTTCATATTTATTTTCGCCCTTTCGCAGGATTTGACAATGGTAGATTGAGGAATAATCGAGAAATTGCGCCGCCTCGTGAGCGCTCCCATCGGTCGACCAGGTCGAATACTGACAAAAAGCCGTAGGACAATACGTCGCATAGGAGGCCATTGATACTGCGAATTCGCACCTCAGACTGTGATCGGAAGGAGGTATTTGGAATCATCCTATGTTAAGCACGCCCAGTTGGATGCAAGACGTAAATGCATCGCGTATTCGAGATGTTTGTCTCCACTGCAAGATATATCCTAATGGCCTCGAGGTTCGGTATTAGTGCTGGCGATAGTGTTGACGTTGATGCTTCCTAGCTGCCAACCCTGCCGGGCCAAACTGATACTATCAGGTTAAAAATCTAACCCGATAAAGCTTCAGCGTACTGCGTCCGGCCATCCATAAGTCCCTGAACACCCCGCCTGGTATCATCAAAATAGATATAGACGTCAGCTTACAATTTGAAAGGATGCTGACAACCAGCAGATTGTAGTATCCCAGGTCCTGATTGTCTGAAACTCTACCGATGGTAGGGCGATTGCACTAAAACTTAGATTAGTAGGAGAATCACTAGCTATTATACCCTAGAGCTAAAGTTGGTTCCATAAGGTACTTATCTGATGTTCGTTGGTTATTCTTCCAGATTGTCAAGCTGAAAGGTGTAGGGTAGGTAGACAGACCACCGACCAATAACGGGAATTTGTCCGCCGATAAGTCCAAGCCCCGCTAAAAAAAACAGCGACACCGATAAACTCGTTCCAAAGATTGATTTCATTTTCCCCTCCGACCAGCATTGCGAATTTTGTTTCGACTAATCTCAAGGACCTGGGACAGCGCAAAACCGTCCCCAGAGTTCACACTCACACATATATCCTGCTATGAACGCCCACGCTCTTCTTTCCGCGCAAGGGTGGCGGGGAACGGGTCACTCCCTCCACAAAACCGACGACTCGATCGGACTCGCAAAGCCTCTTTTGCTAAACCGGAAGGATAATACCAAGGGTCTGGGCCAGAAGCAACATTTCACGAGCGATCAATGGTGGATGAATGCATTCGACGAGCAACTGAAGGGTCTCGATACCACGAAGGAGGGCAAGGTGGTTCAAACAATCACGACCGGCAAATTGAACGCCCTGGAGAAAGACTTGGGCAAATACTCCGTGTACGCGACGTTCGTCCGAGGAGGTTTCCTAGAAGGAACGATCAATAAATTACTGGACAAAGACTTAACTACCACGGAATCGGAATCGGAGGATGATGCCGACGAAGAGGTTGTTAAGACTATGGTAGCTCCCCCGCAGGAGGAGGAGGAAGAAGAGCAGAAAAAGGAAACTAAAGAGGAAAGGAGAGCAAGGAAAGACCAAAAGCGAAAGAGGAAGGAGGAACGCACAAGGGAAAAAGCGGCACGACGGGAACGGAAGAAAGCCAAGTCAAAGAAGTCGTCAATAAAGTCGAGCGATGCGGATGACGAGAGGTCACGACGACGAGCAAGAAAAGAGCAAAAACGAAAGCAGCGGCTTAAAGAGGCAGAAAAATGATATGGCCGGAGGGATATAGATATAGACACAAATCTTCTAGAGCGGGCGCATTTTTACGGAGTTTGGATCGATAAAGAATAATGATACCCCATTAGACATATTCAGGTTTCTTTTGGGATTTTCCCAGGCTTCCCTGAGAGTAGCCACGGCCTTCTGTCCCAGAAATCGTCTTTGATGATGTCCAGGTGCTCCACAAGAATACGGGCTTTTGCCCTGCGCTTCCTGTCGTTCTCCTTCTGCGTCTTTGATTGCTGGATCGGTTCTGCTTGAGCATCAATGGTTTGGGTCACATTGTGACTGTTGGGATCAACGAGCTCATACTGCAGGCTGTTAGTGCGGAAGTGGAAGGGTGAGAGCTGACATTACATCGCGGAATACGACGCTTCCTTTTCTGAAGATCTCGGGTTCATTGTTGTAGTTGATCGAGAATCGGGAGAAGAGAATTTCATTCTTGTCGGCAGCTAAGGTGCCCTGTTTTGGTTAGTCAACATCCTCCGAGGAGGGCTGGAGAGCATACAGCGAGAGTCTTTTCAGCTTCTTTATTATCAAGGCCGCCAAGTTGAATCAATGTCCAGAAGGTTGTATTGTAAAGGTTGTTGATGTGGCCTGGTTTGTTAGTGTTGACTTTAAGGATAGGCGTGGCATCTTACAATCTACTTGTCGCCAACTGAGATAGTCCCGAAGATTCTGTACGCTGGGATAACAAACTGCTCGGCCATCGAATGTCGGTAGCGGATGGGATAGGGGGGTATTAGGGAAGTGAGTTGACCACGAAAAGACGTAGTGCGCTGTGAAGGTTGAAACCACCGTACTGACGAGCTTACTGGAAACTGTTAGGTACTAGCTACTATAATACGTTCTGAATCATGACTTACCTAGCTCTTCTCTCAAATAGATTACACGACTTGTGGAAAACGAAACTAGCATAAGTTAGAACTAGATAGGGACTTATCGGCCTGGTTTACTAACCTGAATTCATCACTGACACCATATGCGAGGGTGATCTCAGGTAAGTCAGTGACAACAGCCTTGGCGGCTGTGTTCATGAGATCCAAAGCTCGACGATCGTTAGGCTTCTCGAAGCCATACTTGGCACACATCCTTGAAAGTGTTAGACAAAGTCATGTGGGCGTTTGGGAGGCATTTACTTCGTGAAAGCCCTGCCATCTACTCGAACCACGATCCAAGTGTTTGGCAATAGAGGGTCTGGAGTCTCGAAGTTACGGACATATTCAAATCTTGACTAGCATTAGATACACGAAAGCAGTGGCTCTCATGGAAAACTCACTTGGAGTTCGCCATCCCAACGAGCTTGACTCGTTGATCTGGAGAAAGGAAATGGGGCTGCTGTGACAAGCCGACTTATTCGGGGTTGAGTTGGAGGGGTCTTGTGGAAATTGTTAGTGTTGCTCCCACAGTGGAGCCGTGATAGAAAGCTCGGACCAAGGATTTCTCTTCTTGTCACCCCTAGTGGTGGGGTTTTGGAGCTTGGCGTCTTTCAGCCTTGCATATGAAATCCATCTCCAACGCGGCTGAGCGCCAACATTTTTGGAGTCTCCCGCAACATCCCCTCCATGAACAACGACAATCCCAGCCATTAGCTCTGCCGGAAAGGCGCAAAGCTACCGTCATCATGAATCTTCTACTATCAGACGACTACCTCCTCCAGGACTATCCTGAGAACATCACCAATACGATTCGGTCCGGGCACGCGACTATGCTGCGATTCAACCGCAAGGGCGACTACCTTGCGTCGGGCCGAGGCGATGGGACAGTGGTGGTGTGGGATCTGGAGACTATGGGCGTTGCGAGGAAGTTACGAGGTCATAATAAGCATATTCAGTTCTTGAGCTGGTCAAGGTGTGGTAGATACTTGCTGTCAACTTGCCAGGGCTGGAAGGCGATTCTATGGGACCTCCAAGACGGGAAGCGTTTGCGCGAGGTGCGCTTTCGCGCAGCCGCGTTCATGGCGGAACTTCATCCATGGAATCAGTGAGTTTGTACTGCCCTCTTGAGTTGCTGCCCCAACCTAACTAGTCCCAGTTTAATGTTCGTCGCGGCGCTATTCGAGGAACAGCTTGTTATGGTAGATCTCACCGAACCCGTCGACGTGAAATACATCCTCCCTTCAGCACCGAAACGATCAAATACGGACGATGCAGCACTCAAAGAGAAGCAAGCGAAGGAAGACGCTAAGCAGATGACAACATCGGCTATATGGAGTGCGACAGGCGAACACATTCTTGCCGGAACGAACAAAGGAAGGCTAAATATCATTGATGCAAAGTCTCGCGAGATTATTTACTCGGACAAGATTTGTTCTGGAGCAATTACTACAATGCGAATCACAGGTTCGGGGCGAGAGCTACTGGTCAATTCGCAAGACCGCATCATTCGAACGTTCCGTATACCAAACTTATCGACGGATGACCTCGACTTAGACACCCTCCAATTACCTCTAGAGCACAAATTTCAGGATGTTGTCAACAAGCTGTCCTGGAACCACGTCACCTTTAGCGCAACCGGCGAATATGTGGCAGCCTCGACGTATAATAATCACGAGCTGTACGTATGGGAACGGAATCACGGTAGTCTTGTGTGCATGCTTAAAGATCCCAAGGAAGAGCAGGGGGTGATAGAATGGCACCCTACTCGTGCACTCTTGGCAGCATGTGGTCTGGAAACGGGGCGGATATACATCTGGTCGGTGGTCAGTCCACAAAAATGGTCGGCGTTGGCGCCAGACTTCGCGGAGGTTGAGGAGAATGTGGAGTACATTGAGCGGGAGGACGAGTTCGATATCTATGCGCAGGAAGAGATTCATCGGCGACGACTCGATGCGGAGGACGAGGATGTCGATGTCTTAACATTGGATCCATCTAAGACGCTGGACGAGGGGGATGGCTTCCGAATGCCAATACTGTTTAATCTTGGCGAGAGCGACAGCGAGGATGAATTTATTGCGGTGTCGACCGGAACCATGCGGCGTAGGAGTCCGGGAGAAGGTCAAGGCGATTTGGACGGAGCGTCCGAAAAGGTGCCTGCGAAGAAGAGCAAGGGAGGCAGAGCAAGGAAGAGGTGACCATAATGGGCCTGTGGTTAAGGAAGACTCGAGGCGATGGCGTCGCAAGTATGCAGGATTAGCTGTATGTAGTTAGCATGCCACACACGAAGTTGTCTTGGTACTCCAGAAGCGATCTGAGGACCTAAGGTGGTTTCAAGATGCGACAAAGAAAAGACGCGAATGACAGACGTGGCTGAACGCGGTGGGCCTGTGGTCGCCTGAGTGATCGCGAGGTGAGGATTAAGTGAAGTTCCAAGGATCATTGGCAGGCAATGCATTGGACATTCGGGGGTTGAGTCACCACCGAGTGTTGCAGAGTCACGACAGTCCAGGTTTCCCAAGTCGCTGTACTTGGTTCTCGCGAGAAGCCTTCAAGTGGACAAAATAAACAGTGTAAATTGCTGATCAATTTCGCCTGATTCTGCTTAGAACTACTTTAGTCAGCACGTGAAGACGTGCCAGAAAAAGTCGAAGGTACTAAATGAGATTGTCGCCTGAGGCCACCTTTCGAAGCTCGAGGGAGGTCGGCGGAGCCAAAATAGGCTTAGCGCAATCGAGTGTCCGCCAGCCGCCTCAAGTCCAGATTCTTTCAGGCATCCTCCGACCTCTCTGCCTCACCACGACAAAACTTTGCTACCAGCACAAAGTCATCACTGCACGCGTCGGGCATCGTGCGCATCGCTTCGAAACACATCCCGGCCGATCGACGACATTGACGATATCGTCTCCCGCGACTTTCGATTTCTTGCGACGCTCCGAGGTGGCGACAACGGGGGAGATCAGCCTGAGGTTCTCCTGGGCCGTTGGCCAGGACAGGCGGTGCCGCTCAGCGCCATCCAGCATTCACGTTTAACGGCTGCTATCATCGGTTTTGCGACCTTGCGCGATAGAGATTCGATTTTCTCACATTCATTCACCCTTTTCTTCTGCTTGGCGCGCTTCGCTGCGTTGTTGGCGCGCTTCCTGACCTTCAGGTGCACTTAACGTTCTCCTCTTTCGTTCACGTCGGAATTGCCGCCACCCGCCAAAATGACGAACCTTTATTTCACCCATTCGAGCGCTCCGCTCAAGACCGTCGAGGAGATTCAGTTCGGTCTGATGTCTCCCGAGGAGATCAAAAACATGAGTGTCTGCCACATTCTCTACCCAGAGACCATGGAAGAGAATAAAACGAAGCCACGCGATGGTGGCCTCAACGATCCTCTTCTCGGATCGATCGACCGACAATTCCGATGCAAGACGTGCACTCAGGCTATGGGCGAGTGCCCAGGCCATTTCGGCCACATCGAGTTGGCGAAACCAGTGTATCACCCAGGCTTCATCAAGAAGGTCAAGAAGATCTTGGAGATAGTCTGCCACAACTGTAGCAAAGTGTTGGCCGATAAAGTTGGTCTACTCATTCCATGAAGCTTTTTGGCCTATTGGATGCTAACCTGATTCTCTCAGAGCGATCCCGAATTCGCAGCCGCCGTTGCCACTCGAGATCCTAAGCTCCGATTCCACCGCGTCTGGGAAGTTTGCAAGAAGAAGCGGAAGTGCGAGAATGAGGACAGGAACGATAAAAATAAGGACGAGGAATACGCGCCCGGCATGAAACCTGCAGCCGTGGAAAATCACGGAGGTTGCGGTAACGTACAGCCTGCCGTTCGACAAGCCGCTCTACAGCTCAAAGCCGCCTTTGATGTTGTTCAAGAAGATGGCCCCAAAAAGCGAGAGACAACACCTATCACGCCGGAGATGGCTCATGGCATTCTTCGCCGCATTTCTGAACAGGATTTGCGCAATATGGGCCTCAACTCTGATTATGCTCGGCCTGAGTGGATGATTCTTACCGTCCTTCCCGTACCCCCGCCGCCCGTCCGTCCCAGTATTTCTATGGACGGAACTGGAACTGGCATGCGGAACGAAGACGATCTGACCTACAAGCTGGGCGATATCATCCGTGCTAACGGAAATGTTAAGCAGGCTATCCGTGAGGGCTCTCCTGCGCATATCGCAAGAGACTTCGAGGAGCTGCTTCAGTACCATGTTGCAACTTACATGGACAACGATATTGCAGGCCAGCCGCGAGCGCTCCAGAAGAGTGGACGTCCAGTTAAGGCTATCCGAGCCCGTTTAAAGGGAAAGGAGGGCCGATTGCGCGGCAATTTGATGGGCAAGCGAGTTGACTTCTCTGCTCGTACCGTCATTACCGGTGACGCCAATCTTTCTCTTCACGAAGTTGGTGTTCCACGCAGCATCGCCCGAACTCTAACATACCCGGAAACTGTCACGCCATACAACATTGGCAAATTGCATCAACTTGTTGAAAATGGACCCAACGAGCATCCCGGCGCTAAATATGTCATCAGATCAGATGGCACCAGAATCGATTTGAGACATCACCGGCGTGCGGCTCAGATCTCCTTGGAATACGGATGGAAAGTTGAGCGCCACCTCATGGATGGCGACTACATCATTTTCAACCGTCAGCCGTCGCTTCACAAGGAGTCGATGATGGGTCATCGTGTCCGTGTCATGCCCTATTCTACCTTTCGACTGAATCTCTCGGTTACATCACCATACAACGCTGATTTCGATGGCGACGAGATGAATCTTCACGTTCCCCAGAGTGAGGAGACGCGAGCTGAAGTCAAAGAGCTTTGCCTTGTGCCTCTCAACATTGTCTCGCCTCAGAAAAACGGCCCTCTGATGGGTATTGTCCAGGACACTCTGGCTGGTGTTTACAAGCTTTGCCGTCGTGACACTTTCCTCACGAAGGAGGAAGTGATGAATACCATGTTGTGGGTCAATGGCTGGGATGGTATTATCCCTCAGCCGGCCATCTTGAAACCACGACCACGTTGGACCGGCAAGCAGATTATCAGCATGATTATTCCTGACGTGGTCAACCTTCGAGATGCCAAAAGTCATAACCCCATTGACGATTCCGGAATCCTGATCCAGAACGGCGAATTGATGTACGGTTTGTTCATGAAGAAGAACATCGGTGCTGCCTCTGGTGGTGTGATCCACATCTCTTTCAACGAACTCGGCCCTGAGGGTGCCATGGCCTTCCTCAACGGCACTCAGCAAGTTGTAACACACTGGCTTCTGCAAAACGGACACAGCATTGGCATCGGCGATACAGTCCCTGATAAGGCAACTATTGAGAAGATCCAAGCTCACATCGATGCGGAGAAGAACGAGGTTGCCAAGCTGATGGAACAAGCTACTTCAAACACACTCGAATGCCTACCTGGTATGAACGTGCGAACAACATTTGAGACCAAGGTCCAAGCAGCTCTGAATTCAGCTCGTGACAAGGCTGGTACGAGCACACAAAAGAGTCTGAAGGATTCAAACAACGCTGTGACCATGGCGTCTTCGGGTTCAAAGGGTTCCTCTATCAACATCTCGCAGATGACGGCTCTTGTGGGCCAGCAGTCTGTCGAAGGCAAGCGTATTCCTTTCGGTTTTAATTACCGCACGCTGCCCCATTTCACCAAGGATGATTACTCTCCCGAGTCTCGTGGTTTCGTTGAGAATTCTTATCTCCGTGGTCTGACGCCAACCGAGTTCTTCTTCCACGCTATGGCTGGTCGAGAAGGTCTCATTGATACCGCTGTCAAGACAGCAGAAACTGGTTACATCCAGAGACGTCTCGTGAAGGCTCTCGAAGACTTGAGCGCGCGATACGACGGTACTGTCCGAAACTCGCTGGGAGATATTGTTCAATTCTTGTACGGTGAGGACGGTCTGGATGCCATGTGCATCGAAAGGCAGTCAATGAGCATTCTTTCGTCATCGCATGCTGCTTTCGAGAAAAAATACCGCCTGGATCTTGCCAACCCCCCTGAATGGTTCAAGAAAGACTACGAATATGGCAATGAGCTTACTGGCGATAAGCCCTCTATGGCCCTTCTTGACGAGGAATGGGAGGCTCTACAAATCGATCGTCAGGTGGTTCGAAAAATCAATGCACCCAAGGGCAACGAGGAAAACATGCAACTTCCTCTCAATATTGGCCGAATCATCGACTCAGCTAAACGCGTTTTCAATATCAAGGCTACAGACCGGAGCAACCTACGACCCTCAGATGTGATCCCTGTTGTGCGGGACATGGTCAACAGCATGACGATTGTACGCGGTACGGATCCCATCTCCACAGAAGCCAACAACAATGCTACTATTCTGTGGAAGGCATTGTTGCGGTCTCGACTGGCATTCAAGGAAGTCGTTAAAGTACACCGACTGAACAAGCTCGCTTTTGATTACGTTCTCGGAGAGATTCAAAGCAGATGGGACCGATGCTACATCAGCCCTGGAGAAATGGTTGGTGTTCTGGCTGCTCAGTCCATTGGCGAGCCTGCGACCCAGATGACCCTGAACACCTTCCATTTCGCAGGTGTGTCCTCCAAGAATGTTACGCTTGGTGTCCCTCGTCTCAAGGAAATTCTCAATTTGGCCAAGAATATCAAAACGCCTGGCATGATTGTATATCTGAATGAGAATTTAGCGACGCAAGAACATGCCAAGAAGTTGCGTAGTATGGTTGAGTATACCAACCTACGATCTGTGACATCCGTCACCGAGATCTACTACGACCCCGATATTCAAGGGACGAACATTCCTGAAGATGTTGACATGGTCGAGTCTTACTTCCTTATCCCTGATGACGGCCAAGAATCGATTGATCAACAGTCACGATGGCTGCTGCGTATAACTCTCGATCGACAGAAGCTGCTAGATAAGGAGCTTAAGATTGAGGACATTGCTCAGCGCATCAAGGAAGAGTACCCTAACGATCTCGCAGTCATTTTCAGTGACAACAACGCCGACGAGCAGGTGATTCGAATTCGAACTATTCGCCAGGGAGACAAGGACGAGGACGGTGAAGGGAAGATGGAAGACGACGTTATGCTGAAGCGCCTGGAAGCCCATCTGCTCGACACCTTGAATCTTCGTGGAGTTGAGGGGATTGAAAAGGCCTTCTTGTCAAGTGGTGTTCGACTCCAAGAAGCTGAGGATGGATCGCTTCTGGCGATCCACTCGGACCCACGCTGCACGCAATGGTTCCTGGATACTCAAGGCTCCGCTCTCCGAGAGACCTTGGCTGTCGACGCTGTTGACTCAACTCGAACGTCCACCAACGACCTCTGGCAAATTGTTGAGGTGTTTGGCATTGAAGCTGCACGTGCCACTCTTGCCAAAGAGTTGGTCTTGGTGTTGAGTTTCGGCGGTTCGTACGTCAACCATCGACATATCGCGCTACTCTGCGATGTGATGACGTATCGAGGATCGATTTCGGCGGTAACTCGACATGGTATCAACCGTGCTGATACTGGTGCGCTTATGCGTTGCTCCTTCGAAGAGACTGTAGAAATTCTCCTAGAGGCCGCAGCAACAGGCGAGCTGGATGACTGCCGTGGTATTTCTGAAAACGTAATGCTCGGCCAGATGGCACCCATGGGAACCGGAAACTTTGATGTCCTTCTGGATCCCAAGATGCTGGAGACGGTCATCTCGGACAACTCACGCATGGGTCTTATGCCGGGAATGCCTGTCAAGGATGGCCAGGGTGAGGGAGCTGCTACTCCATACGACACGGGATCTCCGATGGCCGACTCGGGTTATATGAGCCTCAGCTCGCCGGCGGCAGGAAACTTCTCGCCGATCCAAGGTGCCGGTTCGGACACGCCCGCAGGATTCGGTACCGAGTATGGCGGTGGTGGTTTCGGAGGTGTTGGTTCACAGAGTCCCTACTCTCGTGGCGCAACCAGCCCTTTCAGCACCTCGCCAACCTCGCCCTTCAGTTCTGGCATGGGTGGATACTCTCCGTCGTCTCCGAATGCGTCTTACTCACCCTCCTCACCCCTGATAGATGGAGGTGTCGGTCGATATGCTTCATCGCCGTCGTTCAGTCCGTCATCGCCATCGTTCTCCCCAACGTCACCCATGTTGCGGCCTACTAGTCCGGCTAGCCCAAGTTTCAGCCCAGTTTCACCGAGCTATTCACCTTCGTCGCCAACGTCTCCTCGACACTATTCGCCTACGTCTCCGGCCCAGTTTAATTCACCAACTTCCCCAACCTATTCCCCGGCGAGTCCCGCATATAGCCCGCAGTCACCCAACCTACACGGTGGTGGTGCCACCTCGCCCTCCTTCTCCCCACAATCTCCAATTTGGTCTCCAACGTCACCTGCGGGCTATTCTCCTACGAGCCCGGTTGCAGCTGGCTTCCAGAGGAGCCCTGGGGCACAGCAATCCCCGACGAGTCCGATCTACTCGCCTACGTCACCCCAGTTCTCCCCTCGGACTCCTGGCCCGGGAACGTCTGGAAACCAATTGTAAGTAAATCTGACTGATAGAACATTAGAGACTAGTATGACTAACTGATGACTCAGTTCTCCTAATTCGCCGACAAATGATTAATATTGATTGAATAATGCATACGAGACACAGGATGTCTCCTCGTTCCTATGGTTTTTGATAGGGGAAGGTTTCAGCATTATAGACCTGAAAAAGAGGTTGGCACGCAAGAAAACACACGCAAACACAAAAAAAGAGAAAAAAAAAAGGAAGATCGTGATCATTTCTATACCATGCGCGTGGACAGAGCGGAAGCGGCAAGGAAAATGAGATTGGTGGTATTGTAAACAGCTGACATGTACAATAGCGATGAGGACAGTAAAGCGGGGAGCAAGAGCAGATGGTGGATGCCATGACATTTAGGATGATGATCCAGATTGGAATCAAGATTGCAGGGCTAGTGCTGAGGTAGCAGCTTCGCAGAACTTGGAATGGATTGGCCTATTTTCGCGAAAATCAGTCCAGATACCCTCCGTTCCTTGGTGATGCGTGTTGTGCCAGTCGCTTCCCCAGTGATGGTGTGATAGGCGCTTGGTTAGGTCTATCCAACAAGCCCAGTTGCCTAGCCTAAGGTGCTTGCTCCTTTCCGTTGGTTGTGGTTGTAGTCAATGTTCTTGGCCCTGCATATGTATGAAAAAGGACGGCGCTTGGATATACCTATAGAGTATACTACAAAGTACTAATACAACACGTTTATATAGGTGCTTGGTGGATCAGCTCACTTCGAGACCGACAGTTGGTTGAGAGCGTACATATGCAGACACTCTATCTACCAACACGAGAAACACTAGTGAACAATAGCAAGTCGCAGCATCCTGCGGCCTGGAGACGGTTCTATGTATAAGACCACGACCCAGCTTCGCCTCGGCCCCCAACAATGAGGTATATTATCCCTTCATAAGGGGGTGGGCCCCAGACACCCCGAAGTCGCCAGCACTGTACGATGCAGTTAGTAGTTAGTCCCTGCACAGACGCAGACGCAGGCCTGCAGCGGCTTCACAGACACAAGCATTGCATTGTCTTGCCTTGCCTTGCCTTGCCTTGCCTTGCCTTGCCTTGCCTTGCCTTGCGCCGCGCTGCGTTGCATCAGCCGCCAGCCAGCAGATCGCCATGTCTTATGCAGCGACCCTAGCGTCCGATACCGCCTCGTCACGCTGATTCGCGGCCGGTCCGTGGCCCGTCCATCGTCGGAATGGCCGAGAAGAGCTACTACGTTGGGTTGCCGATGTGTTGCTCAGAGCGACGGGGACAGGCTGAAGAGAGAGAGCCGTTGGGAGGCGCTCATTCACGTTGGTCGTGCTGCGGTTGGATGCTCGGGTTGTACAAGGTTGGCGGCAGATACGCCGCGAGAGGAAGGAGAAGAGATGGAGGCACGCATGGAATTGTGGAGAGAGAGTGTGTGTTTGTGTGTCGTGTGCAGGCTTATTTGAACGATGGCGTAGAGATATGGGAAGAGGAAGGTATCACAAGAAGCTGTCAAAGTGCTCAACCTTGTTTTCATGGGACCGAACCGCAACTCCGTCATAAGTGCTTCCTCTAGCCCTAGCCTTCACCATGTTCATCCTCCCTCCCCCAGCCGCACCACCATCCCCGGTTGTATCACCACCCGAAATCCGGATCACCACTTCTAATTCCCTTGTTCAGACATGGATACACCCAGCACATCACTTCTTAATAGAGTCTCTAGCCACAATAGATAAAAAAGCATGGGCCATCACATGATGTGACATGGATGCGAGGAACATGCATGGCGCTATTCGTATGCAGCGTCAAATCCGGGCCAACAGACGAGCCTCAAGCGCTCGACCCAACTATCTCTCCTCCACCGCCTAAGTTAGTGTAACAAAGCAAAAAGGAAAAAAAAAAGAAATCGTGAAAAAAATCTGGTTCCATCGTCGCCGAGTACCATAGGTTACTGCTGCTATGTCCCTCTGCCCATCCCACAGCTTTTGCCCGCACCTTTCCGCGGCCGCGTAGAGATGGCCTCTTCCAGCTGCCGGGCGCTTACTTACACCACGGACCGTTCCCGATACCGTGCAACAAACCACGTTCACTTCAGTCTGCCTTACGCAAAGAGCCGAGAAGCAAAGCCAACGGCATGGGAAGACAGTAGTTGGCCTGTTCTGAGGCGAGACGGGACGGGTAATATATGGCAGCAGGCCCACCGCCACGGCCCGCAACTGCCCATCTGCCGATCGGCAGAGAGGTCAAGACACGATCCAGCGAGATCTTCTGGGGGCGAAATATGCCTTGGGGGCTTTTTCTCGCGGCTGTGAGGCTTGACGTGGCCAGCGGTCTGGCCTGCGATGTTGGGTCTGGCTGGGCCACCAGGCCGCATAGACGGTCGCAGGATCCGGCCGGGCTGTGTGGGCCTTGACCAGGGCTGAAGCAACCTCACCTCACCGAGCACGGGGGAAATAGTCTGAGATCATTGGGAAAAGGAAATAAATGATGAAAAAAGAAACATCTAGTTGCATAGGTACAAGCTCTGGAGGCCCTACTCGGAAGTCCTGCTGTCAAGTCGCCGCCCTATTTGCACCCCTATTTGCACCCCTGATCTGCTCCTCCCCCCATCGTACCAACAAGTTGATCCATAGGAGCCATGTCGAGTCTGAAGAATCGTCTTCGCATGGCACCTTCCGAGGAAAATAAGAGACAAATTAGGAAAAGAGAAAGGTAGGAAGGAGAGTAGAGATCTGATGAATTCGAGAATGACAGAAATGTTCTCTCTTGCGAGTCGCGGTCCAGGAATCCATATCAGTTGCCTGATTGGGCCGAGGAAACAACGGTTCATCTAAGGATCGGACAAAGAATGAAATGTAGCCGAAAGGCGAAAGAGAAGTCGTAACAAAGGGAACCCATTCGGGCCCATACATCGCTAGCCGGAGGTGCGTATAACCAAGAAAACAGAGAATAGAAGGCATAACTGTCGTTGCCGCGAAGCCATTCTATAGTTTCTGTCCTCTCTTTCGAGGATTGTTCGGGTCGCTGAACAGCAATTCTATTAGCAACTGCCTTGATCAACTGAGAGGAAAATAACAGACCTACTAGTTTGCCCGCGGAGGATTGGGACACTGGGGACGGTTGCAATAGCCTTCCCACTTCTGAGTGCCCTGATCAATGGCGTTGCTGCATCGGCAAGTTCCAGGCTTAGGATCAAGTGAAATCGCGGTGCAGCCGCAGTAGGTCCAGTATTGGGTGGTCTTCCAGTAGCACATTTTGACTGACGTGCAGATGTTTAGCAATGAACTGGTAGTTTAAAATAGAAATTTGATGTGGAAATGTTCAGGTCGTTGCTGTCTTGCTAAATAGGCTGGGCTGGTGCGGTGCGAGTATGGTCAAGTAAGACAAGCCGTGTGACTGCAGGTTGACGGTTCGTTGCCGGCCGTTATCCGAGGAATGTGTTTGACATACACGTTCGGACGAAAAGCTTGTGTATCAAAGGTCAGATATTCTAATTGTGGAGTATCGTGGAGGTAGAGAGGGAAGGCTAGAGCCGAAGAAGCTGAATTTATCGAGAGAGGTATTTGTAGACCTATAGCAACAAGTTGAATGGTCGCGTAGCTATGTGAATCTGTGAAGGCGTGCTCGATATAATGCTTGATGAGCTGGTGAGATGGCTGCTATCATCGACAGAGAGCAGATATCATCAGTCCTTATATAGTTGGTGACACAGTCCCGACAGTCTGGTTACTGACGTGAACGAGGGTGTTTGCCATGGCTTTACCACTTGTGTCCACGAGCCCATGAGGGAAAAAATCGAATAACCCCGAGATGACCGAATGGAAAAGGATTTTGAAGTGTTGGCTGTTTGCTCCTCCCGTTGTTGAGACCCGGAGTTAGGGGGGGGGTGGTCAAGATTGAGCGTGTTAGTTGCTCATCTGCTGGCCCGTCCGTCCCCGCAAAGGGGGGCAATGAGGTGTTGAGGAGATATATTCTCCAGATTAGGTAGGCCGCAACACCATGTTGGCAGCTCCAACTTACGTCAAGCTACATCAGTCCACAAGGGAGTCGGTGACCATGGGGAAACCAACCGCATCGCCCCGATGGCCCCTGGACCATGCAATCCACGCGGTGTGGTTGGCGGCATGGTGTCGATGCGTCCGAATCTTCTGCATCGGGAGGGGGACCGGGGCAAATGCATCTAAGATTCTAGCTCTAGCTCATTCTTAGTCCCGTAGTGCCGTAGTGGACGCATTGCCGGGGGATTAGGGGCCACAGGGCTCCAGGAGCACACAGGGTCATCATGAGAAAACGACTATCGCCGTTGGGTGCAATTTTTTTAACACGGCACATGGGATGGGGGACTGCTTCTCCCCGTGTCTTTGACGTGTGCGTGTGCCTGCCCCCCAGTGGACTTGTGGATAGTGGACATTGGACATCTGGGGTCTGGTCGGCGCACCCACCACCAGACACTGGATGAGGAAATATTCACTGCGGTCGGCGCACCTCCACCAAGAAGGGTGCCGTGACGAAGTCCATCTGACACTGCCGAAACACCTGCGCCTCATCGACAACCATCTTCAGAGGGTCTCGCGCCCCTCCCGCCGCTCACGAGGCAGGGAAGGGGACGAAGACGTTGGAGGCTGTAGCAACAAAGGAGGATGCCCATCTAGCTTGTCAAACCGAACAAAGGCCAAGCGGAGGACGGGTAGTACAGCATGTGCCATGACGCCACAGCATTTGCCCGCCTGGTGATGCGGGTCCTCGTTATGTTAGGCCAACTTCCGATTTGTAGTCGGCCGCTGTTGAGCACTCTACGGAAAATGTGTTGGCTGTAAGTTCCCCCCTCAGATCGGTCGTCGTCCTTGTCCAGATGTGAGAGGCGTTAGACGCCTTGTGGAGCACAGAGCCTAGCGGATGTTGCACATGATCCGCGAAGATGCCGGTTATGCCCCTTGTGGGATAGCCATGAGGCATAGTGCCGTTTAATGGCCACGGTTGAAGAACAAGAACTTCTCTCAGCCGTCTGCCTTACAGGAATAGGAACAGGAACAAGCCCAAGGGTCAAAACGAGGCTCGCCCCTGGTCGTAGCCACCCACAACTCGCTAAGTTGCGCAGGGACTCTCGCTGACTCCGTGAAGCACCCCCTCACTGAGTCGCTAAGTCGCTGACCGAGGGGGATAAGAACCCGGGACTGATCTTCCAGGGTGAGTTCGGGATGACATCCATGTTCATTCGGCACACCGTCTAACGCTGCCGCGGGCATACGGTGAACCATGTCAACGACAAGCCAACGGATTGGACTAGGAAGCGAGCCGACTGCGTCTGATATCGTCAAATGTCTGCAGCGGAGAAGCGTCGAGCCGCGAACGCACTGCGGCCGGATTCATCCGCGACGACGGCCCCTGCGACCCCATAGTGTCCATGCTTCCTCTCGTCTCTTGACCGCGGGAGTGTGATAGAGCGACTGAGGCTGCTTCGAGCCAGGGATATCGGGTCTTTGCTCTGCATCGGTCGACGCAGGGCGGTAGAATATCGTCACACATGGCTGGTCTTGGCCATGCCCCAAGTTACGAAGTAGCAGCTACTTGATGCACTTGGTATAGACGGCGTGCCGTGGGCGTAAAGATACGTGGGCTCCAAGACTTCAAACGGCTCCAAGTTGGTTCCTGCGCTTGCGCCCCAGGTAGGACCATAGTGGACCATGGAAGGAACAGGCGGAAGCGAAGAGGAAGGTCGCATGTCTCAATGCACTTCCTTCATTGCGGCCGCGAATCCGCCGCGGGTTGGTTGGCTGCCCACAGCGCGTCAAAAGAGCCTGGAGTCGATGAGGGATGATCCATCATTCCATCTTTCATCGACGTGGTGAGTGGTGAGGATGCCAGGTCACCACTTACAAGATTGGCAGGGCAGGCGCCTTGGGGGCCAGGGGTCGACTGAGCCAGCAGGCAGGTTTCACGAATAAGGAAACACCCCAGGGCCACAGCAGCAGCAGCAGCAGGGGTCACCACCTCCCATAGCGCCTGCCCCAGGGGCCCCAGAAGCCCCCGAAGCCCCAGAAGGCCGCTTAGATCAGAGACATGGCAATTCTGGCGAACCAGGGGTCCAGGCCGCTCTACTGTACAGTGAACGGTCACTGTGTGGTCAAGGCGTTCCGCAGGGCAGACACAGTGCTCAACCGCGCCCGCGCCTCACTGTGGGGCGTCTCGTACCTGGCAACTTCTGTGACTGCGCGCGCGGCTGTACGATTCTGCAACCTTTTTCACATCCAATCGACGCGCCTGAAACGCCATCACAGCCTTGACTCTTCTGATCTTATGCTTCTGCGGCTGTCTCTGCTTCTGTCCCCATCTCCGTCGCCATCGTCCAACGGCCGTCTGACGACCCAACTCGCCCACGCCCTGATCAGTCGGGAACCATGCTCCTCCGCGTTTCCGCCTCCTTCTCTCCTTTCATTGACTCCACCACGCGCTCTGTCGCTTGTCGAGGTATTCACGCACTGTTGGTGCTGATTCCGAAGCGATGCAGGGCTGCGATGTGATGGCTACAGGTCCCTTTGACGGCACATGGACCGGCCTGTCAACTTGAAAGATACCGCAACTAACCCGTCTTCCTCAGTGGTCGTGATGGCTGAGACACCTAGCAGCCCGGCATATTCTGCCAGTAAATGGACATCCAAAATTTGGAAAAAGAAAAGATTCGACTCGTTACTTGTCTTCGAAGTCTAGGGCCCTAGGCCTCTTATTCTGCGGCCATGGGATCGTCCCGTTCGACAGCTATGCGGCCACAAGGCAACCCAAGAGCTTGTCATGCATACCTCAGTACTTCTTCTACTCCCAAGGGGTAGCAGACATAAAGATGTACCTCGACTCGCGATGATCGCCGTTCCCCGTACATGACTGCGGCCGACCTGTGACCGCACGCATATTTCTCATGCGTCTGCGTCAAGGCTAAAGACCCAACGGCTTGGTTCCCGGCACATTGTGTAGCAGTCAAGTGATTGCTACCGCGCCCACCCTAACCCCCAACATCTCAAGCAATACGAGTTGCTCCCTCCTCCGATACCTTACAGCGGTGCCCTCAGTCTGGAAACAGGATATCCAACATGTTCTGTGCATGGGTGGCCCCAGTGGCAGCGTCATCAAATCTCTCTTCCTCGTCATTCCACGGCATACGTGACAACTCAGACTCTCACACCGTACGAAACCGGTAGTCGTCGAGCCATCTTTTGAGCATCAATAAATGCGGTTGGACAGTCGGCGTCTTGGTCGGGCACTATATGCCTACGGACACGCGCATAATTCCGCCCCTAGTCACCGTTAAGCAACGGTGACAAGAAATGTTTCACCTGTCGTTTCCTTTTCCGCAGCCAACGTTGTCGATCTTGAGCTGTGTGCCTACTACTTCCACTCTCCTCTTCCATCAACCTCTCAACTTCTCTAGGAGACAAAGCTGAGGTGTTGTGGCGTGATTCGGCCAGTCCGTTGGGTGCGGCTGAGATGTGGGCGAGCGGGTCTTGGCCGCAGGTGGGAGAGGTCATCAGTATGGTTCTGATTTGCCTAGCCTTTCCCATGGTGAACTCGCCGCAAAGTCTTGCTGGCAGCTGCTTGGGAAGGGTATCGGAGCTGCCATCATGTGCACTTATGCGAGGGAGATCAGGAAAAGAAAGCCGATGACTGCAGTCCCCTGTCTAGCGTTGTCATCACTGATCGAACTTACGGAGCTCCTCCCTATCATCGTATTCGGTTGCGCCCTTGATCGTGAGTCCGCAACTCTTCAGGCCATCGATGTGGACGCCTTTTGGCGCTATGTCGACTCGCGGGATGTGATGGTAGACGCATGCGCGGGTCGACCAATCAAGGCAACTCCTAAGCGCCGCCCTTGCAGCAGCCAGTCGCTCGACCCCACAACCCCTGGTAGGGCTTAGACGGCTAATGATCCTTGTCATGTTCTCGAAGCTTAGAGTCGACGTCACTGCGAACCGATACGCATACACTTAACTTAACCATACTGTACAACAAGTTTCCTACCGGCCTGAGGTAGCAAACCGAGACAGCTCATTACTTACCGGTTGCTAGTTCCAACAATGAAGCATGACACATGACACCACCAGTTGGCTCGGGCAGACCCTCTCGGCTGCGACTTGCTGTGGATGGTCAAGGGCCGTGCCGTTCAAGGGCGTTGTGGTACGCCGGGGGGGCCCAAGAGCCGACTTGGATGAGCTTATGGAGCTGCAAGAATGACGGTGTGGGTGATATGGATTTCTGCACCCGCGACGTTCTGGTCACCAACAGAGCTTCGATTCGAACCAGGAAGGACGCTTGTAGCTTGGAGCCCAAGCTCCTAAGTCTGAACCTGGCTTGCTGCATCCCCCTAGCGGTGTCAATTCTATCTCAACAAAACTTGGACGAGATTCTCCCCCCGATGGCGGCGGGTCGTGGTCCGTCCTGCATGCAAGCATGTTAGTCTCCCAGACAATGAGAACAAAGAACCAACATCTCAGGCATGGTTCCATGTTGGTCACAATGTGATGAGTTCTGGTCGGTGTGCTGTGTTGTAATTGCCCCGTTGGACTTGAGAAGCTTTGATGTGGAAGGACATTAGGTGTGACGGTTGACTGAATGACCCAACGTTGGAAGTCGTTGTGTTAGTTGGCAGCAGATATACTAACGTATTCTTCTAACCTAACGACTCCGAAGTGGACAACTGAAGACACCTGCCCTCAGATGTCAGTCGAGACTTTGGAACAGGTATAATTGCGGATCTTCGGCCGTAAAAACGCTGTACATCCTTAGACCCCGGAGCTTTCGGCCGAATAGGCTTTGTCGGTGAGGGGTGCTGGTCAGTTGTTCGGCATCGGCGTTGGTATGCCGTCTCTCGGCCGGCTTTCAATCACATGTGGGGAAAGGGGACAAGGGACGGCTTCGAGGAGCGGCCCTCTCCGGGATGATGCATGGCCGGCGAGCTAAAGGAGTGAGTGGCGGAGTGGAGCGCCAACAAATCCAATGTGCAAGTCCCGGCACCCTTGATATCAGCGCCAACTCTCCTTGACGGAACTACGTTGCGTTGCCTAACTACCAACAGTCCAATAATCCAAGGTCGGCAGCATTCTAGCTGCAGATTTCGTCTTGTGTATCTTGGCCTCGGCCAGATGGCTGTCTCCGATGTCCGGTGTGCTACGTCCACTAGTTCATGCTGGATGATTTAAATATGGCATGATGTTGTCCGTGCAACGGTCTTTGAAGTTTATGCTCTTGATTTCTTGCCGCCACCTTCCTCCTTTTCTCTTGTTCTTGGTTCCCACACGTTCAGAGCATCTCGAGCGGAGGGAAAAGCAAGACGAGATATTGACCTTTGCTCACGCCTTGTTCGGTATGCCGGGTTCTGGACCACTGTAGACCTGCAAGATGACAGCCTTCAGGATATAGCCCGGCCACACAAAGCCGGTCTCCGGTGTCTTCATTCGCTGTTGAAACGCAGAGGTCCACCTGGTGATAGGATTTCCCCGGCTACCCTCGGTGTCAGAGGCATGAGCTACGGTAGCTACCACATGGCGGCCTGCAGTGGAGGCATAGTGAGAGATGTACAAAGCTTGGTGGTGGCCAAAAGCGGCCCCAAAAGCGACGGTGGACGGGAGCCAACCCGGGAACTTGTCGAAGAGGGTGTCTAGACTCTGGTAGTCAGGGCTATCAGCTTCGGACTCTGGGCGAGCGGCGCTTCCCCGCAATTTGCAGCCGCAGGCACAAGATTCTCGTGGGCTTCCGACATCTTCCCTTGTCCTTGACCCGGGCCAGCCTAATCAAGCTCCATTGACCGTTGATCAACGGACTTGGCTCCGGGTCTTTCCCAAGTTTGTCATGTGCTTGAGCCTCAAGTGGGCCATGTGACACCTTGGAGGGCTTCCGTTCCTCCATGGGGCCTACACGTTGCTAAGAAGGAAGCTATCCTGCTGGTATCGCGGTGTTTTGGTTACGCAGCCTACGCCTCTACCGAGAGCTGAGAAGCAACCCCCACGGCATAAACAAGGAGAACCACAGCCACGCTGCCGGATATCCAATGTCTTCCACCGGCGATTGCATTGCATCTGTTGCTTTTTTGGCAACGACCGGGCCGGTCAATTGAGCCAATTAGAGGGCGAACGCGTTCCCACCTTGTGCCGCCAAGTCCGCAGCAACCAGAGTGACAGGCAGGACGACCGGGGTCTTCAGCGTGGCCTCTGGGTCCGGGGTCACCTCTCAGCGCCTTGTTTAGAGTATCTGGAGTCTTAGAACCTGCTGAATGGCTGGGACGGCGCACTACTGTCGTCAGCGACCGGCACTGATAGCCCACAGGTAGCCACTGGAAGCCGCTGGAATGGGTGGGTTGCAAATGTTTCGTCAATCTGCGACCTAGTCTCGCATGTGCCAGAGATAGGCTCCCGGGTCTAAGTAAGAGGAATTGCGGGGACTCGCGGACACTGGGTTGTATCAGAGATCAAAGAGGTTGCGCTCAAGTGTCGATTCTCGAGCATAAAGAGGACGACTTCCCGCCGTCAAGGTCCTGTTCTTCTCTTCTTCCTCAGTCAACACTCACCACGCCTCACTCCAACAAGACAACAATCTAGCTGTTCTGCCCACCTCAGCTAAATCTTGCCAACACACAACTTAGCACCTCCTCAACCCTCTTCAAAACAAACTTCCCCTCCCTCCGACTATCAAAATGCCTGGCTCCAACAACCAGTACCTTTCTCTCTCCCCCGTGGCTCACGTTCCCGCCCGGGCTGCTCCTCGCTTCCTCTCTCTCGCTCCTGCGACTTCTCCTTCTTACCCTCAGAAGCCTACTACTGGCCGCTCTCACGGCCGCGCTGCCATTCCTGAGGGCACTCAGCGAGCTCCTCTTCCTCGACAATCCTCAAATGGCTACCGCATCCTGAAGCTCGGCCCTGTCCACTACGGCGAGCACGCTGGCCAGCACAAGGCTGACTTCCACGAGGTCATCCTCAACTAAGCTATTTGCCGAAAATGGATATTTTCACTTCAAATCATGTCTTTTTTTAAATATTGATCATTCACAAAAATCCTTCCTACTGGAATCAGTAGCAACGGTTACAAAAACGACACAAAAAAAAAGAATGATTGCTTTTTGATCCTTGAGCGAAGGATTTGGGAAAACTTGAGCGTCATCATTTTTACTTGGGACACACACAAAACTCGATATCTTTTCATCCCCAACAAAAGCGAGATTTGGGAACGACGGACACGACATCAATACGACACATCATCACCAGAAAGAGATGGGAAACTCGGCGGAACGGAACGTATGGGATTAGGATTGAGGTGGGCGGCTTTAGTCTGGATCCTGTAGTAGTTTGGGAAGAGTGGGGCGGCGGTTCTTCAACCACCTTACACTCATTACGAGAGGAGGGTGAAAAGAAAAGGGCGCTTGTGTTGGAGGCTGAGCTTAGCAATCAATAACAAGACTGTCATTTTCGGCACTTGTCGTGTGCAATTGTGCGAAGTTGTGATATTTTATGTGATGATGTGCGAACCTCGCGAGACTATTTTGTGGATAGGTTGACTATGCATTCGGAACTAGGTCTCTAGAGGTGTAGCCCGCCAACTAGCTGCAACCTTTCACTGCATGCCGTCGTAGTCAAGACGCCTATTCGCCCGCGTAGACCTACCTAATTGCCAACAATAATGAAAACTTATTCCGTGCCGTTTCCCCCCTCTCCCCCCCCAACTTTCATGCCTCGGAGCCCGCCGGCAGTGTGGCAGGTTGGGTGCAGCAGAACAGGGGTAACAGGAGATGTCCCACGACGCGACTCCAACGCGCACCAATAGACAGCGCGGATCTGACAGCAGGTGCAGCGGGGCTGCATTGCATGTTACGTCTGCAGGCAAGAAAAAAAAAAATGAAGAAAAGAAAAAATTTGATGATAAGGGAGGGGACCGGATACATAGCCGTACAGTACGTACATAGCTGGGCTGGGCTGGGCTGGACCGGATGGGCATTTGTGATGGCGCGTTGGGCGGAAGTGCAGCAAATCTGATAATAATTTCCACGTCGGGAAGGGGAGGGTAACGTCATCGTATGCGGGATGGGATCGTCCGTGGGTGAGACGTGGCTGAGGCTCGGGGGTGCGGAGATGAGTGGTTGCTCGTACTTACGGCGTGGGATCGTAGATAAGAAGAAAGTGGTGGAATGGTGAGACGCAGGCGGGTGAAAGAAAACACCGCTCACCTTGCCTAAAGACGCGACTTCATATAGACAGCATTTCTATATCCCTATCTAAAGATTGGGACTGGTCAGAGTGGACAGATGCTAGGATTTGAATAAGTAACGCAATATTAGCTAGAGCCTTCCTTGATCCCTAAACTAAACCTCAAATCATCCCAATATAATACCATTTTAAGTCGAGAAGTGTCTATCGATCCTCAAATTCTCACACCTCCATACGACACGTCTCACTCTGACACACTACCGCAACTGAGTGAGACCTAGCGGGGTCTTGGAACAAAACCCGAGCATTGGTCTCAGTTCATTTCGCAAGCCTTGCTGGAATCTGCCACGGGACAGAGCATGCAGATAGGTAGATGTCACGTAGCCAGTTAGCAGTTAGGTGTCAGGGATGACTGTATTTATCTCTAAGGGTCTGAGCTGTTTTTATTTCTTTGGCCTCCCCCAGGATTCCATGTTTGAGTCCATCGACCAGCTCCTCGTCCTCGATGTTAGCCTCGCACATTGTGCGGCCTTGCCGAGGAGCTGGTCGATGTTCGTATTGCACATCGCTCGTCCTTGCCGCCGTCTGTGTAGAACACGTTAGTGTATGCATCGTCATGGGGGAAGAGCAACATACCTTCTTTTTTGTTGGCGGCCCTTCGCGAGAAGAGTTGCCAGGTACTCTCGCGAAGAGCTGCCAGATAGACTGGTATTCTGCATCGCGAGCGCGACGCGCACGACTTCCCACTGGGAAGAGTCTCGCCCCCTCTCCCTTTGCAATCTGGTTGTCTATCTGCCGCCTCCCCCCTCTGGTTGAGCGGGGGCCGTGTGGGAGGGGCGAGGGGGAGGGAGTAAGGGAGAGGGAGCGAAGGGGGGGCTCGGTGTGAGAGAGGGCGCGGCGAGGTCGTGCCTCCTCTCGGCGTTCCCGAGTCACGATTTGGTGAGGAAAAGGCAAATTTGTTCTTGCCATAGAAGAGGTTGACACCTAGGAAGTTCTAGGCTTTCACCAGAAGAGGCGCGGCGTTCCTGAGTCTGCGCTCGACGTCGTGCCGTCGCTCTCCGCTCGGCGTTCCTGAGTTACAATTTAATAAGGAAAAGACAAATTTATTCTTGCCATAGAAAAGGTTAATATCTAGGAAGTTCTAGGCTTTCACTAAAAGAGGCGCGAGTATATATTAAGGTCATATTGCAAAGTTTAAACAAGGCATTGGCATTAAGAGGCTATTGCTCTTCTCTTTGCATTCTTAATTCTATGCTTGCTATTATGCTATCGCTCTCCTCTTAGCATTTTTAAGTTATAATTTAATTACAAGGCATTAGCATTAAGAGGCTATTGCTCTGCTCTTAGAGTTCTTCAGTCTATGCTCATTATTATATTATCGCTCTCCTCTTAGAGTTCCTAAGTCTATGCTCGCTGTCGTGCCGTCGCTCTCCTCTCAGCATTCCTAAGTTATAATTTGGTCATAAGGCGTTGGCATTAAGAGGCCGTCGCTCTCTTCTTGGAGTTCCTAAGTCTACGCTCGCCGTCGTGCCGTCGGGCGGCCAGTCTTTACGCGTTTATTGCGCAGTGGCTTTTTGTAGCTCCGAGACTTCAGAGTCAGCATGGGACGAGAGGCGGGAGAGCATCAAAACTTACGTGGATCAGGATGGTGATGGAAGCAGCAAACCGTCGCTGTACAGGCGCCATTCTGACTACCTGGCCTCAAGGCCCGGTTCTTGTACGGGTCAGCAAAGGACGAGAAGCGGAAGAACATCAGCAACCAACCTATATCCTGGTCCAACGGATCCGGATGAAAGCAGCAAACCGCCGCTGTGCAAGCGCCATTTTGGCGCACTCACGCCAAGTCCATGTTCTTGTGTAGCTTCGAGACTAGGGGTCAGCAAAGGACGAGAAGCGAGCATGGGAACGAGAAGCGGGAGAGTATCGGAAACTAACCTGACTTGCGATGTGAGGCGGGTCTGAGGAGGGAAGGGAAGAGAAGAGAGGGAAAAGAAAAAGGGGGACCCCAGCTTATATAGGTAGGGCCTCCCGGGCAGTGTGGAGAGAGTATTTCTCAGGTGAGGCAAGCGCAAGACACAGGTTCATAAAGTCGGTGCATCAGCTGCAGATCAGCAAACAGGTTGTTTCAGTGGTGAGCTGTATATATAATGAGAGGGAGAAGATCAAACCCCGTGGACTGCTCACGGCAGTGAATCATTATGAACTACCTAGGCTAACCTTGCATCAATAATAATGCAACTCTCCGGCGCCTTAATGCTTGCACTGTAATATATTAATAAGGTTATATAATAACTCAATATAAGAATTGATAACTTAGTAGATAATGCTAAAGTCAATACTATCGCTCCTCCCTCTTCTAATGGCTGCACCCTTGTCATCTCTATCTCTAACTTTAAACCCACTTAATATATCCTAGCTATAAATGCCATCTTTATAGCCGCCCACTGCTGGGTCACCATCGATCCTCTCCCTCTGCGGCGATGTGTTAGCATGCTATATATGAAGGTGTCTTAGTACTCTAGAAACAATCTAAATCGCTCTTCCCTACTAAATTATAGCCTAGTCCCTCTTTGAAGCCTGCGGCGGCAAAGGATATAGCTAAATGGCAAGATCAATATATGCAGCGACGACGCAGATGTGGTTGGCATTATTAATGGCTAAATGGGCGTTGATGAAGATGTAATACAGCTAATCCTTGCACACTTGCGACGTCATCGCATTGCGTGTGGCTGGTTTCTTGTTGATGAGCATATGGACCAAGACCGGTCTCACAGAGGGATCAGGCGAAAGACAAACGAGAATGATCGACCAGTCGATGTAGGTGCCACAACTGCACTCATCATCTGGGAGTTCACTTGGTAGAGCGACTTTCCAGTTATTCTGATTGCTTGGGATTAGGCATAACGGAAAACCCTCTCTTTCGGGAGGTTCAATAGCCAAATTACCTAGTGATGCCGTATCCTCTAGACTAGTGAAACGGGCCTCTCCTTAGTAGCGCGTTAGCGTAATGAAAAGGGATGTTGTGTAGCAAATTATATGTGTGTGTGTGTGTGTGTGTGTGTGTGTTGTGTAGAAGCCCAGTTCTAAAACCACCCCAGGATCCCTCGAGATTAATCCTAAGACTTCCTAATCCCATAAAGTAAACCTCATGTCATCCTAAACTGAACCTCTATATCATCCTAAACTAAGCTTCATATCATCCCAAGGTAATACCATGGTGACTGAGCTATCAGGACGTCGAGGATTCAAGAGCAAGACACAATATTCCAACTTGGTAAGAAGGCATCATTCCGTATTTTTCCATTCTACCGAGTCTATGCTTAAATTCACAGGCCATCATCTACTCATCAGGCTCTGGCCTAGCGAGCCCGCAAGCATTTCCGCTCCCCCCCCCCTTGGCAGCTATCATCATCTATCATGACGGCCCAGCATTCGAGACGGCCTCAGTGTGTGTGAAGGACCCATGAAAGCAAACATGCAGAACTTTTCACGTGCCTCGGTATCTCTTTATCCGCATTACAACAGATCATAAAAGAAATCGCCTTGGCCGGTTATCCATCCGTAACTCGTATCTCCTTATGGCATCATAAGTTGCCCTTCGCATATTCCGCGCGGTGCAACCCCAACACCCCTCGCCATCCCTAACCTACATGGTCATTATCCCAATGCATTTATCGGGAAGACATGGCCTTGGTCACCAGCCTCTTGAGGGCCAGCTCCTGCTTCTTGAGGTCATCAGCGGTGCTCTCGTTGAGCTCAAGAGCAGCCATAGCGTCGCTAATGGTGCTCTCAATCTTGTCCTTCTGTCCTCGCTTGAGCTTGAGAGAAAGAGTGGGGTCGGACACAATCTCCTCAACACGGCCAATGTAAGACTCCAGCTGCTGCTTGGCCTCGAACTTCTTGCTGAAGGCCTCATCGTTGGACTTGAAAGCCTCGGCGTCGCTGATCATCTTCTCGATCTCGCCGGTCGAGAGCTTACCAACAGAGTTGGCAATGGTGATGTTGGCGCTTCGACCGGAAGTCTTCTCAGTGGCAGTCACCTTAAGGATACCGTTGACGTCGACCTCGAAGACGACCTCGAGAACGGCCTCACCGGCCCTCATTGGAGGGATAGGAGCAAGGGTAAATTCGCCCAGGGACGTGTTATCCTCGCAGTTGACACGCTCACCCTGGAAAACGGGGAACTAATGTTAATGTTAATGTTAGCCCTAATACAACCCCTAATACAATTCTATATATAAAACTTAGTAAACATACCTGTACGGTCTGTTGATTGTCTGCAACTGTTGTAAATGTTCTTTTCTTGATTGTTGGCACAGTTTGTCCACGAGCGACGACGGGAGCGAAGATGTTACCCTCCATGGCCACACCGAGGGACAGGGGAACCACATCGAGGAGGAGCAGGTCAGAGGTCTCGGCAGAGGTAGCCTTGCCGGAGAGAATACCGGCCTGGACAGCGGCACCGTAGGCAACGGCCTCATCGGGGTTGATGCTCTTCTCGAGCTTCTTGCCGTCGAAGAACTCGGACAGGAGCTTCTGGATCTTGGGAATACGGGTGGAGCCACCAACCAGGACAATCTCGTCAACGGCGCTCTTCTCAATGGCAGCATCCTTGAGAACCTGAGCAACAGGCTCGAGGGTACCGGAGAAGGCCTTGGCGTTGAGGTCCTCGAAACGGGCACGGGTGATGGTCATGGTGAAGTCCTCACCATCGAAGAGGGAATCGATCTCAATAGTGGCTTGAGCACCGCTGGACAGGGTACGCTTGGCACGCTCACAAGCAGTTCGGAGTCTTCGGAGAGCACGGGCATCGCCGGAAAGGTCCTTCTTGCTCTTGCGAGTGAACTCCTTCTTGCAGTGGTCGAGGAGGTTGGTATCGAAATCCTGGCCACCCAAGTGGGTATCACCAGCAGTGGCCTTGACGGTGAAGACACCACCCTGGATGTTCAGGAGAGAGACATCGAAAGTACCACCACCCAAGTCGTAAATAAGAACGTTGCGCTCTTTCTCAGACTTGCCGGAGCCAAGACCGTAGGCAATGGCGGCAGCGGTGGGCTCATTGATGATACGGAGGACGTTGAGGCCAGAGATGGAACCGGCATCCTTGGTAGCCTGTCGCTGGTTGTCGTTGAAGTAGGCAGGGACAGTGATGACGGCCTTCTCGACCTTCTTACCGAGCTTGGTCTCGGCAATCTCCTTCATCTGCAAAGGGCATCAGGACCGGCTCATACAAAGGTGGGGTGAGTGGTGAAAATTTACCTTGAGGAGGACCATGGCAGAGATCTCCTGGGCAGAGAAGGTCTTCTTCTCGCCGAGGTACTCAACCTCGATCTTGGGGTTGCCGCCATCGTCGACGATCTTGAAGGGCCACGACTCGATGTCCTTCTTGACGGTGGGGTCGTCGAAACGGCGACCGATCAGACGCCTGAAAGCAGAAATTTCAGTCAGCAACTGAGAACAGGCTGAGGGTCCACGGACCGGGAGAGACTCACTTGGCATCGAAGACAGTATTCCGGGGGTTCATGGCAGCATTGTTCTTGGCAGCCTCACCGATCAAACGCTCCTTGTCGGTGAAAGAGACGAAAGAAGGGGTGGTGAAAGAACCCTGCTCGTTGGCAATAATCTCGACATTGGTGCCCTCGTACGTCGCAACGCAGGAGTAGGTGGTACCTGTGAGGGGTCGCTGTCAGCAATTTTGTCGTATCGAAGGGTTTTTCGAGATGCATTTTTCGCTCGCTGCCATCTCGACTGAAGCGGCAACGGCAACGAGGGCGAAATCAGAATCAAAACTCACCCAAATCAATGCCAATGGCACCGTCATACACTTCGTCCGCCATCTTGAGTGGTCTGAAAGGCTTGTGGTGGAAGAGAGGATGAGGAAAGGAAGAGAAGAGGAACGTGGGGTTTCGGTGAAAGAAATTCTCCCAACCAGATTTTGTGAAGGCCGAGAATAAATTTCGGGGGACCTGTGAACTTTTTCTGCCGGGTGGGTCACCAGGTGGGCTGCCTTTGTTCCCCTCCACTAAACGATTTTGGGTTTAGCGCCTCACCTGAGTTTTTCAAAGCTCCATCTTTTTCGTTGCTGGGCGGCGTTGGGGCTGGGGCAAAGGAGCCAGGCCAGGCTTCGAGAAATCGGAGACGAGCAAATTATAAGCTGGGCTTGGGGAATGAGTCGACAACTTCATCTCAAGCTGCGTTAGAGGTATCGATGTGTGGTTTGCCGCAGACTTGAGATGCTGCGTCTCCGCTAAGGCTACGCGCAGATTGACCCCGCACTTGTGGCCGTTCTGCGGGTGAAGCCCTGTGGTTCTCGCGACACAAATACATAGCTGGAGATCAAATTACGACAAACGACTCAGCTGTACTGCCAGCACCAGCAGGCCTGGTCAACGTAGCAGAACGAGTTTTCTCTCCAATGCCGGCAACCCCGATTCGGTGACATGGCCGTGTTACATCCCGTCGCCCTAAGATGCACTGACATGTAGATTTTCTCATGAGGTGTCACGTAGGAGTTCGGGGGAGTCATGGCGATTTGGACGGAGTGGCCGAAAAGGGGACTGCGAAAGGACGATGCGTAGCCGCGGCAACCTTCAAGGCGGCATTAGTGTTGGCAGTGCGAGCTACAGAAGTCGATAGTAGGACATTGGCCTATTCAGATAGAGAGACATTTTCGCCTTTCATAGTTACAAAGCCTCAAGCTAGATTAGCATCGGGCTTCTTTTTCTTCTTTGCACCTACCATGGCCTACAAGAAAAAACCACCAAGCAGTCTTTACGTTACTTACAATTGTTATTAGTATTCTATACACGTTCGCGTGGTCTATACGAGGAAGCCATCCCGGTGCGGAAAGACAAGGGCCGACGACGAGACCTCGAGGCGCGAGGATCCCAAAAGAGGGCGCATCTGCCCAAGGAGAGGAGGAGCAATCCCAACTTGCCGTATCCTGAGCCCGCACACCCGGATGAGAGGTTCTATGAGCCTAATGTAGGGAGAAGTCGCAGGGCGGTCCGCTCATCAATGTCTCGATTCGAGATAAGGTACCCCGTTTTGAATATTAATATCTCATCTCATACTATCACTACTACCAAGTCGAACACCGTCAACTGGAGCTTATATCTCATTCCTCTGAGCAATCTCGCCAGCGCCCACTCCCAGAGCGGCCAATTCTTCAGTATGTATCTGTTCTCGCAACCTGAGGTCTAGATAAGTTTTGTCAGGATGAGGACATATATTCTCCACGCGACATGCCGGCTTATAGATGTCCTTGTAGCTTTTGATGGCTGAGTTCGAAGTTATGCCAGTGGTCAGCCATTCATAAAGAGTCTGCGGCCATGTCTAAGAAGTATGCATGAGTACTAGGAGCTTTAGTCCCCTTTGCAGCACGGAGCAGGAAGAGTATAAACGCACCTCGATGTTTTCATCATCTCAAAGTCAGATGAACCGCTACCCGTCGCGACTCGAAGCAAATCACCTATGCGAATCGTAGAGATCCAAGTATTCCATAAAAAGTTGAAAGTGCACTAACAAAGGTATGTCTTATTTTGCTGGGAACAAAGCTTGAGGTTGACGAAACAGCCCATTTCAAAATCCGAATCTCGACAGGGGATATTTCCATCTTCGTGAGTGGGCTGGAGCTGTTGCTGCTTTAGCGGGAGTACCGGTAGTGGGAGAGCATGGTGTGTAAGTGCGGCGCAGCCAAGGAGCCTCATTTTGCCTCCCTGCCTAAAGTTGCCTAAAGTTGCCATAACCCAAATTAGAAATAAGCCTGTAGATCATTCCTCTATCACAGCGAATTGCTCAGTCAATGGCCTATCGGACGGAAGTCAGCATGCAGTTTGTGTTGGGTGTGAAGGAATGATTGGCTCGAAAGGAACAAATACAAAGCTGGAGTGCCCAAGCTTGGACCATATCTATCGGTGATATCTCCCCACCTTCTGTTGAAGTACTGTAGTGAGGAGGAGGACAGAACGGGCCATTCAGAAACCCTTTTGTTAGCCAATCAGAAGAGGCAGGGGACCCAGGGTGTTAAGGGTCGGACGCGAATAAGAAAGACCTTGCTAACTGAAAGCAAAGGAAATAGACAGAGGGCCCCAGGGGAGTTTGGGGGGCTTATCGACAACCAGGATTGTTGTTTTCAATGCAGTTGGTTCTTTCTCCGTTGTCACGCGCCAGGTTGGTGAGAACATGGGACAATGGGGATTGGTTACCAATCCGGGGAAAGCAGGCGGGAAAGCAACTCTGCAGGAATGGTCTGACCAATGCATCGATCGACATTGCTAACCGAAGTAGGCTGACATCAAGGCTCGGAAGTCGCATGTATATAATCAATAGCCCATGTGAACTTTCTTCTGATTATAAAAATCGCAGACTTTCCGAGTTATTCTCCCTTTTTTCCATTCCATCTATCCAACTCTCCTCTCTCGTACAAATCAAACAAAGCCCTCATCAAAGAACTTGACTATCAATCAACAATGGTCTGCGCCACTGGATGCCTCAACTGTGGTCGGAACCAGGGTATGCTCATCATGTTGACTGTTGTTGAACATGTTTTTAATTTTCGTCTTATAGGGGCCTGCCCCTGCAGCGACTGCGACTGCCAAAACAGTCGAAGGGCGGTGGCAAGTTTTGAAGACAAGCACCTAGATCAGGATAAGAAGGACGCTGAAAGAGTAAGCTTCTCGCTTTGCCCCAGATCTAGTCCGCATACTGACCTCAGGGTTTAAAACCAACCAGGAGGCCGAGGTGGATGCCACGGAGCTTCCCAGCTGCTGCCGTGGGGCTAAACTCGACACTTCTGATAGCTCCGACAACGAGTAAGACCAAGCGTTCTGGAGTTAGGATGTCGTTATGATGCAACCTAAGTAGGACGTAGAAGAAGGGAAATATATGAGCGGCGGACGAGGTCAGGAAAGATGTTGCGCTAAACCCTGTGGGGCCCCTCGGCTCCAGTTGACGCGGTACTGTGGAGTTAGTGGGGGAGGCGTCGAGATTCGGGTGGTAAAAACATTATTATTTTATCTTCAGTGCCTCGATACCAACATTTGCCAAAGACTATATCACGGATAGACTTGCGATGCTATACAACTCCAGAGCTACCCGGCTATGCTATCAAATTAAGCTTCCACTTTAGGGTATATAATAAACTCGTGCAGAGCTTTCCCAGCTAGTACGGTCACATGGGCGTGTTTCTCTCTAACATAATCTCTAATACGGCAGGTCCTTCTTAGTCGATGAGCCACTGCAACTTCTCCTCAAGTTCATTAGGATCAGCGGCACGATCAGCAGCAACACCTAAGGCCTGTGATGCCTTAACGAAATCCGGATTTCGATGTCGATTATGGACGAAGCGCTCAGAGAAGTAGAATCGCTGGAGATCCGAGACCATACCCATATCTTCGTTGTTGCAGAGCAAGACCTTAACAGGGATTTTGTACTGGGCCGCTGTAGCGAGCTCCGCCATGTTCATGCTGAAAGAGGCATCGCCATCCATATCAATGACGAGGCATTCCGGTCGAGCGACTTTTGCGGCAATAGCAGCGGGCAATCCATAACCCATTGTTCCTAATCCACCAGAAGTCAGCATCATTCGAGGATACCGCCATCGGAAATGCTGGGCAGCCCATATCTGATGCTGGCCCACACCGGTGCTGATGATGACCCGAACCTTCATATGGGTAGTCAAGTCGCTAAGTTTTTCGATTGCAGCTTGCGGTTTGATCTGTGAGGGTTTGTAGTTCTTGTACGCAGACAGAGGGTACTCTCTCTTCCACTATTTAAACTGCCCGAGCCACTCCGGTCTGTCCGCCACAGGCTGTACCAGGGGTGTCAGCTTTGCAAGGTTTATTGCGCAGTCTCCGATGACTACTTCGTCGGCTCGAACCACCTTGTCAACGTTCTTTGCGGCAATTTCGAAGTGAACGATTCCGCCTCGGTTCTCGAAACTAGCCGCCAGCGCTTTGGGGGCAAATTTGGGGATGTATCCAGTAACACGGTCATCTAATCTTGCGCCGAGAGCGAAAATCAAATCGGCCTCTTAAATGGCAAGATTGGCATATGCAGCGCTATAGAGTCCTAGCATATGAAAGGCTTTCAGATCGAGCTCATCAAAAGCACTAAGTCCCTAAAGGGAGGTCGTTACCGGAATATTGGTCTTATCGGCGAACTCCTTGAGGATCGCGGGCCCGTCAGGTTGAGCCAACATGCCCTGTCCAACATAGAGCACAGGCTTCTTTGCCATATCCACAAGTCTTGCCACCTTGGCCAGAGTCTAATCCAGAGTGTGGTTTGGCGCACTCAAGCCAAGAGCAGGTGCTAATAGGAGACGCCGAGGGAGAGACGGTGGTATTGTGTGCAGTAATAGCATTCGCTGAGCTATTATTGACGCCGGCACATCTAAGAGCACTGGACTAGGCCTCCTTCGGGAAGCAATTGCAAAAGCATCTCGAATCTTCTGCTCGAGTTCTTCCACTGACGTGACTCTGCTGCTCCATTTCGTGCACGCCGCCGCGATACTCAAAGTATCCGAGACTTAGAACTCATCATGTCCATATGTGACAGAGGGACAAAGGCTGGACAGCACAACGAGGGGTGTCCCATCCATAAGGGCATCTTGCATGGGCGTTACGAGACTTGTCACGCCGTACGGCGATGAGACAACAACTACCCCCGGTTTACCTGTCGCTCTTGCGTATCCTTCCGCTCGACAGTACGGGGCCGCATGCACAGCATATCCGAAGACTATTACTATGCGCTCCGGGGTGCCCAATGCCGCTAGCGAGGGAGACGTTGCTCAGGACGAGGGATGCTCGGAGGAGGATTGCAAGGCTGGAAGTCAAGATTGACCGACTGCGCGGCTGGCTGGATGATGTCGTCGTGCCCATGGTGCAGGATATGGTCGTGAAGGGTGACTTGGAGCATCTGAGGATCTTGGTCCGCTGCCCGGTACCACACCCCACGACAGCTTCTAAGAAGCGTAGTGGGGAGGGCGAGATGGACATGTTTACGCGGCCTCCGCTAGAGGGCCTTCTCCGTGTGCTGGCGGATCCGTATCTTCGGACCGCACGACTGTGGGTCGATCTCCGCCACGTACCGGCGTGGTGCCGCTTTCACACCGGGCAGGCCTGCGCACTGGCCAACAACGGAGCCGGCGAGGCGGCCAGGAACGCGGGCGGCCAAGACAAGGCTATGGAGATCGACTGGCGGAAGATCCTACGGGTGGTGGATCCGGAGCGAAGGGATGTTGCAGTTGCATGGGCAGAGGATCCCGCCGTGATGCGACACTGGTAGCTTTAGTGGCATGCATTATATGATTCCCGTTATTCATCAAGCTTACTCATTATAATATTATCTTGGGATGATATGAGGTTAAGTTTATGGATGACCTGGAGTTTAGTTTAGTGATGACCTTAGGTTTAGTTTAGGGGTTTGGGAGGCTTTAGTTGTGATCATATGAGCTTGACCTCATTGTTGATTAGGTTGGGTCTTTAGGCGAGGCGAGGCGAGGGCACCTATGTTCCACCAAGACGATGAAATTGCTAAACTAACTCTCTCGTGGCGTATTTGTGCACCTAAATTCCAGTTCTTGTAGCCATATATCCTCAACCCTTCTTCTCATGAGGTGTCAATCCCAGAGACTTCGCTTCTCTGGCAACCACCTCCTCAATGGTGTCCTTCAACGCAGGCCCCTTCGGCTCCCATCCAAGGTAAGTTCTCGCCCTCTCTGCAACACCCTTCGAGTTCGCTCCCCAGGACGCCGTCGCCGCGCCGTCCATCAAATTCACTTCCGCCTGCGACACCAACTTGGTCAATGCCTCAGGCAAGTATCCCTGGCGGCTCGCTTCCTCAGCAATCCAGGTAGCAACGTCGGCCCACTTATGATGCCCATTCTCTGCAAAGAAATATCCGTGCAGGCCCCAGATTTCGGGGTCCTTGTTCTTGGAGGGATCTTGGGTAGCGTCCACGAATCGAAGGAAGAGGTCGGCCAGGTCGTCGATATGGACGTTGTCCCACTCTGTCTTCCCCGGAGCGACGATAGGTCCAAAGCCCTTCTCTAGGGTCCCGCGAGCGAGGTCTGGAACTTGGATACTACGTGTGTTGACGGGGCCGCGACCTGTACCGTAGATCGTAGGCGGGCAGACGATGAGAAGCTTCACTGCGTCCGAACTGGCTGCCTGAACCATCTTATCGACATTGCGGTGGTGAGCCTCATCAGGAAGGCTAATAAGACGCTCAATGTCCTTGATGTCATTGTACTTCTGCTCTGGTAAGGGCGCCTCGCCAAAGCGCTGGTTCTGCGCATCATACCAAGTCAAGATCGACGTGCCAGAGAGATGGATGTAATACCCTGGCTTGTCAGGTGTATGCCCTTCCGTGAGGCCCTTCACGATAGCCTTCGCACCGGGGACGTTATCAGAAGAGTCTGCAGTGTCTTGGGGCGGATATTAGACGAGGGCGTTCAGTTGGTTTGGGAGGGGACTCACGAATGACAATGTCTGCTTCAGCTGCTGCTTTCTCGACTACGGAAGCGTCGTCAAGAGTGCCGTAGGCGAAATTAACATTAGGGTATTTAGCTTTAATGGCTTTACCACGCTCTTCGTTACGCACGAGAAGCGTGTAGGTGTAGTTTGGGTGGGCATTGTAGACGGCGTCCAGAACAGCACCTCCAATGAAGCCTGGTGCAAAACAGTCAATACGCAAACGAGACTGCTTCAGAAGAATGGCATACCAGTAGCGCCAGTTCTATAAGGGGTCAGTTTAAGATGGCCTGTATCATGAATGGGTGACAACTTACAGGAAAACCTTGGGTGCCATTGTCTCGATGTGCGTAATGGTTCGCTTTGGGGTAGTTCACGCAATGTTGCTTGAAGGGACAGGTATAGGATCTGTTTAGGATCTGTTTGGTGAAGGTACTGGGTCCAGCCTTATGTCACTTCAAGGATTAAAAATTTAGGACCCGTTGCACGATGAAGAACGATTTATAAGCACTGAGTTGTCATGTTACTGTCATGGGCATCCAGGGTGCTATGGGTTCCATCTCATCAGATTCAATGGCGGGGTGGGAGCTGTTGGTGACATCATGCGGGCGCCCCACTAATGGATGAACTCCATGCGGCCTCGGAGTTGATGTCCTGATTCGTAACCTCAACTCTCCTCCAACGACATTCTGGATCATTTGATGGTGCTTGGCCTTTTCCCTTCTCTAAATGTTTCAATACCTGAGGACGATACCCCGATTTTCGAGCTGAACTAGCCAAGCAACCAAATCCAATTTAACAGTTACACTGCTCGTATAGTATCCCGGGGAAGGATTGTGCAATTCTGATGTCCTGTACGGGCAAATTAGACACATCAGGCAATCAGGCTCTCAATTTCACGTGAACCGGAGGAAACCTTTTTACTCAACCCACTATAGAGAGTACAAGATTGTTAATAAAGCGTACAGCAGAGCTACCATGCAGCTCCGCGCCAGCTTAGCATCTCAGCTCGTGTGGTTGGAATCGTTGTGCCACATCGTGCCATGACGGTCGCTTTGGCATGTTCAAAGAGCTAGTCCATTGTGTTTGCGCAGAAGTGTTTATCCTTTGATTTTGAAGCTATTGACGCGCATTGTCCAAGACGGAGAGCTTGCCGTCGTGTGTTTTCATTCGACTGCAGGTTGCTAATCTGGTGCTGTCAATCGGGAATGGTTCCAAACGACCCAGCAAGCCACACGCAGCACTCACCCCAGCTCCTATAAAAAGCCCCCCTCCCTCCGCCTCCTCAAACCTTCCCCTCTTCACTTACGTCTTCATCAAAATCATCTACTTACTCTATCCGAAAGACTGAAATAACCACCCAACAGCTTGATCATGCCTGAAAACTACAGCTACAAGAGCTCCGGCACCAACAGCCAGGTATGTACCTATGCTCACGGGCTCCAGCCTTTCCAGCTAATGCGGCGTAGGGCAACCATTACTGCGCCCGGGATTATGGCAGTAATGCATCTAACTCTAACTCGTATCACTACTCCAATGCGTAAGATATCAATACTCCTCTGAGGTTCCAGTCAGCCGTATGCTACTTGCTAACTGACTAACTTATAGTAATGGTTCCTACTACTACTCCAATCCGAACGGGAGCACCTATTACAACGATGGTCGGGGTAGCTCGACCTACACCTCTTCTAGTGGAAACAACTACCAATCCAATTCCAGCACCAGCAAGAAGGGCTCCTAAGGGTCAAAGCAGGAACTTTAAATAAGCCCTAGAGCTGGCCATTGATGGTCATGGCTTGGCGATCACAATTATGAAGAGATGCGAGGCGAGAGTGTACGCGCTTCGATGGTTGGGCACTATCAGAGCTGGGGCCAACATATAGTATCTGATAGTGAAGACTTTCGACAAGAATAAATGCCTATTCCCGCCTCGACATCCTCTCTTGACATTATGTAGACATCGGCATCAAAATTAAAGTAGCCAATTAAACCAACCATCAGAGAGATCACCTTTATTTAACCTCATTCAAAATTATGTTATCTGAAATACGCACATTTTTCTCATTTGCCCCTTTTTCTTTGTATGACACGTGAAAAGTGGTCGAGATCCATCTCACATTCTGATTCGACATCGATTCTAAAGCCTCTTCGCTTCCTTTATTTATGAACCGAATAGTAGACAGCCAATATGATAATCAGAACGGGGTACAAAACAACCTCCACAAACAGTTGCTGTTTGAGAGTGCCTCGCTGGTCTCTGGTCAAAGAATGTATCTCGCCGTGGGTATACCAGGATACAGCAGAGTCAAACTTTCCCCAGAGTGCAAGCAGTCCAATAAAGGGGAAAAAGATGGTTAGAGTCATGATACCCAGGAAAATTAGCTTTTCGGGTTTATCTTCTTCCCGCTTGTGACGGCGGCGAAAACATATATCTTCTCTGGCCATCTGGATGAGATCAGTCTCAGATGCCGTAAAGAGGCTACCTTCGGTTGGGATGTAGTTCGCTTGGGCGTGCTTGGTTCGTCTGCTTATGGTACTTGAAGAGAAGCCGCGAACTTTGGGCAGCTTTCCATAAAAGGCTGAGACATCGTGAGGAAGCCCTTGGTACCATGCTTTATTAGTGGAGTTCCTAACATCGCTTGGGGGTGGAGTAGCCAGGATTGCTGACGACGAAAGGAGAATATCAGCAACTCTTTCGCTTGCTGTAGCTAGCTTATTAGTAACTCGAAGGGAATAAAATCATAAGCTGGTTACTTACAGTCGTAGTGTCGCAACGGATCCCTATGATGCACTTCGGCTGGCTTAGGGAGACTCTCTGATAGAGATAGATGTGGTAGGTCAAACCGACCAGAAGGTGGTGTCGTAGGGAAAGTTGAAGACGAGATAGTGCTGATTGTGTTAGACCTCCCCCTCCTGGCGAAGGAGCATGAAGGATCCGTGTGGTCTTCCTCTCCCCTCTCCCTTCGAAAGTATTGTAACATGGCAGCCTCGGGTAGACTGATGAGTGGGAAAGGAAGACGGGGGATTTGGGCTAGAAACTCATCATGTGGAACATGGGAGGACTTCTTCGACTCGCTTTTTGTCATCATCCTACCTCGATATAGAGGTTGGTCGAAGATGGTGAGGGGCGTCCTCGGCGGGTCTCGTCCTAGGTTCTCGCGTATGCGGGACCATCTGAAGCGCCCCTTCCCTTGCCTCGTGTGCGGCGTTGGCGATACTTCTCCGTAACCGCTCTCGGGGATACCCAGGTCAGAGTCTAGACTCTGGTAGCTATTGGGCCTGGTACCCAAATCGGGACACCTGCTCGGTCCTCCCCTAGTCTGCTGGCCGGGAGTGTCAAGGTGAAACGCGTTGGAGAAACGACGCACGGCATCAGCAGCTCGGCTCGGCGGCGATATGAACTTGCGCGTCGAGTTCTGTAGAAACCCGCCGGACTCTGGGGGCCTGAAATTTGGAAGCAGTATAGGGGTGTTGGTCGGTTTGTCCTTGCGGATATGATATGAACCTGGATTGTCATCGTGTTGGGGATGTTGAATAATTCTTTCGGTCGATCCATACTCGCGTGGATAAAACTCAGGCTCAGAGACATCTGATACATCGGCGAGGCTGCTCCCAGTCCCTTTGGCAAGACTATCCATAAACTCGGTCTGAGTTGATACAAAAGCATGATCGGTTGTGACAGTTTGCCAATCAGCCTCGGTTCCAGTCTGTGGTCGGGGTTTGATCAGAGTCGCAATGCCGCCACTGAGCTGATGTGTAGGCGCTGGCTGAGGAATGGGCTCCTTTTGGGTCTTTCGAATGACTGGAATTTTGATCTCTTCGTCGACGTTCTAGGTCGATCGAATGGCTTCGGCATTGTAGAAAGAGGCGACGTCTGGGCTTCTCTTTGTGTTTGCTCGTGGGTCCTTCGTATCCATGGATCGAGTTGGCTTTTCTTTCGCATGGCTACTAGCTTCGGCATGGTGCAACGCATCGCTAACATCTCTCTCTGCTGAAGGTTGAAGAAATCCCGAGTAAATGTCGCCATCGTATTTGAAAGGATCACCGCTGGTACTGCTTGAAGCTCTGGAGCACGGTGCAATCAAGTCGCTATGATGATCGGTTCCCACAGAATGATAGTCACGCTGACCATTGGCCTCTGTGATCCTGTCAGTATTCAGCAGTTTCTGGTCACCAACGCTACTGTTTTCATCGAGGTCGCTATAGAGACTCGACGACGAATGGAAGGACTCTATGGTCGTGGCGAAAGCAGTGCGCTTGCTGGTTGGGAGGTTTGGGCGTCTACTACGAGGTGGGAGAAGAATAGTATTTCTTCCCCGCCTCGCCGAGTTTGGATTGCGAGATGGATCCAGGATATCTTGTGCGTGAAAGACCAGTTCAAAATTTCCTTGGCGTCGAAGCTGCTTAGGTGGGGGTTCGTGGCAGTCGTCAAATTCTTCGTCAGGTGCAACAGTCTCCCACTCAGACATAGCTCTATCTTCGTCGAGCGATACGCTACGCTGCCGACTCGCCCTCTCACCGAAACAACTCGCGGGCGGTTGGGAGGGGTGTTCCTTGACAAAACTCTTCGGGGCAGGGCTCCCATTTCGAGGGATGTGAGCATGAATATAGGAGAAGTCTTCGAGCTGGATTTCCTCTCCGTCCTCAGAACCCACGAAGGGATTGGATTTGGAAGATGAAGTCGAAGCGGTATTCTCGTGGGCATATCTTGTATACTGGTTTGAATTGCTGCTCGTACTCGAGGGAAGTGACTACCTGTCTCAGCACCTGCTGATTCGAATGGGTAGAGAAAGTCGACTTACATTCTCGGATCTTGGAATCATGATTGAAGTGGGAACGTAACACACGTCTTCGGGGGCCAACTCTTTGGACAAAGTAGAGTGGGTATTGCAGCAGACAGTGTTGAGTTACTCACTCTTAGTTACTCACTCTTAGTTCGTGGCGATGCTGTCAAGTTGGCATTGGGAAGCTAGGAAGGCGCCAGTCAATGCATCGGAGCGGTAGATGTCAATGCTGACGTATAAATTCGGTAGCTCGAGAGGACTGTGATCATTAAAATGAAGAAGGGCCAGCTTTGTTGGAGTTGATTGTGGTGATAGACGTGCTGAAGTCCAGCTGCCCGGTTAAATTGTTGTGTTGGAGATGGGTTAGAACGCGTTGAGCTCTCGCGTAAATAGCCTTTCGCGTAAATAAAGGTGGGCTGGTGGTTCGCAATGGCTGAGGCATCAAGGCGAAAGGATTGACAGTGAATGGGTGATGTTGATTTTAGGTTATGGTGAAGCCTGCCAGCTGCGAAATGGGAAACTGCCCTGCGCACCTGGCAAGTGAATTCCATGCATCTCAGTGTAAGTGAGTTCAAAAGCCGGTTTTGCATTCGCCCTTGATTCGGAGACATTTACTAAGGTAAGGTACTGATCAGATATACCTATACAAGGGCTATTTGCTTGCAAACTGATCCGAAACAATGTTTCGCCTTGAAATCGTTTCAAGAAAACTACAAAGTACATTCCTCTTGAGGGCTTCCTCTGTTCTAACATCAATCTTTGGCTCTCAACGAAACTTGGCCTCTAAGAGTTCCATCCTTGGTAGGACCCAAGATAAGATAATTATGAGTGGGAAGTCTCTCGGTCATGGTGGTTGCCTTATCATGTGGTCTATGTTGAGATTCTCGAAGACTTCCAGCAATGGGGGATTTTAGGGGAGAACAAGTAAGGGAAGGAAGAAGCCAAAGTGCCGCCTTGTGTTTCTGTCCAAGAACATGGTGGAGTAGCTCAATCTCACTACTACTTTCACTACTAACCTTAGTGCTATTTGAATACTTGCTTAGGCGCTTGAATTTCTTTTTCTCTCATCTTCATTACTGGCAGTATTATACTACTACTACTACTCTTGACAGACAACCCACGGACCCTTGCAAGGGTAGTTACGCCCTGCCAATTGGCTCACTTTCGATAAAGTGAAGCTTCCCCGAGACATCCGCCCGGATTGGATAGGGTCATTCACAGCGGGGAACCGGCCCAGCGGACTAGTATCTAGCCCTAGGCTAGCATTCAAGCCCCTGGTTCGCGATCCCACGACGCTGACTTGCTGCCCGCTGCGACCAGGAGTGCGCCAGCAGTTGGCGCCAACACCAGCCAGCGGCATAGCGTAGCCCGCGTCGCCTACAGTACTTTAGTCTATCGCTTATCGCAACAACCTTCAACTTGTAACCTCCAACATTGAAGAGGTTGTCAATAGCCGGATATTAACGGCCTCCCTGCCCTGGTCGGCTCGCTTCGCCTCCCTTCCCCAGGTGCTAGAACCTCATCTGGCTGTCCTGATGGCAGCGATTCCACCTCCTCGAGAACGCACTGTTAACCACCAAGTCGCCGGCTTATGCACCCGCTCCGGTGTGCGTCATGGCCTCGCTCACGCGGGCACCGCGCTCGGTGGAGCTCCCTGATGAAATCCTACTTCAAATATTGAGTTGTGAGTGCCATTAAGGCCTATGGTATATCCCACACCGCTGCTGACACTGCGTCTTCCAGATCTAGAGCCTGATAACTTACCAAAGCTGCAGCTCGTCTCCCGCCGGCTTCGCGATATCTGCCTCGATGATGAGCTTTGGAAATTACACTGTTTTGAGCGCTCGTCATGGTATCATTGGCTACAAAACCGACGAAATCTACAAAAAGGGTCCGTTCGACTAGGCCATGGTCCTCCAAGGGCTACCGAGGCGCTGAACCAGGGCACAAGGACCAATGATCACAGCAACCGTGTTACACAACCGCGTGTAGAGGAGATGAGTTCGTGGGACAATGCGCAAGTACAGAAGCGCCAGGATATGGCGAACTGGGATCCCATGTTCCCTGGAGAGCAAGTCTCGTGGTACGACGAGTATATTCAACGACACGGACCGACCCGCGTTAACTGGCTACAAACACCACACTTGCGAGATGGAGGGCTAGAGGCCATCATAGAGGCTCGTGGAATGGCGCTCTTCAACCCCAACAATGGAGATGACGGGCTTGGTACGATGCTGGCTGTCTCCCCACTTGATGATGGTTCGGTATGCTTGTGGGACGTCAATGGCAATCGTGGCAAACGCGGGGGAATTATTGCTAAGAGCCGACCGGGCATCCTCTTTGTGGACGGCCCTGGCAATAAATACACGCGAAGATCTAAGAAGATCGATACTGGAGTGACAGAGTGTGTCAGTGTGAACAACAACAGCCATAGGGCCTTCTTCGCCGTTCAGAGTCGTAAGTGGAAGCAACTGTTACATTTGAGTTTACAGCTGACTTTCTTTTTTTTTGTTCTTCCCTAGATCTCCTTGAAGTTGATCTCAACGAGTTAAAGGTTGTTAGTCGCGAATCTTTCGAGTGGTCCATTACCACGCTGTCAGCGGTCCACGATGGAGTACCACTGACGGTAGGAACATCCCTAGGTATCCACCTCCACGACTTCCGAGCACGAGCAAGGGTGCAGCATGACATCGTGGAGCAGCTTGATGGGCCTGGGTGGGATGACGAGAGGCCCTACAAAGTCATCTTTGACCCGAATCCACTCCCACCGTACGCCTCGCTGTCTCAGCCAACGCCGATAAGTATTCTCCACCTGCCTCGCCCAGGCTGTGAAGATATCGTGTCGGACGATATTTATGTGGCTGGGCGATTTTCAAATATTTTGCACTATGACCGGAGAAACTTCCCGCGAATTATGGGCTCCATCCACTCTGGAGCGCGACTCTCAAGCCTGGCCGCCCTTCCATATCCATTCTCGACGGTGGACCATGAGGTGCGAAAGTACGGGGAGCTATCTGCCGAGAGGGTTGTGCAATCCAAAACAGCCGGGGAGGGCCGGACGTTGATCGCTGGCGGCGAGTACAAGACGAAAGGGTCACTGGAGCTATACGGGTTAAGCTCCGCGGAACACTCAAGGGGAAGTGCGGTGCTACAGAATTCGGTGATGAAGAACCGACACACGGCGGCATCATCAATCGTCTTGTCAGTGACTAATCATGGAACCAAGATTGCGTTTTCCGACGGAGGTGGCCTCATCAAGTGGTTTGAGAGGGATGGGACTACTGAATGTCGTCGAGTCAAGATCGGACATAGCGAAACGCAGACACAAACCTCATTGTTTGCATCGATGCCGGGATCTGAAGATCTAGCACGCAAGATCCTATCTACGCAGACGACGCAGGGCCGTCACCGCCCAAACGAGGACAACATCTTGTTCTGGACGGGCGAGAAGCTGGGGATGGTTAGCTTCACAGGTGATCCACTGTTCAAAGCCGAGGACTTTGAGGTTCAGGACCCAGAGTCAGCGGCTGACGAGAACGCCCGGAAGCTTTACACAGAGAGGATGCGGGAGGCATTGGAGCGACAGGCTGAAGAGGTCCGGTTCGTGCAAGGGCTCGGGTTGGACGCGACGGGTTTGGGATAACAAGCGTTAGACCAGCATTAATGAAGAGATGGGAATGAGCCGGACATGGAGCATAGCGATGAATGATGGATGATTTGAGAGCACTACATTCTCACTTTGCAGGCAAGATCCCAGACGCGTAGTGTGTGACCAGCTAGCCAGAGGAGAGTGAGATCGACGATGGAGAGAAACTCCACACAAAGATAAGGCGACGCTACGACTTCAAGTGAAGCAGCAAAACCCCATTCAGACAGGACCATGTCAGACAGATCACGTCGAACAACTCAACAGGTGTCGCACAGCGCAGGGTGCATCCTGCGAGATGTGGCCCTGCAAGCATGGTGTAAGTAACGGGAAGATCCAGGACATTGATCACCTATTGCCGTGGGTCTCGGAGTTGTGTATGGCAATGTGCGAAACGGATCCACCTCAGACAGAGCCTCGAATTTAACGAGCGGTAGTCAACGTTCCACGTTCAAGTTCTAGCTGCTTGTTTAATCTGCAGTAGAGTAGACTACTCCGTAGGCAGTGAAAGGATCTGGGCTTCTGGTATTACCTTGGTTGGCTAGGGTACCCATTTGAAAGTACAAGCTCCAGTGTTGTTCTCGTCGGTGTTGGCCGAGCTGGGAAATGCAGGGCGGCCAATCAGCACTGTAGGGCGACGCCTCAGAGCCAATGATTGCCAGTGGCTTCAGTAGTCTGGGCTTCAAAGACTGGGACTGGCGAGGCGGGGACTGGACCATCGATAACTACGGTGAGGGGTTTGTAATTTCTAGAATTGTTCTCTTGTTAATGACTACGGTAAGGAACCAAAAGTGCGAAGGTATTGGAGGCCTAATAGCTTTGTAAAAAATTATCGTAACTGAGGACGCCAGCCCTGAGCCTAAACGGATATTAGCACAGACCAAGGTCGCGCAAAGGGCATCGCCACCCGACGGCAAGTGGGCCGTGCCCTGTCGCCCAGCCTTCAGCCTCCAAGGGGGTCCTTGACAGGCCCGCCCACGACGCCGCTAGCCGTGAGCCCTGGACAGTGCCCGACCAAGGTCCGCCAGTGCACAGCGGGGCGGGTCCCGGGCCAATCTCAAGAAATAATCTGTGGACAAGTTACAGTAATAGGGAGTGATTTGGGATTTGGGGCATGAAGAAAAGCCTTAATGTTTTTTGCTTGCTCCTCCATTGCCCTGGGACTGTGGCGAGGGAATTCCGGGATGGGGATTGTGGGTGTTCGTTCAGAATGGCACGGATCGTCTGTCACGTTCCATGTAATGAATCCTTGGGCGGCCACACCTGTATTTGGGCTTCATGTCGAGTTGGGAGTCTTGGGAGTCAAGGAGTGAGTTAGGTTAGACTAGGCCTTCGCCGTTCGCTGCTCCGCACCAGAGTCAGACAAACCCAACGGGATCTTCCTCGCCTTGGGTATCTGAATGGACTGCCTTGGACTGCGCAAAACCTGTCACATCGTCTTGTGTCCTGGCGCAGCAAGTCTGAGATGCCCAAGAATATACTTCCCATTACTACACCGCTGGATTGGCCCCTAAGCTAATAAAAGCAGTCAGCAGCGGCAGCATCTTGTAACTAACAACAAACCAGCCACAAAAGGCACTCCTGCGTTAGCACCAACAATCCACTGGTGGACTCGCCACCTCTCGTTCCCAGTTGTCCCCGACTCGACGGAGCTGCAGTCTTGTGCTAGAGCGCCTGCCATAGTGAGCGAGTGGCCGTGAGCGAGTGGCCGTGCGAAGCAGCAGCTTGCAGAATAGTGAGGCGACGATCAGCCTGTCTCGTGTCGTGTCTCGCTGTGGGTGGCATCTGTTGACCGCAAGGTTCCCCCCGCCGTGATTTGGCAGCTTCACTGATCCACCATTGCAGCGGAGAATATGCGCTCCATCAATGCTGGGGACAGGGGGGACGGGAGGCGCCTGGCTGTCTGAATTGGTCACGGAGGTGGTGCTATTTGGCCTGGACTGGGCCTGGGCTGGACGCCTCTGACGGGACGAAAACCATAATTACGGTCAGGTCTTGTTCTCCGTCTACATCACTTGATTCTTACTTCTTGCTTCTTGCTTCTTCTTCGACTACTACTTCTCCTTCCTTCTTCAATCATTTGCCCTCTCGAATGCTCTTGATCTAGTTGTTGCTCCTGTCCCTGGGATCTTAGGAGCACCAACCTCGAGAGACGCCCGCCACACAGCACCAGCATCAGCACAGTGGCCCCCCGAGTCAGGAGACTCAACGTTCAGAGTTGTCTGGTGGAGGGAGAGAAAGTGCACTGACTAGGGCCGCCCGCCACGACCCGAGCTGAAGGCATATGTGACAGAAATTCACAGAAGTTCACTTTTCCCTTGACACTTTTACTTTCCCACCCCCCCTGTCGCTAAGCCTGAGCATGTCCCATGGCCTTTTGGGTGGTTGACGGGGGCCGCTCGCTCGGTACCACCGGCCGGGGCCCCTTCTATGTCGGCGGAAAACGGAGGGTCAGCCATTCGGAGGGAAGCGATGCGAATGACGGCGGCCGGGACTTTGTCTATTCCAAGCGAGCGAGGATTGGTGCCCATAGTTTAGGGGAAGATGGAGGAGGAGGAGGATTTGTGTCCGCCTACGAACAAGATCACGGACATGGTGTTTATCACCATCATCACCACGCCTATGCTTCAGCCCATGTCTCAACCCCCAATTTTGGGTATAGCTTAGACGACGACTATTATCTCGGTCACAACCGCCCAAATGACACCCCTCCCCCCGACTCCGTCGCCATCCAAAACCTATCCTTCCTAGTCATCCGCGAACGCTCTCCAACTCCCGATCCACCCCCGGCCGCATGCGCCATGGAGCGCACGGAATCGGGGCTCTCCATCTCATCCGACACAACGCAGCACTCCATCGCCAGTCTCGGCGACGACAGCGACGACAAACAGCTGCTCGGCGACCTGCAAGCTGCGCGTCTGGTAAGAGACCACGTCGCCGGGTTCCGGCGGCGGTGTCCCGATTCGCAACATGGCAGGATCCTCAAGGCGTTGATTAACCCAAAGTCAAGGGAGGCGGATTTTCCGCTGGATAATGATGCGCTGAGGAGTATCTTCTCTGCTGCCAACGAACTGTTCTTTGCCAATCGGCTGGCTGGACGGGTGGCGTGGGATTGGTCGCATCCTGCGAGTGAGCAGTATGAGGCGCACATTGTCGGTACTACAGCTTTGCGACGCTCACGACTCGGTGGTTATGAGACGCTCATCGTACTCTCATCGCCTATTCTCAAGGACACAAAGTACAACCGCCGGCTACTCATCTCGACATTCCTCCATGAGATGATCCATAGCTACCTCTTCGTAACATGCGGCCTCAAAGCGCGACACTGCGGCGGCCACACTGAAGGATTCCGGCAAATCGCAGAGACGATCGACACATGGGTTGGCCGGGAGTATCTCCGCCTTAACGAGATGGAAGCCGACCTGGAACGATTCCGGGACGACCTCTGCGTCAATGGCGGGAGCATGATAGAGGAGGAACGGAGGACATACGGAGGCAGCCCCCGGCGCCGATGGCATGGTCGCGCCGAGAGGGACTGGGACGATTATTACCCGACTGAGCCCTCCCGCCCGCGTGGCCATGACGAATGGCAGTGGTATGAGCGGGAGGGTTTCCGAGCCCGTAACGCTCATGCGGGGGGCTCGCCATACGTTTAGTGACCATCCGACCATATACTTGGATGGCATCAACATGCCCAACCCAAATCGAGGTCATGAAATCCCATGACAACCTACTTATGAACATTTAACAAAACAAAAAAACAAAAAAAGGACAAGGAGTTGATAACGGTTTCGGAAGAAACCACAATATGTAACTATTCATTCTCATTTGTTATGACGATACGCAAGATCGGATGGCATTGCGACGGCGTTGGGATGGACGGAGCGGTCGATGGTCAACATGGAGGGAAATATCAAGGTCGCATCATAGGCGGGCTACGGCCCTTTCCCAATAATACCAAGGTGTTTACTGAAACTCTTTTAAATAAGGACCGTGGAAGTAAGCGGGAGAATTTATCCTGCGCTGTGATATTTGAGAGAATGTTAGTCTCATAGTTATGTTGGACAACTCTGGCGGACTCAAGCGAGTCTCTTATTTCGTAGCCTCCATCAGCGTAAGTCACCATAGACTATTGTTATCGTAAACAAGTAAGGACACTTTTATTACCCCCGCATATATATCGTTGCGCTGTCTTGATATCATTCTCATCCAGCTCAACGCCTAAGAGATGTCTAATCATAACAACATTACTGCAATAATCTGCAACTCAGTTCCTCATAGTGATAACCAAATGCTTAACCACTTAAGCTCAATCCTATCAACGCATGATCCTGTGGCGGGTATCTTATGTCCTCGTGCCGTTCATGGTACCATAGCTTCGCGTGTGTGACTTCCCCTTAGTACTTCGAACCCCATCATAGTCGCTATCCTCATCGTCTGAGAGGAAATCATCATCCAGAGCGGACTCGTCCGGCAACAAAGTTCTACTATCATCCAACGAATCGCAATCCTCACTATCACTAGTCTCCACCGATACAGACAAACCTTCGCCTTCTACAATCATGAACGCTGGGATAGCTCCTAAAGCGGCCACGAACACGAGGAAGAACCATGACGTGACGACGTATCCGTTATCTACACCCCATGTGAATGCAGCGCCGGTCGATGCAGGCCCCAAGGCCCTACCAATTCCACTAAAGGTGGTGGCGAATCCGTTGAGGGTACCTAGAACGCGGACAGAAGTACACGAGTTGGTGAGAAGGATAGTCGTAGAGGGGAAGGCGACAATGATGCCAAAGGCTTTGATGAACATGGTGACAAGTAGGGCTCCGAAACGCCACTTGGCGGAAGAAAACAAGACAGTATATGGGGTGAAGAAGTAGACGACGGGTAGAACGATGCCTAATTCCTGTTAGCGACCACGCGTTGGTGCTACGAATGGTAGTACTTACAGCAGACCCGGAAGCATCGAAGGACGCCATAGTGGGTGACCATCGGGGGATAGATAACGAACTGGATGAGGCCGCAAACGATGCCGTACAAGGTGAAGATGGTACCAATCTCGCCAGACGATAGACCAAATCCACCTGAGAAGTAGAAGGGAAACTTAAAGTTCTCCGGTGTTTTCTCTACGACCGGATAGTTCAAGAAGACGCTGAGGGTTTGGTCGTAGGCAACCGAGTGGAATGCCAAGAAGGCGTAGGCAGCGAGGTTTATGACTGTCTGTCTGGTGAAGACTTCACTCATTCCCGGTGAAGAGTGAGCCTGGATAGGCTTCTTAGGTAGAACCCTGCTGGGAAGGAGAGGCGCGGTGGCTTCACCATCGACAAAGGAACCTCGACGGGCAGATACCTGCGGCTTGCGTTTGAACGTTCGGGCGAGGCGCTTGCCTACTAACAGTCCCCAGTCCTGATGGCCACGTTTGGTGGGAAGTGTTTCCTATGAGTCATCAGCGAATCAAATCATCATAGAGATCATCTAGGTAGGCGTACATGAAGGAACAGGGTCGCGATAGAAGCAGATATCAGGAAGAAGATAGTAGCTACGAAGTTAGGAAGAGCAAAAGGGAATCGCTTGAAGAACTCAATATCGCCAAAGAGGTTGGGATACTGTTTCGCGGGTTCAGCGAAGAAGCCTCCAAAGCTAGGACCTATTACACTCCCCAGGCTCCAAACGAGGGGCATGATGGAAAAGGCTCTTGGTTGAAGTTCCTTTTCTGGGACCATCTCTGCCACCATTGTTCGAATGATTCCAACTAATTCACGTCAGTAAGTGATATTGGCTAGAGGACAGGTTGACATACCATTGCCATTACCGCCACCCTGAATAGCTCGCACAATGATAGCCATAGGAAGGCTTGTTGACATGCCCCAGATGATGAAGCATATCATCGTGCTTAAGAGACCAATAATGATAGTCGGTTTTCGGCCGTAGATATCAGAAGCCTTACCCCACGCCACAGCTGTGACGCTTTGGGATATCGAGAAGACTCCGGATGTGAGACCAGCCCATCTTGCCACCTTATTCTGCTCGACACCGAAACTCCGGATCATGTCAGGTAGGTAAGGGAGTACTGAGGTGAAAGCCATAGGCTCTGCAAATCTGGCAACGGCTACACAAGCATGTTAGCACTCAAAACAAGACGTTTTCGCGGGTACCTGTTGACCATTATTCCTCCATGTCTGCGTTCATATCATGTCCGGGTTCCCTACTTCGGATGAGAATTGGCATTTAGTGCATCAAGTCAAACGCGACTAAGAATCCACAGACAGACAGACCGGTCGACAGGGCAGGTGCGGAAGCCCAGCTTGGACAGGTACCGTGAAGGCCGCAGAAGAACCATCAGAAGCCCACTTGGACAACGACAACTCGAGAAACAGATAGCATGTTGTCTAGCCTTACCCAATATTGCCAGCTGCTTGGCAGGCAGCTTAGGCTTTAGATTCGATTCTTTGTTGGTAGTCATTGTCATGGCTCGATTTCGGATGGGGACCGCGAGCGAGTGGGGCAGAGTGTGCAGATTTTCAACGTCTATTCCACGAGGAGATACGAAGTAGTGTCTACAAGATCAACAAAGATTGCACGCTAATACAACGAGAGTCCAGAGTAGAAGATGTCTGGACATACGAAGCAGTTTAAGAAGCAGCCAGGGAGAAAAGGCAGGATGCCGTGGAAGGAGAAGGCAAGCAATCTAAATTAAAACAAGATGAGAGAAGAGAAGCCAAGTCTAAGTAAAAGAATAAGCCGTCGTGCCGTTGGTGGTGCCAATCCGTCCCGTGCAGAATGCAGAATTGCATGCAACCTTGTCGAGATCCACTCCGATCCAGTCATCTGCGCCATCTGCATGGCCCGTCGCTAGTTCGCGAGACGTGCAGGGGAAATCATCTCTTGAGCGGTTCGTGAAGGGTGGGCGGAGTGGGCGAGTAGGATGGTCACAAGCACCGCATGCCGCATATCGGCTCGTAAACGCCCTTCATCCTGCCAGACCGGTCGCCGTGAGCCGGTTTGAATAGCTATGAGGGTGTCCTAAAATGCACAGCTTGAAGGCTGTACGATGGTGTGTGGATGAGACCGTGAACTGTAAATGACGCTGGTGGCGATGCAAGCCTTTCCCCCCCTTCGCCGAAAGCGGAGCCGGCTGTATTGTATGCCCCACCACGGCTGATTAATCCCACCTTGAATTGTGACCGCCCCCGCAGCTTTCATGAAGATGTGGGACATCTCGGCCTGGGGCATTCCCACCCGAACCCTTTCTGGCCAATGTCCATCTCCAATCTGCTGCTGACACATCCACTACTATAAAGCATCCATGCAAGCCTCTAGTCTCCTGGGCGGCAAAGGCGTTTGAGCTTCACATGATTATTGACTGTACCCCCAACTTAAGTAAGACAAGGCATCAACAAGAGCTGAATGATTTGCTCTCAGTCTTACAAAGGATCCTTGACCGGTATGCGCTCGACATTGCAAGATGTTACATGGAGGGTTTTGGATCACCGCCTGTGGCTAGTTAAGTGTGGCGGTGGGTATTCTCGGCTCCGAGCCTTGCGCCTTGGGCGGGAGTAGAAGGTGGAGGTGAAATGAGTACCCAAGCGTTGATTGGTAGATATGTCATGTCGCAAACAAACGTCATCAGCCATAGCATCACACCTTCCCTTGCAACTCTGAACCTGTAGACCTCATGATATCTTCATTCGACGTCCCCAACCATTGAACGAATAGCTAAATATCCGAGTATATCAGCTACTGAAAGAAGAATCCGTGTTGGGGGACGTAAAACGACATGAGCCAGCTGTAAGTTCAATTATCGTGTGCTGCTGCAGCCTGTTTGTAACAGCTGGGCCACCATCACACTGTGGCGACCATAGTCATATCTCATCGAGCTCCATTGGACGCTAACTTGGAGTCTCTAGGTCTTCTCAATCTGAGAAAATGGCCGGCGAAAGAACGCCTCTCATCCAAACGGTGCGCGTGGCGCCTCCCCGGCGGAGATACCCGCATCAGACGTGCCGACGCTTCTTCACGATAGCGTCCTCCGTTCTTCTTATCGGAGGATTTGTATTCTTTTTGGTGCACGCTTTTTTCATATGGCCGAATCATTATCATCGTGGTCATCACGGTTACTTTCCATCTCCGGGCGGAAAGCACAAAGGCCTGAGCCCAGAAGAGCTCCAAGCGATCCTCTTCGATACTCCATCTCCCGAAAAGGCTGAAGAATGGAGTCGCTATTATACTGCTGGAGCCCATCTTGCCGGGAAGAATCTTTCGCAGGTTAGTTCATCTCACGATGAAGGTGGACACCCGAGCTAACTTTCGTACAGGCTGAGTGGACGAGGGAGAGATGGGAAGAATGGGGAGTCGACTCTCTAATCGTGTCTTATGATGTTTACATCAACTACCCCCTTGACCACAGCCTTTCAATTTTAGAGAAGTCGAAGGACAAGGAGTCGTGGAATGTCACTTTCAAAGCATCTCTACAGGAGGACGAAATTGAAGAAGATCCGACCACCTCCCTCGAGAATCGCATTCCAACCTTCCATGGCTACTCAGCCAGTGGAAACGTTACGGCGCCCTTCGTTTACGTCAACTATGGCACTGTTTATGACTTCGAAGATCTCATCAAGGCCGGAATTGATCTCAAAGGCAAAATCGCAATCGCGAAATATGGCGGCATCTTCCGCGGTCTCAAGATCAAGAGAGCTCAGGAGCTAGGCATGATTGGCTGTCTTATTTATAGCGATCCCGGTGATGATGGCGAAAGAACTGAGGAGCATGGGTATAAAACCTATCCAGACGGGCCCGCAAGAAACCCTAGTGCTGTGCAGCGTGGAAGCGCTCAGTTTCTGAGTATTCGCCCAGGTGACCCGTATGTCGAAATTATGTTTCTACAAGAGACTTAGCTAACCTACTCAGGACTACTCCTGGATATCCCTCGAAACCAGGAGCTCCTCGGGCCCCTGTACATGAAGCAATCCCTTCGATTCCTTCGATTCCTATCTCATACGTCGATGCTCTCCCTATCTTGAAGGCTCTCAACGGTCATGGTCCCAAATCTTCGGACTTTAATAAATACTGGAACAAGAATCTTGGCCTTGGTTACAAGGGTGTCGAATACAACATCGGCCCATCTCCCGACAACGTCGTCGTCAATCTTTACAACGAACAGGAATATGTCACAACCCCTCTCTGGGATGTCATTGGCATCGTGAACGGTACTATTCCCAATGAGGTGATTGTCGTTGGAAATCATCGAGATGCTTGGATCATTGGCGGCGCAGGAGACCCCAACAGTGGATCTGCTGTCCTCAACGAAGTTATTCGTGGAGTAGGCAAGGCCCTCGAGGCTGGCTGGAAGCCTCTCCGAACAATCGTGTTCGCCAGCTGGGATGGGGAAGAATACTCCCTCATCGGAAGTACCGAGTGGGTCGAGGAGTACCTGCCATGGCTCTCAGATGCCAGTGTGGCGTATGTCAACGTTGATGTTGGTGTCGATGGGCCTACCTTCCGCGCATCTGCCGCGCCAGTCTTGAACCAGATCCTCCACGACGTGACCAGTCTTGTTCCCTCCCCCAACCAGACAGTGGAAGGCCAAACCGTTGCGGATGTTTGGGATGGCAAGATCTCCACCATGGGAAGTGGTAGCGATTTTACAGCCTTCCAGGACTATGCCGGTATTCCTTGCATTGATATGGGCTTCTCTTACGACTCTCAGAGTTCTGTTTATCACTACCACAGCAACTACGACAGCTTCCACTGGATGAGAGAATATGGCGACGTGGGATTCAAGTACCATAAGGCTATGGCACAAATTCTTGGGTTGACAGTGGCAAAGCTATCAGATAGCCTCGTCATCCCTTTCAGCGCTACTGAATATGCAACGGCGCTGGATGGCTATCTTGATAAAGTCGAAGAGAAGCTCGAGCCTCAGGAGCCAGTTAGTGACGCTGAAATCTTTGCTCTTCGGGGAAGTATTCCATCGACGGAAATTACTGGCAGCAAAGACGCTTTCAAGAAGAGTTTGGATGGAATCCGAGACTCTCTTACCCTGCTCCGCATCAAAGCCGCTGAACTAGACGACTCAGCTGATTGGGCCAACCGTCAACTGGAGAGTGGAATCCCATGGTGGAATATCATCGAGAAGGTTCGACTTGGACTCACCATTGTCAGAGTCAACAAACAGTATAAGTATTTGGAGAGAAACTTCCTCTTTGAGGGTGGCTTGGATGGAAGAAACTGGTTCAAGCATGTTGTATTCGCGCCCGGGCTTTGGACGGGCTATGCGGGAGGTAAGTGATCTCGTTGAACCAAGCTCTTGTTCCAGCTAACAATGTCGTAGCTGTCTTCCCTGGCTTGCAGGAGAGCATCGATGCCAAGGACTATGTCAATGGCCTAAAATGGGCCGGTATCATCGAACGATGTGTAGCGAACGCCATTAAAAATCTCGAGTAAGCTTCAGTTGAAAACTAGGTGGATGTTTTGTCTAGGCTTGAGATAATATCTCCAATACTCAGGTATATCAAATGAAATGAAACTCATCAAACCAGTCGCGTTCTGTCTCGAAAATATCTTTCCGCACTGCCTCACCTTCCATAATCCCATGCACAAAAGCATCTCCCTTGATCTTCCATACATTGTCCCCATTATCCTTGACAATGCAAGTAGCAACCACGGGGCTCCCATGGCCTAACAGGATTATAATAGCATCACCCGGTTGAGTCGAGGCCGGGACCAAAGCGACTCTTCCCTTAGGTGTAGTCGCAAGGCGGCGACATGGGATTCTCGCAGCCATCGCCTGCCGAGCCGGGGCAGACCTAAAGTCCGTCGGCGCCGTCAAGGGCCGCGGCGTGAAATAGGATGCGAGTGGTCTGCCAGCAATCTCCAGGTCCTTAGATGTCTGGATGAAGTCCCAGAGCCTATGGTCCGGTGAAGTTTTAGGGGGCTCGTCGAAGGGAATGGCAGAGAGGAGGCTCGAGAACGACGACGGGGCGCTTTCTCCTCCTACTTGCGTCCCTCCGATGAGTGTCCACCAGATAATATCCTCAGGTTCGTCCTCATATGGCCACTGCGTTGGGTACTTGGGCTGAACCACGTCACCCATGAACAGTGATCTGAATCGCATCGTTCCCCGATCCGTCAATGATATTGCTCCCAGTCCATCGATAGCATCGGTGATGAATCCACGGCAGACGAGCTGTTCTTCACCGTCCTCGACCACAAACTCCGGCCAGAACAACTGTCGTCCCCAGGTGAAGGGCACTTGTACTCCTGTAGGATCACTGGCATGGAAAAGCCCCTCGATAATTCCGATTCGTCGACCGGGTTTCGATGCCAGATTCGGACACCAAAATGGGAGCTTAAAGTCGTCTGAGAGACTCGCTCCCATGCCGTCCAAAAGCTGGAAAACTGCAGGCGAATGGCCAAGCAGAATGACCTGCTTCACGAAGTCCACAAAGGCTTCGCCGGTGTCCTTGTCGTACGAGACTTCCAGCTGAAACTTCGGTAGTCCAGGAATCGCGAGCATACCGTATACCCTATCGATCGTTTTCGTCGCGTGAGAATCGCGGATGAGTCTCAAAGCCATATGGACTGCATCTCCGCGCAAGGGCCCATGGGTACTCCGTCCGCTGTGAAACTTCACCGACAGGGGCAGACTCCCGGCGGGAAGTTCAGGCAGCGGTTTCCGATGTCCAGCACACTCAAGCTGCGCGATAGTCGCCACATGCAAAAGGGATGGCTCATTCTCCATGGGTATACCCCTCGCTGCTAGAGCTTTGGGGATCAGCTCATGGAAGATATCCAGCGCCGACGAAACCATGAAGACGCCGTCTCGGACATATCGCCATTGGGTCACCGTCGAGCCGCAGACGATGGGCATGCCTCCTCTCCCCATTGCGAGTTCCTGGATGATCCAAAGCCGGCGCCAGTACGGCCGGTTGAAGAAATGATACAGCTGAAGCATCTCGTCATTGCTATCCTCGTTGTCGAGGGTGTGCGCTAGGTTCCGGATCATGTCGCTCCACATGTGCATCGTGCTCTTCAGCTTCATCTGGGCCTCGTTCCGGTGATTGTGTGCTGTATAGAGATCTGCGTGGTCCATGGCTTCGACAAACTCAGTGCGGTAGTTGACGCTCGTAACGTGAAGGTAGTCAATAGCCTCATCGCTGTATACATCCTTCCCGCCGAGCCAGACGATGATGTTGCCAGCTTGTTCATATATCGCCGACATCATCTTTACCTGTGCGTCTCGTTCCTGAGGGTTGTTCTGGTTGATGCATACGGCGTCGATCCAAATCCACAGTCCCTTCTTAAACGGCTCCAACTCCCTGAACTCGCGCAACCCCTCCTCCAGGTTTCTTGTGACCTGGACGCTGTGGCCGTCGATGAAGATCTGAACTCGGTCGTTGGGGTCGCCCCATGTGTATGACATGGCGACGTAGTTGCCAGCATATTTATCACGCCCGTGCACATCTCGCCATTTGAACCTATTCCTATACTGCGGCTCGTCGTCTGGCGCTGCTATTGCCTCTCGAGCCAGCTCAGGGGGCATCTGCCGGTAAAGCGAGGTCATCTTCCCATCTTCGCCCTCCATCCCCAGAACAAGACTCATTTGATCTCCGACTTCCTCGTGTCTTATCAAGTTCGGCATATGGTGGAGCAGCGCCTCGCGTGGAGCGACTTGCGGCAGCTTCTCGATCAAACTGCTTCTCCTTTGCTCTGCAGTTCTCCCTCTCAGACGGTCCATTGCTCTCTTCACCTTGCCCCTCTTCTCTTCGCCCAGCACTTTGAACACCTCATCATGCCTGAATGTCACGTACTCGTCCCATCTCACAGTTGGTCTTTTGGGTGGCTCCACGGGTTCACCTTTGACGAGGGCCTCATGGCAGAGCGGTACCTGGCGTATGCAGCATCGAATTGGTGATGATTTGGGCTGGTTTCGTGGCCGGGGTTCGATGCGGAGGAGGCGGATACACACTGGGTCGATGAGATCTTCGTAGGGGTAGGTGTCCCATTCTGGAGCAGGTTGTGATTCAGTCATTTTTATTAGATAAGGTCTAGTTGATTCATCGCTTTTACCAACTGAGATCTAGAGTTTTATATATAATACGACGATGCCCATGAGTGTCTGCCTCAGCTGAAGTTTGAGGGAGGACCAGTTGCCTCAGCCGCACTTACATGCATCGCCGCCACTATTGGATACTTATCACTAGTTCATGCAAGTAGGCGCCGGCGACGACGAACCATGAGCCAGTCAAGACGAAGACCCTGGTTCAGTTGTTCGGGATAGGCTATAAGCTTATAATTTAGCACTCAACTTCGACCAGTCTCCTCGGTGCTCAAGCACACAAAAGAAAGCACCTAACGCGGTTCTAGACCAATTCGAATTTTACCCCCGCAACTCTGGACCTTGCTTCGAACACATGAGCAATGCGGAGCAAATTCCAAGTACTAGGCGCAAGATTTTGTACTTTTGAATGGCTATCCAACTCTCTGCGCCTTGCCGGATTTTAATGTCAATATTTTAGCTCTTCAGCTATCACATCAACATGGTTATTGGCTTAGGAGCGAACTCTTGTAGAAGGATTAATCGAGACCCTTTATTCTAGCAGCTGGTTTGCAAAATTAACTCAGCACTGTAGCTACGTGTCTATAGTATTGTGTCTATTAACTGAGTAGCAGATGTCGCAATTCTTAGAATCCACTGCAATGTACATAGTTCAGCACACACCGTCTACCTACCGATAGTTTAGATTGGGGCCTCTCGTGTACCAAATGGCTATGCGACACAAATTCTTCGTTGACTAGAAGCCGGCACTATGTGCTCGTAATTTATTTAGAAGTCAATCAGCCCAGCCATTCCTTGTCACTGGCCAAGTGATGCCTTCCTATATAGGCGATGGATGCACATGACAGCTTATGTGACACGGATCAGGCTATGGAGCCATTGGATGTAGAGTTGAGCCACTTGGCCGCACATTGTAGGACGGAAGATCACAGCGTTACCGACAGCATGGACATGTAGTGTGGAGTTTGTAACGCTTTCTATCCGAAGGAGAACAGATCCGACGTAAGCAAGGGGGACCTGAAGGATTCGTTCTTGCCCTACTCATCGTGCTCATTCGACTTCCCCAAATTCAACTGGTTAACAAGTCGCACATATATAGGTATACACCTTTCAAGCATCTCTGGTTGTCAGTATACACACCCTCATAGTTAGAATTTCTGCCAAGACGTAGGGTAGCTACATATTTACCCAAAGTAGTAGTAACTCAGCGCCCCACCCGTACCAGAACAAGCTTTTTCCTCACCTACCCAGCAAAAACTCTTCCTTCTGGTAAAAAGGAAGCCATCACAACCACGACGAGAATCGAGGGGCCACAAAAAAAGAAAGCTGATGAGACTGGGACTCGAACCCAGGAGGATTGCTCCATCAGGAATTATAGGTTGTTAAGGTGACCTTAACCTGACGCCATAACCAACTCGGCCATCTCACCGTACGATCCCGTAGGACCCGCTTCATGGTGGAAGAAAAGCACAACCCACTCATAAGGCCGGGGGAAATATCTCGCAGCTCAGAGGGAGACATCTGTTCCTGAAGACGGCACTTTCTCTATCGTGCAATGATCCTTTCGGTTGACTAGCATTTGTCGGCTGCCGTTGTTGAACCTCGACAGTGTTTGAGGTCTAATTACACGAGTTTCAGGCGTGAGAGAATTTCCAGATATAGGGTAATACCGGCAACACTTGGACATGGACAACTTGTGTAAGGTAATCACCAACACCTCGAGTTACGAATAGAGAGGCACGGCTGGGCAGGTAAGAGACTTCCTGTAATCAATGCTGAGTCGTTGACCGGCTGGCGGACCTTCCGGTCACTATGAAAGTAAAATGAAGATAGGCGATTGCTATCAGGACCGTGTCTCCACTGCGTTCCAGAAGCGCTTGAGATTAGACATACGCCTTCATGCATTAACTCCAACAGCCATCAAATGTTTGACCACGGCTACAGGCAACGCCTGAAACTGTTGATGGTTCTGAGCCGTCAACCCGCGAGAACAATGTCCAAAATATGAGCCATAAACAAAAATACAATGAGATTGAGATATTAAACACAACCTCGGGCGCTCTGAAATGACATCAACAATCGGAATGTCCGGCATCCTGGGCGGCTCGCTCATCTCGGCAGTGGCGCGCTGTCACCCCTGACCACGCAGAACATCAGCGCCCCCCTAGCGCTTCCGGCTGGTCCAGGGACCCCCAATTGTAGGCCAATTCAAGCCTGGCCCCGGCGACCAACAGCGCGTCTCGTAAAAGTAAAAAAGAACGCTGCAGCAGCCATCCTCGAAAAAGCCTCGTCCGCGTCTCCGTCTCACAAAACTCTTTCTCCCCGAGCTTTCCCCCTCTCCTCTTTGTCCTTCTTTCCTCCCTCTCTTTCCCGTGGTCCTGAAGATTCTCCCCTCCCGTCTTCAATTGGCAAGCTTGGACTCGTGGAAACATCATCAACACCATGCACGCGTCGGCGATTCTCGCGGCTGCTGCCCTTTGGGCCACCGCCAGAGCTGTCCCTGCTCCTGCTCCTGCTCCTACGGCCTTTGACGAGAGATCCGAGCTCATCGAGAAGCGAGCTGACCAGACTGCTCTTTGGGTCTCTGTCGACGATGAAGGCCAGCCTCTCGAGACCTACACGCCCTCGATGACGGTTGTCGATGGCACCACCTCGGTCGACCACGCCGCTCCCCACGACCTCACAGCCTCTGTCTTCACCTTCACCGAATGGGGCGAGATCACCACCAGCACCGGCGAGCCTCCGAACCCGACTGCCACTGCCAAAAGTGGGCAGGGCTACTTTTCTCGCTGCGTCAATATGGATGGGGAGAATGCGCCCTTCTGTGCCCCTGCTGCCAACAGCTCCCTCTACGTTGGCAGCACTTACTACGGTAAGCAAAGACACCTCCAACACCATCTTTCTTACAATTGAAATCTAAATGGCATAGTTACCTGGGACCCCGACTACTTCAACACCACCCACGACAATACCACCATGGAAGTCGCTGTCCGCCTCGACTGGCTCAACGAAACCAGCGGCGAACTCGAGAAGCTCAAGGACTTCAGCCGCGTGCCCGCTAAATGGGGTTTCTGGCCCTTCACCGTCGAGTCCAAGTACCTCAAGGGCGACCACCACAACATCACGCTCACTCTGCTGAGCAACGAGAAGCACAGCGCTGCGAAGAACACCTCCACCAGCCTGTGGCTGAACGTCTCCAAGGCGCCGCTGCCCAAGAACAAGCCCACGACAGTGCCCAAGGGCCAGACGTTGACCATTGCTCTGCCGACGGTGTTTGGTGCCATTGTTGTGTTGCTTGTGGGTGGCTGTCTGTGGAACAGGAAGACGCGGAGGATCGATCTGGGCAACATTATGAGCCGAAGCCGCCATGGATACTCCGGCCGCAAGACCCGTCGCATGTTCCGGGGTCGAAAGGACAATGCTATCCAGCTCGATACCCGCGGCATGAGCCCGCCTGCCGAATACCGCGATGAGTTCACAGATGCGCCCCCGCGACCTCGACGTGATAGCGATGCTCTGGGAAGTCTGACAGGTAGTCCTGTTGACCCGAACTTCCAGCAGCAGGGTACTACTGGAGGCAGGAATGCGTTCAGGGATGAGTTGAGGAGGCAGGAGCTTGAGAGGAACTAAGCGAAGAGGAGGCATCCTAATGTATAGTACCTGTATGAACAGGGAGAGTAACGAGAAGAGACTAAGGGAATGCATGGTGGAATACGGTTCGAAACGAGTTGGGAGTAATGATTGCATAATGCGCCACGAAATTCAATGCAAAAACCTATCTGCTAAAGCAAGAACTTGTCGAGACCGTCCCGTGGTACGTCCCGTGGTACAAATCGAAGTGATCTTGATATGTTCATTTCAACTCGATAAACTCCGTAAACCTTGGCCTACCAAGGGTACATTAATTCGAAGACCTAACCACCATGCTGTGTCCCCAGAGCACCCTGAGATGATTCTTGGGTGCAAGGAAGGACAATCGTGCAATTTGCACAGCTCCAACCATATGTGAGCCACCTGTACGTAAAGCATATGCATACGCCGGGCGCATTGGGTATCCCGAACCATTGACCAATCCCAGAAACAAGTCACCACAAAACAAAACTAGACTCCGTTGAAAATATTAAACCCTCATGCGCCTATTAATCTCTTGACGAGTCTGGTTTTGCGACGTTTGGTACCTCGACTTTCGAGTTTATTATCGTCCAAACCCCTCTTCGCTGGTTCGATTATCGGTTCATTTGTCGGCTCAATCATCGTCTCGAAGTCGGTACACAGATCCAGTCGTACCTCGCCTTCCTTCAAAGGTCTCATGAGTTCCGCAGGAATGGCGGTTACGAGTTGACAACTCGCCTCACATGGCTGGTATCGGTCTGTGCTCCATTCCGCGTCTGCGTAGTTTTTCGCTTCTGCGATGGTGTATCCCGTACTGAAGCCTTCGTGATATGCATCTGGCAAGATGACAATGGTTTCGCCCGGTCGTTGATCAACAATTCTATAGGGAATGCCAAGTTTGTCCAGTTTCTGGGGGAAAAAGAACTCGGCTCGGTGCCGCATAAACTGAGAGCATTTGCCGTTCCGGCCAAGAGCTTCCTCAGCAATATCAACGGCTGTGGATGGAACCACTATCCAAATCTTGCGCCCTTTGTACAGATGGTTGAGTGACACCAGCCGGAAGTCCTCGGCATGAATCTGGAAACTCGCTCCAAAGTAAGGCCCTGATTCATACACATATGGAGTATGTATACCGGGGATCACAGCCAGGGTCTCATCTAATTTGTCGCCTTTTAAGGGATAGATAGGACTTCGCTCGGGTACCCCGGCCTCTCGGCGTTGGCCAGCCGTCCATGCGGGAACATCCACTCGATAGCGCACGTTGCGGATCAGCTTGGCATTATTCTTCCGAAACATCTTCTTCAACTGATCCAAGGCTTCCGTTGCACTAACAGTGCACTCTGAACCAGAGAAGGAGGACGTAAAAGTTCCTTCTGATGGAACAGTGTCAACTTGCCAAAAGCTATTCTTCTTGATTTGCCTGGGTTTGTAGGCGTTCGCAGGGACCTTCTGGGAATTCTTCTCAGGTAGTGGTTCAAGGAGCTCTTCTGGTAAGGTGACCTTGAAGCAGCCATCGTTGTCGGCCCCTTGGTCTCGAGCAAATGCAAGAATCGCGGGAAAATCGGCCCACTGTTCCAGTGTAGGCTTTAGGCGCAATATCCTATGACCTTCAGGTCCATCGTAGTCGTGCTGGAGGGGACCATTGTGGTGTGGATCGTTATTATGGCTAGATAGATTGCTGATATCAATGGGTGTAATGCTGCTATCGTCTAGAACATCACTGAAGTCCTCGGGTACATCGCTGAGTGCGGAACTTGCATAGCTCTTTGGTGATCCGGGAGATGCGGAGGGTGTTTGGAAAGGAGATGTTTGGGAGAAGTCGAGTTCGGGAAGTGGTGTATCGATACTCCCGATGCTTGAGAGCGGAGATGATGGGGTATATACATCCTCCAATTGAGTCAAAGCGGGAGTGAGAGATGTCCGGGCCGCACCTTCACTGGGTTGGTCGGGAAGACCACTATAGCCGTTGAGGTGTGTAACGTCGGGATATTGCTTGATATCCGAATTTCCATAGTCAGAGAGCGGCGACATTGGCGGAGGTGATAGAACCAGGCTTGGATCCTCCGGAAAGCCGGAGCCATGATACGATCTGGATAGATTGGTGTATGGTGAGTATCCTATGACGTCCGTCTGTGAACTGTGGCGGATTGGTTGATGATCCGTTTGCGTATGACTGACCTCGGATGAGGTCAGTTGCGCAGTATTGAGCTTCAAAGTCTTGGAATATGGCATAGCAGTTCCATGCGATACCGACTGGGGGGCCGTTGAACCCATACCGGCGAGCTTGTCCATCTTGCGACAAGCCGGCGCAGCGGTCATGCTCATTTGCGGTGTTGCGACTGTGAGGCCAAAACGGGTGGCGGCCGGGTAGCAGCCTGGCCTCACGGGAGTTTAACCGCCTGTGCTGTTGAAGCTGAGCGTGGACTAGATGTTGAAGAAAACAATGCTCATCCTCTACTGGTCAATTCCCCCAAAGCGATGTCGTTGACGGTTGATCGGCGCAGCCTGACTTTGTGCGTTGGAGTCGATAAATGAGGCTGAGAAGCGAGGGGCTAGTGAGGGAAGTGGACGCGGGGCTGCGTAGGGCACCTGCAGGGGGACCTTGTTAGCGCCGGCAACAAACAAAGGAACCAGGAAGCGGATTCAGATAACGAACCAAATGCTCGGGAGCAAATCTTGGTAACCATATGACGTCTCCGCCTCTGAGTGGGACAATTGGAACTGGAGCGGATTCGAATTGAGCCTTATTTCCCGATATCTCGGACCCGAGACAGAGTCCTGGGAACAAGTAGAGCTTCCGGTGTTGGTTGTAAGGAATTGCGAAGTCCGGAGAGTGTTGGTAGACGTTGGTGGGGGAGGATCCTGCTTCAATGCCCCAGGGACAGGGGGGCTTTTACTACAGTACTGATACCTCAGGTTGACAGAAATAAATGGACACGTGAGAGAAAGTGTCCGAGAACGGTGAATTGATCTGCCTGTGACGACATGACTTTAGAGCCGTACCTGAACCTTAACATTATAACGACACCCTTTCCCCCGTCAGATGGCAGAGGTCATCTATCTGATTTCAACAATATCAATTCTTTCTTAAATTATGAAGAAACAGATCCCGGCTGCTACCGATACTTCCCGCATTCCTCCGCTCTAGATTCCACGCGCAATCGTAGTTAATACTCGCGACGATCGGATTACAATGATCACGCCAGACGGAGTTCGGATTCCAAACTCACACCCCTGTTCCCCGGCTACTCAACTGCTATTTAGATGCAAATTCGATATTCCAGCAAGCTTTCCTTCGTCATCACTCATTGAATCCGTTTATCTTAAATTTTGACTACAATTATTTCAATGGCTGGTCTTGAACGTAGGAGGATCCTTCTCGTCTCAACCACTGGCGGCTTCACTCACGCTGGCAAGTTCCTGAACCCACGAAAACTACCGTGTAAGTGACTTCACTAACGGCCTCATCAGCCCCGGTCCTCGAAATTGGAGCCGTGCTCAACTCCCGCGGACATGAGATCCAGTTCGCTACTTGCACCGGCCAGGAATCATGGACCCGTGACTATGCCTTCATTACCCAGACGCACATCATCGGCCCTGGACCTCCAGAGGCCGACACTAATTCCCATTACGACCGCATGCGCGTCTGGCGGCCGGAGCACACCATGGGGCCTATGATGAAGTCGAAGCGTCTATTCGACTCTTACTGGACCGACACCTATCGTAAGCTGCGTGAGCTATGCGAGGACTCGTCGACGAGGCCGGACTTCGTGGTCGTAGATTTCTTCGCGGATGCCGCCGCAAGGGACATGTTGAAGCAGTTCAATGTCCAGTTTGCGACTGTCTGGCCGCAGATGCCGTATTTAATGGCAACGGCGAGTTACATCCCTGGCCAGCCGGGCTTCCAGGTGGATGGGACTCTCACCTCTGAGCATGCGTCGATGGTATCGAGGTTCCGGAACGAGTTGTACGTTTTCCGATCACTTGGGGAGCTCATTTCGTGGCTATGGTGGACAAAGCGCATGAGAGCCGATGCCGGTGTCTATTACTCGCTACCTCCTTTGCCTAAGCCTGACTATCTCGTCCTGGTCAACTCATTCTTTGGACTTGAAGTGCCAAAGGACCTGCCGCCACTGATCGCCCCCGTGGGACCTATCCTGGGTGATGAGTATCCGCCCCTCGACGATGACTTGTCCAGCTTCCTAGAACAGCATGATAAGACTATATACGTCTCCCTTGGAACCCACATCTGTCTCCCTACGCCGGACCTCGAGAAGT